>CAJGYO010000010.1:68579249-69779249 GCA_904845875.1 Miscanthus lutarioriparius
CAAGGCTTGGAAATCATTTCGGAAGCACACGGAACTCCTAGGTGATGAGGCTCAAGTGGAATCTTGTTTTGGTCCGTTTGTAGATAGTGTTAGTATTAGTGCAAGATAGGTGCATGGTTTGTTCCAAACAAGGCTCGGAAATCATTTTGACCGCACCCGATAGAACTCCTAGGTGACGAGGCTCAAGTGGAATCTCGTTTGATCCGCTTTGGAGATAGTGTTAGTGTTAGTGCAAGATAGGTGCACGGTTTGCTCCCTTTAGTACCATAGGCTTAGAAATCATTTTGGACGCACCCAATGGTACTCCTAGGTGATGGGGGTCAAGTGGAAGCTCATTTCAGATCCGTTTGGAGATAGTGTTAGTATTAGTGCAAGATAGGTGCACGTTTTGTGCCGAACAAGGCTTGGAAATCATTTTCGGAAGCACACGATGGAACTCCTAGGTGACGAGGCTCAAGTGGAATCTTGTTTTGGTCCGTTTGGAGATAGTGTTAGTATTAGTGCAAGATAGGTGCACGGTTTGTTCCAAACAAGGCTCGAAATCATTTTGACCGCACCCGATAGAACTCCTAGGTGACGAGGCTCAAGTGGATGCTTGTTTGGATATCCGCTTGGAGATAGTGTTAGTGTTGACGCAAGATAGGTGCAAGGTTTTGCTCCGAATGTACCAGGCTTGAAAATCATTTTGGACGCACCCGATGGAACTCCTAGTGACGAGGTCATGGGTGCTTGTTTGGGATAGTGCTAATCTGGAATAGGTCGTTTTGCATTACCCTTTGGAGAAATCGTGTTACGTATCCTAGGTGACGAGGGGTCAAGTGGAATCTCGTTTGATCTGCTTGGTATCGGTGCAAGATAGGTGTGGTTTGCACCTTTGGTACCGTTGTAGGCTCGAGAAATCGTTTTGGACGCACCCAATGGTACTCCTAATTGACGAGGCTCAAGTGGAAGCTCGTTTCAGTCTATTTGGAGATAGTGCTAATGTTGAGGCAAGATAGGTGCACGGTTTGTTCCAAACAAGGCTCGGAAATCATTTTGAACGCACCCGATGGAACTCCTAGGTGACGTGGGTCATGTGGAATTCGTTTCGGTCTGTTTGGAGATTGTGTTAGTGTCGGTGCAAGATAGGTGCACGGTTTGCGCCCTTTAGAACCATAGGCTTAGAAATCGTTTTGGACGAACCCAATGGTACTCCTAGGTGATGGGGGTCAAGTGGAAGCTCGTTTCAGTACGTTTGAAGATAGTGTTAGTATTAGTGCAAGATAGGTGCACGGTTTGTGCCAAACAAGGCTCGGAAATCATTTCGGAAGCACCCGATGGAACTCCTATGTGATGAGGCTCAAGTGAAATCTTGTTTCGGTCCGTTTGGAGATAGTGTTTGTATTAGTGCAAGATAGGTGCATGGTTTGTTCCAAACAAGGCTCGGAAATCATTTTGACCGCACCCGATGGAACTCCTAGGTGACGAGGCTCAAGTGGAATCTCGTTTCGGTCTGTTTGGAGATATTGTTAGTGTCGGTGCAAGATAGGTGCACGGTTTGCGCCCTTTAGTACCATAGGCTTAGAAATCATTTTGGACGCACCCAATGGTACTCCTAGGTGATGGGGGTCAAGTGGAAGCTCGTTTTAGTCCGTTTGAAGATAGTGTTAGTATTAGTGCAAGATAGGTGCACGGTTTGTGCCGAACAAGGCTTGGAAATCATTTCGGAAGCACACGATGGAACTCCAAGGTGACGAGGCTCAAGTGGAATCTTGTTTCGGTCCGTTTGGAGATAGTGTTTGTATTAGTGCAAGATAGGTGCATGGTTTGTTCCAAACAAGGCTCGAAATCATTTTTTTTGACCGCACCCGATGGAACTCCTAGGTGACGAGGCTCAAGTGGAATCTCGTTTCGGTCTGTTTGGACATAGTGTTAGTGTCGGTGCAAGATAGGTGCACGGTTTGTGCCCTTTAGTACCATAGGCTTAGAAATCATTTTGGACGCACCCAATGGTACTCTTAGGTGATGGGGGTCAAGTGGAAGCTCGTTTCAGTCCGTTTGGAGATAGTGTTAGTATTAGTGCAAAATAGGTGCACGGTTTGTGCCGAACAAGGCTTGGAAATCATTTCGCAAGCACACGATGGAACTCCTAGGTGACGAGGCTCAAGTGGAATCTTGTTTCGGTCCGTTTGGATATAGTGTTAGTATTAGTGCAAGATAGGTGCACGGTTTGTTCCAAACAAGGCTCGAAATCATTTTGACCGCACTTTTAGATGGAACTCCTAGGTGACGAGGCTCAAGTGGAATCTCGTTTCGGTCCTGTTTGGAGATAGTGTTTAGTGTTAGTGCAAGATAGGTGCACGGTTTGCTCCCTTTAGTACCATAGGCTTAGAAATCATTTTGGACGCACCCAATGGTACTCCTAGGTGATGGGGGTCAAGTGGAAGCTCGTTTCAGTCCGTTTGGAGATAGTGTTAGTATTAGTGCAAGATAGGTGCACGGTTTGTGCCGAACAAGGCTTGGAAATCATTTCGGAAGCACACGATGGAACTCCTAGGTGACGAGGCTCAAGTGGAATCTTGTTTTGGTCCGTTTGGAGATAGTGTTAGTATTAGTGCAAGATAGGTGCATGGTTTGTTCCAAACAAGGCTCGGAAATCATTTTGACCGCACCCGATGGAACTCCTAGGTGACGAGGCTCAAGTGGAATCTCGTTTCATCTGCTTGGATAGTGTTAGTGTTGTGTTAGTGCAAGATAGGTGCACGGTTTGCGCCCTTTAGTACCATAGGCTTAGAAATCATTTTGGACGCACCCAATGGTACTCTTAGGTGATGGGGGTCAAGTGGAAGCTCGTTTCGGTCCGTTTGGAGATAGTGTTAGTATTAGTGCAAGATAGGTGCACGGTTTGTGCCGAACAAGGCTTGGAAATCATTTCGGAAGCACACGATGGAACTCCTAGGTGACGAGGCTCAAGTGGAATCTTGTTTTGGTCCGTTTGGAGATAGTGTTAGTATTAGTGCAAGATAGGTGCACGGTTTGTTCCAAACAAGGCTCGGAAATCATTTTGACCGCACCCGATGGAACTCCTAGGTGACGAGGCTCAAGTGGAATCTCGTTTCGTCTGTTTGGAGATAGTGTTAGTGTTAGTGCAAGATAGGTGCACGGTTTGCGCCCTTTAGTACCATAGGCTTAGAAATCATTTTGGACGCACCCAATGGTACTCTTAGGTGATGGGGGTCAAGTGGAAGCTCATTTCAGTCCGTTTGGAGATAGTGTTAGTATTAGTGCAAAATAGGTGCACGGTTTGTGCCGAACAAGGCTTGGAAATCATTTTGGAAGCACACGATGGAACTCCTAGGTGACGAGGCTCAAGTGGAATCTTGTTTCGGTCCGTTTGGAGATAGTGTTAGTATTAGTGCAAGATAGGTGCACGGTTTGTTCCAAACAAGGCTCGGAAATCATTTTGACCGCACCCGATGGAACTCCTAGGTGACGAGGCTCAAGTGGAATCTTGTTTGATCTGCTTGGAGATAGTGTTAGTCTTGGTGCAAGATAGGTGCAAGTTTGTGCACCTTTAACCATACCATAGGCTTAGAAATCATTTTGGACGCACCCGAATGGTACTCCTAGGTGATGGGGGGTCAAGTGGAAGCTCGTTTCATTCCGCTTGGAGATAGTGTTAGTATTAGTGCAAGATAGGTGCACGGTTTGTGCCGAACAAGGCTAGGCTTGAAAATCATTTTGGAAGCACCCGATGGAACTCCTAGGTGACGAGGCTCAAGTGGAATCTTGTTTCAGTCCGCTTGGAGATGTTAGTATTAGTGCAAGATAGGTGCACGGTTTGTTCCAAACAAGGCTCGGAAATCATTTTGACCGCACCCGATGGAACTCCTAGGTGACGAGGCTCAAGTGGAATCTCGTTTCGGTCTGTTTGGAGATAGTGTTAGTGTCGGTGCAAGATAGGTGGACGGTTTGCGCCTTTAGTACCATAGGCTTAGAAATCATTTTGGACGCACCCAATGGTACTCCTAGGTGATGGGGGGTCAAGTGGAAGCTCGTTTCATCCATTTTGAAGATAGTGTTAGTATTAGTGCAAGATAGGTGCACGGTTTGTGCCGAACAAGGCTTGGAAATCATTTCGGAAGCACACGATGGAACTCCTAGGTGACGAGGCTCAAGTGGAATCTTGTTTTGGTCCGTTTGGAGATAGTGTTAGTATTAGTGCAAGATAGGTGCATGGTTTGTTCCAAACAAGGCTCGAAAATCATTTTGACCGCACCCGATGGAACTCCTAGGTGACGAGGCTCAAGTGGAATCTCGTTTCGGTCTGTTTGGAGATAGTGTTAGTGTCGGTGCAAGATAGGTGCACGGTTTGTGCCCTTTAGTACCATAGGCTTAGAAATCATTTTGGACGCACCCAATGGTACTCCTAGGTGATGGGGGTCAAGTGGAAGCTCGTTTCAGTCCGTTTGGAGATAGTGTTAGTATTAGTGCAAGATAGGTGCACGGTTTGTGCCGAACAAGGCTTGGAAATCATTTTGGAAGCACCGATGGAACTCCTAGGTGATGAGGCTCAAGTGGAATCTTGTTTTGGTCCGTTTGGAGATAGTGTTAGTATTAGTGCAAGATAGGTGCATGGTTTGTTCCAAACAAGGCTCGAAAATCATTTTGACCGCACCCGATGGAACTCCTAGGTGACGAGGCTCAAGTGGAATCTCGTTTCGGTCTGTTTGGAGATAGTGTTAGTGTTAGTGCAAGATAGGTGCACGGTTTGTGCCCTTTAGTACCATAGGCTTAGAAATCATTTTGGACGCACCCAATGGTACTCCTAGGTGATGGGGGTGAAGTGGAAGCTCGTTTCAGTCCGTTTGGAGATAGTGTTAGTATTAGTTCAAGATAGGTGCACTGTTTGTGCCGTACAAGGGTTGGAAATCATTTCGGAAGCACACGATGGAACTCCTAGGTGACGAGGCTCAAGTGGAATCTTGTTTTGGTCCGTTTGGAGATAGTGTTAGTATTAGTGCAAGATAGGTGCATGGTTTGTTCCAAACAAGGCTCGGAAATCATTTTGACCGCACCCGATGGAACTCCTAGGTGACGAGGCTCAAGTGGAATCTCGTTTCGGTCTGTTTGGAGATAGTGTTAGTGTCGGTGCAAGATAGGTGCACGGTTTGCTCCCTTTAGTACCATAGGCTTAGAAATCATTTTGGACGCACCCAATGGTACTCCTAGGTGATGGGGGTCAAGTGGAAGCTCGTTTCAGTCCGTTTGGAGATAGTGTTAGTATTAGTGCAAGATAGGTGCACGGTTTGTGCCGAACAAGGCTTGGAAATCATTTCGGAAGCACCCGATGGAACTCCTAGGTGATGAGGCTCAAGTGAAATCTTGTTTTGGTCCGTTTGGAGATAGTGTTAGTATTAGTGCAAGATAGGTGCATGGTTTGTTCCAAACAAGGCTCAGAAATCATTTTGACCGCACCCGATGGAACTCCTAGGTGACGAGGCTCAAGTGGAATCTCGTTTTGGTCTGTTTGGACATAGTGTTAGTGTCGGTGCAAGATAGGTGCACGGTTTGCGCCCTTTAGTACCATAGGCTTAGAAATCATTTTGGACGCACCCAATGGTACTCTTAGGTGATGGGGGTCAAGTGGAAGCTCGTTTCAGTCCGTTTGGAGATAGTGTTAGTATTAGTTCAAGATAGGTGCACGGTTTGTGCCGAACAAGGCTTGGAAATCATTTCGGAAGCACACGATGGAACTCCTAGGTGACGAGGCTCAAGTGGAATCTTGTTTTGGTCCGTTTGGAGATAGTGTTAGTATTAGTGCAAGATAGGTGCACGGTTTGTTCCAAACAAGGCTCGGAAATCATTTTGACCGCACCCGATAGAACTCCTAGGTGACGAGGCTCAAGTGGAATCTCGTTTCGGTCTGTTTGGATATAGTGTTAGTATTAGTGCAAGATAGGTGCACGGTTTTTGCCCTTTAGAACCATAGGCTTAGAAATCGTTTTGGACGAACCCAATGGTACTCCTAGGTGATGGGGGTCAAGTGGAAGCTCATTTTGGTCCATTTTGGAGATAGTGTTAGTATTAGTGCAAGATAGGTGCACGGTTTGTGCCGTAACAAGGCTTGGAAATCATTTTGGAAGCACACGATGGAACTCCTAGGTGACGAGGCTCAAGTGGAATCTTGTTTTGGTCCGTTTGGAGATAGTGTTAGTATTAGTGCAAGATAGGTTTGCATGGTTTGTTCCAAACAAGGCTCGGAAATCATTTTGACCGCACTTGATGGAACTCCTAGGTGACGAGGCTCAAGTGGAATCTCGTTTCATCTGTTTGGAGATAGTGTTAGTGTTGGTGCAAGATAGGTGCACGGTTTGCATCCTTTAGTACCATAGGCTTAGAAATCATTTTGGACGCACCCAATGGTACTCTTAGGTGATGGGGGTCAAGTGGAAGCTCGTTTCATTCCGTTTGGAGATAGTGTTAGTATTAGTGCAAGATAGGTGCACGGTTTGTGCCAAACAAGGCTTGGAAAAATCATTTTGGAAGCACCCGATGGAACTCCTAGGTGACGAGGCTCAAGTGGAATCTTGTTTTTTGGTCCGCTTTGGAGATAGTGTTAGTATTAGTGCAAGATAGGTGCATGGTTTGTTCCAAACAAGGCTCGAAATCATTTTGACCGCACCGATGGAACTCCTAGGTGACGAGGCTCAAGTGGAATCTCGTTTCGGTCTGTTTGGAGATAGTGTTAGTGTCGGTGCAAGATAGGTGCACGGTTTGCTCCCTTTAGTACCATAGGCTTAGAAATCATTTTGGACGCACCCAATGGTACTCCTAGGTGATGGGGGTCAAGTGGAAGCTCGTTTCAGTCCGCTTTGAAGATAGTGTTAGTATTAGTGCAAAATAGGTGCACGGTTTGTGCCGAACAAGGCTTGGAAATCATTTCGCAAGCACACGATGGAACTCCTAGGTGACGAGGCTCAAGTGGAATATTGTTTTGATCCGTTTAGACATAGTGTTAGTATTAGTGCAAGATAGGTGCACGGTTTGTTCCAAACAAGGCTCGAAATCATTTTGACCGCACTTTCGATGGAACTCCTAGGTGACGAGGCTCAAGTGGAATCTCGTTTGATCTGCATTTGGAGATAGTGTTAGTATTGGTGCAAGATAGGTGCACAGTTTTGCTCCCTTTAGTACCATAGGCTTAGAAATCATTTTGGACGCACCCAATGGTACTCCTAGGGTGATGGGGTCAAGTGGAATCTCGTTTTTGAGTCCGTTTTGAAGATAGTGTTAGTATTAGTGCAAGATAGGTGCACGGTTTGCCCTGCCACCATGTAACAAGGCTCGGAAATCATTTTGGACGCACCCAATGGAACTCCTAGGTGATGAGGCTCAAGTGGAATCTTGTTTCGGTCCGTTTGGAGATAGTGTTAGTATTAGTGCAAGATAGGTGCACGGTTTGTTCCAAACAAGGCTCGGAAATCATTTTGACCGCACCCGATGGAACTCCTAGGTGACGAGGCTCAAGTGGAATCTCATTTCGGTCTGTTTGGAGATATTGTTAGTGTCGGTGCAAGATAGGTGCACGGTTTGCGCCCTTTAGTACCATAGGCTTAGAAATCATTTTGGACGCACCCAATGGTACTCTTAGGTGATGGGGGTCAAGTGGAAGCTCGTTTCAGTCCGTTTGGAGATAGTGTTAGTATTAGTGCAAAATAGGTGCACGGTTTGTGCCGAACAAGGCTTGGAAATCATTTCGCAAGCACACGATGGAACTCCTAGGTGACGAGGCTCAAGTGGAATCTTGTTTTGGTCCGTTTGGAGATAGTGTTAGTATTAGTGCAAGATAGGTGCACGGTTTGTTCCAAACAAGGCTCGGAAATCATTTTGACCGCACCCGATAGAACTCCTAGGTGACGAGGCTCAAGTGGAATCTCGTTTCATCTGTTTGGAGATATTGTTAGTGTCGGTGCAAGATAGGTGCACGGTTTGCTCCTTTAGTACCATAGGCTTAGAAATCATTTTTGACGCACCTAATGGTACTCCTAGGTGATGGGGTCAAGTGGAAGCTCATTTCAGTCAGTTTGGAGATAGTGTTAGTATTAGTGCAAGATAGGTGCACGGTTTGTGCCGAACAAGGCTTGGAAATCATTTCGAAGCACCGATGGAACTCCTAGGTGATGAGAGGCTCAAGTGGAATCTTGTTTTGGTCCGTTTGGAGATAGTGTTAGTATTAGTGCAAGATAGGTGCATGGTTTGTTCCAAACAAGGCTCGAAATTATTTTTACCGCACCCGATGGAACTCCTAGGTGACGAGGCTCAAGTGGAATCTCGTTTCGGTCTGCTTTGGACATAGTTTTAGTGTTAGTGCAAGATAGGTGCACGGTTTTGCGCCCTTTAGTACCATAGGCTTAGAAATCATTTTGGAAGCACCCAATGGTACTCTTAGGTGATGGGGGTCAAGTGGAAGCTCGTTTCAGTCCGTTTGGAGATAGTGTTAGTATTAGTTCAAGATAGGTGCACGGTTTGTGCCGAACAAGGCTTGGAAATCATTTCGGAAGCACACGATGGAACTCCTAGGTGACGAGGCTCAAGTGGAATCTTGTTTTGGTCTGTTTGGAGATAGTGTTAGTATTAGTGCAAGATTGGCGCACGGTTTGTTCCAAACAAGGCTCGGAAATCATTTTGACCGCACCCGATAGAACTCCTAGGTGACGAGCTCAAGTGGAATCTCGTTTCGGTCTGTTTGGAGATAGTGTTAGTGTCGGTGCAAGATAGGTGCACGGTTTGCTCCCTTTAGTACCATAGGCTTAGAAATAATTTTGGACGCACCCAATGGTACTCCTAGGTGATGGGGTCAAGTGGAAGCTCATTTCAGTCCGTTTGGAGATAGTGTTAGTATTAGTGCAAGATAGGTGCACGGTTTGTGCCGAACAAGGCTTGGAAATCATTTCGGAAGCACACGATGGAACTCCTAGGTGACGAGGCTCAAGTGGAATCTTGTTTTGGTCCGTTTGGAGATAGTGTTAGTATTAGTGCAAGATAGGTGCATGGTTTGTTCCAAACAAGGCTCGGAAATTATTTTTACCGCACCCGATGGAACTCCTAGGTGACGAGGCTCAAGTGGAATCTCGTTTCAGTCTGTTTGGACATAGTTTTAGTGTCGGTGCAAGATAGGTGCACGGTTTGCGCCCTTTAGTACCATAGGCTTAGAAATCATTTTGGAAGCACCCAATGGTACTCTTAGGTGATGGGGGTCAAGTGGAAGCTCGTTTCAGTCCGTTTGGAGATAGTGTTAGTATTAGTTCAAGATAGGTGCACGGTTTGTGCCGAACAAGGCTTGGAAATCATTTCGGAAGCACACGATGGAACTCCTAGGTGACGAGGCTCAAGTGGAATCTTGTTTTGGTCCGTTTGTAGATAGTGTTAGTATTAGTGCAAGATTGGTGCACGGTTTGTTCCAAACAAGGCTCGGAAATCATTTTGACCGCACCCGATAGAACTCCTAGGTGACGAGCTCAAGTGGAATCTCGTTTGGTGCTGTTTGGAGATAGTGTTAGTGTCGGTGCAAGATAGGTGCACGTTTTGCTCCTTTAGTACCATAGGCTTAGAAATCATTTTGGACGCACCCAATGGTACTCCTAGGTGTTGGGGGTCAAGTGGAAGCTCATTTCAGTCCATTTGGAGATAGTGTTAGTATTAGTGCAAGATAGGTGCACGGTTTGTGCCGAACAAGGCTTGGAAATCATTTTGGAAGCGCACGATGGAACTCCTTGGTGACGAGGCTCAAGTGGAATCTTGTTTTGGTCCGTTTGGAGATAGTGTTAGTATTAGTGCTAGATAGGTGCACGGTTTGTTCCAAACAAGGCTCGGAAATCATTTTGACCGCACCCGATAGAACTCCTCGGTGACGAGGCTCAAGTGGATGCTTGTTTCAGTACATTTGGAGATAGTGCTAATCTTGACGCAAGATAATTGCAAGTTTTGCACCGAATGTACCCTAGTCTTGAAAATTGTTTTGGATGCACCCGATGGAACTCCTAGGTGTCGTGGGTCATGTGGAATCTCGTTTCATTCTGTTTGGAGACAGTGTTAGTGTCGGTGCAAGATAGGTGCATGGTTTGCGCCCTTTGGTACCGTAGGCTGAGAAATCATTTTGGACGCACCCAATGGTACTCCTAGGTGACGAGGCTCAAGTGGAAGCTCGTTTCAGTCTATTTGGAGATAGTGATAATGTTGACGCAAGATAGGTGCACGGTTTGTGCAGAACAAGTCTCGGAAATCATTTTGGACGCACCCGATGGAACTCCTAGGTGACGTGGGTCATGTGGAATTCGGTTCGGTCTGTTTGGAGATAGTGTTAGTGTCAGTGCAAGATTGGTGCACGGTTTGCGCCCTTTAGTACCATAGGCTTAGAAATCGTTTTGGACGAACCGAATGGTACTCCTAGGTGATGGGGGTCAAGTGGAAGCTCGTTTCAGTCCGTTTGAAGATAGTGTTAGTATTAGTGCAAGATAGGTGCACGGTTTGTGCCGAACAAGGCTCGGAAATCATTTCGGAAGCACCCGATGGAACTCCTATGTGATGAGGCTCAAGTGAATCTTGTTTCGGTCCGTTCGGAGATAGTGTTTGTATTAGTGCAAGATAGGTGCATGGTTTGTTCCAAACAAGGCTCGGAAATCATTTTGACCGCACCCGATCGAACTCCTAGGTGACGAGGCTCAAGTGGAATCTCGTTTCGGTCTGTTTGGAGATAGTGTTAGTATCGGTGCAAGATAGGTGCACGGTTTGCTCCCTTTAGTACCATAGGCTTAGAAATCATTTTGGACGCACCCAATGGTACACCTAGGTGATATGGGTCAAGTGGAAGCTCGTTTTAGTCTGTTTGAAGATAGTGTTAGTATTAGTGCAAGATAGGTGCACGGTTTGTGCCGAACAAGGCTCGGAAATCATTTCAGAAGCACCCGATGGAACTCCTATGTGATGAGGCTCAAGTGAAATCTTGTTTCGGTCCGTTCGGAGATAGTGTTTGTATTAGTGCAAGATAGGTGCATGGTTTGTTCCAAACAAGGCTCGGAAATTATTTTTACCGCACCCGATGGAACTCCTAGGTGACGAGGCTCAAGTGGAATCTCGTTTCGGTCTGTTTGGACATAGTTTTAGTGTCGGTGCAAGATAGGTGCACGGTTTGCGCCCTTTAGTACCATAGGCTTAGAAATCATTTTGGAAGCACCCAAATGGTACTCTTAGGTGATGGGGGTCAAGTGGAAGCTCGTTTCAGTCCGTTTGGAGATAGTGTTAGTATTAGTTCAAGATAGGTGCACGGTTTGTGCCGAACAAGGCTTGGAAATCATTTCGGAAGCACACGATGGAACTCCTAGGTGACGAGGCTCAAGTGGAATCTTGTTTTGGTCTGTTTGGAGATAGTGTTAGTATTAGTGCAAGATTGGCGCACGGTTTGTTCCAAACAAGGCTCGGAAATCATTTTGACCGCACCCGATAGAACTCCTAGGTGACGAGCTCAAGTGGAATCTCGTTTGATCTGCTTTGGAGATAGTGTTAGTGTCGATTGCAAGATAGGTGCACGGTTTGCTCCCTTTAGTACCATAGGCTTAGAAATAATTTTGGACGCACCCAATGGTACTCCTAGGTGATGGGGTCAAGTGGAAGCTCATTTCAATCCGTTTGGAGATAGTGTTAGTATTAGTGCAAGATAGGTGCACGGTTTGTGCCGAACAAAGGCTTGGAAATCATTTCGAAGCACACGATGGAACTCCTAGGTGACGAGGCTCAAGTGGAATCTTGTTTTGGTCCGTTTGGAGATAGTGTTAGTATTAGTGCAAGATAGGTGCATGGTTTGTTCCAAACAAGGCTCGAAAATTATTTTTACCGCACCCGATGGAACTCCTAGGTGACGAGGCTCAAGTGGAATCTCGTTTCACTGTTTGGACATAGTTTTAGTGTCGGTGCAAGATAGGTGCACGGTTTGCGCCTTTAGTACCATAGGCTTAGAAATCATTTTGGAAGCACCCAATGGTACTCTTAGGTGATGGGGGTCAAGTGGAAGCTCGTTTCATCCGTTTGGAGATAGTGTTAGTATTAGTTCAAGATAGGTGCACGGTTTGTGCCGAACAAGGCTTGGAAATCATTTCGAAGCACACGATGGAACTCCTAGGTGACGAGGCTCAAGTGGAATCTTGTTTTGGTCCGTTTGTAGATAGTGTTAGTATTAGTGCAAGATTGGCGCATGGTTTGTTCCAAACAAGGCTCGGAAATCATTTTGACCGCACCCGATAGAACTCCTAGGTGACGAGCTCAAGTGGAATCTCGTTTCGGTCTGTTTGGAGATAGTGTTAGTGTCGGTGCAAGATAGGTGCACGTTTTGCTCCTTTAGTACCATAGGCTTAGAAATCATTTTGGACGCACCCAATGGTACTCCTAGGTGTTGGGGTCAAAGTGTGGAAGCTCATTTCACCCATTTGGAGATAGTGTTAGTATTAGTGCAAGATAGGTGCACGGTTTGTGCCGAACAAGGCTTGGAAATCATTTCGGAAGCGCACGATGGAACTCCTTGGTGACGAGGCTCAAGTGGAATCTTGTTTTGGTCCGTTTGGAGATAGTGTTAGTATTAGTGCTAGATAGGTGCACGGTTTGTTCCAAACAAGGCTCGGAAATCATTTTGACCGCACCCGATAGAACTCCTCGGTGACGAGGCTCAAGTGGATGCTTGTTTCAGTACATTTGGAGATAGTGCTAATCTTGACGCAAGATAATTGCAAGTTTTGCACCGAATGTACCCTAGTCTTGAAAATTGTTTTGGATGCACCCGATGGAACTCCTAGGTGTCGTGGGTCATGTGGAATCTCGTTTCATTCTGTTTGGAGACAGTGTTAGTGTCGGTGCAAGATAGGTGCATGGTTTGCGCCCTTTGGTACCGTAGGCTGAGAAATCATTTTGGACGCACCCAATGGTACTCCTAGGTGACGAGGCTCAAGTGGAAGCTTCGTTTGATATTTGGAGATAGTGATAATGTTGGCGCAAGATAGGTGCACGGTTTGTGCGAAACAAGTCTCGAAAATCATTTTGGGCGCACCCGATGGAACTCCTAGGTGACGTGGGTCATGTGGAATTCGTTTTCGGTCTGCTTTGGAGATAGTGTTAGTGTCAGTGCAAGATTGGTGCACGGTTTGCGCCCTTTAGTACCATAGGCTTAGAAATCGTTTTGGACGAACCGAATGGTACTCCTAGGTGATGGGGGTCAAGTGGAAGCTCGTTTCAGTCCGTTTGAAGATAGTGTTAGTATTAGTGCAAGATAGGTGCACGGTTTGTGCCGAACAAGGCTCGGAAATCATTTCGGAAGCACCCGATGGAACTCCTATGTGATGAGGCTCAAGTGAATCTTGTTTCGGTCCGTTCGGAGATAGTGTTTGTATTAGTGCAAGATAGGTGCATGGTTTGTTCCAAACAAGGCTCGGAAATCATTTTGACCGCACCCGATCGAACTCCTAGGTGACGAGGCTCAAGTGGAATCTCGTTTCGGTCTGTTTGGAGATAGTGTTAGTATCGGTGCAAGATAGGTGCACGGTTTGCTCCCTTTAGTACCATAGGCTTAGAAATCATTTTGGACGCACCCAATGGTACACCTAGGTGATATGGGTCAAGTGGAAGCTCGTTTTAGTCTGTTTGAAGATAGTGTTAGTATTAGTGCAAGATAGGTGCACGGTTTGTGCCGAACAAGGCTCGGAAATCATTTCAGAAGCACCCGATGGAACTCCTATGTGATGAGGCTCAAGTGAAATCTTGTTTCGGTCCGTTCGGAGATAGTGTTTGTATTAGTGCAAGATAGGTGCATGGTTTGTTCCAAACAAGGCTCGGAAATTATTTTTACCGCACCCGATGGAACTCCTAGGTGACGAGGCTCAAGTGGAATCTCGTTTCGGTCTGTTTGGACATAGTTTTAGTGTCGGTGCAAGATAGGTGCACGGTTTGCGCCCTTTAGTACCATAGGCTTAGAAATCATTTTGGAAGCACCCAATGGTACTCTTAGGTGATGGGGGTCAAGTGGAAGCTCGTTTCAGTCCGTTTGGAGATAGTGTTAGTATTAGTTCAAGATAGGTGCACGGTTTGTGCCGAACAAGGCTTGGAAATCATTTCGGAAGCACACGATGGAACTCCTAGGTGACGAGGCTCAAGTGGAATCTTGTTTTGGTCTGTTTGGAGATAGTGTTAGTATTAGTGCAAGATTGGCGCACGGTTTGTTCCAAACAAGGCTCGGAAATCATTTTGACCGCACCCGATAGAACTCCTAGGTGACGAGCTCAAGTGGAATCTCGTTTCGGTCTGTTTGGAGATAGTGTTAGTGTCGGTGCAAGATAGGTGCACGGTTTGCTCCCTTTAGTACCATAGGCTTAGAAATAATTTTGGACGCACCCAATGGTACTCCTAGGTGATGGGGTCAAGTGGAAGCTCATTTCAAATTTGGAGATAGTGTTAGTATTAGTGCAAGATAGGTGCACGGTTTGTGCCGAACAAGGCTTGGAAATCATTTCGGAAGCACACGATGGAACTCCTAGGTGACGAGGCTCAAGTGGAATCTTGTTTTGGTCCGTTTGGAGATAGTGTTAGTATTAGTGCAAGATAGGTGCATGGTTTGTTCCAAACAAGGCTCGGAAATTATTTTTACCGCACCCGATGGAACTCCTAGGTGACGAGGCTCAAGTGGAATCTCGTTTCGAGTCTGTTTGGACATAGTTTTAGTGTCGGTGCAAGATAGGTGCACGGTTTGCGCCCTTTAGTACCATAGGCTTAGAAATCATTTTGGAAGCACCCAATGGTACTCTTAGGTGATGGGGTCAAGTGGAAGCTCGTTTCAGTCCGTTTGGAGATAGTGTTAGTATTAGTTCAAGATAGGTGCACGGTTTGTGCCGAACAAGGCTTGGAAATCATTTCGGAAGCACACGATGGAACTCCTAGGTGACGAGGCTCAAGTGGAATCTTGTTTTGGTCCGTTTGTAGATAGTGTTAGTATTAGTGCAAGATTGGCGCATGGTTTGTTCCAAACAAGGCTCGGAAATCATTTTGACCGCACCCGATAGAACTCCTAGGTGACGAGCTCAAGTGGAATCTCGTTTCGGTCTGTTTGGAGATAGTGTTAGTGTCGGTGCAAGATAGGTGCACGTTTTGCTCCCTTTAGTACCATAGGCTTAGAAATCATTTTGGACGCACCCAATGGTACTCCTAGGTGTTGGGGGTCAAGTGGAAGCTCATTTCAGTCCATTTGGAGATAGTGTTAGTATTAGTGCAAGATAGGTGCACGGTTTGTGCCGAACAAGGCTTGGAAATCATTTCGGAAGCGCACGATGGAACTCCTTGGTGACGAGGCTCAAGTGGAATCTTGTTTTGGTCCGTTTGGAGATAGTGTTAGTATTAGTGCTAGATAGGTGCACGGTTTGTTCCAAACAAGGCTCGGAAATCATTTTGACCGCACCCGATAGAACTCCTCGGTGACGAGGCTCAAGTGGATGCTTGTTTCAGTACATTTGGAGATAGTGCTAATCTTGACGCAAGATAATTGCAAGTTTTGCACCGAATGTACCCTAGTCTTGAAAATTGTTTTGGATGCACCCGATGGAACTCCTAGGTGTCGTGGGTCATGTGGAATCTCGTTTCATTCTGTTTGGAGACAGTGTTAGTGTCGGTGCAAGATAGGTCCATGGTTTGCGCCCTTTGGTACCGTAGGCTGAGAAATCATTTTGGACGCACCCAATGGTACTCCAAGGTGACGAGGCTCAAGTGGAAGCTCGTTTCAGTCTATTTGGAGATAGTGCTAATGTTGACGCAAGATAGGTGCACGGTTTGTGCAGAACAAGTCTCGGAAATCATTTTGGACGCACCCGATGGAACTCCTAGGTGACGTGGGTCATGTGGAATTCGTTTCGGTCTGTTTGGAGATAGTGTTAGTGTCAGTGCAAGATAGGTGCACGGTTTGCGCCCTTTAGTACCATAGGCTTAGAAATCGTTTTGGACAAACCGAATGGTACTCCTAGGTGATGGGGGTCAAGTGGAAGCTCGTTTCAGTCCGTTTGGAGATAGTGTTAGTATTAGTGCAAGATAGGTGCACGGTTTGTGCCGAACAAGGCTTGGAAATCATTTCGGAAGCACCCGATGGAACTCCTATGTGATGAGGCTCAAGTGAAATCTTGTTTCGGTCCGTTCGGAGATAGTGTTTGTATTAGTGCAAGATAGGTGCATGGTTTGTTCCAAACAAGGCTCGGAAATCATTTTGACCGCACCCGATGGAACTCCTAAGTGACGAGGCTCAAGTGGAATCTCGTTTCGGTCTGTTTGGACATAGTGTTAGTGTCGGTGCAAGATAGGTGCACAGTTTGTGCCCTTTAGTACCATAGGCTTAGAAATCATTTTGGACGCACCCAATGGTACTCTTAGGTGATGGGGGTGAAGTGGAAGCTCGTTTCAGTCCGTTTGGAGATAGTGTGAGTATTAGTGCAAGATAGGTGCACGGTTTGTGCCGAACAAGGCTTGGAAATCATTTCGGAAGCACACGATGGAACTCCTAGGTGACGAGGCTCAAGTGGAATCTTGTTTTGGTCCGTTTGGAGATAGTGTTAGTATTAGTGCAAGATAGGTGCACGGTTTGTTCCAAACAAGGCTCGGAAATCATTTTGACCGCACCCGATAGAACTCCTAGGTGACGAGGCTCAAGTGGAATCTCGTTTCGGTCTGTTTGGAGATAGTGTTAGTGTCGGTGCAAGATAGGTGCACGGTTTGCTCCCTTTAGTACCATAGGCTTAGAAATCATTTTGGACGCACCCAATGGTACTCCTAGGTGATGGGGGTCAAGTGGAAGCTCGTTTCAGTCCATTTGGAGATAGTGTTAGTATTAGTTCAAGATAGGTGCACGGTTTGTGCCGAACAAGGCTTGGAAATCATTTCGGAAGCACACGATGGAACTCCTAGGTGACGAGGCTCAAGTGGAATCTTGTTTTGGTCCGTTTGGAGATAGTGTTAGTATTAGTGCAAGATAGGTGCATGGTTTGTTCCAAACAAGGCTCGGAAATCATTTTGACCGCACCCGATAGAACTCCTAGGTGACGAGGCTCAAGTGGAATCTTGTTTCGGTCCGTTTGGATATAGTGTTGGTATTAGTGCAAGATAGGTGCACGGTTTGTGCCAAACATACCATAGGCTCAGAAATCGTTTTGGACGCACCCGATGGTACTCCTAGGTGACGAGGCTCAAGTGCATGCTTGTTTCAGTCCGTTCGGAGATAGTGCTAATTTTGACGCAAGATAATTGCAAGTTTTGCACTGAATGTACCCTCGTCTCGAAAATCGTTTTGGATGCACCCGATGCAACTCCTAGGTGTCGTGGGTCATGTGGAATCTCGTTTTGTTCTGTTTGAAGACAGTGTTAGTGTCGGTGCAAGATAGGTGCATGGTTTGCGCCCTTTGGTACCGTAGGCTGAGAAATCATTTTGGACGCACCCAATGGTACTCCTAGGTGACGAGGCTCAAGTGGAAGCTCGTTTCAGTCTATTTGGAGATAGTGATAATGTTGACGCAAGATAGGTGCATGGTTTGTGCAGAACAAGTCTCGAAATCATTTTGGACGCACCCGATGGAACTCCTAGGTGACGTGGGTCATGTGGAATTCGGTTTGGTCTGTTTGGAGATAGTGTTAGTGTCAGTGCAAGATAGGTGCACGGTTTGCGCCCTTTAGTACCATAGGCTTAGAAATCGTTTTGGACGAACCGAATGGTACTCCTAGGTGATGGGGGTCAAGTGGAAGCTCGTTTCAGTCCGTTTGAAGATAGTGTTAGTATTAGTGCAAGATAGGTGCACGGTTTGTGCCGAACAAGGCTCGGAAATCATTTCGGAAGCACCCGATGGAACTCCTATGTGATGAGGCTCAAGTGAATCTTGTTTTGGTCCGTTCGGAGATAGTGTTTGTATTAGTGCAAGATAGGTGCATGGTTTGTTCCAAACAAGGCTCGGAAATCATTTTGACCGCACCCGATCGAACTCCTAGGTGACGAGGCTCAAGTGGAATCTCGTTTGATGCTGCTTGGAGATAGTGTTAGTGTCGGTGCAAGATAGGTGCACGGTTTGCTCCCTTTAGTACCATAGGCTTAGAAATCATTTTGGACGCACTTTTAATGGTACACCTAGGTGATATGGGTCAAGTGGAAGCTCGTTTTAGTCTGTTTGAAGATAGTGTTAGTATTAGTGCAAGATAGGTGCACGGTTTGTGCCGAACAAGGCTCGGAAATCATTTCAGAAGCACCCGATGGAACTCCTATGTGATGAGGCTCAAGTGAAATCTTGTTTCGGTCCGTTCGGAGATAGTGTTTGTATTAGTGCAAGATAGGTGCATGGTTTGTTCCAAACAAGGCTCGGAAATTATTTTTACCGCACCCGATGGAACTCCTAGGTGACGAGGCTCAAGTGGAATCTCGTTTCGGTCTGTTTGGACATAGTTTTAGTGTCGGTGCAAGATAGGTGCACGGTTTGCGCCCTTTAGTACCATAGGCTTAGAAATCATTTTGGAAGCACCCAATGGTACTCTTAGGTGATGGGGGTCAAGTGGAAGCTCGTTTCAGTCCGTTTGGAGATAGTGTTAGTATTAGTTCAAGATAGGTGCACGGTTTGTGCCGAACAAGGCTTGGAAATCATTTCGGAAGCACACGATGGAACTCCTAGGTGACGAGGCTCAAGTGGAATCTTGTTTTGGTCTGTTTGGAGATAGTGTTAGTATTAGTGCAAGATTGGCGCACGGTTTGTTCCAAACAAGGCTCGGAAATCATTTTGACCGCACCCGATAGAACTCCTAGGTGACGAGCTCAAGTGGAATCTCGTTTCGGTCTGTTTGGAGATAGTGTTAGTGTCGGTGCAAGATAGGTGCACGGTTTGCTCCCTTTAGTACCATAGGCTTAGAAATAATTTTGGACGCACCCAATGGTACTCCTAGGTGATGGGGTCAAGTGGAAGCTCATTTCAGTCCGTTTGGAGATAGTGTTAGTATTAGTGCAAGATAAGTGCACGGTTTGTGCCGAACAAGGCTTGGAAATCATTTCGGAAGCACACGATGGAACTCCTAGGTGACGAGGCTCAAGTGGAATCTTGTTTTGGTCCGTTTGGAGATAGTGTTAGTATTAGTGCAAGATAGGTGCATGGTTTGTTCCAAACAAGGCTCGGAAATTATTTTTACCGCACCCGATGGAACTCCTAGGTGACGAGGCTCAAGTGGAATCTCGTTTCGGTCTGTTTGGACATAGTTTTAGTGTCGGTGCAAGATAGGTGCACGGTTTGCGCCCTTTAGTACCATAGGCTTAGAAATCATTTTGGAAGCACCCAATGGTACTCTTAGGTGATGGGGGTCAAGTGGAAGCTCGTTTCAGTCCGTTTGGAGATAGTGTTAGTATTAGTTCAAGATAGGTGCACGGTTTGTGCCGAACAAGGCTTGGAAATCATTTCGGAAGCACACGATGGAACTCCTAGGTGACGAGGCTCAAGTGGAATCTTGTTTTGGTCCGTTTGTAGATAGTGTTAGTATTAGTGCAAGATTGGCGCATGGTTTGTTCCAAACAAGGCTCGGAAATCATTTTGACCGCACCCGATAGAACTCCTAGGTGACGAGCTCAAGTGGAATCTCGCTTTGGTCTGCTTGGAGATAGTGTTAGTGTCGGTGCAAGATAGGTGCACGTTTTGCTCCCTTTAGTACCATAGGCTTAGAAATCATTTTGGACGCACTTTTAATGGTACTCCTAGGTGTTGGGGGTCAAGTGGAAGCTCATTTCAGTCCATTTGGAGATAGTGTTAGTATTAGTGCAAGATAGGTGCACGATTTGTGCCGAACAAGGCTTGGAAATCATTTCGGAAGCACACGATGGAACTCCTAGGTGACGAGGCTCAAGTGGAATCTTGTTTTGGTCCGTTTGGAGATAGTGTTAGTATTAGTGCTAGATAGGTGCACGGTTTGTTCCAAACAAGGCTCGAAATCATTTTGACCGCACTTGATAGAACTCCTCGGTGACGAGGCTCAAGTGGATGCTTGTTTCAAAGACATTTGGAGATAGTGCTAATCTTGACGCAAAGATAATTGCAAGTTTTGCACAATCAATGTACCCTAGTCTCGAAAATTGTTTTGGATGCACCCGATGGAACTCCTAGGTGTCGTGGGTCATGTGGAATCTCGTTTCATTCTGTTTGGAGACAGTGTTAGTGTCAGTGCAAGATAGGTCCATGGTTTGCGCCCTTTGGTACCATAGGCTGAGAAATCATTTTGGACGCACCCAATGGTACTCCAAGGTGACGAGGCTCAAGTGGAAGCTCGTTTCAGTCTATTTGGAGATAGTGCTAATGTTGACGCAAGATAGGTGCACGGTTTGTGCAGAACAAGTCTCGGAAATCATTTTGGACGCACCCGATGGAACTCCTAGGTGACGTGGGTCATGTGGAATTCGTTTCGGTCTGTTTGGAGATAGTGTTAGTGTCAGTGCAAGATAGGTGCACGGTTTGCGCCCTTTAGTACCATAGGCTTAGAAATCGTTTTGGACAAACCGAATGGTACTCCTAGGTGATGGGGGTCAAGTGGAAGCTCGTTTCAGTCCGTTTGGAGATAGTGTTAGTATTAGTGCAAGATAGGTGCACGGTTTGTGCCGAACAAGGCTTGGAAATCATTTCGGAAGCACCCGATGGAACTCCTATGTGATGAGGCTCAAGTGAAATCTTGTTTCGGTCCGTTCGGAGATAGTGTTTGTATTAGTGCAAGATAGGTGCATGGTTTGTTCCAAACAAGGCTCGGAAATCATTTTGACCGCACCCGATGGAACTCCTAGGTGACGAGGCTCAAGTGGAATCTCGTTTTGGTCTGTTTAGAGATAGTGTTAGTGTCGGTGCAAGATAGGTGCACGGTTTGCTCCCTTTAGTACCATAGGCTTAGAAATCATTTTGGACGCACCCAATGGTACTCTTAGGTGATGGGGGTCAAGTGGAAGCTCGTTTCAGTCCGTTTGGAGATAGTGTTAGTATTAGTGCAAGATAGGTGCACGGTTTGTGCCGAACAAGGCTTGGAAATCATTTCGGAAGCACACGATGGAACTCCTAGGTGACGAGGCTCAAGTGGAATCTTGTTTTGGTCCGTTTGGAGATAGTGTTAGTATTATTGCAAGATAGGTGCACGGTTTGTTCCAAACAAGGCTCGGAAATCATTTTGACCGCACCCGATAGAACTCCTAGGTGACTTGGCTCAAGTGGAATCTCGTTTCGGTCCGTTTGGATATAGTGTTAGTATTAGTGCAAGATAGGTGCACAGTTTGTGCCTAACGTACCATAGGCTCAGAAATCATTTTGGACGCACCCGATGGTACACCTAGGTGACGAGGCTCAAGTGGATGCTTCTTTCAGTCCATTTGGAGATAGTGCTAATCTTGACGCAAGATAGGTGCAAGTTTTGCACTGAATGTACCCTGGTCTCGAAAATCATTTTGGACGCACCCGTTGGAACTCCTAGGTGACGAGGCTCAAGTGGAATCTTGTTTTGGTCCGTTTGGAGATAGTGTTAGTATTAGTGCAAGATAGGTGCACGGTTTGTTCCAAACAAGGCTCGGAAATCATTTTGACCTCACCTGATAGAACTCCTAGGTGACGAGGCTCAAGTGGAATCTTATTTCGGTCCGTTTGGATATAGTGTTAGTATTAGTGCAAGATAGATGCATGGTTTGTGCCAAACGTACCATAGGCTCAGAAATCATTTTGGACGCACCCGATGGTACTCCTAGGTGACGAGGCTCAAGTGGATGCTTCTTTCAGTCCATTTGGAGATAGTGCTAATCTTGACGCAAGATAGGTGCAAGTTTTGCACCGAATGTACCCTGGTATCGAAAATGATTTTGGACGCACCCGATGGAACTCCTAGGTGACGAGGCTCAAGTGGAATCTTGTTTTGATCTGTTTGGAGATAGTGTTAGTATTCGTGCAAGATAGGTGCAAGGTTTGTTGCAAACAAGGCTCAGAAATCATTTTGACCGCACCCCATAGAACTCCTAGGTGACGAGGCTCAAGTGGAATCTCGTTTCGGTCCGTTTGGATATAGTGTTGGTATTAGTGCAAGATAGGTGCACGGTTTGTGCCAAACGTACCATAGGCTCAGAAATCGTTTTGGACGCACCCGATGGTACTCCTAGGTGACGAGGCTCAAGTGGATGCTTGTTTCAGTCCGTTTGGAGATAGTGCTAATCTTGACGCAAGATAATTGCAAGTTTTGCACCGAATGTACCCTGGTCTCGAAAATCGTTTTGGACGCACCCGATGGAACTCCTAGGAGACGTGGGTCATGTGGAATCTCGTTTCGTTCTGTTTGGAGACAGTGTTAGTGTCGGTGCAAGATAGGTAAATGGTTTGCGCCCTTTGGTACTGATAAGAACCCGCTAGGCTTTGTGGACGATCTTTCGATGAGAGGCATGAGATAACTCGATTTGGTGGATGGAGATGACGTTCACGGCCCGACTACAGCCTTCCAAGACTGTGCCTTAGCAACCGATACACCACCTCCAAAGGCCGTCATGATCTTGTGGAGCGCGACAACCAGCCACTAGGGCTCCCGTCCTGCAAGCAATCGAAGAACTAGCAAGAACAAGGAAACAAGCACTGAATTTGCAAGATGAAATTGAAAACCTCAAACTGAATCTTATTATGAGTGGGGTTCCGAAGACAAGGAGACGGGCGGCTGGATCAGCACGCGCGCCTACAAGCAAGTAGCAAAGGCTAAACTTGATCTAAACAAAACCCGAGTGTCTTAGCGGCGACCAAAGGGTATATAACATGGGGTGGATGACCAACAATGTGTTTGGGTTGTACTCCAACCCTAAGACACGTCCCTAATGGACCCTAAGACGATACACAGCCCATCGGACTAAAATAAGGTGACGCAGCACCCTGGACATAAAGACCTCTCGACGGTAATTGAATAATTGCCGATGCTGCCGAACAGATATGGACGTGGAACTGGTTCCATATGAAAGTAGACTTGATAAGCTTTCCAACAAGTCCTAAAGAGCCCGAATCCGACTCCATATGCAACCGTGGTGATGGTCACAAGTTGGTGCCTTTCTGCAGTCCGAATCCAGCCATCGCGAATCCTTCTCCCTTTCGGTCTTCTCCTTGGTTCCTAATCAAAACAAGAGTGCACGCGTTTCCGAGATCTAAACAAGTTGGACAGGAGCTCAAGAGGCAACTCACTTGATGATTAATTTTACGAGCACGAGCACGAGTAAGAGGACCAGCGATAGGTACTGGTGTCGGCGCGGATGTGTCGTCGGTGTTGATGTCCTCATCATCCTCCCCTTCTTGCATTTGAGTCGTCCTTGACTCAAGCTCATCTTCCTCACCCAAATATGGCTTTAAATCTGCAATGTTAAATGTGGGACTAACCCCAAAATCTGCTGGAAGATCAAGTTTATATGCATTCTCATTAATCCGTTGTAATACCCTAAATGGTCCATCAGCTCTAGGCATCAATTTAGACTTTCTCAATGCAGGAAACCTCTCCTTTCTCAAATGCAACCAAACCAAATCTCCAGGTTCAAAATTTATTGCTTTTCGACCTTTATCACGGAGCAAACTTATATTTAACATTCATACGCTCTATGTTTTGTTTAGTTGTTTCATGTAGTTTCAACATTAATTCAGCTCGTTGTTTAGCATCAAAATTTAATTTTTCTGAAGTTGGCAAAAGCATTAAATCAATAGGAGCACGTGGTAACAAGCCATAAACAATCTCAAATGGACACATCTTTGTTGTAGAATGCATTGAACGATTCTAAGCAAACTCAATATGAGGCAAACAATCTTCCCACATCTTAATATTTTTCTTTAAAATAGCCCTTAACATAGTTGATAAAGTTCTATTCACAACTTCAGTTTGACCATCAGTTTGGGGATGACAAGTGGTAGAAAATAAAAGTTTAGTCCCCAATTTAGCCCATACAGTTCTCCAAAAATGGCTAAGAAATTTAACATCTCGATCAGAAACAATTGTGTTTGGCACACCATGCAAACAAACAACTTCGCGAAAGAACAAATCAGCAATATGTGTGGCATCATCAGTTTTATGACAAGGTATAAAGTGTGCCATTTTCGAAAATCTATCCACAACCACAAAAACACTGTCACGGCCCTTCCTAGTCCTTGGTAATCCCAACACAAAATCCATAGAAATATCTTCCCAAGGAGCATTAGGAATAGGTAGAGGCATATACAAACCATGTGCATTTAAGCGTGACTTAGCCTTTTGACATGTCGTGCAGCGAGAGACAAATCTCTCCACATCTCTCCACATCTTTGGCCAAAAGAAATGATCAGCAAGGATGTCCTCCGTCTTCTTTGCTCCAAAATGTCCCATCAAACCACCTCCGTGCGCTTCCTGTAACAACAACAAATGAATGGAGCTAGCTGGAATGCATAGCTTGTTAGCTCTAAACACAAAGCCATCATTCACAACAAATTTATTCCACGCTTTTCCATCTTTACATTGCAGTAAGACATCCTTAAAATCATCATCATGCACATATTGTTCTTTAATTGTTTCCAAACCAAAGATCTTATAGTCAAGTTGTGTCAACAAAGTATATCTCCTAGACAAAGCATCAACAATGACATTCTCTTTTCCTTTCTTGTGTTTAATTACATAAGGGAAAGATTCAATAAATTCAACCCACTTAGCATGTCTACGATTCAGTTTTCCTTGACTATGAATATGCTTCAACGATTCATGATCAGAATGTATAACAAATTCTTTAGGCCACAAATAATGCTGCCATGTTTCCAACGTTCGCACAAGTGCATACAATTCTTTGTCATAAGTAGAATAATTCAGCATAGGTCCACTTAGTTTCTCACTAAAATATGCAACGGGTTTTCCTTCTTGCAATAAAACACCACCCATTCCAATTCCACTAGCATCACATTCAAGTTCAAAAGTCTTATTAAAATCAGGAAGTTGGAGCAGAGGTGCATGTGTTAACTTATCTTTTAGCATGTGGAAAGAATGCTCTTGTGCTTTGCCCCAAGAAAAGGACACTCCCTTCTTTGTAAGTTCATGTAACGGTGAAGCAATGGTGCTGAAATCTTTCACAAATCGGCGATAGAAACCAGCAAGTCCTAGGAAACTCCGCACTTGTGTGATCGTCGTGGGTACAGGCCATCCTTGTATAGCTTCAATCTTGGATTTATCAACCTCAATTCCCTGTGGAGTAACAACATAGCCAAGAAACGCTACTCGATCGGTGCAAAAAGTGCACTTCTCAAGGTTACCAAATAAACGTGCATCACGTAGAGCATTAAAAACAGCACGCAAGTGATCAAGGTGTTCATCCATGGATTTGCTATAAATCAGTATATCATCAAAGTAGACGACAACAAATTTCCCAATGAAAGCTCGCAAAACCTCATTCATTAATCTCATGAAAGTACTAGGTGCATTAGTTAACCCAAAAGGCATTACTAACCACTCATACAAACCGAACTTAGTTTTGAAAACCGTTTTCCATTCATCTCCCAATTTCATACGAATCTGGTGGTACCCACTACGCAAATCAACTTTTGAAAATAGAACAGCACCACTCAATTCATCAAGCATATCATCTAATCGCGGAATAGGGTGTCGATATCGAATGGTGATATTATTAATAGCCCTACAATCAACACACATACGCCAGGTTCCATCTTTCTTAGGCACTAAAATTACTGGAACAGCACAAGGACTAAGAGATTCACGCACATAACCTTTGTCTAGTAGTTCTTGCACTTGTCGCTGAATTTCCTTTGTTTCTTCCGGATTTGTCCTGTATGGCGCACGGTTTGGCAAAGATGCACCAGGAATAAGATCAATTTGGTGCTCAATCCCGCGTATTGGTGGCAGCCCACCGGTATCTCGATTAGGAACACATCGAATACTCTGCAAAACATTAGCAATGAAGGAGGCAAAAGAACGTTGCATATCCTCATTTGAAATCAAAGCATCCTTGCATACCAAAGCATAAGCAACAGAGGTGGATGCATTGAACTCATTAATATCAGATTTTGTGGCAAGCATACATCGTCCTTTCGGTTTTATCTCATCTTTGTCTTCAATTACAGATTTGTCATTTTATTGCTCTCGCTCTTGGATTTAGCAGCCCTAGCAACATCGGTTTGCATAATAGCTTCAGGAGACATAGGATGCAACACAATTTTTTCGATCATGGTATAGAAAAGAATATTGATTTGATCTACCATGATGCATAGAATCCTATCAAATTGCCAAGGTCTACCTAGCGAGAATATTGCAAGCTTGCATAGGCACAACATCACATTCAACAATATCTTTATATGTCCCGATGGCAAAATTGATTCGCACAAGTCTAGTTACCTTGGCCTTACCACCGTTGTTCAGCCATTGGATGTAGTAGGGATGCAGGTGTGGTTTGGTGGTGAGTGCAAGCTTACATACCATGTCATTGCTTGCCAAGTTGTTGCAACTACCCCATCAATGATCATGCGGCACGAACGGTCTTTGATGACACACTTTATTTGAAATAAGGTGTGTCGCTGATTTTGCTCCGCCTTCTCCATTTGTGCACTAAGCACTTTCATTTGTATGATCAAGCTCTCATAGTGGTCCACGTCATCTGCATTAACATGTTCTTCTATTTGTTCTTCACTACCGCATGGTCACCGCAAGCAATGCAAGTGTATCTTCATCAAAATCACTAGCGGATAAACACTCACCATCATCTTTGACAATCATGACACGCTTGTTTGGACAATCACGCATCACATGCCCATATCCCCAGCACCGGTGACATTGTATGTTGCTTGTGTTTACCCGTTGATGCCACGGATGAAGTACTTGCAAAGAGGCTTTTGTATTGTCTTCGCAACTGAATTTATGGGAGCTACTCGAGTCTTGTCAATTGGATGATGGCATAGGAGTACGTGGAGATGGAGTTGTAGCCGTGCGTTGCTGCCATGAACTAGCTTTCCTGCAGAAGCATTAGTCCTTGCGCTTAGCACGTCATCCCCAGTACTTCCCTTTCAGCTTTACAAGCAAGATGAAACAAACGGTTTACGCTTATTGTATTCTTTATAAACGAGGATGTCCTGAATTTCCGATTTAACCGCCCAAAAATCTAGCCATAGCAGGTTCCTCATCCTCCTCTAAATTACAACGCAACATACCCGTTTGTAATTCTGATAATATTCTTCTACACTTTTAGCACCTTGTCTCAATTGTTTGCAACTTATTTATCATATCACGAGCATAATAAGATGGAACAAATCTAGCTCTCATGGCTCGTTTCAGTAGCATCCCAAGTTTTAGGTAGTTTATTAGGATTTTTCTTGCCATATTCTATCCACCAAATGAAGCAAAATCAGTAAACTCACTAGTAGCAGCCCTAACACGTGTAGTCTCGGGAAAGTCATGGCATGCAAACTTTTGATCAACAAAGAATCTCCCAAGTAATATATGCATCGGTCATATTTACCATCAAAAGGAGGTATCTTAAATTTAATCTTCTTGAAGGCATCGTCATTATTGTGTACCTCGTGTATGCGGGTTGCCACCCATACCTCTACGGTTGTGACATAGATGACGGCGTTCACGAGTGTCTCGATCATCATGTTCAATATCACCAATTGAGTCAACGTCATCACCCCCATCCTCGTGACTGCCTCCTTTTTCTTCTTTATACTTCTCTTTATCATCATTGTGCAAGGCATCAAAACGCCTTAGAAGAGCGACAAGGCTTTTGTCCACACTAGCAACAGATTCCTCCAAACTTGCGAGCTTGTTATTGGTGGCAATCTGCGTTGCCTCAACCCGCCCAAGCTTTTCATTTGTCACCGCAAGTCGCTATCAAGGCCCTCGGTCAGACTTCACTTTCCTTTCAAAATGTTGTATGATGCCCTTAGTGCGAGGTGAATGTGGAATCGTTTTATCATCACCGACCTGTCATGGTTCAAAGGCAAAGACAACACGAAAACAAGTGAAGAGATAAAAGCCCTACAACTACTAGGAAGTAGCTACTGACAAGTCGCTCGCTCTCAACTTGTTACACAAGTTCTTACCAATTCTTACTTTGCTCGACAAGAGGGGTCGCCTACCAACAAGTCTGCAACAATGGATGAAGTGTATCGGTCTTTAAACACAAGACACATCAAGTAAAAATATGTGGAGCTATAGGTGGGCTGAAAACAAAGAAACAACTAGCACCACGTTAGTTATAAAAAGCAAGCTGAATAATCGTTCAACCGGCGGATCTTGTCTTGGTCCTAGCCTAGACCGTGCTAGAGACGCGAGCCTGGACACAAACGAAGGCACAACGCACCACCTGAAGCGAACGAACAATCACAAAACAGCCCCTTTTTTTTCTTTCTCTTTCTTTTTCTTTTGGTTTTTTTTCTTTTTCCTTTCTTTTTTCTTTTTTTTGCAAGGGACACTCAAAACTGATTATATGAATAGAGAGATGACAAATGAGCAACTCACCACTCACACTTTTTCTGAAAGTGTAGGGGTATAAAGGTAATTAAAAGATACTCTCTCTCTCTCTAGAGTAAGATCACTTGAAGTATGGTATGACTTGAGTCGTTCGGTCAGCAATTCAAACTTCGACTTGCACACAGCAAACAACTTAGATTCGGAAATAACTAGATCACCGAAACCTACTCAGATTCGGAAACAATGAATCACCGAAATCTACTTAGATTCAGAAACAATGGATCACCAAACCTGCTCAGATTTGGAATATGGTATGACTTAAGTGGTTCGGACAGCCACTCAAACGTGCACGGTTGTGACTAGAACGTGACAAGAACTCGAAACTCTAAAGGACTAAAACTAAGACCAGCAACTTGACACAACCGATGCAACCGACGACTCAACAAGCCCTAACTAGGTAGCACTAGCCACGGGCCAAAGGTTTATAGGATTGCAGGAAATTAATCTACTATTTTTTTGGCTTTTCTGGACTGTAGGAAAAATAAAAACAGCGAAGAATTGCAAGTCTCTCACCGATAAACCTTGCTCTGATTACCAATTGATATGATCCCGCTAGGGTTTGTTCCCGATCTTTCGATGAGAGGTGTGGGATAACTCGATTGATGGGTGGAGACGACGTTCACGGCCCGACTACAGCCTTCCAAGCTACGCCTTAGCAACCGATACACCACCTCCAACAGCTGCCGCGATCTTGTGGAGCGCGTCACCGGCCACTAGGGCACTCGTCCTACAAGCAATCGAAAAACTAGCAAGAACAAGTATAGCAAGGACTGAATTACTAGATGTAGATGAAAGTTTCAAACTTAATCTCAATTAAGGTGGGGTTCCAAAGACAAGAAGACAGGCGGCTGATCCAGCACGCGCGCTTACAAGCAAGTAGCGAGAGCTAAACTTGATCTAAACAAAACCTGAGTGTCTTGGCGGCGGCCAAAGGGTATATAACATGAGGTGGACGACCAACAAGGTGTTAGGGTCGTACTCCAACCCTAAGACACGTCCCTAATGGACCCTAAGACGATACACAGCCCATCGGACTAAAATAAGGTGACGCAGCACCCTGGACATAAACACCTCTCGACGGTAATTGAATAATTGCCGATGCTGCCGAACAGATATGGATGTGGAACTGGTTCCATATGAAAGTAGACTTGATAAGCTTTCCAACAAGTCCTAAAGCGCCCGAATCTGACTCCGTATGCAACCGTGGTGATGGTCACAAGTTGGTGCCTTTCTGCAGTCCGAATCCAGCCATCGCGAATCCTTCTCCCTTTCGGTCTTCTCCTTGGTTCCTAATCAAAACAAGAGTGCACGTGTTTCCAAGATCTAAACAAGATGGACAGGAGCTCAAGAGGCAACTCACTTGATGATTAATTTTATGAACACGAGCACAAGTAAGAGGACCAGCGATAGGTACTGGTGTCGGCGCGGATGCGTCGTCGGTGTTGATGTCCTCATCAGTACTCCTAGGTGATGAGGCTCAAGTGGAGGCTCGTCTCAATCCGTTTGGAGATAGTGCTAATCTGGACGCAAGATAGGTGCACGGTTTGTGCCGAATGTACCATGGGCTTAGAAATTGTTTTGGACGCACCCGATGGTACTCCTACGTGACAAGGCTCAAGTGGAAGCTCATTTCGGTCTATTTGTAGATAGTGCTAATCCTGAAGCAAGATTGGTGCACACTTTGCGCCAAACATACCATAGGCTCAGAAATAGTTTTGGATGCACCCGATGAAACTCCTAGTTGATGTGGGTCATGTGGAATCTCGTTTGGGTCCATTTGGAGAAAGTGTTAGTGTCGGTGCAAGATAGGTGCACGGTTTGCACCCTTTGGTAGCATAGGCTCAGAAACTGTTTTGGACGCACCTAATGGTACTCCTAGGTGACGAGGCTCAAGTGGAACCTCATTTTGTTCTGTTTGGAGATAGTGCTAATCTTGACGCAAGATTGGTGCATGGTTTGCACCGAATGTACCATAGCCTTGGAAAACATTTTGGACACACCCGATAGAAGTCCTAGGTGACGTAGGTGATGTGGAATCTCGTTTGATTCCATTTGGAGACAGTGTTAGTATTGGTTCAAGTTAGGCGCATGGTTTGCGCGAAATGTACCATAGGCTCAGAAATCATTTTTGATGCATCCGATGGTACTCCTAGGTGACAAGGCTCAAGTGGAAGCTCATTTTGGTCCGTTTGGAGATAGTGCTTATCTAGATGCAAGATAGGTGCACGGTTTGCTTTGAGGATACCATAGGCTCGAAAAACGTTTGGGACACACCCGATGGAACTCCTAGGTGACGTGGGTCATGTGGAAACTCGTTTCGGTCCATTTGATGGCAGTGTTACTATTGGTGCAAGATAGGTGCACGATTTGCGCCAAACGTACCATAGATAAATCATTTTGGACGCATCCGATGGTACTCCTAGGTGACAAGGCTCAAGTGGAAGCTCATTTCGGTATGTACGGAGACAGTGCTAATCTTGATGCAAGATAGTTGCACGCTTTGCGCCGAACATACCATAGGCTCGGAAATTGTTTTGGACGCACCAAATGGAACTCCTAGTTGACGTGGGTCATGTGGAATCTTGTTTTGGTCCGTTTGGAGACAGTGTTAGTGTCGGTGCAATATAGGTGCACAGGTTGCACCCTTTGGTACCATAGGCTTAGAAATTGTTTTGGACGCCCCCTATGGTACACCTAGGTGACGAGTCTCAAGTGGAAGCTCGTCTCAAACCGTTTGGAGATAATGCTAATCTTGACGCAAGATAGGTGCACGGCTTGTGCCGAATGGACCATAGGCATAGAAATCGTTTTGGACGCACGCGATGGTACTCCTAGGTGGCAATGCTCGAGTGGAAGCTCATTTCGGTCCGTTTGGAGATAGTGCTAATCTTGACGTAAGATAGGCGCACGCTTTGTGCCGAACATACCATAGGCTCGGAAAATGTTTTGGACGCACCAAATGGAACTCCTAGTTGACGTGAGTCATGTGGAATCTTGTTTTGGTCCGTTTGGAGACAGTGTTATTGTCGGTGCAATATAGGTGCACAGGTTGCACCCTTTGGTACCATAGGCTTAGAAATTGTTTTAGACGCCCCCTATGGTACACCTAGGTGATGAGGCTCAAGTGGAAGCTCGTCTGAATCCGTTTGGAGATAGTGCTAATCTCGACGCAAGATAGGTGCACGGTTTGTGCTGAATATACCATAGGCTCAGAAATCATTTTGGACGCACCCGATGGTACTCCTACGTGACAAGGCTCAAGTGGAAGCTCATTTCGGTCCATTTGGAGATTGTGCTAATCTTGACACAAGATTGGTGCACACTTTGCGCCGAACGTACCATAGGCTCAGAAATCGTTTTGGACGCACCCGATGAATCTCCTAGTTGATGTGGGTCATGTGGAATCTCATTTGGGTCCATTTGGAGATAGTGTTAGTGTCGGTGCAAGATAGGTGCACGGTTTGCACCCTTTGGTACCATAGTCTCAAATCATTTTGAATGCACCCGATGGTACTCCTACGTGACAGGGCTTAAGTGGGAGCTCATTTCGGTCCATTTGGAGATTGTGCTAATCTTGACGCAAGATTGGTGCACACTTTGCGCCGAACGTACCATAGGTTCAGAAATCATTTTGGATGCACCCGATGAAACTCCTAGTTGATGTGGGTCATGTGGAATCTTGTTTCGGTCTGTTTGGAGATAGCATTAGTGTCGGTGCAAGATAGGTGCACAGTTTGCACCCTTTGGTACCATAGGCTCATAAATTGTTTTGGACGCCCCCGATGGTACTCCAAGGTGACGAGGCTCAAATGGAAGCTCGTCTCAATCCGTTTGGAGATAGTGCTAATCTTGATGCCAGATAGGTGCACGGTTTGTGCTGAATGTACCATAGGCTCAGAAATCGTTTTGGACGCACCCGAGGTACTCCTAGGTGACAAGGCTCAAGTGAGCTCATTTTGGTACGTTTGGAGATAGTGCTAATCTTGACGCAAGATAGGAGCACACTTTGCGCCGAACATACCATAGGCTCAGAAATCATTTTGGACGCACCCGATGAAACTCCTAGTTGACGTGGGTCATGTGGAATCTCGTTTCGGTCCATTTGGACATAGTTTTAGTGACGGTGCAAGATAGGTGCATGGTTTGCACCCTTTGGTACCATAGGCTCAGAAATTGTTTTGGACACACCCGATGGTACTCCTAGGTGACGAGGCTCAAGTGGACCTCATTTTGGTCCGTTTGGAGATAGTGCTAATCCTAACGCAAGATTGGTGCATGGTTTGTGCCGAACGTACCATGGGCTTGGAAAACATTTTGGACACACCCGATGGAACTCCTCGGTGACGTAGGTGATGTGGAATCTCGTTTCAGTCCATTTGGAGACAATGTTAGTATTGGTGCAATTTAGGTGCACGGTTTTTATGAAATGTACCATAGGCTCAGAAATTGTTTTGGACGCACCCAATGGTACTCCTAGGTGATAAGGCTCAAGTGAAAGCTCATTTTGGTACGTTTGGAGATAGTGCTTATCTAGATGCAAGATTGGTGCACGGTTTGCACTGAGCATACCATAGGCTCGGAAAAAATTTTGGACCCACCGGTGGAACTTCTTGGTGACGTGGGTCATGTGGAATCTCGTTTTGGTCCATTTGGAGACAGTGTTAGTATTGGTGCAAGATATGTGTACGGTTTGCGACAAACGTACCATAGGCTCATAAATCATTTTGGACGCACCCGTTGGTACTCCTAGGTGACGAGGCTCAAGTGGAAGCTCATTTTGGTCCGTTTGGAGATAATGCTTATCCTGACGCAAGATAGGTGCACAGTTTGCGCCGAACATACTAATGAGGACATTCCTAGCATTCACTCATCTTCAAATGCAACTCCACTTGATATAGCTGGTCCAATTACAAGAAGTAGAGCTAAACAATTGGAGAAGGAAATTCATTCTCAGGTGAACGCTAACCTTATGTTTAATAATCAGTTTATGTTGAATGAGCCTATGCTTTTGAGTTCTTGTTCCAATGTCCTTAGGAATGATGGAGTGTATGAACCAGCATGGGATGAAGATGGATTCAAGCCTCTGGACATTTGAACCAAGAAGCCGTGCAAGAATAAAATGGTGGTTCATCACCTTTGGATGGAAATGCAACCAGAAGCTCGATGACTGATACATGGTACGAATTCCAAGCATCACCGCGGACAGAATACAAGTAGTTAGACGGTGTTCTATATGTGGATGGAAGCGTCTTCAAGTCTACTTTCCAGCCCATCAAACGGCTCATCATTTGGACTTCCCAATAAAGAGTTATGCTTATTTTAGTAACTGCTATTAGAAGATGAAAGACGCGCGAACCAGCCACGAAATCCACTGGTGCATGCGCATGCTGCCATTTACTCCAAGCTGAACGTCCCTATCCCTATATATATCTTGTACTAGACAATGAAAGGTCAGATTTTGATTGGCTGAATTCAGAATACACAAACTCGTGGAGTTTTGTTTATGCGTGATTCTTGAGAGGCTTGCAACACTTGTTCTTTCGATTCCTGAGGGAGTTGTAGAACGCCGAACTGCGGTTCACCCAGTTCGTGCCTTCACGTCTATAGGGCGTGATTGCGTGGGCTGTTTCGTCGGTACGTGGAAGGGTGATTGTCTCGGTAGTTCATCGCGTGGACATCCTCTTCACTAGGTCACGCAACGACAAGTTATCAAGTTCGCGGATCCTACGAGAAGATCGGGCCACACAACTTGCTACACGCGTTGCATAGGCGTGTGCGCATCATCTGTTACTAGAGCCTCCGTTTACTCGTTAGGATTGTTCTTGTTTTTGGTAGGATAGAGTTTATATACCTACTGTCCAGTAGTAGCCAAAAAAAAAGAAAACCTACAGCCCAAATTCATACGTGCTACTGATTTTGTAGTTTGCTTTATCGAGTTTTAATCCTTTAAGTGTCTAGTTGCTGAATTTTTCTTTTCCACATCATTCTAGTTGTTATCATTGTTCTAATCATCAAATCGCTTGCTGCATGTACCCACCCATCCCACCCTTGTTCTAATCGTCATTGCTTGCTGCATATATATAACTAAAAAAACCCACCCGTTCCACCCTTGTTTTCTACCCGCCACAAATTCCCCACCCGAGTTTCTTGTTTTTGTGCTGCGCCGTCCATCTTAGTTGAACCTTATGTGCCCCTTTAGTTGAAAGTTGTGCTGCGTTTCTCACAAAGGTTAAAAGAAAAGATGTATATGGGTCAAAAGAAGGACTGAAAACAACGAGTTCTTGTTCAAAAAAAAAGGAAAGAAAAGAAATAAAAGAGAATTGTGTTCAGCACACCACAAAGGGGTTTGGGTAGCAACAAGTTTCGGTTGGTGCAATTGGTGTTCATCTATCCACTTCCTACATCTTGTTCCTTTCATTGAGCATCTTTTCCTTTATATTCAGCAACTTAGACTTGAGTTCTTGGATTATTATTCGGTTTTGCATTACTACATTTCAGCGCATTCCATTTACATATTACCCCACCAAGCTCCACTTAAAAGCACCGTGAGTCATTTGCAACGTAGTTTCTTCACTCTTCCACTCTGATTGCAGCCCCTGTTCTTGCCCTTTCCAGAAGAGAAAGAACTTGTTCAGCAAGTGGTGAGGGAGTGATTCCACATATATTCCACATATATATTGTCCTTTTTTCCCTCTACTAATATGGCGGGACGTGGAGATGGTGCCGCTTGTTTCGGTGGAGGAATTCCGGGAGCTGCGTACACAAATGAATGATTTGATGCAACAACTACAAACTCTCCAATTGAACATGCCTCATAGAGAACCACCACCAAATGAGGATGATGACAATGAGGATAACGAGGCACCACATCGTGTCACCGCTGGTCATGGACATGGACGTGGTGGGTTTGGCCATGGTTTTGGTCGTGCTTTCGGCGCGTTCTAGTTGGAGGTAGAGATTATGATGGTGATGATGATATGTTGTCCGACATGGATGATCATCAACATGGTGGTGGCTATCATGGTTATCGTGACCGCCATCGTCGTAAGTAATGATGATGGTTTAAGAAACGTGAAAGTGTCTATTCCCCTTTCAACGGACGGAGAATGCTGATGCTTATTTTGAATGGGAGACCAAGGTGGAACACATATTTGATTTGTATGAATACTCTGCTGAAAAGAAGGCAAAGCTTGCAACCATTGAGTTTAAAGGCTATGCCATAACTTGGTGGAATCAGTCCCGTCTTGAATATCGAGAGAGTTGGGCATGTTTGTATAACTTGGGAAGACATGAAGAGAGAAATGCAACGTCGTTTTGTTCCAAAGATATTACTCTCGTGATCTACATTTGAAGTTGAAACGTCTTGTGCAAGGTACTCGTACTGTTGATGAATATTTTCAGGAATTGGAAATGTGCTTACTTCGTACAGGGATAACTGAGGATGAGGAATCCACAATGGCTCGGTTTCTAGTTGGCCTCAATAAACCCATTGCTGATAAAGTGGATATGACAACCTACACATGTCTTACCGAGTTGGTTCATTTTGCAAAGAGGGCTGAAAGGCAAATTGCTACGTCTTACAAATACAATGCTTCATGGCGTCATTCCCAACAACAAGGGGATGTCACGCCTCAATTCCAACAGCAAGGAGCTGCAACGCCAAAATCTTCATCTCGTGGAGCAAATAGATATCTTCCAACTTCTTCCAAACAATTGGATGTGAAAGGTAAAGCTGTCAATTCAAATCAACCCAATTCTTCTTCTAAAGCCACCCAACGCAAGACAAGCAAGATTGAATGTTTTAAGTGTGGTGGTCATGGGCATAAACAAGCTGAATGTCCCAATCGGCGTACCATTATTGCACTTGCTGATGGTTCTTATGATTCTCAAAGTGAAGAGGATGAAGAGTTTAACAATGTATTTGCAGATCTAAATCTTGATACTTGTGAGTATTCAGCTGAGGATGGTACATTTGAGCTAGGTCTGAATTGTTTAGCCATTCAACCTATTCCAACTTTTGCTCACAATAACATGCTACAAGATATTATTTCTCCATCTTCTGAAGAGATTACTAGTGCTGATTTTGATGAGTTGCTTGCTGATTTTCCTGATTTGGAGCCTTCTACAATGAATACACCATCTCCTTCTTTGGTGGTTAGGAGAGTTCTTTCCACTCAGTTTGTTGCTGCTGAACAAGGACAACGCCATAATTTGTTTCAGTCCCGATGCAAAGTGAAAGGACAAGTGTGCTGTTTCATCATAGATGGTGGGAGCTGCAATAATATTGTTAGTGCTTTGCTTGTTGAGAAGCTTGGTTTGCAGCCACGTCACCATCCACATCCATACCATATGCAATGGTTGAATAATTCCGGAGACGATTAAGGTTTCAGCCATGATTCGTTTGTCATTTTCCATTGGTGATTATCATGGAGAGGTTGATTGTGATATTGTCCCCATGCAAGCATGCCATTTGCTTTGCTTGGTCGGCCTACAACAATTTGATGTGGATTCGGTGCATTTTGGACGGTCTAACAAATACACTTTCATTGCCAATGACAAGAAGGTGGTTCTTGTTCCATTATCTCCAGAGGAGATACATGTTTTAGATGTGGCTCGCATGAAAAGAGAGGAATCTGAAAAAAGAAAACTGAGTGAGACCCACAACACTAGTAAGGAAGATAGTTCTAAAGCATCCAAATTTCCATAAAGCCTCATTCCACTTTAAAACAGCCACACCAAACTGAGTGCTTATTTGTGAGTAGGAGTGATTTGAGAGATGTGACAAACACTATAGCCCCATTCTTTGTACTATTGTACAAGGAGGTTTTACTTTCCACTAACGACTTACCTTGCTCGCTGCCTAGTGTTGTTCTTGATTTGTTATAGGACTTTGAGGATGTTTTTCCTGATGAGCTACCAATTTGGACTTCCCCCACTTCGTGGCATTGAGCATCAAATTGACTTGGTCCCTGGTGCTTCTCTTCCCAACCGTCCCAAAGATACCGCACAAACCTCAAAGAAACAAAGGAAATTCAAAGAACAGTAAAAAGAGCTTTTGGACAAAGGGTATGTTCGTGAATCCTTATCACCATGTGCTGTTCTCTGTTTTGTTAGTTCCAAAGAAAGATGGTTCTTGGAGTATGTGTGTTGATTGTCGTGCTATCAATGCTATAATCTGTTCGATATCGCCACCTCTTCCAAGGCTTGATGACATGTTAGATGAGCTGAGTGGTTCAACTATTTTCACCAAGATCGATTTACGTAGTGGTTATCATCAAATTCGAATGAAAATAGGTGATGAATGGAAAACAGCATTTAAAACTAAATTTGGTCTCTATGAATGGCTTGTGATGCCCTTTGGTTTGAGAAATGCTCCTTCAACTTTTATGTGTTTGATGAATCATGTGTTAAGAGCTTTCATTGACAAATTTGTTGTTGTTTATTTTGATGATATCATGATCTATAGCGAGATCATTTGATGAACACCTTGATCATATCCGTCAAGTTCTTGTGGTTTTGAGAGTCGACAAATTGTATGGAAACATTGCAAAATGCACATTTTGCACGCACCGTGTTGTTTTTCTTGGATTTGTTGTTTCGCAGATGGAATTCAAGTTGATGAAGAAAAGATTAAAGCAATAAAGGATTGGCCTACACCTACAAATGTGAGTCAAGTTCAAGAAGTTTTCATGGTCTTGTAGGTTTTTATAGGCATTTTGTTAAAGATTTCAGCACCATCATTGCACCCTCAACAATTTGACAAAGAAGGATGTTCCATTCAAGTGGGGTGAAACAAGACCAAGCCTTCAATGAGCTGAAAACAAAGCTTTTGTGAAGCACCATTTGCTACAACTTCCGATTTTGGTAAGACATTTGAGATCGAATGTGATGCAAGTGGTATTGGCATAGGAGGTGTACTACTTCAAGAAGGTAAACCTGTTGCCTACTTTTCCTAAAAAAAGTTGAATGGTCCACATCTGAATTATTCTGCCTATGATAAAGAGCTTTATGCCTTAGTTTGAGTTTTGGAAGTTTGGCAACATTATTTGTTACCTAAAGAATTTGTCATCCATTCGATCATGAAGCTTTGAAATATCTAAAAAGTCGTGGCAAACTAAACCGCAGACATGCTAAATGGATTGAGTTCATTGAAACATTTCCCTATGTTGTAAAACATAAGCGTGGAAAAAGATAACATTGTTGCCGATGCCTTATCACGGAGATGTGGTTTGGTTACACAATTAGATACAAAAGTGCTTGGTTTGGAATCCATTAAAACACTCTATGCAAATTGATTCTCGATTTTAAAGAACCTTTCTCTCATTGCATTGCTAGAAAAGGCTGGGACAAGTATTATGTGCATGATGGTTTTTATTTCGGACTAACAAACTATGCATTCCACCGCTTTCGATTCGTCAAGTTCTTTTGCGAGAAGCACATCTTGGTGGCTTAGCTGGTCATTTTACGTCAAAAGACATTGGACATGATCTCCGATCATTTCTTTTGGCCACATATGCGACGTGATGTCCAGCGACATGTTGCACGCTGCATAATCTGCTTGAAAGCTAAGTCCCGCCTTAATCCCCATGGTCTTTATACTCCATTACCAGTTCCAAATGTACCTTGGGAAGATATATCCATGGATTTTATTTTGGGGTTACCTTGGTCTCAGAGGGGGAGGGATTCTATCTTTGTTGTTGTTGACCGATTCTCTAAAATGGCACATTTTATTCCAGGTCATAAGAACGACGATGCTTCACACGTTGCTAATTTGTTTTTTAGGGAGATCATTCGTTTACATGGAGGACCAAGGACTATTGTTTCAGACCGGGATACAAAATTTCTAAGCTATTTTTGTAAGACATTATGGGCTAAACTTGGTACAAAGTTGTTATTTTCCACCACTTGTCATCCGCAAACCGATGGGCAAACTGAAGTTGTCAACCGTACCTTATCCACCATGTTGCGTGCTGTGTTGAAAAAGAATTTGAAGCAGTGGGAAGACTGCCTTCCACATGTTGAATTTGCTTATAACAGGGCAGTCCATTCCACAACAAACTTTTGTCCATTTGAAATTGTTTATGGGTTTAAACCGCATACTCCCATGGATCTTTAGCCTTTACCATTATAGGAACAAGTTAACTTGGATGCAGCAAAGAGATCATATTTTCTCAAGAAGCTACATGATGAGACAAGAAGGAATATCGAGAAGAAATCAGCACAATATGCAAAGCAAGCGAACAAAGGTAAGAAGAAGGTTACATTCCAGCCCGGAGACCTCGTGTGGTTGCATCTACGCAAGGATCGATTTCCCCAACAGCACAAGAGTAAGTTATCTCCTAGGGGTTATGGTTCGTTCAAGGTTTTACACAAGATAAATGATAATGCTTACAAAATTGAGCTGCCACCTGAATATTCCAATGTGAGTAAAACATTCAATGTCAAAGACTTGCTTCCATTTGTTGGTGAGCCTGAGTCAAGGACGACTCCTTCTCAAGAGGGGGAGGCTAATGAGGACATTCCTAGCATTCACTCATCTTCAAATGCAACTCCACTTGATATAGCTGGTCCAATTACAAGAAGTAGAGCTAAACAATTGGAGAAGAAAATTCATTCTCAGGTGAACGCTAACCTTATGTTTAATAATCAGTTTATGTTGAATGAGCCTATGATTTTGAGTTCTTGTTCCAATGTCCTTAAGAATGATGGAGTGTATGAACCAGCATGGGATGAAGATGGATTCAAGCCTCTGGACATTTGAACCAATAAGCCGTGCAAGAATAAAATGGTGGTTCATCACCTTTGCATGGAAATGCAACCAGAAGCTAGATGACTGATACATGGTACGAATTCCAAGCATCACCATGGACAGAATACAAGGAATTAGATGGTGTTCTATATGTGGATGGAAGCGTCTTCAAGTCTACTTTCCAGCCCATCAAACGGCTCATTATTTGGACTTCCTAATAAAGAGTTATGCTTATTTTAGTAACTGCTATCAGAAGATGAAAGACGCGCGAACCAGCCACGAAATCCACTGGTGCATGCGCATGCTGCCATTTACTCCAAGCTGAATGTCCCTATCCCTATATATATCTTGTACTAGACAATGAAAGGTCAGATTTTGATTGGCTAAATTCAGAATACACAAACTTGTGGAGTTTTGTTTATGCGTGAGTCTTGAGAGGCTTGCAACACTTGTTCTTTCGATTCCTGAGGGAGTTGTAGAACGCCGAACTGCGGTTCACCCAGTTCGTGCCTTCACGTCTATAGGGCATGATTGCGTGGGCTGTTTCGTCGGTACGTGGAAGGGTGATTGTCTCGGTAGTTCGTCGCGTGGACAGCCTCTTCACCAGGTCACGCAACGACAAGTTATCAAGTTCGCGGATCCTACGAGAAGATCGGGCCACACAACTTGCTACACGCGTTGCATAGGCGTATGCGCATCACATACCATAGGCTCCAAAAATGTTTTGGACACACCCGATGGAACACCTAGGTGACGTGGGTCATGTGGAATCTCGTTTTAGTTAATTTGGAGACAGTGTTAGTATTGGTGCAAGATAGGTGCACGGTTTGTGCCAAACGTACCATAGGCTCATAAATCGTTTTGGACGCATCCGATGGTACTCCTGTATGACAAGGCTCAAGTGGAAGCTCATTTGGGTTTGTTCGAAGATAGTGCTAATCTTGATGCAAGATAGTTGCACGCTTTGCGCCGAACGTACCATACGCTCGGAAATTGTTTTGGACGCACCCAATGGAACTCCTAGTTGATGTGGGTCATGTGAAATCTTGTATCGGTCCGTTTGGAGACAGTGTTAGTGTCGGTGCAAGATAGGTGCATGGTATGCACCCTTTGGTACCATAGGCTCAGAAATTGTTTTGGACGCCCCTGATGGTACTCCAAGGTGACGAGCTCAAGTGGAAGCTCGTCTCAATCTGTTTGGGGATAGTGCTAATCTTGATGCAAGATAGGTGCACGGTTTGTGCCGAATGTACCATGGGCTCAGAAATCGTTTTGGATGCACCCGATGAAACTCCTTGTTGACGTGGGTCATGTGGAATCTCGTTTCGGTCCATTTGGAGATAGTGTTAGTGTCGGTGCAAGATACGTGCACGGTTTGCACCCTTTGGTACCATAGGCTCAGAAATTGTTTTGGACGCACCCGATGGTACTCCTAGGTCACGAGGCTCAAGTAGAACCTCATTTTGGTCCGTTTGGAGATAGTGCTAATCTTGACGCAAGATAGGTGCACGCTTTGCGCCGAACGTATCATAGGCTCAGAAATCATTTTGGACGCACCCGATCAAACACCTAGTTGACGTGGGTCATGTGGAATCTCGTTTCGGTCCATTTGGAGATAGTGTTAGTGTCGGTGCAAGATAGGTGCACTGTTTGCACCCTTTGGTACCATAGGCTCAGAAATTGTTTTGGACGCCCCCGATGGTACTCCAAGGTGACGAGGCTCAAGTGGAAGCTCGTCTCAATCTGTTTGGGGATAGTGCTAATATTGATGCAAGATAGGTGCACGGTTTGTGCCGAATGTACCATGGGCTCAGAAATCGTTTTGGATGCACCCGATGAAACTCCTTGTTGACGTGGGTCATGTGGAATCTCGTTTCGGTCCATTTGGAGATAGTGTTAGTGTCGGTGCAAGATACGTGCACGGTTTGCACCCTTTGGTACCATAGGGCTCGTAAATTGTTTTGGACACACCCGATGGTACTCCCTAGGTCATGAGGCTCAAGTAGAACCTCATTTTGGTCCATTTGGAGATAGTGCTAATCTTGACGTAAGATATAGTGCACGCTTTGCAATCGAACGCACCATATGCTCGTAAATCATTTTGGGCGCACCCGATGAAACTCCTAGTTAACGTGGGTCATGTGGAATCTCGTTTGGTCCATTTGGAGATAGTGTTAGTGTCGGTGCAAGATGGGTGCACCGCTTTGCACCCTTTGGTACCATAGGCTCGAGAAATTGTTTTGGGCGCACCCGATGGTACTCCTAGGTGACGAGGCTCAAGTGGAAGCTCGTCTCAATCTGCTTTGGAGATAGTGCTAATCTCGACGCAAGATAGGTGCACGGTTTGTGCTGAATATACCATAGGCTCAGAAATCGTTTTGGACACACCCGATGGTACTCCTACGTGACAAGGCTCAAGTGGAAGCTCATTTCGGTCCGTTTGGAGATTGTGCTAATCTTGATGCAAGATTGGTGCACACTTTGCGCCGAACGTACCATAGGCTCAAAAATCATTTTGGACGCACCCGATGAAACTCCTAGTTGATGCAGGTCATGTGGAATCTCATTTGGGTCCATTTGGAGATAGTGTTAGTGTCGGTGCAAGATAGGTGCATGGTTTGCACCCTTTGGTACCATAGGCTTAGAAATTGTTTTGGACGCCCCCGATGGTACTCCAAGGTGACGAGGCTCAAGTGGAAGCTCGTCTCAATCTGTTTGGGGATAGTGCTAATCTTGATGCAAGATAGGTGCACGGTTTGTGCCGAATGTACCATGGGCTCAGAAATCGTTTTGGATGCACCCGATGAAACTCCTTGTTGACGTGGGTCATGTGGAATCTCGTTTCGGTCCATTTGGAGATAGTGTTAGTGTCGGTGCAAGATACGTGCACGGTTTGCAACCTTTGGTACCATAGGCTCAGAAATTGTTTTGGACGCACCCGATGGTACTCCTAGGTCACGAGGCTCAAGTAGAACCTCATTTTGGTCCTTTTGGAGATAGTGCTAATCTTGACGCAAGATAGGTGCACGCTTCGCGCTGAACGTACCATAGGCTTAGAAATCATTTTGGACGCACCCGATGAAACTCCTAGTTGACGTGGGTCATGTGGAATCTCGTTTCGGTCCATTTGGAGATAGTGTTAGTGTCGGTGCAAGATAGGTGCACTGTTTGCACCCTTTGGTACCATAGGCTCAGAAATTGTTTTGGACGCCCCCGATGGTACTCCAAGGTGGCGAGGCTCAAGTGGAAGCTCGTCTCAATCTGTTTGGGGATAGTGCTAATCTTGATGCAAGATAGGTGCACGGTTTGTGCCGAATGTACCATGGGCTCAGAAATCATTTTGGATGCACCCGATGAAACTCCTTGTTGACGTGGGTCATGTGGAATCTTGTTTCGGTCCATTTGGAGATAGTGTTAGTGTCGGTGCAAGATAGGTGCACTGTTTGCACCCTTTGGTACCATAGGCTCAGAAATTGTTTTGGACGCCCCCGATGGTACTCCAAGGTGACGAGGCTCAAGTGGAAGCTCGTCTCAATCTGTTTGGGGATAGTGCTAATCTTGATGCAAGATAGGTGCACGGTTTGTGCCGAATGTACCATGGGCTCAGAAATCGTTTTGGATGCACCCGATGAAACTCCTTGTTGACGTGGGTCATGTGGAATCTCGTTTCGGTCCATTTGGAGATAGTGTTAGTGTCGGTGCAAGATACGTGCACGGTTTGCACCCTTTGGTACCATAGGCTCAGAAATTGTTTTGGACACACCCGATGGTACTCCTAGGTCATGAGGCTCAAGTAGAACCTCATTTTGGTCCATTTGGAGATAGTGCTAATCTTGACGTAAGATAGGTGCACGCTTTGCACCGAACGTACCATATGCTCAGAAATCATTTTGGACGCACCCGATGAAACTCCTAGTTAACGTGGGTCATGTGGAATCTCGTTTCGGTCCATTTGGAGATAGTGTTAGTGACTCGGTGCAAGATGGGTGCACTGTTTGCACCCTTTGGTACCATAGGCTCAGAAATTGTTTTGGACGCACCCGATGGTACTCCTAGGTGACGAGGCTCAAGTGGAAGCTCGTCTCAATCTGTTTGGAGATAGTGCTAATCTCGACGCAAGATAGGTGCACGGTTTGTGCTGAATATACCATAGGCTCAGAAATCGTTTTGGACACACCCGATGGTACTCCTACGTGACAAGGCTCAAGTGGAAGCTCATTTCGGTCCGTTTGGAGATTGTGCTAATCTTGATGCAAGATTGGTGCACACTTTGCGCCGAACGTACCATAGGCTCAAAAATCATTTTGGACGCACCCGATGAAACTCCTAGTTGATGCAGGTCATGTGGAATCTCATTTGGGTCCATTTGGAGATAGTGTTAGTGTCGGTGCAAGATAGGTGCATGGTTTGCACACTTTGGTACCATAGGCTTAGAAATTGTTTTGGACGCCCCCGATGGTACTCCAAGGTGACGAGGCTCAAGTGGAAGCTCGTCTCAATCTGTTTGGGGATAGTGCTAATCTTGATGCAAGATAGGTGCACGGTTTGTGCCGAATGTACCATGGGCTCAGAAATCGTTTTGGATGCACCCGATGAAACTCCTTGTTGACGTGGGTCATGTGGAATCTCGTTTCGGTCCATTTGGAGATAGTGTTAGTGTCGGTGCAAGATACGTGCACGGTTTGCAACCTTTGGTACCATAGGCTCAGAAATTGTTTTGGACGCACCCGATGGTACTCCTAGGTCACGAGGCTCAAGTAGAACCTCATTTTGGTCCTTTTGGAGATAGTGCTAATCTTGACGCAAGATAGGTGCACGCTTCGCTACCGAAACGCATATAGGCTTAGAAATCGCTTTTGGGGCGCACCCGATGAAACTCCTAGTTGACGTGGGTCATGTGGAATCTCGTTTCGGTCCATTTGGAGATAGTGTTAGTGTCGGTGCAAGATAGGTGCACTGTTTGCACCCTTTGGTACCATAGGCTCAGAAATTGTTTTGGACGGCCCCGATGGTACTCCAAGGTGGCGAGGCTCAAGTGGAAGCTCGTCTCAATCTGTTTGGGGATAGTGCTAATCTTGATGCAAGATAGGTGCACGGTTTGTGCCGAATGTACCATGGGCTCAGAAATCATTTTGGATGCACCCGATGAAACTCCTTGTTGACGTGGGTCATGTGGAATCTTGTTTCGGTCCATTTGGAGATAGTGTTAGTGTCGGTGCAAGATACGTGCACGGTTTGCACCCTTTGGTACCATAGGCTCAGAAATTGTTTTGGACGCACCCGATGGTACTCCTAGGTCACGAGGCTCAAGTAGAACCTCATTTTGGTCCGTTTGGAGATAGTGCTAATCTTGACGCAAGATAGGTGCACGCTTTGCGCCAAACGTACCATAGGCTCAGAAATCATATTGGACGCACCCGATGAAACTCCTAGTTGACATGGGTCATGTGGAATCTCGTTTCGGTCCATTTGGAGATAGTGTTAGTGTCGGTGCAAGATAGGTGCACTGTTTGCACCCTTTGGTACCATAGGCTCAGAAATTGTTTTGGACGCCCCCGATGGTACTCCATGGTGGCGAGGCTCAAGTGGAAGCTCGTCTCAATCTGTTTGGGGATAGTGCTAATCTTGATGCAAGATAGGTGCACGGTTTGTGCCGAATGTACCATGGGCTCAGAAATCGTTTTGGATGCACCCGATGAAACTCCTTGTTGACGTGGGTCATTTGGAATCTCGTTTCGGTCCATTTGGAGATAGTGTTAGTGTCGGTGCAAGATATGTGCACGGTTTGCACCCTTTGGTACCATAGGCTCAGAAATTGTTTTGGACGCACCCGATGGTACTCCTAGGTCACGAGGCTCAAGTAGAACCTCATTTTGGTCCGTTTGGAGATAGTGCTAATCTTGACGCAAGATAGGTGCACGCTTTGAACCGAACGTCCCATAGGCTCAGAAATTGTTTTGGACTTACCCGATGAAACTCCTAGTTGACGTGGGTCATGTGGAATCTCGTTTCGGTCCATTTGGAGATAGTGTTAGTGTCGGTGCAAGATAGGTGCATTGTTTGCACCCTTTGGTACCATAGGCTCAGAAATTGTTTTGGACGCACCCGATGGTACTCCTAGGTGACGAGGCTCAAGTGGAAGCTCGTCTCAATCCATTTGGAGATAGTGCTAATCTCGGCGCAAGATAGGTGCATGGTTTGTGCTGAATATACCATAGGCTCAGAAATCATTTTGGACGCACCCGATGGTACTCCTACGTGACAAGGCTCAAGTGGAAGCTCATTTTGGTCCGTTTGGAGATTGTGCTAATCTTGACGCAAGATTGGTGCACACTTTGCGCCGAACGTACCATAGGCTCAAAAATCGTTTTGGACGCACCCGATGAAACTCCTAGTTGATGCGGGTCATGTGGAATCTCATTTGGGTCCATTTGGAGATAGTGTTAGTGTCGGTGCAAGATAGGTGCACGGTTTGCACCCTTTGGTACCATAGGCTCAAAAATCATTTTGGACGCACCCGATGGTACTCCTACGTGACAAAGCTTAAGTGGAAGCTCATTTCGGTCCGTTTGGAGATTGTGCTAATCTTGACACAAGATTGGTGCACACGTTGTGCCGAACGTACCATAGGCTCAGAAATCGTTTTGGACGCACCCGATGAAACTCCTAGTTGATGTGGGTCATGTGGAATCTCATTTGGGTCCATTTGGAGATAGTGTTAGTGTCGGTGCAAGATAGGTGCACGGTTTGCACCCTTTGGTACCATAGGCTCAGAAACTGTTTTGGACGCACCCGATGGTACTCCTAGGTGACGAGGCTCAAGTGGAACCTCATTTTTGTCTATTTGGAGATAGTGCTAATCATGACGCAAGATTGGTGCATGGTTTGCGCCGAACGTACCATAGGCTTGGAAAACATTTTGGACACACCCTAGCATTCACTCATCTTCAAATGCAACTCCACTTGATATAGCTGGTCCAATTACAAGAAGTAGAGCTAAACAATTGGAGAAGGAAATTCATTCTCAGGTGAACGCTAACCTTATGTTTAATAATCAGTTTATGTTGAATGAGCCTATGCTTTTGAGTTCTTGTTCCAATGTCCTTAGGAATGATGGAGTGTATGAACCAGCATGGGATGAAGATGGATTCAAGCCTCTGGACATTTGAACCAAGAAGCCATGCAAGAATAAAATGGTGGTTCATCACCTTTGCATGGAAATGCAACCAGAAGCTAGATGACTGATACATGGTACGAATTCCAAGCATCACCACGGACAGAATACAAGGAGTTAGATGGTGTTCTATATGTGGATGGAAGCGTCTTCAAGTCTACTTTCCAGCCCATCAAACGGCTCATTATTTGGACCTCCTAATAAAGAGTTATGCTTATTTTAGTAACTGCTATAAGAAGCTGAAAGACGCGCGAACCAGCCACGAAATCCACTGGTGCATGCGCATGCTGCCATTTACTCCAAGCTGAACGTCCCTATCCCTATATATATCTTGTACTAGACAATGAAAGGTCAGATTTTGATTGGCTGAATTCAGAATACACAAACTCGTGGAGTTTTGTTTATGCGTGAGTCTTGAGAGGCTTGCAACACTTGTTCTTTCGATTCCTGAGGGAGTTGTAGAACACCGAACTGCGGTTCACCCAGTTTGTGCCTTCACGTCTATAGGGCGTGATTGCGTGGGCTGTTTCATCGGTACGTGGAAGGGTGATTGTCTCGGTAGTTTGTCGCGTGGACAGCCTCACGGTGCACTGCCTCTTCACCAGGTCACGCAACGACAAGTTATCAAGTTCGCGGATCCTACGAGAAGATCGGGCCACACAACTTGCTACACGCGTTGCATAGGCGTGTGCGCATCACATACCATAGGCTCCGAAAATGTTTTGGACACACCCGATGGAACACCTAGGTGACGTGGGTCATGTGGAATCTCGTTTTGGTTAATTTGGAGACAGTGTTAGTATTGGTGCAAAATAGGTGCACGGTTTGTGCCAAACGTACCATAGGCTCATAAATCGTTTTGGACGCATCCGATGGTACTCCTATATGACAAGGCTCAAGTGGAAGCTCATTTGGGTCCGTTCGGAGATAGTGCTAATCTTGATGCAAGATACTTGCACGCTTTGCGCCGAATGTACCATACGCTCGGAAATTGTTTTGGACGCACCCAATGGAACTCCTAGTTGATGTGGGTCATGTGAAATCTTGTTTGGGTCCGTTTGGAGACAGTGTTAGTGTCGGTGCAAGATAGGTTCATGGTTTGCACCCTTTGGTACCGTAGGCTCAGAAATTGTTTTGGACGCCCCCGATGGTACTCCAAGGTGACGAGGCTCAAGTGGAAGCTCGTCTCAATCTGTTTGGGGATAGTGCTAATATTGATGCAAGATAGGTGCACGATTTGTGCCGAATGTACCATGGGCTCAGAAATCGTTTTGGATGCACCCGATGAAACTCCTTGTGGACGTGGGTCATGTGGAATCTCGTTTCGGTCCATTTGGAGATAGTGTTAGTGTCGATGCAACATACGTGCACGGTTTGCACCCTTTGGTACCATAGGCTCAGAAATTGTTTTGGACGCACCCGATGGTACTCCTAGGTCACGAGGCTCAAGTAGAACCTCATTTTGGTCCGTTTGGAGATAGTGCTAATCTTGACGCAAGATAGGTGCACGCTTTGCGCCGAACATACCATAGGCTCAGAAATCGTTTTGGACGCACCCGATGAAACTCCTAGTTGATGTGGGTCATGTGAAATCTTGTTTCGGTCCGTTTGGAGACAGTGTTAGTGTCGGTGCAAGATAGGTTCATGGTTTGCACCCTTTGGTACCGTAGGCTCAGAAATTGTTTTGGACGCCCCCGATGGTACTCCAAGGTGACGAGGCTCAAGTGGAAGCTCGTCTCAATCTATTTGGGGATAGTGCTAATCTTGATGCAAGATAGGTGCACGGTTTGTGCCGAATGTACCATGGGCTCAGAAATCATTTTGGATGCACCCGATGAAACTCCTTGTTGACGTGGGTCATGTGGAATCTCGTTTCGGTCCATTTGGAGATAGTGTTAGTGTCGGTGCAAGATACGTGCACGGTTTCACCCTTTGGAACCATAGGCTCAGAAATTGTTTTGGACGCACCCGATGGTACTCCTAGGTCACGAGGCTCAAGTAGAACCTCATTTTGGTCCGTTTGGAGATAGTGCTAATCTTGACGCAAGATAGGTGTATGCTTTGCGCCGAACGTACCATAGGCTCAGAAATCGTTTTGGACGCACCCGATGAAACTCCTAGTTGACGTGGGTCATGTGGAATCTCGTTTCGGTCCATTTGGAGATAGTGTTAGTGTCGGTGCAAGATAGGTGCACTGTTTGCACCCTTTGGTACCATAGGCTCAGAAATTGTTTTGGACGCCCCAGATGGTACTCCAAGGTGATGAGGCTCAAGTGGAAGCTCATCTCAATCTATTTGGGGATAGTGCTAATCTTGATGCAAGATAGGTGCACGGTTTGTGCCGAATGTACCATGGGCTCAGAAATCATTTTGGATGCACCCGATGAAACTCCTTGTTGACGTGGGTCATGTGGAATCTCGTTTCGGTCCATTTGGAGATAGTGTTAGTGTCGGTGCAAGATACGTGCACGGTTTGCACCCTTTGGTACCATAGGCTCAGAAATTGTTTTGGACACACCCGATGGTACTCCTAGGTCACGAGGCTCAAGTAGAACCTCATTTTGGTCCGTTTGGAGATAGTGCTAATCTTGACGCAAGATAGGTGCACGCTTATACCTTGAACGCGTACCATAGGCTCGAAAATCATTTTGGGCGCTTTTCCGAAAACTCCTAGTTGACGTGGGTCATGTGGAATCTCGTTTTGGTCCATTTGGAGATATTGTTAGTGTCGGTGCAAGATAAGTGCACTGTTTGCACCCTTTGGTACCATAGGCTCAGAAATTGTTTTGGACGCCCCCGATGGTACTCCAAGTTGACGAGGCTCAAGTGGAAGCTCGTCTCAATCTGTATGGGGATAGTGCTAATCTTGATGCAAGATAGGTGCACGGTTTGTGCCGAATGTACCATGGGCTCAGAAATCATTTTGGATGCACCCGATGAAACTCCTTGTTGACGTGGGTCATGTGGAATCTCGTTTCGGTCCATTTGGAGATAGTGTTAGTGTCGGTGCAAGATACGTGCACTGTTTGCACCCTTTGGTACCATAGGCTCAGAAATCGTTTTGGACGCACCCGATGGTACTCCAAGGTGACGAGGCTCAAGTGGGGGCTCGTCTCAGTCCATTTGGAGATAGTGCTAATCTTGACGCAAGATAGGTGCACGGTTTGTGCCAAATGGACCATAGGGTCAGAAATCGTTTTGGACACACCCGATGGTACTCCTACATGACAAGGCTCAAGTGGAAGCTCATTTCGGTCCGTTTGGAGATTGTGCTAATCTTGACGCAAGATTGGTGCACACTTTGCGCCGAACGTACCATAGGCTCAAAAATCATTTTGGACGCACCCGATGAAACTCCTAGTTGATGCGGGTCATGTGGAATCTCATTTGGGTCCATTTGGAGATAGTGTTAGTGTCGGTGCAAGATAGGTGCACGGTTTGCACCCTTTGGTACCATAGGCTCAGAAATAATTTTGGACGCACCTGATGGTACTCCTACGTGACAAAGCTTAAGTGGAAGCTCATTTCGGTCCGTTTGGAGATTGTGCTAATCTTGACACAAGATTGGTGCACACTTTGTGCCGAACGTACCATAGGCTCAGAAATCATTTTGGACGCACCCGATGAAACTCCTAGTTGATGTGGGTCATGTGGAATCTCGTTTCGGTCCATTTGGAGATAGTGTTAGTGTCGGTGCAAGGTAGGTGCACTGTTTGCACCCTTTGGTACCATAGGCTCAGAAACTGTTTTGGACGCACCTGATGGTACTCCTAGGTGACGAGGCTCAAGTGGAACCTCATTTTGGTCCGTTTGGAGATAGTGCTAATCATGACGCAAGATTGGTGCATGGTTTGCACCGAATGTACCATAGGCTTCGAAAACATTTTGGACACACTCGATTGAACTCCTAGGTGATGTGGAATCTCGTTTCGGCCCATTTGGAGACAATGTTAGTATTGGTTCAAGTTAGGCGCATGGTTTGCGCGAAACGTACCATAGGCTAAAAAATCGTTTTGGACGCACCCCATGGTACTCCTAGGTGACAAGGCTCAAGTGGAAGCTCATTTTGGTCCGTTTGGAGATAGTGCTTATCTAGATGCAAGATAGGTGCACGGTTTGCGTTGAGGATACCATAGGCTTGAAAAACATTTGGGACACACCTGATGGAAGTCCTAGGTGACGTGGGTCATGTGGAAACTCGTTTCGGTCCATTTGATGGCAGTGTTACTTTTGGTGCAAGATAGGTGCACGATTTGCGCCAAACGTACCATAGGCTCTACATCATTTTGGACGCATCCGATGGTACTCCTAGGTGACAAGGCTCAAGTGGAAGCTCATTTCGGTACGTACGGAGAGTGTGTTAGTCTTGACGCAAGATAGTTGCACGCTTTGTGCCGCACATACCATAGGCTCGGAAATTGTTTTGGACGCACCAAATGGAACTCCTAGTTGACGTGGATCATGTGGAATCTTGTTTTGGTCCGTTTGGAGACAGTGTTAGTGTCAGTGCAATATAGGTGCACAGGTTGCACCCTTTGGTACCATAGGCTTAGAAATTTTTTTGGACGCCCCCTATGGTACACCTAGGTGACGAGTCTCAAGTGGAAGCTCATCTCAAACCGTTTGGAGATAATTCTAATCTTGACGCAAGATAGGTGCACGGCTTGTGCCGAATGTACCATAGGCATAGAAATCATTTTGGACGCACGCGATGGTACTCCTAGGTGGCAATGCTCGAGTGCAAGCTCATTTCGGTCCGTTAGGAGATAGTGCTAATCTTGACGTAAGATAGGCACACGCTTTGCGCCGAACGTACCATAGGCTCTGAAATCAGTTTGGATGCACCCGGTGATACTCCTAGTTGACGTGGGTCATGTGGAATCTCGTTTCGGTCCATTTGGAGATAGTGTTAGTGTCGGTGCAAGATAGGTGCACGGTTTGCAACCTTTGGTTCCATAGGCTTAGAAATTATTTTGGACGCCCCCGATGGTACTCCTAGGTGACGAGGCTCAATTGGAGGCTCGTCTCAATCCGTTTGGAGATAGTGCTAATCTGGACGCAAGATAGGTGCTCGGTTTGTGCCGAATGTACCATGGGCTCAGAAATCGTTTTGGACGGACCTGATGGTACTCCTACGTGACAAGGCTCAAGTGGAAGCTCATTTCGGTCCATTTCGAGATAGTGCTAATCCTGAAGCAAGATTGGTCCACGTTTTGCGCCAAACATACCATAGGCTCAGAAATAGTTTTGGATGCACCCGATGAAACTCCTAGTTGAGGTGGTCATGTGGAATCTCGTTTGGGTCCATTTGGAGATAGTGTTAGTGTCGGTGCAAGATAGGTGCACGGTTTGCACCCTTTGGTACCATAGGCTCAGAAACTATTTTGGACACACCTGATGGTACTCCTAGGTGACGAGGCTCAAGTGGAACCTCATTTTGTTCTGTTTGGAGATAGTGCTAATCTTGACGCAAGATTGGTGCATGGTTTGCACCGAATGTACCATAGGCTTGGAAAACATTTTGGACACACCCGATAGAACTCCTAGGTGATGTAGGTGATGTGGAATCTCGTTTCGGTCCATTTGGAGATAGTGTTAGCATTGGTTCAAGTTAGGCGCACGGTTTGCGCGAAACGTACCATAGGCTCAGAAATCGTTTTGGACGCACCCGATGGTACTCCTAGGTGACGAGGCTCAAGTGGGGGCTCGTCTCAGTCCATTTGGAGATAGTGCTAATCTTGACGCAAGATAGGTGCACGGTTTGTGCCAAATGGACCATAGGGTCAGAAATCGTTTTGGACACACCCGATGGTACTCCTACATGACAAGGCTCAAGTGGAAGCTCATGTCGGTCCGTTTGGAGATAGTGCTAATCTTGACGCAAGATTGGTGCACGCTTTGCGCTGAACGTGCCATAGGCTCAAAAATCATTTTGGATGCACCCGATGAAACTCCTAGTTGATGTGGGTCATGTGGAATCTCGTTTGGGTCCATTTGGAGATAGTGTTAGTGTCGGTGCAAGATAGGTACACGGTTTGCACCCTTTGGTACCATAGGCTCAGAAATTGTTTTGGAAGCACCCGATGGTACTCCTAGGTGACGATGCTCAAGTGGAACCTCATTTTGGTCCGTTTGGAGATAGTGCTAATCTTGACGCAAGATTGGTGCATGGTTTGCGCCAAACGTACCATATGCTTGGAAAACGTTTTGGACACACCCGAAGGAACTCCTAGGTGACGTGGGTCATGTGGAATCTCGATTCGATCCATTTAGAGATAGTGTTACTATTGGTGCAAGATAAGTGCACGATTTGCGCCAAACATACAATAGGCTCATAAATCATTTTGGACGCATCCGACGGTACTCCTAGGTGACAAGGCTCAAGTGGAAGGTCATTTCGGTACGTACGGAAACAGTGCTAATCTTGACGCAAGATAGTTGCACGCTTTGCGCTGAACGTACCATAGGCTCGGAAATTGTTTTGGACGCACCAAATGGAACTCCTAGTTGACGTGGGTCATGTGGAATCTTGTTTTGGTCCATTTGGAGACAGTGTTGGTGTCGGTGCAATATAGGTGCACAGGTTGCACCCTTTGGTACCATAGGCTTAGAAATTGTTTTGGACGCCCCTATGGTATTCCAAGGTGACGAGTCTCAAGTGGAAGCTCGTCTCAAACTGTTTGGAGATAATGCTAATCTTGACGCAAGATAGGTGCACGGCTTGTACCGAATGTAACATAGGCATAGAAATTGGTTTGGACGCACCCGATGGTACTCCTAGGTGGCAATGCTCGAGTGGAAGCTCATTTTGGTCCGTTTGGACATAGTGCTAATCTTGACGCAAGATAGGCGCACGCTTTGCGCTGAACGTACCATAGGCTTAGAAATCGGTTTGGATGCACCCGATGATACTCCTAGTTGACGTGGGTCATGTGGAATCTCGTTTTGGTCTATTTGGAGATAGTGTTAGTGTCGGTGCAAGATAGGTGCACGGTTTGCAACCTTTGGTTCCATAGGCTCAGAAATTATTTTGGACGCCCCCGATGGTACTCCTAGGTGATGAGGCTCAAGTGGAGGCTCGTCTCAATCCGTTTGGAGATAGTGCTAATCTTGACGCAAGATAGGTGCACGGTTTGTGCCGAATGTACCATAGGCTCAGAAATCGTTTTGGACGCACCCGATGGTACTCCTACATGATAAGGCTCAAGTGGAAGCTCATGTCGGTCCGTTTGGAGATAGTGCTAATCTTGACGCAAGATTGGTGCACGCTTTGCGCTGAACGTGCCATATGCTGAAAAATCATTTTGGATGCACCCGAGGAAACTCCTAGTTGATGTGGGTCATGTTTTGGAATCTCATTTGGGTTCATTTGGAGATAGTGTTAGTGTCGGTGCAAGATAGGTGCACGGTTTGCACCCTTTGGTACCATAGGCTCAGAAATTGTTTTGGACGCTCCCGATGGTACTACTAGGTGACGATGCTCAAGTGGAACCTCATTTTGGTCCGTTTGGAGATAGTGCTAATCTTGACGCAAGATATGGGCATGGTTTGCGCCGAACGTACCATATGCTTGGAAAACGTTTTGGACACACCTGATGGAACTCCTTGGTGACGTGGGTCATGTGGAATCTCGTTTCGGTCCATTTGGAGACAGTGTTATTATTGGTGCAAGATAGGTGCACGATTTGCGCCAAACGTACCATAGGCTCATAAATCATTTTGGACGCATCCGATGGTACTCCTAAGTGACAAGGCTCAAGTGGAAGCTCATTTCGGTACGTATGGAGACAGTGCTAATCTTGACGCAAGATAGTTGCACGCTTTGCACCGAACGTCCCATAGGCTCGGAAATTGTTTTGGACGCACCAAATGGAACTCCTGGTTGTCTTGGGTCATATGGAATCTTATTTTGGTCCGTTTGGAGACAGTGTTAGTGTCAGTGCAATATAGGTGCAAGTTAGGCGCATTTGGAGACAGTGTTAGTATTGGTGCAAGTTAGGCGCATGGTTTGGGCGAAACGTACCATTGGCTCAGAAATCGTTTTGGACGCACCCGATGGAACTCCTAGGTGACGAGCCTCAAGTGGAAGCTCATCTGAATCCGTTTGGAGATAGTGCTAATCTTGACGCAAGATAGGTGCACGGTTTGCGCCGAACGTACCATAGGCTTGGAAAATGTTTTGGACACACCCGATGGAACTCCTAGGTGACGTAGGTGATGTGGAAACTCGTTTTGGTGCAGTTGGAGACGTTGTTAGTATTGGTGCAAGTTAAGCGCACGGTTTGTGCGAAACGTACCATAGGCTCAGAAATCGTTTTGGACACACCCGATGGTACTCCTAGGGTCAGAAATCGTTTTGGACGCACCCGATGGTACTGCTACATGACATGGCTCAAGTGGAAGCTCATGTCGGTCCGTTTGGAGATAGTGCTAATCTTGACGCAAGATTGGTGCACGCTTTGCGCTGAACATGCCGTAGGCTCAAAAATCATTTTGTATGCACCCGATGAAACTCCTAGTTGATGTGGGTCATGTGGAATCTCGTTTGGGTCCATTTGGAGATAGTGTTAGTGTCGGTGCAAGATAGGTGCACGGTTTGCACCCTTTGGTACCATAGGCTCAGAAATTGTTTTGGACGCACCCGATGGTACTTGTAGGTGACGATGCTCAAGTGGAACCTCATTTTGGTCCGTTTGGAGATTGTGCTAATCTTAACGCAAGATTTGGGCATGGTTTGCGCCGAACGTACCATATGCATGGAAAACGTTTTGGACACACCCGAAGGAACTCCTAGGTGATGTGGGTCATGTGGAATCTCGATTCGATCCATTTGGAGACAGTGTTACTATTGGTGCAAGATAGGTGCACGATTTGGGCCAAACGTACCATAGGCTCATAAATCATTTTGGATGCATCCGATGGTACTCCTAGGTGACAAAGCTCAAGTGGAAGCTCATTTCGGTACGTATGGAGACAGTACTAATCTTGACACAAGATAGTTGCACGCTTTGCACCGAACATCCCATAGGCTCGGAAATTGTTTTGGACGCACCAAATGGAACTCCTAGTTGACTTGGGTCATGTGGAATCTTATTTTGGTCCGTTTGGAGACAGTGTTAGTGTCGGTGCAATATATGTGCAAGTTAGGCGCATTTGGAGACAGTGTTAGTATTAGTGCAAGTTAGGCGCACGGTTTGCGCGAAATGTACCATAGGCTCAGAAATCATTTTGGACGCCCCCGATGGTACTCCTAGGTGACGAGGCTCAAGTGGAAGCTCATTTTGGTCCGTTTGGAGATAGTGTTATCTTGATGCAAGATAGGTGCCCGGTTTGCACTGAGCATACTATGGGCTCAGACAATCTTTTGGACACACCCAATGGAACTCCTAGGTGACGTGGGTCATGTCGAATCTGGTTTTGGTCCATTTGTTGACAGTGTTAGTATTGGTGCAAGAAAGGTGCACGGTTTGCGCCAAACGTACCATAGGGTCATAAATCATTTTGGACGCATCCAATGGTACTCCTAGGTGACGAGGCTCAAGTGGAAGCTCATTTTGGTCCATTTGGAGATAGTGCTTATCTTGATGCAAGATAGTTGCACGCTTTGCGCTGAATGTACCATAGGCTCGGAAATTATTTTGGACGCACCCAATGGAACTCCAAGTTGACGTGGGTCATGTGGTCCCTTGTTTTGGTCCGTTTGGAGACAGTGTTAGTGTCGGTGCAAGATATGTGCATGTGTTGCAGCCTTTGGTACCATAGGCTCAGAAATTGTTTTGGATGCGCCCGATGGTACTCCTAGGTGACGAGTCTCAAGTGAAAGCTCGTCTCAACCCGTTTGGAGATAGTGCTAATCTTGACGCAAGATAGGTGCACGGCTTGTGCCGAATGTACCATAGGCTTAGAAATCATTTTGGACGCACCCGATGATACTCCTAGATGACAAGGCTCAAGTGGAAGCTTATTTCGGTCCGTTTGGAAATAGTGCCAATCTTGACGCAAGATAGGTGCACGCTTTGCGCCGAACGTACCATAGGTTCAGAAATCATTTTGGATGCACCCGAAACACCTAGTTGACGTGGGTCATGTGGAATCTCGTTTTGGTCCATTTGGAGATAGTGTTAGTGTCGGTGCAAGATAGGTGCACGGTTTGCACCATTTGTTACCATAGGCTCAGAAGTTGTTTTAGACGCCCCCGATGGTACTCCTAGGTGACAAGGCTCGAGTGGAAGCTCATTTTGGTCCATTTGGAGATAGTGCTAATGTTGACGCAAGATAGGTGCATGCTTTGCGCCGAACGTACCATAGGCTTAGAAATCATTTAGGATGCACCCGATGAAACGCCTAGTTGACGTGGGTCACGTGGAATCTCGTTTCGGTCCATTTGGAGACAGTGTTAGTGTCGGTGCAAGATACGTGCACGGTTTGCACCCTTTGGTACCATAGTCTAAGAAATTGTTTTGGACGCCCCCGATGGTACACCTAGGTGACGAGGCTCAAGTGGAAGCTCGTCTCAATCCGTTTGGAGATAGTGCTAATCTTGACGCAAGATAGGTGTACGATTTGTGCTGAATGTACCATAGGCTCAGAAATTGTTTTGGACGTACCCAATGGTACTCCTAGGTGACAAGGCTCAAGTGGAAGCTCATTTCGGTCCGTTTGGAGATAGTGCTAATCTTTACGCATGATTGGTGCACGCTTTGCGCCGAACGTACCATCGGCTCAGAAATAGTTTTGGATGCACCCGATGAAACTCCTAGTTGACATGGGTCATGTGGAATCTCGTTTTGGTCCATTTGGAGATAGTGTTAGTGTCAGTGCAAGATAGGTGCACGGTTTGCACCCGTTCGTACCATAGGCTCAGAAATTGTTTTGGACGCACCCGATGGTACTCCTAGGTGACGAGGCTCAAGGGGAACCTAATTTTCATTTGTTTGGAGATAGTGCTAATCTTGACGTGAGATTGGTGCATGGCTTGCGCCGAACATACCATAGGCTTGGAAAATGTTTTGGACACACCCGATGGAACTCCTAGGTGACGTAGGTGATGTGGAATCTTGTTTCGGTGCAGTTGGAGACAGTGTTAGTATTGGTGCAAGTTGGGCGCATGGTTTGCGCGACACGTACCATAGGCTCAGAAATCATTTTTAATGCACCTGATGGTACTCCTAGGTGACGAGGCTCAAGTGGAAGCTCATTTTGGTCCGTTTCAAGATAAGGCTTATCTAGATGCAAGATAGGTGCATGGTTTGCACTGAGCATATGATAGGCTCAGAAAATGTTTTAGACACACCCGATGGAACTCCTAGGTGACGTGGGTCTTGTGGAATCTGGATTCGGTCCATTTGCAGACAGTGTTAGTATTGGTGCAAGACAGGTGCACGGTTTGCACCAAACATACCATAGGCTCATAAATCATTTTGGATGCATCCAATGGTACACCTAGGTGACAAGGTTCAAGTGGAAGCTCGTTTTGGTCCGTTCGGAGATAGTGCTAATCTTGACACAAGATAGTTGCACGCTTTGTGCCGAACGTACCATAGGCTCGGAAATTGTTTTGGACGCACCCAATGGAACTCCTAGTTGATGTGGGTCATGTGGAATCTTGTTTTGGTCCGTTTAGAGACAGTGTTAGTGTCGGTGCAAGATATGTGCACGTGTTGCACCCGTTGGTACCATAGGCTCAGAAATTGTTTTGGATGCCCCCGATGGTACTCCTAGGTGACAAGTCTCAAGTGGAAGCTCATCTCAATCCGTTTGGAGATAGTGCTAATCTTGACGCAACATAGGTGCACCGCTTGTGCCGAACGTACCATAGGCTTAGAAATCGTTTTGGATGCACCCGATGGTACTCCTAGGAGACAAGGCTCAAGTGGAAGCTCATTTCGGTCCATTTGGAGATAGTGTTAGTGTCGGTGCAAGATAGGTGCACGGTTTGCACCCGTTGGTACCATAGGCTCAGAAATTGTTTTGGACGCACCCGATGGTACTCCTAGGTGACGAGATAGTGCTAATCTTGATGCAAGATAGTTGCACGCTTTGCGCTGAATGTACCATAGTCTCGGAAATTGTTTTGGACGCACCCAATGGAACTCCTAGTTGACATCGGTCATGTGGAATCTTGTTTTGGTCTGTTTGGAAACAGCGTTAGTGTTGGTGCAAGATATGTGCATGTGTTGCACCCTTTGGTACCATAGGCTTAGAAATTGTTTTGGATGCGCCCGATGGTACTCCTAGGTGACGAGTCTCAAGTGGAAGCTCGTCTCAATCCATTTGGAGATAATGCTAATCTTGACGCAAGATAGGAGCACGGCTTGTGTCGAATGTACCATAGGCTTAGAAATCATTTTGGACGCACCCGATGGTACTCCTAGGTGAAAAGGCTCAAGTGGAAGCTCATTTCGGTCCGTTTGGAGATAGTGCTAATCTTGACGCAAGATTAGTGCACGCTTTGCGCTGAACGTGCCATAGGCTGAAAAATAATTTTGGATGCACCCGATGAAACTCCTAGTTGATGTGGGTCATGTGGAATCTCGTTTGGGTCCATTTGGAGATAGTGTTAGTGTCGGTGCAAGATAGGTGCACGGTTTGCACCCTTTGGTACCATAGGATCAGAACTATTTTAGACGCACCCGATGGTACTCCTTGGTGATGAGGCTCAAGTGGAACCTCATTTTGGTCCGTTTGGAGATAGTGCTAATCTTGATGCAAGATTCGTGCTTGGTTTGCGCCGAACGTACCATAGGCTTAGAAAATGTTTTGGACACACCTAAAGAACTCCTAGGTGACGTAGGTGATGTGGAATCTCGTTTCGGTCCATTTGGAGACAGTGTTAGTATTGGTGCACGTTAGCCACACTGTTTGCGCGAAACGTACCATAGGCTCAGAAATCGTTTTGGATGCACCCGATGGTACTCCTAGGTGACAAGACTCAAGTCAAAGCTCATTTTGGTCCATTCGGAGATAGTGCTTATCTAGAAGCAAGATTGGTGCACGGTTTGCACTAAGCATACCATATGCTCGGAAAACGTTTTGGACACACCCGATGGAAGTCCTAGGTGACGTGGGTCATGTGGAATCTCGTTTCGGTCCATTTGGAGACAGTGTTAGTATTGGTGCAAGATACGAGCATGGTTTGCGCCAAACGTACGATACGCTTAGAAATCATTTTGGACACACCCGATGATACTCCTTGGTGACAAGGCTCAAGTGGAAGCTCATTTTGGTCCGTTTGGAGACAGTGCTTATCTAGATGCAAGATAGGTGCACGGTTTGCACTGAGAATACCATAGGCTCGGAAAACATTTTGGACACACCCAACGGAACTCCTAGGTGATATGGGTTGTGTGGAATCTCGTTTCGGTCCATTTCGAGACAGTGTTACTATTGGTGCAAGATAGGTGCATGATTTGCGCCAAATGTACCATAGGCTCATAAATCATTTTGGACGCATCCAATGGCACTCCTAGGTGACAAGGCTCAAGTGGAAGCTCATTTTGGTACGTTCGGAGACAGTGCTAATCTTGACGCTAGATAGTTGCACGCTTTGCGCCGAATGTTCCATAGGCTCGGAAATTGTTTTGGATGCACCCAATGGAACTCCTTGTTGACGTGGGTCATGTGGAATCTTGTTTTGGTCTGTTTGGAGACAGTGTTAGTGTCGGTGCCATAGGCTCATAAATCATTTTGGACGCATCATATGCTTCTCCTAGGTGACAAGGCTCAAGTGGAAGCTCATTTCGGTCTGTTTGGGGATAGTGCTAATCTTGACGCAAGGTGGGTGCACGCTTTGTGCGGAACGTACCATAGGCTCAGAAATCGGTTTGGATGCACCCGATGAAACTCCTAGTTGACGTGGGTCATGTGGAACCTGGTTTCGGTCCATTTGGAGATAGTGTTACTGTCGGTGCAAGATAGGTGCACGGTTTGCAACCTTTGGTACCATAGGCAAAGAAATTATTTTGGACGCCCCCGATGGTACTCCTAGGTGACGAGGCTCAATTGGAGGCTCGTCTCAATCCGTTTGGAGATAGTGCTAATCTTGACGCAAGATAGGTGCACGGTTTGTGCCGAATGTACCATAGGCTCATAAATCGTTTTGGACACACCCGATGTTACTCCTACGTGACAAGGCTCAAGTGGATGCTCATTTCGGTCCGTTTGGAGATAGTGCTAATCTTGACGCAAGATTGGTGCACGCTTTGCGCTGAACGTGCCATGGGCTCAGAAATCATTTTGGATGCACCCGATGAAACTCATAGTTGATGTGGGTCATGTGGAATCTCGTTTGGGTCCATTTGGAGATAGTGTTAGTGTCGGTGCAAGATAGGTGCACGGTTTGCACCCTTTGGTACCATAGGCTCAGAAACTGTTTCGGACGCACCTGATGGTACTCCTAGGTGATGATGCTCAAGTGGAACCACATTTTCGTCCATTTGGAGATAGTGCTAATCTTGACGCAAGATTTGGGCATGGTTTGCGCCGAACGTACCATATGCTTGGAAAACATTTTGGACAGACCCGATGGAACTCCTAGGTGATGTGGAATCTCATTTTGGTCCATTTGGAGACAGTGTTAGTATTGGTACAAGTTAGGCGCGCGGTTTGCGCGAAACGTACCATAGGCTCAGAAATTGTTTTGGACGCACCCAATCGTACTCCTAGGTGACAAGGCTCAAGTGGAAGCTCATTTTGGTCCATTTGGAGATATTCCATATCTAGATACAAGATAGGAGCACGGTTTGCACTGAGCATACCATAGGCTCGGAAAACATTTTGGACACACCTGATGGAACTCCTAGGTGATGTGGGTCATGTGGAATCTTGTTTCGGTCCATTTGGAGACAGTGTTAGTATTGGTGCAAGTTAGGCGCACGGTTTGCGCGAAACGTACCATAGGCTCAGAAATCATTTTGGACGCACCCGATGGTACTCCTAGGTGATGAGGCTCAAGTGGAAGCTCATTTTGGCCCGTTTTGGACGCATGATTGGTGCATGCTTTACGCTGAACATACCATAGGCTCAGAAATCATTTTGGATGCACCCGATGAAACTCCTAGTTCACGTGGGTCATGTGGAATCTCGTTTTGGTCCATTTGGAGATAGTGTTAGTGTCGGTGCAAGATAGGTGCACGGTTTGCACCCGTTGGTACCATAGGCTCAGAAATTGTTTTAGACGCCCCGATGGTACTCCTAGGTGACAAGGCTCGAGTGGAAGCTCATTTCGGTCCATTTGGAGATATTGCTAATCTTGACGCAAGATAGGTGCATGCTTTGCGCCGAACGTACCAAAGGCCTAGAAATCATTTTGGAGACAGTGTTAGTGACGGTGCAAGATACGTGCACGGTTTGCACCCTTTGGTACCGTAGGCTAAGAAATTATTTTGGACGCCCCCGATGGTACACCTAGGTGACGAGGCTTAGGTGGAAGCTTGTCTCAATCCGTTTGGAGATAGTGCTAATCTTGACGCAAGATAGGTGCACGGTTTGTGCCGAATGTACCATAGGGTCAGAAATCGTTTTGGACGCACCCGATGGTACTCCTAGCTGACAAGGCTCAAGTGGAAGCTCATTTCGGCCCATTTGGAGATAGTGCTAATCTTGACGCATGATTGGTGCAAGCTTTGCGCTGAACGTACCATCGGCTCAGAAATAGTTTTGGATGCACCGGATGAAACTCCTAGTTGACATGGGTCATGTGGAATCTCGTTTCGGTCCATTTGGAGATAGTGTTAGTGTCGGTGCAAGATAGGTGCACGGTTTGCACCCGTTGGTACCATAGGCTCAGAAATTGTTTTGGACGCACCCGATGGTACTCCTAGGTGACGAGATAGTGCTAATCTTGACGCAAGATTGGTGCATGGCTTTCGCTGAACGTACCATAGGCTTGGAAAATGTTTTGGACACACCCGATGGAACTCCTAGGTGATGTAGGTGATGTGGAATCTCGTTTCGGTGCAGTTGGAGACAATGTTAGTATTGGTGCAAGTTGGGCGCATGGTTTGCGCGACACGTACCATAGGCTCAGAAATCGTTTTGGACGCACCTGATGGTACTCCTAGGTGACGAGGCTCAAGTGGAAGCTCATTTTGGTGCTTTTCGAGATAGTGCTTATCTAGATGCAAGATAGGTGCACGGTTTGCAGTGAGCATATGATAGGCTCAGAAAATGTTTTGGACACACCCGATGGAACTCCTAGGTGACGTGGGACATGTGGAATCTGGTTTCGGTCCATTAGGAGACAGTGTTAGTATTGGTGCAAGAAAGGTGCACGGTTTGCGCCAAACATATCATAGGCTCATAAATCGTTTTGGACGCATCCAATGGTACTCCTAGGTGACAAGGCTCAAGTGGAAGCTCATTTCGGTCCGTTCGGAGATAGTGCTAATCTTGACGCAAGATTGGTGCACGCTTTGTGCCGAACGTACCATCAGCTCAGAAATAGTTTTGGACGCACCTGATGAAACTCCTAGTTGACATGGGTCATGTGGAATCTCGTTCGGTCCATTTGGAGATAGTGTTAGTGTCGGTGCAAGATAGGTGCACGGTTTGCACCCTTTGGTACCATAGGCTCGTAAATTGTTTTTTGGATGCATTTTGACGGTACTCCTAGGTGACGAGGCTCAAGTGGAACCTCATTTTCGTCCGTTTGGAGATAGTGCTAATCTTGACGCAAGATTGGTGCATGGTTTGCGCCGAACATACCATAGTCTTGGAAAATGTTTTGGGCACACCCGATGGAACTCCTAGGTGGCGTAGGTGATGTGGAATCTCGTTTCAGACCAGTTGGAGATAGTGTAGTATTGGTGCAAGTTAGGCGCACGCGGTTTCTTGTGAAACGTACCATAGGCTCAAAATCATTTTGGACGCACCCGATGGTACTCCTAGTTGACGAGGCTCAAGTGGAAGCTTATTTTGGTCCGTTTTTAGATAGTGCTTATATAGATGCAAGATAGGTGCATTTTGCAATCGAGCATACGATAGGCTCGAGAAAATGTTTTGGACACACTCGATGGAACTCCTAGGTGACGTGGGTCATGTGGAATCTAGTTTCGGTCCATTTGGAGACAGTGTTAGTATTGGTGCAAGAAAGGTGCACGGTTTGCGCCAAACATATCATAGGCTCATAAATCATTTTGGACGCATCCAATGGTACTCCTAGGTGACAAGGCTCAAGTGGAAGCTCATTTCGGTCCGTTCGGAGATAGTGCTAATCTTGACGCAAGATTGGTGCACACTTTGCTCTGAACGTACCATCAGCTCAAAAATAGTTTTGGACGCACCTGATGAAACTCCTAGTTGACATGGGTCATGTCGAATCTCGTTCGGTCCATTTGGAGATAGTGTTAGTGTCGGTGCAAGATAGGTGCACGGTTTGCACCCTTTGGTACCATAGGCTCAGAAATCGTTTTGGACGCACCCGATGGTACTCCTAGGTGACGAGGCTCAAGTGGAACCTCATTTTCGTCCGTTTGGAGATAGTGCTAATCTTGACACAAGATTGGTGCATGGTTTGCGTCAAACGTACCATAGGCAGGGAAAATGTTTTGGGCACACCCGATGGAACTCCTAGGTGGCGTAGGTGATGTGGAATCTCGTTTCGGTCCAGTTGGAGACAGTGTTAGTATTGGTGCAAGTTAGTCGCACGGCTTGTGCCGAATGTACCATAGGCTCAGAAATCATTTTGGACGCACCCGATGGTACTCCTAGGTGACAAGGCTCAAGTGGAAGGTCATTTCGGTCTGTTTGGAGATAGTGCTAATCTTGACGCAAGATTGGTGCACGCTTTGCGCCAAACGTACCATCGGCTCAGAAATAGTTTTGGACGCACCAGATGAAACTCCTAGTTGACATGGGTCATGTGGAATCTCGTTCGGTCCATTTGGAGATAGTGTTAGTGTCGGTGCAAGATAGGTGCACGGTTTGCACCCTTTGGTACCATAGGCTCAGAAATCGTTTTGGACGCACCCGATGGTACTCCTAGGTGACGAGGCTCAAGTGGAACCTCATTTTCATCCGTTTGGAGATAGTGCTAATCTTGACGCAAGATTGGTGCATGGTTTGCGCGTAACGTACCATAGGCTTGGAAAATGTTTTGGGCACACCGATGGAACTCCTAGGTGGCGTGGGTGATGTGGAATCTCGTTTTGGTCCATTTGGAGATAGTGTTAGTATTGGTGCAAGTTAGGCGCACGGTTTGCACCATTTGCGTACCATAGGCTCATAAAACATTTTGGACGCACCGATGGTACTCCTAGTTGATGAGGCTCAAAGTGGAAGCTTATTTTGGTCCGTTTTTAGATAGTGCTTATATAGATGCAAGATAGGTGCACGATTTGCCTTTGAGCATCGATAGGCTCGAAAATGTTTTGGACACACCCGATGGAACTCCTAGGTGACGTGGGTCATGTGGAATCTGGTTTCGGTCCATTTGGAGACAGTGTAACTATTGGTGCAAGAAAGGTGCACGGTTTGCGCCAAACATATCATAGGCTCATAAATCGTTTTGGACGCATCCAATGGTACTCCTAGGTGACAAGGCTCAAGTGGAAGCTCATTTCGGTCCGTTCGGAGATAGTGCTAATCTTGACGCAAGATTGGTGCACGCTTTGCTCCGAACGTACCATAAGCTCAGAAATAGTTTTGGACGCACCTGATGAAACTCCTAGTTGACATGGGTCATGTGGAATCTTGTTCGGTCCATTTGGAGATAGTGTTAGTGTCGGTGCAAGATAGGTGCACGGTTTGCACCCTTTGGTACCATAGGCTCAGAAATCGTTTTGGACGCACGCGATGGTACTCCTAGGTGACGAGGCTCAAGTGGAACCTCATTTTTGTCCGTTTGGAGATAGTGCTAATCTTGACACAAGATTGGTGCATGGTTTGCGTCAAACGTACCATAGGCAGGGAAAATGTTTTGGGCACACCCGATGGAACTCCTAGGTGGTGTAGGTGATGTGGAATCTCGTTTCGGTCCAGTTGGAGACAGTGTTAGTATTGGTGCAAGTTAGTCGCACGGCTTGTGCCGAATGTACCATAGGCTCAGAAATCATTTTGGACGCACCCGATGGTACTCCTAGTTGACGAGGCTCAAGTGAAAGCTTATTTTGGTCCGTTTTTAGATAGTGCTTATATAGATGCAAGATAGGTGCACGATTTGCACAGAGCATACGATAGGCTCAGAAAATGTTTGGGACACACCCGATGGAACTCCTAGGTGACGTGGGTCATGTGGAATCTGGTTTCGGTCCATTTGGAGACAGTGTTAGTATTGGTGCAAGAAAGGTGCACGGTTTGCGCCAAACATATCATAGGCTCATAAATCGTTTTGGACGCATCCAATGGTACTCCTAGGTGACAAGGCTCAAGTGGAAGCTCATTTCGGTCCGTTCGGAGATAGTGCTAATCTTGACGCAAGATTGGTGCACGCTTTGCTCGAACGTACCATCAACTTCGAAAATAGTTTTGGGCGCTTTTGATGAAACTCCTAGTTGACATGGGTCATGTGGAATCTCGTTCGGTCCATTTGGAGATAGTGTTAGTGTCGGTGCAAGATAGGTGCACGGTTTGCACCCTTTGGTACCATAGGCTCAGAAATTGTTTTGGACGCACCCGATGGTACTCCTAGGTGACGAGGCTCAAGTGGAACCTCATTTTCGTCCGTTTGGAGATAGTGCTAATCTTGACACAAGATTGGTGCATGGTTTGCGTCGAATGTACCATAGGCAGGGAAAATGTTTTGGGCACACCCGATGGAACTCCTAGGTGGCGTAGGTGATGTGGAATCTCGTTTTGGTCCAGTTGGAGACAGTATTAGTATTGGTGCAAGTTAGTCGCACGGCTTGTGCCGAATGTACCATAGGCTCAGAAATCATTTTGGACGCACCCGATGGTACTCCTAGGTGACAAGGCTCAAGTGGAAGGTCATTTCGGTCCGTTTGGAGATAGTGCTAATCTTGACTCAAGATTGGTGCACGCTTTGCGCCGAACGTACCATCGGCTCAGAAATAGTTTTGGACGCACCAGATGAAACTCCTAGTTGACATGGGTCATGTGGAATCTCGTTCGGTCCATTTGGAGATAGTGTTAGTGTCGGTGCAAGATAGGTGCACGGTTTGCACCCTTTGGTACCATAGGCTCAGAAATTGTTTTGGACGCACCCGATGGTACTCCTAGGTGACGAGGCTCAAGTGGAACCTCATTTTCGTCCGTTTGGAGATAGTGCTAATCTTGACGCAAGATTGGTGCATGGTTTGCGCCGAACGTACCATAGGCTTGGAAAATGTTTTGGGCACACCCGATGGAACTCCTAGGTGGCGTAGGTGATGTGGAATCTCGTTTTGGTCCAGTTGGAGACAGTGTTAGTATTGGTGCAAGTTAGTCGCACGGCTTGTGCCGAATGTACCATAGGCTCAGAAATCATTTTGGACGCACCCGATGGTACTCCTAGGTGACAAGGCTCAAGTGGAAGGTCATTTCGGTCCGTTTGGAGATAGTGCTAATCTTGACGCAAGATTGGTGCACGCTTTGCGCCGAACGTACCATCGGCTCAGAAATAGTTTTGGACGCACCAGATGAAACTCCTAGTTGACATGGGTCATGTGGAATCTCGTTCGGTCCATTTGGAGATAGTGTTAGTGTCGGTGCAAGATAGGTGCACGGTTTGCACCCTTTGGTACCATAGGCTCAGAAATTGTTTTGGACGCACCCGATGGTACTCCTAGGTGACGAGGCTCAAGTGGAACCTCTTTTTCGTCCGTTTGGAGATAGTGCTAATCTTGACACAAGATTGGTGCATGGTTTGCGTCGAACGTACCATAGGCAGGGAAAATGTTTTGGGCACACCCGATGGAACTCCTAGGTGGCGTAGGTGATGTGGAATCTCGTTTCGGTCCAGTTGGAGACAGTGTTAGTATTGGTGCAAGTTAGTCGCACGGCTTGTGCCGAATGTACCATAGGCTCAGAAATCATTTTGGACGCACCCGATGGTACTCCTAGGTGACAAGGCTCAAGTGGAAGGTCATTTCGGTCCGTTTGGAGATAGTGCTAATCTTGACTCAAGATTGGTGCACGCTTTGCGCCGAACGTACCATCGGCTCAGAAATAGTTTTGGACGCACCAGATGAAACTCCTAGTTGACATGGGTCATGTGGAATCTCGTTCGGTCCATTTGGAGATAGTGTTAGTGTCGGTGCAAGATAGGTGAACGGTTTGCACCCTTTGGTACCATAGGCTCAGAAATTGTTTTGGACGCACCCGATGGTACTCCTAGGTGACGAGGCTCAAGTGGAACCTCATTTTCGTCCGTTTGGAGATAGTTCTAATCTTGACGCAAGATTGGTGCATGGTTTGCGCCGAACGTACCATAGGCTTGGAAAATGTTTTGGGCACACCCGATGGAACTCCTAGGTGGCGTAGGTGATGTGGAATCTCGTTTCGGTCCAGTTGGAGACAGTGTTAGTATTGGTGCAAGTTAGTCGCACGGCTTGTGCCGAATGTACCATAGGCTCAGAAATCATTTTGGACGCACCCGATGGTACTCCTAGTTGACGAGGCTCAAGTGAAAGCTTATTTTGGTCCGTTTTTAGATAGTGCTTATATAGATGCAAGATAGGTGCACGATTTGCACAGAGCATACGATAGGCTCAGAAAATGTTTGGGACACACCCGATGGAACTCCTAGGTGACGTGGGTCATGTGGAATCTGGTTTCGGTCCATTTGGAGACAGTGTTAGTATTGGTGCAAGAAAGGTGCACGGTTTGCGCCAAACATATCATAGGCTCATAAATCGTTTTGGACGTACCCAATGGTACTCCTAGGTGACAAGGCTCAAGTGGAAGCTCATTTCGGTCCGTTCGGAGATAGTGCTAATCTTGACGCAAGATTGGTGCACGCTTTGCTCCGAACGTACCATCAGCTCAGAAATAGTTTTGGACGCACCTGATGAAACTCCTAGTTGACATGGGTCATGTGGAATCTCGTTCGGTCCATTTGGAGATAGTGTTAGTGTCGGTGCAAGATAGGTGCACGGTTTGCACCCTTTGGTACCATAGGCTCAGAAATTGTTTTGGACGCACCCGATGGTACTCCTAGGTGACGAGGCTCAAGTGGAACCTCATTTTCGTCCGTTTGGAGATAGTGCTAATCTTGACACAAGATTGGTGCATGGTTTGCGTCGAATGTACCATAGGCAGGGAAAATGTTTTGGGCACACCCGATGGAACTCCTAGGTGGCGTAGGTGATGTGGAATCTCGTTTTGGTCCAGTTGGAGACAGTATTAGTATTGGTGCAAGTTAGTCGCACGGCTTGTGCCGAATGTACCATAGGCTCAGAAATCATTTTGGACGCACCCGATGGTACTCCTAGGTGACAAGGCTCAAGTGGAAGGTCATTTCGGTCCGTTTGGAGATAGTGCTAATCTTGACGCAAGATTGGTGCACGCTTTGCGCCGAACGTACCATCGGCTCAGAAATAGTTTTGGACGCACCAGATGAAACTCCTAGTTGACATGGGTCATGTGGAATCTCGTTCGGTCATTTGGAGATAGTGTTAGTGTCGGTGCAAGATAGGTGCACGGTTTGCGCCTTTTGGTACCATAGGCTCGAAATTGTTTTGGGCGCACCCGATGGTACTCCTAGGTGACGAGGCTCAAGTGGAACTTCATTTTCGTCCGTTTGGAGATAGTGCTAATCTTGGCGCAAGATTGGTGCATGGTTTGCGCCAACGCACCATAGCCTTGAAAATGTTTTGGGCACACCCGATGGAACTCCTAGGTGGCGTGGGTGATGTGGAATCTCGTTTGCACCGAGTTGGAGACAGTGTTAGTATTGGTGCAAGTTAGGCGCGCGCGGTTTGCGCGAAACGTACCATAGGCTCATAAATCATTTTGGACGCACCCGATGGTACTCCTAGTTGACGAGGCTCAAGTGGAAGCTTATTTTGGTCCGTTTTTAGATAGTGCTTATATAGATGCAAGATAGGTGCACGATTTGCACTGAGCATACGATAGGCTCAGAAAATGTTTTGGACACACCCGATGGAACTCCTAGGTGACGTGGGTCATGTGGAATCTGGTTTCGGTCCATTTGGAGACAGTGTTAGTATTGGTGCAAGAAAGGTGCACGGTTTGCGCCAAACATATCATAGGCTCATAAATCGTTTTGGACGCATCCAATGGTACTCCTAGGTGACAAGGCTCAAGTGGAAGCTCATTTCGGTCCGTTCGGAGATAGTGCTAATCTTGACGCAAGATTGGTGCACGCTTTGCTCCGAACGTACCATAAGCTCAGAAATAGTTTTGGACGCACCTGATGAAACTCCTAGTTGACATGGGTCATGTGGAATCTCGTTCGGTCCATTTGGAGATAGTGTTAGTGTCGGTGCAAGATAGGTGCACGGTTTGCACCCTTTGGTACCATAGGCTCAGAAATTGTTTTGGACGCACCCGATGGTACTCCTAGGTGACGAGGCTCAAGTGGAACCTCATTTTCATCCGTTTGGAGATAGTGCTAATCTTGACGCAAGATTGGTGCATGGTTTGCGCCGAACGTACCATAGGCTTGGAAAATGTTTTGGGCACACCCGATGGAACTCCTAGGTGGCGTAGGTGATGTGGAATCTCGTTTCGGTCCAGTTGGAGACAGTGTTAGTATTGGTGCAAGTTAGTCGCACGGCTTGTGCCGAATGTACCATAGGCTCAGAAATCATTTTGGACGCACCCGATGGTACTCCTAGGTGACAAGGCTCAAGTGGAAGGTCATTTCGGTCCGTTTGGAGATAGTGCTAATCTTGACTCAAGATTGGTGCACGCTTTGCGCCGAACGTACCATCGGCTCCGAAATAGTTTTGGACGCACCAGATGAAACTCCTAGTTGACATGGGTCATGTGGAATCTCGTTCGGTCCATTTGGAGATAGTGTTAGTGTCGGTGCAAGATAGGTGAACGGTTTGCACCCTTTGGTATCATAGGCTCAGAAATTGTTTTGGACGCACCCGATGGTACTCCTAGGTGACGAGGCTCAAGTGGAACCTCATTTTCATCCGTTTGGAGATAGTGCTAATCTTGACTCAAGATTGGTGCATGGTTTGCGCCGAACGTACCATAGGCTTGGAAAATGTTTTGGGCACACCCGATGGAACTCCTAGGTGGCGTAGGTGATGTGGAATCTCGTTTCAGACCAGTTGGAGACAGTGTTAGTATTGGTGCAAGTTAGGCGCACAGTTTGCGCGAAACGTACCATAGGCTCATAAAACATTTTGGACGCACCCGATGGTACTCCTAGTTGACGAGGCTCAAGTAGAAGCTTATTTTGGTCCGTTTTTAGATAGTGCTTATATAGATGCAAGATAGGTGCACGATTTGCACTGAGCATACGATAGGCTCAGAAAATGTTTTGGACACACCCGATGGAACTCCTAGGTGACGTGGGTCATGTGGAATCTGGTTTCGGTCCATTTGGAGACAGTGTAACTATTGGTGCAAGAAAGGTGCACGGTTTGCGCCAAACATATCATAGGCTCATAAATCGTTTTGGACGCATCCAATGGTACTCCTAGGTGACAAGGCTCAAGTGGAAGCTCATTTCGGTCCGTTCGGAGATAGTGCTAATCTTGACGCAAGATTGGTGCACGCTTTGCTCCGAACGTACCATAAGCTCAGAAATAGTTTTGGACGCACCTGATGAAACTCCTAGTTGACATGGGTCATGTGGAATCTCGTTCGGTCCATTTGGAGATAGTGTTAGTGTCGGTGCAAGATAGGTGCACGGTTTGCACCCTTTGGTACCATAGGCTCAGAAATTGTTTTGGACGCACCCGATGGTACTCCTAGGTGACGAGGCTCAAGTGGAACCTCATTTTCGTCCGTTTGGAGATAGTGCTAATCTTGACGCAAGATTGGTGCATGGTTTGCGCCGAACGTACCATAGGCTTGGAAAATGTTTTGGGCACACCCGATGGAACTCCTAGGTGGCGTAGGTGATGTGGAATCTCGTTTCAGACCAGTTGGAGACAGTGTTAGTATTGGTGCAAGTTAGGCGCACGGTTTGCGCGAAACGTACCATAGGCTCAGAAATCATTTTGGACGCACCCGATGGTACTCCTAGTTGACGAGGCTCAAGTGGAAGCTTATTTTGGTCCGTTTTTAGATAGTGCTTATATAGATGCAAGATAGGTGCACGATTTGCACTGAGCATACGATAGGCTCAGAAAATGTTTTGGACACACCCGATGGAACTCCTAGGTGACGTGGGTCATGTGGAATCTGGTTTCGGTCCATTTGGAGACAGTGTTAGTATTGGTGCAAGAAAGGTGCACGGTTTGCGCCAAACATATCATAGGCTCATAAATCGTTTTGGACGCATCCAATGGTACTCCTAGGTGACAAGGCTCAAGTGGAAGCTCATTTCGGTCCGTTCGGAGATAGTGCTAATCTTGACGCAAGATTGGTGCACGCTTTGCTCCGAATGTACCATAAGCTCAGAAATAGTTTTGGACGCACCTGATGAAACTCCTAGTTGACATGGGTCATGTGGAATCTCGTTCGGTCCATTTGGAGATAGTGTTAGTGTCGGTGCAAGATAGGTGCACGGTTTGCACCCTTTGGTACCATAGGCTCAGAAATTGTTTTGGACGCACCCGATGGTACTCCTAGGTGACGAGGCTCAAGTGGAACCTCATTTTCGTCCGTTTGGAGATAGTGCTAATCTTGACGCAAGATTGGTGCATGGTTTGCGCCGAACGTACCATAGCCTTGGAAAATGTTTTGGGCACACCCGATGGAACTCCTAGGTGGCGTAGGTGATGTGGAATCTCGTTTCGGTCCAGTTGGAGACAGTGTTAGTATTGGTGCAAGTTAGTCGCACGGCTTGTGCCGAATGTACCATAGGCTCAGAAATCATTTTGGACGCACCCGATGGTACTCCTAGGTGACAAGGCTCAAGTGGAAGGTCATTTCGGTCCGTTTGGAGATAGTGCTAATCTTGACTCAAGATTGGTGCACGCTTTGCGCCGAACGTACCATCGGCTCTGAAATAGTTTTGGACGCACCAGATGAAACTCCTAGTTGACATGGGTCATGTGGAATCTCGTTCGGTCCATTTGGAGATAGTGTTAGTGTCGGTGCAAGATACGTGCACGGTTTGCACCCTTTGGTACCATAGGCTCAGAAATTGTTTTGGACGCACCCGATGGTACTCCTAGGTGACGAGGCTCAAGTGGAACCTCATTTTCGTCCGTTTGGAGATAGTGCTAATCTTGACACAAGATTGGTGCATGGTTTGCGTCGAACGTACCATAGGCAGGGAAAATGTTTTGGGCACACCCGATGCAACTCCTAGGTGGCGTAGGTGATGTGGAATCTCGTTTTGGTCCAGTTGAAGACAGTGTTAGTATTGGTGCAAGTTAGTCGCACGGCTTGTGCCGAATGTACCATAGGCTCAGAAATCATTTTGGACGCACACGATGGTACTCCTAGGTGACAAGGCTCAAGTGGAAGGTCATTTCGGTCCGTTTGGAGATAGTGCTAATCTTGGCGCAAGATTGGGGCACGCTTTTTGCTTGCGAACGCGTACCATCGCTCGAAAATAGTTTTGGATGCACCCGATGAAACTCCTAGTTGACATGGGCCATCCATCCGGAATCTCGTTCGGTCCATTTGGAGATAGTGTTAGTCCGTTTGGAGATAGTGCTAATCTTGACAAGATAGGTGCACGCTTTGCTTGCACCATTTTTTGGTACCATAGGCTCGATGTGGAATCTCGTTTCCGTTTGGTGCACGGTTTGCACCATTTGGTACCATGCCCCGATGGTACTCTTAGGTGACGAGGCTCAAGTGGAAGCTCATCTCAATCCGTTTGGAGATAGTGCTAATCTTGATGCAAGATAGGTGCACGGTTTGTGCCGAATGTACCATAGGCTCAGAAAATAATTTTGGACGCACCCGATGGTACTCCTAGGTGACAAGGCTCAAGTGGAAGGTCATTTCGGTCCGTTTGGAGATAGTGCTAATCTTGACGCAAGATTGGTGCACGCTTTGCCCCGAACGTACCATCGACTCAGAAATAGTTTTGGACGCACCCGATGAAACTCCTAGTTGACATGGGTCATGTGGAATCTCGTTCGGTCCATTTGGAGATAGTGTTAGTGTCGGTGCAAGATAGGTGCACGGTTTGCACCCTTTGGTACCATAGGCTCAGAAATTGTTTTCGACACACCCGATGGTACTCCTAGGTGACGAGGCTCGAGTGGAACCTCATTTTCATTCGTTTGGAGATAGTGCTAATCTTGACGCAAGATTGGTGCATGGTTTGCGCCGAACGTACCATAGGCTTGGAAAATGTTTTGGGCACACCCGATGGAACTCCTAGGTGGCGTAGGTGATGTGGAATCTCATTTCCGTCCAGTTGGAGATAGTGTTAGTATTGGTGCAAGTTAGGCGCACGGTTTGCGCGAAACATACCATAGGCTCAGAAATCATTTTGGACGCACCCGATGGTACTCCTAGTTGACGAGGCTCAAGTGGAAGCTCATTTTGATCTGTTTCGAGATAGTGCTTATCTAGATGCAAGATAGGTGCACGGTTTGCACTAAGCATACGATAGGCTCAGAAAATGTTTTGGACACACCCGATGGAACTCCTAGGTGACGTGGGTCATGTGGAATCTGGTTTCGGTCCATTTGGAGACAGTGTTAGTGATATGAACCCGCTAGGGTGAATCTCGATCTTTCGATGAGAGAAGGTGGATAACTCGATTTGGGGATAGAGATGACGTTCACGGCCCGACTACAACCATCCAAGGATGCTGCGCCTTAGCAACCGATACACCACCTCCAACAACCGTCGTGATCTTGTGGAGCACGATCAACCAAACCACTAGGGTAATTCCTGCAAGCAATCGAGGAACAAGCAAGAACAAGTAGAACAAGCAACTCAATTGCAAATATGGAGATGAAAAACCAATCTGATCTCACAAAGTTGGGGTTCTGAATCAAGTAGAACGGATGGTCTAATCAACACATGCGTCTACAAGGCAGTAGCAATGGCTAAACTTTCAACAAAACAAAACCCAACTGTTCTTGGTGGTGGCTAAGGGGTATATGAAGGTGGAAGGACGACCACCAGGGTGTTGGGGTCGTGCTCCAACCCTAGGATGCATCCCTAATGGACCCAACTTGATACACGGCCCATTGGACCAAACTAAGGCGACGTAGCACCTTTGAACAGAAAATCTCTCGGTAGTAATTCGGTCATTGCGGCCGCCTCAGAATAGATATGGACTTGATTCCAGATCCATGTGAAAATAGACTTCATAAGGATTCCATGAAGTACTTGAACGCCTCAATCCGAGTCCGTATGCGACCGTGGTGAACATCACAAGTTGGAGCTGTCCTGGAGTCCGAATCCAGCCCCAAAACGTGTTGGATTTGATCTATTTCTTTCCTTGTACCAAAAGTGACGCGGTGTCCAGGTGGAGGACGTTGGGAATACTTGGATTTGGTCCCCAATCAACTTCATTAACCTTCCATGCTTTCCATATGCAATCAAACCTTCCCTTAATCCATGTAAGTAATTCTGAAAATGAAAATATACACATTTTATGGTGGAGCACCAATTCATCAAATGCATCAATGATAAGCCTCATATAGAATGGTTGCACCTTTAGTATAGAAGTGGTTGGCATGGTCATATTTGAGCCAATGATGTCCTCATCATTCTCCCCTTCTTGACAGCAAACCGTCCTCGGTTTGACCTTTGTTGGAGGTTGTGTTGTAGGTAAAACTGAATCGTGCTCCCCTTCTTGATATTTATCCTGTTGCATATGGGAAAAACTAGGAAAACTTTGCAAGACATCATTAGTGTTAGTGCAGCCCTCAATTTGATCATGGTATTGTGGCCCAAAAGGATATTTCAGATTAGAGCAAATATAAACTTTATGCACCAAATATTCTCCTTTGCTGTCATATTTGCCAATTGCATGAAGCGAACAATGATTAAAACTTGGCAAACCAGAATCAAATTTAAGTTTCTCTTTTAGACAATTTAGATTACACAGAATATCAAATTCAATATAACCCAAAGTATTTAAAGAGGATAGCAAATTCAGTTCATCTTATGCACTTGTAATAGGATGAAAAAGCTTATCATCAGCATATTTGTATGGTTCCAAACCAAAAGTATCACACTTATTCGTTACTTGTGGCATAGGAGTAAAAGAATCATCAGCACACAACTCCTCTTTATCACAAGGAACAACAAGTAATTCATTTTGTGACAAAGGAAAACCAGTAGTGGGTTCCACTATTTGTTGCTCTTCATTAGCATGCAGAGTGGACAAATTTTGGACATTATGGGTCACATCATTCTTATTCACATATAATAGAATCTCTTTTTCAGCATTGAGAGCAAGACAAAACAATTAACCAATTTGGCAATATGATTTGCTAATTAACAAGGTTCGAATTTCAGAATTGAGCCCGCTCATGAACCTACTCATAACATCTTTCATGCATTCATCCAATCCACTAAACATGATACAAATCTTAAAATCATGGTAGTATTGTTTCACAGTCTTACTACCCTGCTTCAACTTGTCTAATTTTGCAAGCAAATAATCACAATAATATGCTGGAATGAATGCATCTCTAAAAATAAATTTGAAGTCTTCCCAAGATTCTAGAACTTTCTTGTGCCTACAAATGTGTTTCCATTCTAGCAAAGCAAATTCAGTCAAAACATTGGAGGCAATATAAATCTTTTGTTTCTCAGACAGGTCATGCTCATCAAATTCATTATCTACTTTTAGCTCCCAATCAATGTAAGCTTTAGGATCAAACTTACCATCATATACCGGCAAGTGTTGAATGACATCCTGAATATGAGGGTCTAATTTCAACAGCTCAAAAATCTTCGTATCACCTGCCATGATTAGTAGAAAACAAGAAACACAAAAATAATATGTATCCTCCTGTCAACTACTAGGATGTGTCTTTTGTAATTCTGATATTCCCTCAAACTCAACTTGTTCAAAACAAGCCCTTACAAGTTCTTACCAAGCCAAACAGGAGGTGACGGCAACCAACAAGTCTACAACCGTGGAGCGAAGTGTATCGGTGCCGCAGCAACAAAACAAACTGTCAAGTTGTAGTCGAATATGTGGAGTTGTAGGTGGGCTGAAGCAAGGAAGTACTTGCACCACGTTAGTCACAAAAGCTAGCTAAATAATCTTTCAACGGTGGTACTGTGCTGGTCCTAGGCTAAACCATGCTAGAGATGTGAGCCTAAGCACAAAGGTAGTCACTAAAAAAGAGCAACTAGCACAGCACGAAGAAAATAACAGATTCAGCCCCTTCTTTCTTCTACTTCTCTTGTCTTTTCTTCTTCTTCTTCTTTTTCTTTTTTTCGCAGAGCCCTAAATATTTTGTTTGGTACTATGATAACCCAAACAATAAGGCTATTGCACACAGCCCCTTCGAATTCAGATTTAACAACTCTTGTTATTACAACAGATGCGGAAATCTCTAGGAAGATTGTGGAGTGCTCAGATTGAATTTTGCTGCAAGGTCAGATCCGTTGGAAAGAAGACAACTTCAAGCTTTCAGATTGTATTTAAACTCCCAAATCCGACATCATATGGATCCATGGTGGCAAAAATGCAGCAACGATGTATATGGTGATGGTGGATCTCGTGGTGACCAAAATGTGATAGAACTCAAAACTCTAAAGGAATAGACACTAAGACCAGCAACTCGACACAACCGATGCAACCGAAAACTCAACAAGCCCAAACTAAGCAGTGCTAGCAAAGGATCAAAGGGTTTATATGATTGTGGGTAAACTAATCTACTATATTTTTTTGGCTTTTTCTGGACTAGGAAAATTAAAACAACGAAGGATTGGAAGTCTCTCACCGATAAACCTTGCTCTGATTACCAACTGATAAGAACCCGCTAGGGTGAATCCCGATCTTTCGATGAGAGAAGGTGGATAACTCGATTTGGGGATGGAGATGACATTCACGGCCCGACTACAACCATCCAAGGATGCTGTGCCTTAGCAACCGATACACCACCTCCAACGGCCGTCATGATCTTGTGGAGCACGATCAACCAAACCAGTTGGGTAATTCCTGCAAGCAATCGAGGAATAAGCAAGAACAAGTAGAACAAGCAACTCAATTGCAAATATGGAGATGAAAAAACAATCTGAACTCACAAAGTTGGGGTTCTGAATCAAGTAGAACGGAGGGTCTAGTCAACACACGCGTCTACAAGGCAGTAGCAATGGCTAAACTTTCAACAAAACAAAACCCAACTGTTCTTGGTGGCGGCTAAGGGGTATATGAAGGTGGAAGGACGACCACCAGGGTGTTGGGGTCGTGCTCCAACCCTAGGACGCGTCCCTAATGGACCCAACTTGATACACGGCCCATTGGACCAAACTAAGGCGACGCAGCACCTTTCAACAGAAAACCTCTCAGTAGGAATTTGGTCATTGCGGCCGCCTCAGAACAGATATGGACTTGATTCCAGATCCATGTGAAAATAGACTTCATAAGGATTCCATGAAGTACTTGAACGCCCCAATCCGAGTCTGTATGCGACCGTGGTGAACATCACAAGTTGGAGCTGTCGTGGAGTCCGAATCCAGCCCCAAAACGTGTTGGATTTGATCTCTTTCTTTCCTTGGACCAAAAGTGACGCGGTGTCCAGGTGGAGGACGTTGGGAATACTTGGATTTGGTCCCCAATCAACTTCATTAACCTTCCATGCTTTCCAAAGTCCGCCTCTATCCATTTGATCTTTCGTCGGATGGTAAAAAGTGTACCCATCTCTAGCTAGCGGCTGCATGTCTCTGCAAAACCAACCAAGAGAAATTGCTTACGAAAGCAACTCCTCTTCACTCTTTAGTCGGACCCTTGACTATTGTGACTGCTTCAATAGGAGTGAAAAGACCTATCACCACCGCATCAGGCTTTTGATGTCTCAACCGTGTCATGGTGGTCAAAATCTCTTATAAATTTTCTGAATTCACTCGTGTCCAGCTTTCTTGCATTCACTTCGCTCTCGATGACCGCACAAGGTTTCTTTTAGAGGAGCAAGTCTCAGCAACCAGAAAGTCCTACCGCCGTATATTTGAACGCGTTGGATAGTATACATGTCATACGCATTTGTGCAAACATCTTCGTTCACAAAGGAACATTTACCATTATCTCGTTGCACACGTGATAGTCCGAGCATTGAAAATCTAACCGGGCCGGAGACATCTCACTCTTGGCAACCGCGCAATGGTTGTTTTACGCCTTGGTTTGGTGAACCAAACACGTATCAGTAGTGGTAGTAGCCATGAGTGTTCTGATCATGCTCAAAATGAGTGGCTCTAATCCGTCGTGAACCCAACTCGTCTTATTTAAATGTGTCTGATAAAAATTGTTGAACTTGCAATAACCATACAGCAAGGAGTTCATCTAAACAAGTCTTGGTTCGATCTAATGCACAACTCCTCTTCACTCTTCAGTCTGCCCCTTGACTATTGTGACTACTTGGATAGGAGTGAAAAGACCTATCACAACCGCACCAGGCTTTCAAGTCTCAACCGTGTCATGGTGGTCAAAATCTCTTAAATTTTCTCTGATTCACTCCTGTCTAGTTTTCCTCCTGCATTCACTTCACTCTCGGCAACCGCGCAAAGCAAGCCTAGCCTAAATGCAGAACATAATAGCCATAGGTGTTGAAATTCTACTGCACACGCAAAAAAGTCCTACCGCCTTATATTTGAACGCTTCAAATAGTCTACGTGTCGTACGCATTTGAGCAAATGTACTCCCGGCCCCATGTCATACATTATGAAAAACGTTACTTTCTTTTAGGAATTAAATTAAAAGCCAAGCAGAACATGATACACGTGACCACGCCCCTACTACTAGTAGTAATAATAATATTGGATGAAATGACGTGAGTGTAGTCGATCACAAACTTTGAAATTTTACTACGCACGCCAGAAAGTCCACCGGCCACACAATTAATGTTGCCGTGCTGAGACTCACGCTATCTCATCGGCGTAAATGGAGTAGACGTGCTCTATTTTTGCAGCCATCGGTGTAATACAGTTGCGATTCCTGAGGGAGCACAATGGCACCCACCTCCGGGAAAGATAAATCTTCATAGAGTATCTTGCCTTAGAAGCCCTAGCGTCCCTGTGGATAAATAAATCTTCATAGAGTATCTTGCCTTAGAAGCCCTAGCGTCCCTATGTACACATAAAGCCTGGCCTCACTCTAATTTCAATTGCTTCCCATTCCACCTTCCATTGCGCAAAAGCCCTCTCTTCGCCACCCACCTCCGCCAACCCATCGGTTGCCATGAAGGTTGTCGATGCCCTGGCTATTGTCCCTGCTTCCTCCAGTGGTTTGGCAGAGGCGGAGCCGATGGTGCATCCCGGGTTTGTGTCGGCGAAGGCGGTGACGACATCCAGTCCCCATAGATCGGCATTCCCATCGCCGAGACTCATGCCATCTCCTAGGCCGCTGCTCTCCCCGTCGCCCTCGATGATGATGCTGTCACACCCACCGGCCCCGGTGTGGCCCCGCTCACCGTCGCTGGACTCACTCCCCGCATGGGCGGGTCACCTACACCGTCGTGGTCCCCCTCGCCATCTGTTGAGGCCAACGACGAGGCCAACATCTTGGCCAAGGACGATGGCTTAGTCCGACGGCTCTCCGGGCTACGTCACGACGGACTCAGAGGATGATCGTCTACACGGCTACACAACGCCTTTTCCCCCAAGCCCGAATCTATTCTTACGCATCAGCCCATATGGTGGCCTAGTGTGCCCCGTCTGCGCCAACTGTATGGCTCGTGGTTGGCTCGAGGTTGACACTAGGGCGCATGTGCTAGTGAGGGCACACGCCCCCCTAGACAGCACCTACACTAACGACAAGAACGTTGCCCGCTATCGCGCCCAAGCAAGGAACCAAGGCTTGATGACCTGAAGGGATCGTCCGGCCACGAGTGGTTCGCCATGGCGAAGAGGTTTGCTGGCTTCAGCCAAGCCTGGTTTACCTTGCAGGCGTTGGATTTTGTTTGCAACTGTTGGTGCCCTTATTGCATGACTTGCGTAGAGGTGTGGGATGGTGACAAGATCCTAACATATGGGTATGTTAAGCCTCGGGATCAATGGTTCCCGACCGAAGAGACCCCTAACCTAACCCTCTAGGATCGCCCGGGAGCTTGGTGGCTATACCCATCGGGTACGCTCGCACGCACCCTCCGATGAAGAAACCTGGCCGATCCTAAGCACACTGTGGCCCCCGCTCAGGGCTCGAGGGCTCACCTGAGCCTCAGGCTCCCGATCGACGATACACCCAAGCTCGGCCCTTGGCTCCTGCCAGGCCCACGATGCCAACCAAAGCCCAGGTGCAAGAAGACATGCCTCGACCCATGGAGTCTCGGGGGCTCCCAAACGCTGCACTTCAGGCGTGGCTTTGCCAGATCCTCCTGGACAAGGTCATGCACGGGGCATGACACAAAAAGACAAGTTTCCCTCAGCCTCTAGGGGCCTAGGGGCTCCCAGGCCCATGCATTAGGCCCTGAATTTGACCTCCTTCACCACTAAGAAGACTCTAGAAGGTCCACCTAGTGGAGGCCAGTCCAAACCGACACAGCCTAAAACTCAAGGTGTCAGAATAGAGCAGCCGGATGATGCCCAAAGCTTCTTCAGCTCCACGACACCACCATGGTCCATAGAGCACCGCTGCAAGACCCTTCTAGACTCCGGTGCATGTAGACCATAGGCTCAACCCCCTAAACCACCATGTACCCGACCTATCTCAGTATATAAGGGATAAGGTTGGACCTTAGAGGGAGGAGGACGATCCAAGATAGATCATTCCATTCCTCATCGATCTGCTCCTATAGGGCACCAAGAGCAGACCAACCTAGAGAGGAGCACCGAGAGCTCCTCCACCGCACCCGTCGTCTTCCTCCTCTCCGACGAGGGGAAGGCTCCATCGGCGGTGAGGCAACATTAGGATTAGCACCGAGCTAATCCCTACCAAATCTCTCTACCTCCTTTACACTTTGTTGTAACCCCCCGATTTTGGGTGCTCTTGACTATAAGGATCATTAGTTGCTGGATGTAGGGCATCGACCAGCCCAAACCAGGATACACCGTTGTGTCAGCTCTGTGATTCTTGTGTTCTTGAGTCCACCTGAGCCATCAGAGACACGTACTTTGGTACTGACTCAAACAACAATGCTTGTCGTGGTTCTGACCCTGTGATAGCTAGCAGGCCAGGTAGGTGGTAGCATTAAGTGCGATTCAAGCTCTATGGTGGCCAAAGCCACCTGCCTCGTCATCGGAGCAAGCAGCACTACCCTAGACGGCGGTGTTCGCTTCCCTAGCGACTTCTTCATCATAGTTGGCACCTTTGCTCCAGGCTAGGTCCACAACTTTGGGAGCCTAGCCTATGTCGTCGACTGCTATGGCGAGCTTCATCCGCTCGATGGGGCCACACCGATGAGCAACGAGCTCCCGGCGTCCCCCCTCTACCAGGCCTCCTAGGAGCAATCTCGAGATCCTAGCCACCTAGTAGATTCGGTGTCGTTTGCGTACGCATTCCACCATGTTTGACCAGCACATAGATGTTCTACATGCTGGCCAACAACCACCACCAGATCACCACCGGTGAGGTGCTCCCGCCGCCCAACCGCTTCTAGCACTACCTCCTGGACCTACCTTTTAGGATCTAGAATGCGGCGCGGTCCTTCTAGCTAGAGCTAGAGCACCTCGTTAGCCACCAGGCGCCATGGAGCGCCATCCTCTCAGGCACCGCAGGGGCTGACATCCCCTCACTGTGCACCTTCCTCGAGATCCTCTCAGGGAACGGCCGAGAGTATGACTCCGACGACAATGACAGCTATGCCCCATCATGCATGTGCTACCACATTGATGGCAAGGTTCTCACCGATGAGGCGCCTGAGCTCATGCCGCTGGACCTGAGTCCCCGTAGCCGTGCCAACTATCTTTTGGAGAAGGTGGATCACTTGCGAGCTCGGCAGGTGGACCTGGAGGCCACCGAGGCAGAGCTCAGGTGACAAAGGCGGTACTTTGCATGGTAGCAAGCTCCGCAGCCTCCTACCAACGACGACGATGCTTTCCAATTGGAGGACATCTTGCGCTTCCCCCGAGCGGCCTACAACATGGCGGCCACTGCCTGCCGGTTGCAAGACATCTCTAACACGCCAGACCCAAAGACCAACGAGTGACTACATGAGGCAAGATGGCTTCTCCGTGTCTCCCTCGAGCAGCAGGCCAAGAGCTCTGCCTCCTGGCATCGCGCTACGCTCTCTAGGCCATCCTAGCCAACGACCACCACCAACGGGGATTGCTCCGACATGCATGCCCCGCCGGTGGCCAGAAGAGGTGGCGATCCCTCCGGTAGCAGCTCCGACCACCCACGATCTAGGGGTGCTAAGCCCCGGCAGGAGCGAAGGCATGATCCTCCCCCTCGGCGTCCCCACGCGTGCCACTAGATTGGCGACGACCGCGATGTCCATGACACCATTGAGGCCAGGTGCCATGCTCATGCATAGTCCCGCACTCCTAAGCGGAGGGGCAAGGGCACTGCCCTAGATCACTTTGGCCCCTAGGCGTTTAGGGTGGTGATCCGGGTGGCCCCTTACCCTAGGCAGTTTTGGCCACCGACACACATCTCCAAGTATAACGGCGAGACCAACCTAGACCATTGGCTCGAGGACTACCGCCTCACCATCATGGCTAGGGGGTTGGATGATGACTTTGTCATCTAGTACCTTCCTCTGCTCCTATCAAGCTCGACTAGAGTTTAGCTCGAGCCCGGCAGCATCCGCTGCTAGCGGGACCTCCGTTTTGTCTTTGTCAGTCACTTCCAGGGTATGTACACTCAGCCCAGGAACTCATGCAACCTCTGCAACTACAGGCAGAGTGCTGATGAGACCCTCTAGGAGTACATCTAGCACTTCTCCAAGAAGCGCAATGAGCTCCCCAACATCACCGACACCGACGTGATCAATGCCTGCGGCACGACCTTTGAGGCACTCATCCATGTGCTCAGCCACGAGACCCCGCGCACGATGCAGGATCTCCTAGACATCGCCACCTAGTATGCCACCGGTGAGGAGGCGGTCTAGGCCAACTTCAGCTGCAAGGACAAAGCCACCGGCCACCTCAGCGGTGGGGATGGCGGCGACGACCCTGCTTCGTCCCAGCATCCCCGTGATAAGAGGCACAAGAACTAGAACCATCGTGGGGAGAAGATAATGGCTATGGCTGACTGCACCACTAGGCCTCAACCCCACGGGTGTGGTGCGCGTCCAGAGCACTTGGAGAAGACGCTCAAGGCCCCCAGCCCATTCCATGAGGGGTAGGTGAAGCACCTCCTCAAAGACTATGCCACCATTAGGGGCTACATCTACAGCACCCTCAGCCAGCAGGACAAGGCCTAGAAGCCAGCCCCAAAGGCTGGCGAGCCAGCGGACGACGCCCCGGAGGACGACGCCTAGTTCCTCGAGGCCGATCGCTGCCTCATAATCTTTGGGGGCTCCCAAGCGTATGAGTCCCATCGGTAACGCCGCATCACCGAGTAGGAGGTGAACGCCATCCACATCCTTGCCACCCCACATGGCTCTCATGGACCTAGATAGCCATCACCTTCGACCAGGGTGATCACCCCGATCGCATTCCTCACCCGGGACGTGGTATGAACCCGCTAGGGTTGAATCCTGATCTTTCAATGAGAGGGCACGGGATAACTCGATCGGTGGATGGAGACGACGTTCACGGCCTGACTATAGCCTTCCAAGCTAAGCCTTAGCAACCGATACACCACCTCCAATTATTGTTGCGATCTTGTGGAGCGCGTCACCTGGCCACTAGGGCACTCGTCCTGCAAACAATCAAAGAACTAGCAAGAATAGGTATAACAAGTACTGAATTTACTAGATGTAGATGAAAGTTTCAAACTCAATCTCAAATAAGGTGGGGTTCCAGAGACAAGAAGTCGGGTGGCTGATCTAGCACGCGCGCTTACAAGCAAGTAGCGAGAGCTAAACTTGATCTAAATAAAACCCCAACTGTTCTTGGTGGCGGCTAAGGGGTATATGAAGGTGAGGATGACCATCAGGGTGTTGGGGTCATGCTCCGACCCTAGGACACGTCCTTAATGGACCCGACTTGATACACGGCCCATTGGGCCAAACTAAGGCGATGCAGCACCTTTGGACAGAAAACCTCTTGGTAGTAATTCGGTCATTGTGGCCGCCTCAGAACAGATATGGACTTGATTCTAGATCCATGTGAAAATATACTTCATAAGGATTCCATGAAGTACTTAAACACCCCAATCCGAGTCCGTATGCGACTGTGGTGACCATCACAAGTTGGAGCTGTCCTGTAGTCCGAATCCAGCCTGCGTGAATCCTTTTCCCTTTCGGTCCTTTCCCTGGTTCCTAACCAAAACAAGAGCGCATGCATCTCCATGGTCTAAATATGATGGATAGGAACTCAAGAGTGAACTTACTTGATGATTAAGTTGACAAGCACGGGCGTGAGTAATAGAACTAGAAACTGGTACTTGTGTGGATGTATAGTTGGTGTTGATGTCCTCATCAGGACGCTACCCGCTTGTAGTTAGCTCGATCGTGGGCACCATGCACCTCACCAAGGTGCTGATGGATGGGGGCAGTGGCCCCAACATACTCTACGCCAGCACCCTGGACAAGATGGGCATTCCGCGGAGCAGCCTGCGCCCCATCAAGGTGCCATTCTATGGGATCATCCCAGGGAAGGAAGCCATGCCCCTCGGGCACATCCGGCTCAATGTCACCTTCGGCCAGCCAGACAATTTCCACGAGCTGCTCACCTTCGTGGTGGTCCACTTTCCTAGCATCGACCATGCTCTCCTGGGTCGGCCATGCTTTGCCAAGTTCATGGCCGTCCCAAACTACACCTACGTGAAGCTGAAGATGTCCGTCCCAAGGGAGTCATCACCGTCAAAGACAGCTTCAAGCAAAGCCTACTACTGCGAGCAGCACTGCATCGCCCAAGTGGCCGCACTGATCACCCCCTGTGGTCTTGATGGCCTCGGCCACAAGAAGGGTGCCAGCGAAGGAAGGAGCCAAGGAAGCGGCGGTGCTCAGCCAACTGAGCATCGGCGAGGCAGCCAAGGCTCCTAGCGGCAGCAATGGCTTGGCTAGCCCCTCCATCCAAACGCTCGGCCCTCCAAAAGGGGTTGACCCGATCGAGGTGAGTTCTAACCTTTCCCCATGAGGGAAGGCCATCGCTGAGCCATTCGCCCAGAAGTGCCATCTCCTGAGCCAGTACCCGCCTACCGCCCTCCTTCACTGGCCTACCTCTCCAACAACAAAAATGAAGATAAGTCCCATCCTCCCAACCTTCTTACTTTGCTTGCCTTTGTCACTGTCTCCTTTATCCTGCGTGACTCTAGTAGTAGCCCAGCTGCGCCAAAGGATCAACTAAGCTAACCATTCATTGCCCCCTTTGAAGGAGGACTGCAGCAGAAGGCCCCTGAGTGATCCAAGGATGGGATGGATGGAATAGGAGGATCAGATGAAAGGCCGGTAAAGTGCTAATGGAATGGTCCTGACCACCGCATTACCAGCTACGTCCCCTTTCCCTTCTCTTGTGTCCATTTCATTCATTTGCAGCTATCTCCCTGCTTCCTGATCCTTCATCAGATCACGTCTCCTAGCCGCACGACTATATGGGGGCCCCTAGAAGGGGTATTGCTGAGGGTTCTAAGGCTGGCCCAAGGGGCTTCAAGGTCGCTCGAAGCATCTAAAGTGCGAGGAATGCCCATGGTCGGGCACTAGCAACCTTAGCCAGAAGTTCAGAAGCGAAGCCGATGACCATCACGAGATGTTCGAGTACCGACCTAGAGCCACTCGTGGTGAACCACCGAGGGAGGCAGCGAGCCCCGAGCACCAACAGACGGGCTTGGGAACTATATGAGTGGCTTAATCGGGAAGCCAAGGATCTCCCCTCTGGGGAAATGACCAAGGCACGGAATGACCGTAAACCTAGAGATTTTGGCCACCGAGGCCATCATTGTGACAGCCCATCCCAACGAGGGACCTAAGTCTCCAAGCATGACTTGTGAGCAATGAGATTACAAATAAAAGTAATTTCATTTCATTAATTGGGAACGACCCCATTACAATACACAGCGGCCTAGGCGCCATCAACGACTACTGACAAGTAAGCCCCACGGTGGCCTCAAGGGCTGCACCGGCTCCCTAGATGGAGTGACTTGACCCCCCAATCCACGGACGCTCGGGCGGCGCACCCCCAAAACCAACCAACTCCTCGGAGATGGGATGGGAGCCACTGAGCGGTAGACCCATTGAGGGCTCCCGCCCGAGCTCGGCGTGCTCCCCGCACCTCGACCTATGGCCATAGAAGGTCGGCCCAAGAAGGCCAGCCTAAGAGGCACGCCCCGGCTGAGGCCCTAGAAGGGCGTGGTGCGCCGAGTGATCAGGTGACCCCAAGCCAGAGCCTAGACGCTCTTAATCACCTGACCTATGGTAGGCTCCGACCAAAAGGAAGGGTGCCCCCGGGCCTAGAGGTGGTAACTCCCAGATGAGTTCACCGAACCCTCGCTCGGGCCACAGACCTATGCGACACAAGACCAGAGAAGGGGACAGCACCTCTATCGCTCGGCCTCGATAGTCGAGCACCCCCATCACACTGGGGAAAGGCCCCACACAGGGAAAAGCACTCTCGTCAGTGGAAGCCATCCCTGCCGTGGCTAGCTCAGTCACTAGAAGATCGAATTCAGCCCTTTGTCGTCATCATGAACTAGGCCAAGTCAGGCCACGAAGGCCAAAGGGGCTCCTGACGAGATCCTAACATATGGGTATTTTAAGCCTCGAGATCAATGGTTCCTGACTAAATAGACCCCCGATCGACCCCTTTAGGATTTCCCAAGCGCTCGAGGGCTATACCCATCGGGTACGCTCATGCACACCCTTTGACGAAGAAACCTGGCCGAGCCTAAGCACGCCACGGCCGTTGCTCATGGCTCGAGGGCTCACTTGAGCCTCAGGCTCTCGAAAGACGATACGCCCAAGCCTGGCCCTGGGCTCCTGCCCGGCCCATGACGCCAGCCAAGGCTCGGGCGTCAGAAGACATGCCCCTACCCATATAGGCTTGGGGGCTCCCAGACGCTACACTTTGGGTGTGGCTTTGCCAGCCGCTCTCGCGACAGGGTCACGCATGGAGCATGACACAAAAAGACAAGTTTCCCTTGTCCTCTAGCGGCTTGGGGGCTCCTAGGCCCACGCATCAGCCCCTAGAGCCAACCTCCTTTGCAACCAAGAAGACTCTAGAAGGTCCACTTGGGGTAGGCCAGTCCAAGCCGACACAGCCTGACACTAAAGGTGTTAGAACAGAGCAGCTGGACGATGCCCAAGGCTTCTTCAGCTCCATGACACCGCCACGGTCCATAGAGTGCCGCTGCAAGACCCTCTTGGACTCTAGAGCATGTAGACCATAGGCTCAACCCCCAAACCTCCATGTACCTGACCTATCTTGGTATATAAGGGATAAGGTCAGACCTTAGAGGGAGGAGGATGATCCAAGATAGATCATTCCATTCCTCATCGATCAGCTCCTGCTCAGCACCGAGAGCAGAGCAACCTAGAGAGGGGCACCAAGAGCTCCTCCACCACACCAGTCGTCTTCCTCCTCTCCAACAAGGAGAAGGCTCCACCGGTGGCAAGGCAACCTTAGGATTAGCGCTGAGCTAACCCCCTACCAAATCTCTCTCTGTGTCCTTTACACTCCATTGTAATCCCCCAATTTTGGGTGCTCTTGAGTATAAGGATCATCAGCTACTGGACGTAGGGCATTGATCGGCCCGAACCAAGATAAACCGTTGCATCCCCTCTGTGATTCTTGTGTTCTTGAGTCCACCCCGAGCCATCGGAGACACGTACTCTGACACCGACTCGAACAACAATGCTTGCCGTGGTTCCAACCCAGTTACATATGGCACTCCTCATTAGTAGTATCAAGTCGTGTCAACATGTGTAGTTTGGACTAGTTTGCTGCCAAGTGCTGTTACAATTATTATGAAGTCAAGTTAATCATCTATAGTTAGAAATAGTATGTCTAGGTAGTAGATGGATGACTTTGAGTAGTGGGATGGCACTGCTCTCCTCTTATTATTATGGTAGATGAAGGCATGGTTATTTAGTCCAAACTTGCAACAACCATGCCAGGAGGAGTTCATTGAAACAAGTCTTGCCTAGACAGAAAGTCCACCGACCATACAATTGATATCGTTGTGCCATCTCATCGATGTAAATGGACGAGACGTGCTCTGTTTTTGCAGAGGACGGTTGGGAACGCCATTACTCTTGCATCTCTGATCGCACATGCCTTCCCCAGTGTAATACGGTTGTGATTCCTAAGGTAGTGTGATGGCACCCAAGGCGATGCGCAGCGGTTTGGAAAAAGTAAATCTTTATCTCGCCTTAGAATCCCTACCGTCCCTATGTAACAAAAAGCCTGGCCTCGCTCCAATTGTTTCATTCCACCTTGCATTGCACAAAAGGCCTCGCCTCACCTCACAAAGTCCCCACCTCCACCACCACATTGGTTGCCATGAAGGCCGTCCCCATGAATCGCTATAGGTCTGCATCGAGGAGGGGTAACCGGCTCTAGTCCCCGCTTCCTCTAGTGGTTTAGCGGAGTTGGGGCCGATGGCGCACCCCGGGTTGTTATCAGCGGAGGTGGCACCGACGTCGAGTCATGGGAGATCGACGTTCCCATCATGCTCCCACATGCTGTCTCCTAGGCTGCCATTGCTCTCCCCATTGCCCTTGATGATGACGCTGACGCCATCGACATTGATGGTTCACTCGCCACCACCGGCCCCGATGCGGTCCTGCTCGCCATCTCTAGGTGTGCTCACCGCCGCCAGATCTACTCCTAATGGAAGCGGGTCTCCTCCACCATCGCTGTCCCTCTCGCCATTCACCGAGGCCAAGGCCGAGTCTGACGGCTCTCTGGCCTACATCACGATGGACTCCAACGATGATCGTTTGCACAACTACCCAACGCCTATCCCCATGGGTCCGAATCTGTTCATCCATGCTAGCCCATTTGGCGGCCTGGTGTGCCCCGTCTGCCCCAACCGTATGCCCCATGGTTGGAACGAGGCCAATGCTAGGGCGCATGTCCTGGTAAAGGCACGCGGCCTCCAAGACGGCTACTACACCAAGGACAAGGACATTGCCCGTTATCGTGCCCTGGCGAGGAACCAGTGCTAGATGGACTGAAGGGATCATCCGGCCATGCTGGTTCGCCGTGGCGGAGAGCTCTAGTATGCTATCTCGTGCCGTTAGAATTAGTATGAAGTCATGTTAATCATCTATAGTTAGAACTAGTATGTCTAGGTAATAGTTGGATGCCTTTGAGTAGTGGGATGGCACTGCTCTCCTCTTTATGGTAGATGGTAGATCGCAGTTGTACTCCACATATATATGAAGTATGGTTTGCCGTTATGTTATCTTTCTTTCTAGTAATACTGATATGCTCTAATTGTGCATGTAATGTGCACATTTGTGCAAACATTTTGGTTCACAAAGTAAATGTTTACCATTAGCTTTGTGCGCACTTGATGGTCCGAGCATCGTTCATCTGACCGGGCTAGACACATCACACTCTTGCAAGAAACATGCACCGAGGAGTTCATCTGAACAAGTGTCACCTTGATCTAATGCCCAATGGAGGAGGCATAGGTGTTGCATTTTTACTGCACATGCCAGAAAGTCCGCCGCTATTCATTTGATCTCTCATCGGATAATAAAAATTGTAGCCATCTCTAGCTAGCTGCTGCATGCATCTGCAAAACCAACCAAGAGAAATTACTTACGAAAGCAACTCCTCTTCACTCTTCAGTCTACCCATCGACTATTGTGACTACATTTTTGGAGTGAAATCACAGCAGAAGCTTTCCTCCTGCATTCAATTCACTATTAGTAACCGCGTAACGGTTGCTTTGTGCCTTGGTTTGGTAATCTAGACACGTATCTGTATACGTACTTAGCATTGTTGACGGTAGTTAACATTCATCATAAACCATTAATCTAGCTTTCATAAATAACTAAAATAGATCACCAATGCATACTTAGGGGTTTAAACTAATAAATTCCACAAGTTTTGGTAAATTTGTGTTTCCAACGGGATTTAATCAGAAAACCACCAAGGAGGACCTATTTGTCAAAGGAAATCATGGAATTCCACCGCGTAACCGATGTGGGAAGACTCTAGAAGACTCTAGGAGGCTCTCCACTGAAGCGAAGCACAATTCACTGACATGTGGGGCTGGCTGGCCCCACATGTAGGCCGCCCAGCCCCTGTGGGTCCCACCTATCAGCCTCCTTGTTATGCCGGTTCTCCACCACCTCCTAGGTTGCATTTACGCCATTTTCTGTATTAGAGATAGTGAGATAGAGAGAAGGAAGAGTTTCGGAGGAGTCTCGGCCTGTCGATGCTCTCTCTACGGCTTGTACCCTGGCGGAATCAAGTTCTTCTTGAGCTTGCTTCTAAGATTTCTCTAGTAATCAACTTCTAATTCAAGTAAGCATCTTGTTCATATTGTTCTTCAGGTTTACGACTCTCTTTTGAGTACTTTAATCCTTGTAGCTCCTGGGTTAAAGTAATATTTGTAGTGTAAACATAGTGCTTAGACACGGTTACTCATGGATGTACCCTCTTTTCCGGATCGGTGGTAGCTCACGAGGGTGACTCTTATAGCCTCATTAAATCCTTTGTAGTCCACCTCCCGTTAGTAGGCCTAGCAGGACTTTGTTACTATAGGAAACATACTCTGTCTGTGTTTTCTCTAGTAATATCCCCAGAATTGAACAATAGAAGTCAAAGCTTACCGAAGTTCGAACTAGAAGACCTTAGCAATCTCCTCTACGCTCCTATTATCTAGCCTTGATTGTGAAGTTGGGTTAAGTTAAATTTGGTTATTCTCACACACGTTTCCTCGAGTTCGATATAAAACTGGGTACTCCTGGTGAAGTGCTACATCGGTATAATATCCGTGCGTTTGTGGATTATTCTGTGTGCATTAATTTATACCAATAGGCATGTTGGTGTTGGTATTTCTTAACGAATGTAGAAAGATTTCACAAGCACACGGAATTACCATTGTAGCTTTTACCCGAAAGTATTTAGGGTATCGTATTCTCCACAAGGAATGGAGGTACTTCTTCTAGCTAGTTTGTCCAAGGGCAACACAAGGGTAAAGTTGGAAAGGGTAGAGATGGATTCCTATGGCTTTTGGGTCTAAGGACATGTAAACTCTACCTTCACTTGCTTACTTCGGGCACCGGGTTGCAACTGGTCTGCCAGTCGGTGCCGGTCTAAAGCTCTACGTCGTACCCAAATGTGGGGGATTTACAAGGGACGGACAGGGCTATCACCACATGCCGCCTACCCCCCAACCAGAGGGCACGAGGCAAATGAAGGTGGTCGCCAGCCTAGACACCACGTCTATGCTATTGACTACAACTCTAGCGCGCGTAGGGTTATCCATCTTTATCAGGGCCCTCTACTAGAGCATCCGCCACGAAGACGGACGACGAACCCGCAAACAAGTAAGAGTATTGCTTAACTAATCAAAAGACTTAATGCCATAAGAAATCCTGAACACTTACTTAGCGAATATTTTGTCGAGGTATAAGTGTTCTTCGAGGTACAAGTTCGAGGAGATACCGACAAGTCTGGCTCTTCCCCGTACTCTCCCTCAAATCTCTCCCAACCAAGTCTACTAGCTAGCTAGGGCCTAAGCCCATTGGAGTGGTGCTCAAAGGTGGAGTAGCTCTTGATCCTTGGTGTGTTGTTCTTTAGGGGAGGGCTCTACCCATGCTTTTATACATGCTTGAGGTCTATTTGGCGGGAGATAAAATAGGAAGCCACCCAAACCATCCTTGGCATCACCAAAGCGAGGTGGGGCTGAGCGGGCTTGGGGGCGATGTGGCCGCACCCTAGGCTGGCCCGTTTGCCATCGCCTTGCTCTGGCAGGCTCCTGGCTGGGCCTGGATGACTCCAACATCGGTGCTCGGCCTAGGTTTGTTGCGTAGGTAGGCTTTCTCCTTTTATTCCATTGCGCAGTTCTGCTTTACATTTTCTGAGTTGCGCCTTTTGATGTGTTTTCCTATGTATTCCATGTATATTTCCTAAAAATGACCAACTCACCAAAACTTGTGGAATAGTTAGTGTAAAACCGTATTTACTAAGTTTTGATATTTGTTTGTATGGAATTTGTGTAAAGTTGGTGGGTGAAAATATGAGTTAAGGACCGCCAATAGCTGGTAGAACTGATTAATGATCTCGCCGTAGTGGTTGAAGCATGCTGTGTCAAAAGGAATGCTTTATGTCATTGGCTTATGTAGTGTATATGAACCTATAACAAGTACTACTTGTAGTTGAATGGAATAGTCATGTACACAACAGATAGTCCGCATAGTGCAGTACAGACCCCAGCAGACAAAGCCTATTATGTGTCCACTCAAGCACAAGTTTATAACAACTGAGCATACCGAACATGTTCAGAATACAAAGCCAGAAATCAAAAGCAAAGTGCAGTTTTAGAATACATGTTTTCCCAAAGATTATACATGAAATCTCCTACAAGTCATCATCATCTCTAAACATGTGATCTCTGCCATCACAGTTACTATCATCACTACTGGATTCCAATATCATCTTCATCCTCGCTGCCTTCAAGTATGCCAATTGCTTCCATCTTATCTCTTAGAAGGTCTTCTAAATTGGCTTCAATGACAGTGGCTTCTCCATCATGACTAGCTTCATGCATAACCTGATCACCATCACCCTCTAGCACTTCATGCTTGTTAGAATAGTGATCATCTTGGTGCACTTGATGCTCTATTTCATTCACATCATACATATCCCTATGTTCGAACTTCTGCACGACCCACCAATCTTTGCCTAAGGAGGTGTCCTGTAGATAAAAAATCTTCCTTGCTTGTGTCACAAGAATGAAAGGCTCACCCTCATACCACAACAATGTAAAGTTGATGGCTTTGAAATGTCCATCATCGTCAATGCTTGCAGATTTCGTATTGCCAGCTAGATTGTACCAGTCATAGTGCAGAAGAACCACCATCCTATGGCTTTGTACGCTCGAGTTATACATCAACTGAACAACATCTCTAAGGACACCATAAAAGTCCATTGTTTTGCCTTTATGTGTGACGGCGGCCATGACACCACTGTTCTATGTACGTAGGGATTTCTCGTGGTCAACATGCTATACCAGACTCCATTAATACTACAAGTTGCACAGACCTTGACTCGGGTATAAGGACCACATGACAGTGCATACAAACGTTCACTGACCTCTGTTGGTTTCTCTCTATGTAGCTCCTCGATCTGCACACAAACATGAAACCATAGTCACCACTATGTTGTTGTATAATTCTGCCAATAATCGGCCTAAGAGAACTAAATATGATAATCACGTACATGAGACTTAAACCAAGCTGGAAACTCTACTGCTAGCCTACTATCAACATCATCACTTGCCCCTTCTTTCTGTAAACTTTGTTGGTATATTCTATAGCACATATAAGCATTATTATTGGTAACATTTTGTATGTAATATAGGAAATAGCAAATCAGCATATAAAAAACATACTTACTCCACATATGGTCCAACCTCGTCGCAGTTATTAAGCACATACCAAGCTAGCGCATCGATTGTGGCTTTATTAGTGATGTCCTTTACCCGAGTACTGCCAATGGGCTTGACACCATACATGAAAATAGATGTGTCACCATCTGTTGGCCCATCATGTGACATATTGTTGTCCTGGTTATATCTTTTCTGAACATCGTCCATGAACCTCTCCCAAAATGCCAACATCTCACTTTCTAAGTAAGCCACCACAATTGATCCTTTAAGCCTGGACCTGTTCCTTAAGAAATTCTTCAACATGCCCAGTTGCAGTTCTATTGGGTACATCCATCCATACTGTACGGGCCCTCTAAGAAGTGCCTCGTCGGGTAGATGGACAGCCAAGTGCACCATAACATCAAAAAAGACCGATGCAAAAATCTTCTCAAGCTTGCATAAGATGAGTGGGATGTCCTGTTTTAGCTTTGTCATGACTTCTTTCCTCAGAGTTCTACTACACAGTTGCCTGAAGAAGTTCCTAAGTTCTGAAACAGCTTCATATACATCTTTGGGAACAAAACCCCTTAAGCCTGCAGGTATGATCCTCTGGAGAAGGACATGGCAAGTATGCATTTTCAGCTTGCCAACTACCTTGGTACCATCTGCACTTATGGATTTTGCTAGGTTGGCTGCGTAACCATCTGGAAACTTGACACCCTTAAGGAACTTGCAAAATTTTGTTCTATGTTTTTCCTTCATGACATAGCAAGCTTCTAGGAATTTAAGTGCAGTGCCTTGCTACACGCCTATTGACAGTGGTTAGCAACCATTATAAATCGTCAATATAACATGTATAAGGGTATGAAAGTAATCACCAACAAAGGTTTAGGGGTTTAAACTAACGAATTCCATGAGTTTTGGTGAATCTATGTTTTCTGCAGGGTTAATCCAGAAAATCATCAAGGTGGACCTAGATGTCAGAATTAATCGCACTTAATTGCGGTATAAACAACTCTAGAAGGTTCTAGAGGACGCCATAAGACACCACACCACGGCGGAGGGCGAGAGGTCGCCAGGTGGGGCCGGCTAGCCCCACCAGCAAGCCAGCCGGCCTAGGGGGCCCCCTGTCAGCCTCCGCCTCGTTATGTCAGTTCTCTACCACCTCCTAGGTTGCATCTACACCATCCATTCAAGTCGGTTTGATCCGAGGGCTTAGGATTGACCCTCCGGCCTATATATACCAGCCCTTGTCACCCCCCTGAGGCATCAAACCCTAATCAAGTCAGCTGAGAAGACAGAAACCCTAATCATCCTCAGAGCTCCACCATATTCTAGGGCATAGCTAGTTAGGCTAGGTCTAGAGAGAGGCAAGCTTTACTTGGATTCCCGATCTTGTCAAGAGTGTGGCTTGGTATAGCTTTTATACCCCTCTCTCGTTTGTATCTCTCATTACTTTTATATGTTTGCTACAATTGTTATGACAATGTTCTTCATATCATTCATGTTCCTAGTTATAATGTTCATCGTTTACTTTGATTATATGCTTAGTATAGCTAGATTGTCTTTATGTTCAAGCATAAGTTCGTATAGCGCTCGCTCTGGTGTACACAGGGTGAGTGGTCGACATTGTGTAATCATGGTGCTTATACGTTGTTTACCTATGTATGCACCCTATATTCCGGGCCATGTGGTAGATCACGGATGTGACACTCCCGTTGAGTCCTTTGTAGTTCACTCCCTGAATATAGGACAAGTAGGATCTAGTTACAAAGGAAGACAAGCTCTGTTCTTAATCTTCCATAGTAATATCCCTTATGTGTAGGTATGAAGTTAATCTTAGCCATGATTACTAAGTGTAATTGCACTAATCAACGTATGCTTTGACTTGTAATTAAGAATGACTTAGAAATTATTCCTCTAATATTATACTTAGCCATGCTAATGCCATAGAAAGGGGTACTCTAAGTGATCAATGATTAGTTATTATTTACCATTCATATATATTTATCTCTTGACTTTCCCCTATTATGAGTAGAAGTTGGTTATGGTTAATCTCTCCATCGTACATATGAGTTATCAATATTTTCCAACTGTCCGTCCTTCCCTGTGGTAAAAATATAAATAACGATACCTGGAATACTCCTAGGTGAAGTGCTACAATGGTATATTATATGTGCGTTTGCAGATCCTTTTCATTCATTCTTCCAAGTCACAAGTAAATACCAATAAGCATTTCTAGCGTCGTTGCTAGAGATCAAATTCAAAACCCTATTCTTAGTAGCGACGTTAAGAAATGCCAACAATGCCATGATATTCAGGCCTTATGTTCATATCATGCAAATCTAGCCTAGCGTTCGTTGTGTCCTTTGTCTTTCCCTCCACTTTCAGCAATGTCCAAAGAATGTTGTCACATATGTTCTTCTTAATGTGCATGACATCAAGATTGTGTGGCAGCAACAGGTCCTTCCAATATGGTAGCCCCCGCTATAACACCCTAGGTGTTAAGCATGCATTTGGCATTGGCATTGCATGAGCACAAGCATCATTGATCATTCATGAGCATAAGCATCTCAAATTTTATCTCTATGATTGCTTATATCACATGTGTTTGTTACTAAATACTTTACATATGCTAGGATTTACATGTGACCAATGTATAAAATGTTTGTGGAACCTTAGGAGTATGTTAAACATGTTTAAAATGTCACATGGAACAACTTTGGTATTCATGACTTGGACCCATTTGGCCTCTAAGTCATGGTTATAGTGTATGCTTTCATTTTAAAGTTGCATGTTTGACCTAAGTTGAACTATACCCTAGAGACTTTGCATGGCTATGCACCCTTAAGCAAAGTTATAGTACTTGACTAGAGTAACAACTTTTATTTTTGGGTCAAGAGCTCATTCAGTGCCTAACATGGTCAAATAGGGATCACAAGAATCAACAAAATATTGTTTTCAACTTAGAAAAATTTGCTAAGTCATGAACTAAGTTTCAGTTTCGATGTACCCTACTTTGAAGCTTTGCAATTTGAAAACTATGGCGAATTAGATGTTACTCCCTAAAGCAAAGTTGGAGTTTACATGTAGCTCTACAATTTCTATTCAGGGAATTTTTGCTAACTCTAACTAGTTTGGGAGATATTGGGGATCAAGGTTGCTCTGTCAGTCGGCTTCGTCACCGGACTGAATCGGCTGAGGGCAGCGGCAGTGGCCGACCGGGGGCAGGCTAGGCACACCACATGGTGGCCGTACGCTAGCACCGGCCTGGCCAGTCAGGCCAACACGGGGAGTAAAGGGGCGCGCCTCTGCTGCTCGCTCCATTTCACCCTCGCACCCCGCTCTCTCTCGCCCGCACCTGAGCAAAGCGAAGCACAGTGCTGCCGCGCCTTTGTCGTCGCTCCGCCGTGCCCGCTCACCGTCATCGTAGCTCCACCGCTCGCTGCCATCACAGCTCCACCGCTTGATTCCTTGCGCCAATAGCTCCACCACCTTCACCTCTACCTCCCCGAACCACTACTACCTCACATCACGCCTTGGTAAGGCCCTATTTCGCCTCGCCGACACCGCGCCATCACCAGAGCGCCGCCGTGCTTTCGGCTCGCCGTGGCCAGCTTACACTGAAGCACCTCCGCTCTCTCTCTCTCCCTCGTCTGGTCTTCGCCGTAGGTCCTAGCATCTAAACCCATCGTCCATTTAGACGCTACCGCCTGGTTGGTGCCGGAACGGGTCGCCACTCCGCGCACGGCCGCCATGGCCGCTATGGCACTCAAGCTCGCCGTTGCCGAGCTGGCCTATCGCCTACATCCTCTCTCGTGCGCATTAGGTTGAGTAACCCTAGACCTAGCAGGTGGCATGATTGAGACCCACCTCTCGCCGCTATCTAGCCAGAACGGTGAGAGCATCGCCATGCATCGAGCGCCGCCGCGTGGCCACACACGCGGACCAAGCTCGTCGTCACATCACCGGAACCCAAGCCACCTAGGTTAGCTCCGATAGGTTACCGCGAAGCTGTAGAGCACCTCACCAGAGCATATGGTGGTCGAAGGACGCCGGCATACCACCACGCGACCTCCGCCATCCTCCATTACCACCGACGAGTTACTTCCAGTGAGCTTCCGGGCAAACCGAGCACACCTACCGACGCTGCTTGACGTGTAGAGTGCAACGGTGTAGATGCTACCGTTAGAAACCTCACTGACGGCGAACTCTCGCTGGTCAACTGTCGTGCTCTGCTTCTATGTGTCTTTCGTGCATGTCCCATTCACCGCGGGCCCCAGCTGTCAGCCTATGTAGGTTTTGATTTTCTGATTTATTTTCCAGATTTGAATGCATGTTTCAAAAAACAAATTCATATATAGAGCTAGGAGTGTCCAAATGGGGTGAACCAAATTTTGTTGGATTCATCATGAAGTGTGGTATTTGATAAAAATATGAAATGCACTGTTTCTGGTATTTTTCTGGGAGAATTAAATGTATCTATAAAAGTGCTTTTAAATTGTTTGCAATTTTTAAAATACATAACTTGAGCTAGGGACGAGATAAAATTGTGATTCCAATTTTGCTAGTCTTATGTTGACATGCTCTAGCTAGGAAAAATACTAAACTTGTAGTAAACTTGATTGGAGTAGGGTCTTTCTATTTATCTTTTAATAAATGGTGTTTTCTGAGGAAATTCATAAGGATAAAAATAAGTAACTTATTGCCATACAAAATTTTGTACAGTGTTAATGGGTTTTAGGGAAGCTAAGAAAAATATGAAATATGTTGCTTGCCACTTTTCAATAGGCTAAACTATTTTTGCTAAAATAAACCAAAGCAACTTGTCATTTTTGTGTAGAGGGATATACTTATCCAATTGGCATGAAATTTGCACAGTAGACTTTCAGGGTCATATGTATGCTACTATAATTTTCTCTAAATTTATGGAACCCTAGAAATATTTATCTCATAAATCACCTTATTATCTAAAGAAATTAATAAAGATATCTAAATACATTGGTTTGGCATAAACATAATGTTTTCTGTGGCCCTTGTGATGCATATGCTCTGCTGATAATGGTAGCTGTGCTTGAAGTTGATTGGTTATAAGAGCTACTTAATTATTGCTTTATAATTCTGCTAGATGGCTGCAGGAGTAGTTTCTGTTGTATTGATAAATTCATGATGATAATTACATTTCCTGTGAAACTTGTTATTAACAAAGTTGTATAGCTTACTGATCTTACTTGTGTCAAAATTTTCATGGTAATAGTCTAAATGGTTAGGGAGTTATAGCTGTTAGAAGTCTATTATCAGAATTTGCTTGTCTACTGGACAGATCTGGATGATTGAATTGTTTAACCTAAATAGCTATTAAATCATCCTGTGATGAATAAATGAAAGTTGTAGGAAATTTTGTGAGCTTTCCATAAAGTCCTAGATCATAGCAATTGGTTGAGTAAAACTCCAGTTATGATCTAAACTTGTTGCCGCTGTGTTGTGGTCCAGAAATAGACTTAGTGTGGATTCCTGAAATTTCTAGAGAAGAGATATGCACCTACTCAGTAAATACGAATTCAACTTGGTTATCATCTAAGTAACTTGATATAATCATCAACATAGAATCATGCATGTTCTCATGTCATATCATTCACAATTCTTCTTATGCATTCATGATACTTACTTTATGCATATGCATGCAATAGGTGCAGCGGAAGAAATCACGTTGGTAGAACTCGAAGCCGATCCACAAGAGGAGAACCAGGAAGCTCAGCACCAAGAAGCTCTAAGCGAAGGCGAGCCTAAAGTTGATCATTTCCTAGAGTGCCCTGACCACCAGCCGGCCACGTTTGTGAAAGGCAAGCCCTAGAGCATTCTAAGCCTCCCTGTTTTACAAAATATTACTTGAGTCCTTTTATGTTTGATGCATTAGGTGATAAGAGTTGATTTGAAACCACTTGCTGCATATACTTTCCTTGTCCAAAAATATCTATCTTGAATCCTATGTAGGTCCAGGATCAACCTTTATGCTTAGCCATGCTTAGACCGGTAGAAGTCGGGTGATTTCCTGTCACCTGCGAGCTATAGGTGATGACTTGATCATGGTTGGCTATATTGTGCTATCATGGAACATAACCTTGTGATGTTGGACAATTAGAGACCGGATGGAATCTTATATGTTAGGTGTGGTGACATATAGTGATTCTATCTGTGTCGTTTAAGGACCGACCGTTGGAGGCCCTCTTGTCATGTTGAACGCATGCCTCTCACATAGTTGGCCAGATAAGTTGTTCCGACCACAAAGCCGAGTAGCTCAACTCAGGCTAGGGACACAAGCAGTTAAAGTGCACACCCTGGAGGGAGTAAGGATGTGTGGAGAGCCAATGGCGTGAGTCCAAGGGTGGGTTTGAGTCCCGAGCCTCCTAGCAGATTGGTAGTATCTTTGAGGGTGCGGCGCTGGTCTTACCTACGATTTTGGACCTAAGTTGTACCAAAGGTGAGCCGATGCGACCCTAACGGGGGGAGTATGGGTGTGTGTTAGGAATAATTCCCCAGCTGGGTAGGAATCGATTCGAATCGCCGTCTCTCCCGGATAGTGAGAACTTGACATGAGCCCCCTTCATCGTAGTAATTGATGAAAGTGTTGGTTATGTGGGTTATGAAAATGCTCAAGTTGATATGGTTACTATTGTGATGATTTAATGGTACACAACATGTTTGGCATAGGATAGATGCTAATCTAGAATGGAACAGGAATAATAAACTTGTTATTTCAAAGTTAAAAGATACTAGATAAATATTGGCTTGTAGGCAAAGGATGTCAACTAGCTCCACTTATAAGCCTTGCATGACCCTTGATGTCTCTTATTTTTGGTTTATGATGGGTAAGTCTAGCTGAGTACCTTCTCGTACTCAAGGTTTATTTCCCTATTGTTGCAGATAACGTGATGTACCATGGCTACTGTAAGCACTGCTTTGCTCCTACAGTGGATGAGGAATAGGACCATGGGCATGGTCATTCTATATATCATCTCACCCATGTGCTTTTGTGGAGATGACTGTGAAAACTGGCTATGTATCTAAACTACTGTTGATGTCGTTCAGAACTATGTTGCTTCCGCTACTATTAAACTGATGTTGTAATAACTATGTTGGAACTCCGATGTATGACAAACTATTTGTGAACTTGTTGTAACATGTGGCTTGTATGTTGAATCATGTATGATCTTGTCTTGTATGTTGGTTTATTCGAGATCCTTCGTGATACTCGACGGACTACCGGATTTATATGGGCTCTTAAGTGTGATGGTTTGACTACCTCAGTGGTTGCTATTGTACTTGTGCTCTTATAAATTGGACGGTTCTGTTACACCCACCAAGCAGATTTTCGATTATAAATTACTAGCTCTCCACGCTTTCATTTCTTGCTTCCACCATGCTTACCTGGGTAGACATCTTTTACCTTCTTGAGTTCCTCAAGAACCTCCTCTAAGGTGAACTTTTCTGGTGCATCTCGGTCCTTAGTTTCTCCATCAAAATCCAAGCTCTTCCTCCAAGGGTGATTCCTAGGAAGGAAATGACGGTGTCCAAGGTAGCCTATCTTCTTTCTTAGCTTCCTTGACAATGGATTTTTGTCGCAATAAATACAAGCATAATAACATTTTGTAGTTCTGCCTGACAAGGTGCTCAATGCTGGAAAATCGTGTATGCACTAAAGCAGGGCAGCACGTAGAGTGAAGCCTTCCTTATCATCAGGATGTAGTACATGAAAAGTGTTGACACCCTTCCATAGTTTTTGCAGTTCATCTATAAGAGGCTCCAAGAATACATCAAAATCCTTTCCTGGAGAGGTTGGGCCTGGGATCAGTAGTGACATAAAGCAATTTGTTGGGTTGACACATTCCCATGGAGGTAGGTTCAGAGGCGTTACAAGAACAGGCCACATACTATATGTCCAGCTAAAGTTGCCAAATGGATTGAAACCATCTATGGCGACAGCAAGCCTCAAGTTCCTTGGATCATCTGCAAAAGTTTTGTGCTTTCTATCAAAGTGCTGCCATGCCTCCCCGTCTGTTGGATGGCTCATTTCATCGCTAATCTTCTCTCGCTTAGTCTCGTGCCATTCGACGTCCTCTGTTGTTCCTCAAGAAGCAAAGATCCTCTGCAACCTCGGTATTAGTGGAAAATGCCTCAAAACCTTATGAGGAATCCGCCTGCTACCATCTGCATCCTCCCATCTAGACACTTTGCATTTTGGGCACACTTCCAATTTCTCACGATCACCCCAAAACAACACACAGTTGTTCTTGCACACATGGATACTTTCATAACCAAGTCCCAATTCTCGAATATATTTGTGTGCCTCCTCACATGATTTTGGTATGTTGCCCCTAGGGAATGCATCTGACAGCAATGCTAATAGTGCATCAAAATAGTTGTTGCTAACTCGATAGTGGGACTTGATATCGAGCAACCTGACAACAAAGGAGAATATTGAGAAGGTAGATCCAGAAGAAACTAATTGCTCCAAATCATCCAACACTCTTGTAAACTTTGGGACTTTTCTAGCCCGCTCTTCAGATGTCAATAGGTTTTTAACTAAATCATCAAAATCTAGTAATATGTTACATCCCCGTCCTCCTGCTCCTCCTCCTCTGCAATCCATCCATCATGATGAGATCCATGTATATCTGATGGCTCTATAATGTCAGTACCTAAAGATTCTTCGCCATGATGAATCCATCTAGTGTATGTGGGTGACATTTTGTATATAAATAAGTGGTCCTTCACAATCTGCCAAGTATGATCCACCTAGTTAAGACATAGACCACACGGGCAACGGATCTTTTGCCCCACGTATCTTTTTTAACCCACTCGATGAACTCTTCAACACCTGCATTGAATGTATGCGAGAATGGGTGGACATTAGGAATCTAGGATCTGTCCATCTGTTGTAACAAAAGTATGCAAAGTCCATTAGAGTTTAGAGCATTGGGTGGACAATGGCAAAACTAGCATTAGAACAAAGCATGCAGTGTTCAACAGCACTAATCTGTGCATTTGTTCATATCATACTATGGGACGGTCTAGTTTTCTATTTTTGTGTGACAAAAGCATTGATTTCAATTGAAATTTATATAGAATAGCCTTTCTTTATGTGTACTCAGTCCTATAATCATAGAAGAAGGTACTCATACCTTTGTTCTACGAACTGGCACGGCTCGGTTGCAAGGCGCCTCTGCCGCGGCACACACCTGATCATGCGGACACCAATACCGCCACGCTCCACTGAGAGAGCACCGCCTTGCCACCAAAAGGACGCCTAAGCCACCACAACAGATCGGGGATCCTTTGTCTCCGCCGCCACTGCAGGTCTAGCGAGCACATAATTTTTTTCACTTGCAGGGGATATCAATTTAGGTCAAACCTGTAGGCATCCACATAGCCAATAGGATACTATAGCGTCTCCAAAGAGATATCAGCACAACAGGGCATCTACTGCAATGGTAAAGACGTTCCATTCCTAGGTCTAGATCCTGCATTCGACTCCCAGGTATCAAACCTTTTTTTGAGAAATTAAACCCTAACAGCACACATGGTACAAGTGAGGGTCCCACAGGTCAGATGCAGAAGGGTCCCGCAAGTACACGTTAGATGGAGAAAGGACTAAGCGGAGACTTTTATGATGAATTGAAAGCATCACGGATGAGTAATTGGAGGTCCCACTGGTACACGTCGGACGTCTGGTCACATAGGTCGGATGCAGAAGGGTCCTGTAGGTACATGTCGGATTGAGAAAGGACCGAGCAGAGACTTTTATGATGAATTGCAAGCGTCATGGATGAGTAACTGCAGGTCTCATAGGTACACGTCGGATGGATAAAGTACCATGTGGAGATCTATGATGAAGCGTTGTTCATTACAGATCGAATATTGTTCGTCCTAGATGTGTAATTAGTTAAATGATGAAGCACTGGTCGTCATAGTATTAAAGAAGATCGTCACTGATGAGTCGCACGAGTGATTTGTGACAAAACCATGTGCTCTTCTATGATGTTTCTTGTGACGATACATGGTTTCATCATAGATAGGGAGGGTTCGAGTATCGTCACCACTGATTTATGACGAAATGGAAATATTCATCATAAAAAGCGATCTTCTATGAAAGTTTTAGAATCATCATTAAGATTTTTGTCATAAAAGTGGATATTTCTAGTAGAGTAAAGTAATGAAAGTAAAGTACTAAATAAAGTAAATGCAAAATGAAAGAATTACAAAGGAGCTATACTAGACCTAGAAGACTCTTCCAGACTCCGAGAAGCTCCGCTCTTGCTCTACTTCCACTACTAAACTACTACTCTAGAGCTACGCTTAGCTAGAGAGCTTAGAGAAGCTTAGAGAGCTTTGAAATGAATGAGGCACTTCTCCACCGAGCTCCACACCTCCTTTTATAGTGTGTAGAGAGGGTAGGGGTATTTGTCGGCAGCCAAGGAGGTCGGTGGCCACCCTAGGGCGTCGGGCGGAGCCTAGAGGGCATCGAGCAGCGCCTAGAGGGCGTTGGGCGGCCCTTGGATGCATAACCTCTTGATCATAGCATCATGGTTTCTCCTCAATTGGTAGTTACTATGGCAGCACATGCCAAAATTTGGACAGTAAGGCGGTTCCAAGGTCGGTTGGAGGGCTCCAAGTCCATGATAGTGGACCCATGGATCTAAGGCCACTCCATCCTATCCCTGATACAAACTGACTTAAGATCAACGCTGGAGAAGGCTTGAAGGACCTCTCCCACAGATCAGTAACATGCCAGGGGCCATGGGGGTGTCGACCGGTGCCTAGGTGGCGTCGGCCGACATGGCATGTGGGCCTGCGGCCCCCTGGCACGTCCACTTGCCTCCTATGTCCATATTTTGCACCATTTTTGCTAAAATTCTTGCATACAAATAATTCTACAAGTACAAGTGGAACTAGGTGAATTATAAACAAAATTCAACACATGTGATGATGATATACCTCACTTTATCATGCTTTTGGGTGAAATGTTGATGGTCAAAATGGGTGTTTGTGACCGTCAACAGTTAGCCCACGTGACTAACTTTTAGAAAGGACTATTCATCACCCTCTAGTTCGCCATCTAGATCCTACACCAGTGCCTATGCTTCCTTGGCGCCGAGGTCTGTCGAGTCCCTGTCCCGCTATCCTTCCCTAGAAAATGGAAGGATCCCAGTGACGTGGATCTCTCGGGGTCCTTCTGTTTTATCAGTGGAAGAGTCAACGGCCTAGGGACTCGGTGGGTGTTTGTGTCGATAAGGGTGTGGCCTGGTCGAGGGCCTTCGACTCGGCATGGAGGCCAATCGACTCAAAGGTGAGAGAACGGAGAGGGAGGTGAGCTATAGGCTAACACGGTGCTCTACCCCTCATCCATGCTCCCGACCTCGGCGTGCTTTCGACCATCGGTGGGGCAGGGGCTGGCCCAGCCTCCACCATGCTTGTCTATGCGCCGTAGAAGCTTGGTTGGGAGTCCTGACCGAGCGTCAGTGGCTTCCACCATTGTAGTGACGATGGCGTAGCAGTTTTTGCCGATGTATATTGTAACTTGGATGTTCCCAATTGTTAATGAAATTACTTTCATTTGTAATCCCATTGCCCACAAGTCATGCTCGAAGACTTTGGTCCCTCATTGGGAATGGGCTTGATACGATGCTAGCCTCGGTGGCCAAGAGTGCCACACCTGTGCTACTTGCAGGTAAGTCCATGGGAACCCTGAAAGGATCAAGATGCCCAAGAGGGGGGTGAATTGGGCTAATTCTAAATTTTTGCAATAATTAAGCCCTACACTTAGCCCACTTCACCCCTTGTGCCTAGAATGTGTTCCTATTGTTCTCCCACACAAAAGTTTTGCACCCTAGGTTCCAATCCTACTCTAACATGGCAATTCTAGGAATCTAAAGACATGAAATGAATTGCTCAAATGTAAATGCTCAAAGTAAAGAGAGGGAAAGGAACGCGGTGATGTTTTCCCGAGGTATCAGAGAGTCACCACTCCCCACTAGTCCTCGTTGGAGCACCCGGCAAGGGTGTAGCTCCCCCTTGATCCACGCAAGGATCAAGTGCTCTCTACAGGCTGATTCTTTGACACTCTATCACGGTGAATCGCCCACAACCGCTCACAACTTGACTTTGTCCATCCACAAGCTCCGTCGGATGATCACCAAGCTCCCAATCACCACCAAGCGGTCTAGGTGATGGTGATCACCAAGAGTAACAAGCACAAACTCTCATTTGACCAAGATAAGCCTAATGAGAAAGGTGGATGCACACTCGCTACTCTCTATGCACTAATGAGGTCCTTAATCTTGGATTATCATATCTCAATCACCTTACTAGGCTCTTGCTCTACCTTGCACTCCAAAGGTGTTTCTCAGCTGAACAAATGGGCAAGAGACCTCCCATGGATGAGTGGAGTAAGTATTTATACCCCCTCATTCAAAACATAACATTTGGAAGCTGAGTCATCACTCTGTGGGCTGACCAGACACTATGGTCAGGGTGACCGGATGCTCCGATCAGTTATACCCACCATTGTGTCAGAGAGAGCCGTTAAGCTCTCATCGGACTCGGACTAGCGTCCGGTCAGCACCCACCGGACGCGTCTGGTCAAAAAAACCCTCTCTAGAACCTCTCTGGAGTGGACCGAACGCAGGCACCCCAGCGTTCGGTCAGTACCAGACGACTACAGTTGATCAAATGAACTGACCGGACTCACCCTCCAGCATCCGGTCACAATCAGACCAACGTTCGGTCAGTACCAGACGGCTGTAGTTGATCAAATAAACTGATCGAACTCACCCACCAGTGTCCGATCACAACCAGACCAGCGTCTGATCAGTCATTTAACCCTCCATTCACTTCCAACTCGAAATCCTATGTGAATGAAGTTGACTTCTATTGATCTTAGGGCTATTCCTAAGCTACCTAGTGCTAGGTTTGACAAGTGTGCACCACACCTCCCCCACTAGACTCACCTAGGTCAAGCTAGTAGTCCATACCCCCTTAATAGTATGGCCAAAGGAAAAACAAAGTCCTAAACTATTCTAAGTGTCTCTCCAACACCAAACGACACTTAGAACTATTCCATCCTTAACTTGTCGTCCATCCTTTGAAAACTAACATGATTTCCATCGATAGGGGCATGACAACTATGATTGCCCAATCAATTTATGTTACCATGACCTAACTCAAATTGCCTCTGCAAAACACACGTTAGTCATAGTAATATCGTAACCCAACTAGGGGCCTAGATACTTTCAATCTCCCCCTTTTTGGTGATTGATGACAACACAACCTCGAGTATGTAAAAGAGATGTGTGAGGTTTTCAACATGCTTGGTTCATATATGCTTTTGAAAATAAGAACAAAGGGGTTAGACATGCTTATATGACCCAAGCCAACATGGTGTACTCAATAGATATGAATTAAGCATGAGTACATGAAGTAAAGCTCATTTGAATTGGATTAAAACGCGGAAGCAAAGCAAATGAGCATAACCAAGTGACATGACATATATATATATATCAATGTAGAGAGCACACATGTCACATAAGTCTCACCATCACATGTATATAATACAATGCAAGAAAGTAAACGTGAATGCACGAAGTATCACACACAAAATACCAAATCGAGACCATCTCACACGATCCCCCTAGATCTAACATACTCGCTCCCTCTCCCCCTTTGGCGTCAAGCACCAAAACCTAAGGGTCGGATGGCGGGACAGGAGCAGTCAAGTTGGGCGCTGAAGTGCAGTGAGAGATCTAAAACAGAGCTGCATCATCCTCTGACCCTGAACTCGGAGTGGTCTAACCCTCTATAGCTGGAAGTGAAGGTGAAGCGATCTGGGTCTGCTCAGTAACAAGTGCGACCTATGACTCTAGAGGTGTCACTATATGAAGTGGAGCCACATTTGCCTCTATCGCTATCGCTAAAGCCTCAAGTGTAGGAGTGACTGTCTGAGGTGGCTCAGATGATGCAACTGACGACGGAATCATCTCGGTAGTCCTAGTAACAGGAGCAACTATGGTGGGAATAGGGACTCAGAACACTAGAGGTGTAGGCTGCCCTATAAGCTCACTGAAGGTAGCACTGAGACTCTTGGAGACTGGGGTGTCCATCACTAACATCGAAGAAGTTTGAGTAGGAGTGAAGCCCATAATAATAGGAGTAAAGTGCGGATCCTGAGCTATCCTTGGTGAAGCAAACCACTGAGACGCCTGCTCTATAGGTAAGGTAAACTGAGGAGCCGGTTGTCTCTGACTTGGAAGCCCACTAGGCTGTACAGTTGGAGTCACTGGAGTGGTGGTGGTAGGCTGGCCTATCTAAAATGTAGACTGCTGGGGATAAACCCCTATAGCAGTGAATACATGCTGCAAGAAGCTGAGTAACTACTGCTGAATCATAAGCTGCTGCTGCATGGCCTGCTGCTGCTGCTAAAACTCATCCTGTCATGCCTGAACCTGAGCAAGTGCAGTGGCGGTCTCCTATGCCTAACGTGCCTGGTCCTGCCTCATCCGCTCAAGTACAGCTAGGAGTGCCGGGTTTGTCTATGGTGGCTGTGGTGGAGCTAAGCTAGAGCCACTGGCCTCTCTATCGTGAGGACGAGGTGCCATCTGTGGAATCAACTGATAGTCATCGTCTGAGCTATCACTCGGGTCGCTCTCGACCTCATCCTCTTGCTCTGCATCAAGCTGCTCCTCCTCTATCTCTGCAATGCCCCTGATGATCTCATCCTGCTGAGCTACAGTCTCTGGTACCTCTGGACAATGACTCGGATAGCGAGGTGTCCTCGCACGACTGTGACGTAGCATCTGGCTCATGTCATACTATGCAAACTCAGTATTATCACATATCCACTCTGCCATGGTCTCTAGGGACTTGTGTGTAACTATCTTTCAGAGTAAGAAAGTGATCCAATGAGCATAATGCAGCTGATGATGACCTCTGAAGCCCTCTGCTAGTGTGTCCTCCATCTCTGAGAGCATCACATACCAAATATCAAAGACAGCCCGAGATACCGGGTAATACACTAGCCACAGCTGAATTTGAGTCAGGCCCATGTGGTAGCCCATCCTCGGAAGTAGAGTCCTCCTCATAATAGCATCGAGAAGCCGAGCTATAGGTGTAAGATCACATGGTGTCCTGCTCGACCCCTCTCCAAATGGCTCTATGAAGCATGGTCTGGCAAGATCTGTAGGTGGCACTCGTCCACCGTGAGGGCATCTCGGAGGCTCTATCTATCCATAGCATACCTCGTGAAGGCGAATAGGTGACTTTGGAATCCTCAGTATCTCTCTGACCCTCGAGCACTAGAGCCTATAGTCACGGCCTCTGAAAGCAAAGTGAACAAATCTGTGCCTTGGGTCAATCCATAGAGAGGAGTAGAACTCATGAACCCATGACGGAATATAGCGACCAGTCCGTCCAAGAAGATTTGTCAAGCATGGCAAATAAGAGAGGTGAGGATGGATCTGCTCGCCTACAGCTACAACTAGAGACTCTAAGGAGTAGACCCGTTGAGTGTCGATGCGGGACCCACGGGATACCCCGCAAGGAGCAGAGAAGATCTAGTCTAACTAGGATTCTTCCTATGTAATCTTAGTAGTAGTATTATTCTATAATCCTACTAGGAACTCTCACTGTAAACTGACTAGGATTCTAGCCTCCTGACTATATAAAGGAGGGCAGGGTTCCTAGAGACGGGACTTTGACTGAACTCCAGACAATCAATCCAACGCAAAGGCTAACGCCGACTGGACATAGGGTTATTACTCGATCAACGATCGAGGATCTGAACCAGGATAAATCGACTGTTTCTTGCGTTTACCGTCGAGTTCTGCATATGCTGAAGCCCGAACATACTGCCCCGGAAACCCCCATGATAGGCTATCGGTGGTCAAACCCAAGAACCCTTCGGTGAAGAATCAGAGCAATTTCAAGACAAGACCCTCTAGCTACTTGTTCCAAATAGCAAGAGGCTCGGGGGCTACACCCAGCCGGATGTGCTTTTTTCTTCAAAAAGACGCACACCACCCGAAGATCTCACGAAGCGCTACACGGTTTCGCTCAAGAAAGCACTTGGACGACGCTTGTTCCTGCTTGGCAAGACCTGAAGGAACAAGACGAGGCTTCCAGAGCTCAACCATGAAGTGCTCGGGGGCTTGTCGATGCGGGACCCACGGGATACTCCACAAGGAACAGAGAAGATCTAGTCTAACTAGGATTCTTCCTATGTAATCTTAGTAGTAGTAGTATTCTGTAATCCTACTAGGAACTCTCACTATAAACTGACTAGGATTATGGTCTCCTGACTATATAAAGGAGGGCAGGGTTCCTAGAGACGGGACTTTGACTGAACTCTAGACAATCAATCCAACGCAAGGCTAACGTCGACTGGACGTAGGGTTATTACTCGATCAACGATCGAGGGCCCGAACCAGGATAAATCGACTATCTCTTGCGTTCACTGTCGAGTTCCGCATACGCTGAAGCCCGAACAAACTGCCCCGGGTACCCCCGTGGTAGGCTATCGGTGGTGAAACATCGACACTGAGATCTAAAAGCAACACCACTATTGAGATATGCATCATAGAAGTCCTCCTACAACACAGTGTAGAAGTGCTCTAAGGCACGCTCATCCCACCTCGACATAAACCAATCCTTAAACTGTACGAACCATAGCTGCTGCACCTATCTAGTTGTGGCTACCCTCAGGTCAAGGTGAACCATCAGAGGTGGACCCTATGGTCTGGGAGGTGGACGAGAGCCCATCCTCTGTGTCTAAGGCCTCGGTGACACCTGAGTGCGTGTGCGACTAGGGCGTCGAAGATGTGGCTATGTTGCCTACTCTGTCTCCTCAACATGCTCTCCCTACTGAGTGTCCTCTGTCTGCTCTACCGACTGTGTTTGCTGCTCAGTCACCCCCTAAGTCTGACTCTCCTCTAAAGAGACACGTCGTCCTCCAAGCATGATAGTCCTGGGTGGACTACCAAGACTAGTCCAATCCTCTCAACGGTAGCCCTGTGAGCTGGTGACAACTGATCACCTATGCGAATGCCACTCCCAAATCCACCTCACTCTGCTTGCTCTACGGCAGCTGCCACTGCTGCTCTCTCTCTCTCTACCTCAACATCATTGAACTTGTGCTTCTTCTGTGTAGTCTTTTTTGCCTTTCCTTTTTGCTGAGCAGTCAGGCAAGGCGGAGGCCTTGGATCCTCATCATCGGGACCACCTTCGGCATTCTTACAATGTGCCATCTTTGAAGCTAATGAGAATCACTGAACAACTGCCAACTAACACTCATGAAGCTTGGCCTCAATCCGTACTCGCAGACTTGGCCCCAAGTTTACTGACAACTGCCAAATCAACCATAAGAGCACCGACTCGCTGCACGATGGAATCGATAGGAAATATAAATAATCACTATATTCCTCTAGAGGTGAGAAATCCTAACAAGCAAGCAGTAGATGAGAAATTGAAATCCATAGCTTGCTACCTGATGAAATCCGATGATCTGGTGATCAACAAGCAAAGGAGAGGATCACGGGGCACCACTCGGGATCAGCAAGGTTACGCCTAGGGCTAAGGTTTGGCGTTGGGAAGCTATGCGGAGATCGAGGGGACACAATGTAGGGAAGTCATTGGCGCTGGGCAGTCGAGGAGACACAGCGCTGGGAAGTCACGGGTGCTGGGCGGCCGAGGAGACGCGGCGGCGTGGTGGTGCGCGAGTACGCGGCGGCGTAGATGCGAGGGCAGCGTGGACGCGGTGGTGGAGGCGTAGGTGTGGGCGCTGGCACGGTGAGGCAGGCATGGGCGCAGGCGCGGTGATGGAGGTGTAGGCGCTGGTGCGGTGAGACAGTGTGGACATGGGCTTGGCGAGACAGGCGTGGGCGCGGGCATGGCGAGATGGGCGTGGGCGCGGGCGTGGCGAGGGCAAGGCGGTGCGGGTGCACGGTGGAGTGCGATGGCGGAGGCAGCTGCTGGCGTGGGAGAGAGAACGGTAAATGGTTGCCCCGCGTGACAGAGAAGAAAAGAAGTATTAGATCCACTCGGATTTGACTGACCAGACGCACCGGTGGAAACGACCGAACACTGCCACTCGGAGTCCGGTCGACAACAGAGAGGTCCAAAACCCCTCAAGTCACGACCGAACACGTCTGGTGCCACATGATCGGACGCACAACAGAATTCGGTCGATCCTGACGTCTTCTTCTTGTTTGATCAGATGCAGGGCCATCTTCACACCGGACGCTGGAGGAACACTGTTCAGCGTCCGGTCACCATTTTTCAGCAAATCTTCAGAGTTCCTTCACGCTACCTTTTCCCAATCAAGTCCCAACTCCAATAACACACAAATAAACACCAATTAGGACTGATGTGAGAGACCTCTCTCAAACCCTCAAAATTTTCAAAGTATTTTGCTTTAGGCTATAATTCTTTTTAAGAAAATATGCAATAAAAGGGGCGAGGAGCACCATGTGACCACACAAGAGGGTTTTATGACCAATAGGAGCTTCTAATGCTCTCCCTATTTGTGGACAAACACAGCGGGTTCTCAAAAGATAACCAAAAAGAAATGACAAAGAAACACACATTCACATGCAATGCAATACTTGAAAGTAAGTCTAGTTGCTTGTCAAGTTTGATCCAAGGTTAAGCTTCTTCACACACTTTTCGACGGTTATCTTAACCATGTTAGACAAGCCTTAAGTGCATTACTAAAAAATTAAACATGTTTTATATTACAATGCAATGCAAGGGACAACACAAGCTCATTTTTTAGTGAAGTTACTAAAGTCAAGCGCATTGAGCTCATTCCTCAATCGACAAAATGTAGCCTCATCTAGCGGTTTAGTGAAGATATCCGCTAATTGATTCTCGGTCCTTACACTTTCTAGTGATATATCATTTTTAGCAACATGATCTCTAAGAAAATGATGGCAGATATCTATGTGCTTGGTGCGAGAGTGTTGAACTAGATTATTAGCAAGCTTTACCGCGCTCTCATTATCACATAAAAGAGGTACCTTTTCTAGAACTACACCATAGTCTAGCAAAGTTTGCTTTATGTAAAGAATTTGTGCACAACAAGCACCCGTGGCAATGTACTCCGCCTCGGCGGTGGACAATGCCACACTTTTTGCTTCTTGGAGGACCAAGACACTAGTGATCTACCAAGCAAATGGCACCTTCCGGACATGCTTTTTATATCAATTTTGCAACTGGCATAATCCGAATTGGAATAGCCAACTAGTTGGAATCTAGCTCCTTTGAGATACCAAAGACCAATGCTTGGTGTGTGCTTAAGGTACCTAATGATTCTTTTAACGGCAACCATGTGAGCCTCCTTAGGATTAGCTTGAAATCTAGCACACATACACACACTAAACATGATGTCGGGTCTAGATGCGATCAAATATAATAAACTACCAATCATAGAACGGTAGAGAGTTTGATCAACCGATTTACCTCCCTCATCTAGGTCGAGATGTCCATTAGATGGCATTGATGTCTTGATTGGCTTACATTCATCCATTTTGAACCTCTTGAGAAGGTCCTTGGTATATTTTTCTTGAGAGATGAAAATCCCCTCTCTCATTTGCTTGACTTGAAACCCAAGAAAGAATGTAAGCTCTCCAATCATAGACATCTCGAACTCCTTTGACATCAATTCACCAAACTCTTTGCAATAGTCTTCATTTGATGAGCTAAATATGATATCATCAACATATACTTGACAAATGAAGATCTCTCTATCAAGCTTCTTGGTGAATAGTGTGGTGTCGACCTTCCCAATGGTGAAGCCCTTCTCAATGAGGAAATCCTGAAGGCGCTCATACCAAGCTCTTGGGGCTTGCTTGAGCCCATATAGCGCCTTGGACAATCTATAGACATGATTAGGATATCTAGGTTCTTCAAACCTGGGAGGTTGATCAACATAGACTAGTTCATTTATGAAACCATTTAAAAATGCACTTTTAACATCCATTTGATATAATTTCATTTCATGATGCGATGCATATGCAAGGAGGATACAAATGGCTTCAAGTCTTGCAACTGGTGCAAAGGTCTCTCCAAAATCCAACCCTTCAACTTGAGAGAATCCCTTTGCAACTAGTCTTGCCTTGTTCCTCAGAACAATGCCTTGATCATCTTGCTTGTTGCGGAACACCCACTTTGTTCTAATGACTCTTGCACCTTGTGGTCACTCTTCAAGTGTCCAAACTTCACTGCGGGTGAAGTTGTTCAACTCTTCATGCATGGCATTTATCCAATCCGGATCTTGAAGAGCTTCTTCTACAGTTTTAGGCTCAATGCAAGAAACAAACGAGTGATGTTCAATAAATAAAGCAAGTTTTTGAGAGCGAGTCATTACACTTGAGGGGGAGGTTGTGGAGCATCAACATCTTGAGCTTGTGCCACCAATTGATCATGAGAGACATGAGTATCTTCATTTTCTACTCTCCCATCTTTATCATCATCTTGTGGTGCATTTGATGAAGAGGTGGATCAATCACTTGTACATCGTCTTTGGGCTCGATGTCTCCAACCGGAATGTTCCTTATGGCCTCCCTCAATGGTTCATCACCTACATCCTAAAGATTCTCATGTGCTCCTTGGGAGCCGTTAGATTCATATGTTTCTTCAACCAAGCCAGTGGCATGATTAAATACTCGATATGCTTTGGACTTTGATAAGTAACCAACAAGAAAACCAATATCACAACGTCTTTGGAACTTCCCTAGGTGTTGTCGCTTCTTGTAGATGTAGCATTTGCAACCAAACACCTGGAAGAATGATACGTCCAGCTTCTTCCCTTTGAGCAACTCATAAGGGGTCTTGCCAAGAAACTTTTGAAGAAATAGGCGATTGGATGCATAACATGTGGTGTTGATAGCTTCCGCCCATAGAGCTTCGGGTGTATTGTACTCATCAAGCATTGTTCTTGCAAGTGTGATAAGTGTCCGGTTCTTTCTCTCTACTACACCATTTTATTGAGGAGTGTATGTTGCGGAGACCTCATGCTTGATCCCTACTTCATCACAATATGCTTCAATGTTTGTGTTGTCAAATTCTTTTCCATTGTCACTTCTCATCTTCTTGAGCCTTACTTCAAATTCATTTTGTGCTCTCTTGGCAAACTTCTTGAAACATGCGGCCACTTCGATCTTGTCATGAAGGAAGAACACCAAAGTATATCTAGAGTAGTCATCAACTATCACAAGACAATAGAGATTTCCTCCCAAACTCTTGTAATTTGTTGGTCCAAATAGATCCATGTGAAGAAGCTCTAGCACTCTTGTTGTTGACATGTAAGCTTTTGTTGGATGAGTGTTTGCAACTTGCTTCCTGGCTTGACATGCACTGCAAAGCTTGTCTTTTTCAAATTTCATATCCTTCAAACCTCTCACCAATTCATTTTTCATTAGCTTCTTGAGTGAGCTCATCCCAACATGTGCAAGTCTTTTATGCCATAGCCACCCAAGTGATGTTTTGATGAATAAGCATGTCTTCAAGTTTGCATCTTCGGAGGTGAAATCCACTAGATATAGGTTGTTGTATCTAAAACCCTTAAATATAACTTGATCATCATCTTTCTTTGACACAACCACTTCCTCCTCGATAAACAAACATTGAAAGCCAGGATCACACAATTGACCAACGGATAGCAAGTTGAAACTCAATGAAGCAACATATAGCACATTTGATATTAAATGATCATTTGATATTGCAACTTTGCCCAATCCTTGAACTTTGCCCTTTGAATTATCACCAAATGTAATCCTTTCTTGACCATCTACTTCATCTAGTGAGGTGAACGTACGAGGATCACCGGTCATATGTTGAGTGCAACCACTATCAATAACCCAATGACTTCCACCGGTCTTGTAGTTCACCTACACACAAGAGATCAAGCTTGTTGTTTAGGGACCCAAACTTGATGAGGGCCCTTGACTTTCTCAACAAGTGACTTTGCAATCCAAATTTGCTTAGGCCTATTCTTGTTGGGTGGACCTAAGAACATGACTTTGATTTTTCCACTAGAATCCTTTCTAAGCATGTAGTGAGCATTGAAGGCAAAGGGTCTAGCATGCTTGGGCAAGGGTTGTGGTGGTGGAGTTTGACACTCATGGGCAAAGTGACCTTCTTGTCCACACTCAAAATATCTCTTTGGCTTAGGCTTTGACTTGTATTGTTGTTGATGTTGAGCTTGAGCTTTCTTCTATTGATTTGCCAAGTACCCAACACCATTTCTATCCATCTTCATCACGGTATTCATGAGTAGCTCACTTTGGAGATATTGGCCTCTTGTGAACTTGCTCAAACCGGTCTTGAGATGTTCTTTCTCCAACTTGAGCTTCTTGTTTTCTTCTCTAAGTTCATCATGATTTTTCTCCATCTTGAGTCTCTTATTCTCTTCTTTAAGCATCTCATTCTCAAGAGCTATATCATAATCATTGTCAAGATTCTCTATCACAATTGTGTTGGTGGTTGATAGCTTTTAAGATCTTTCTTGAGCTTTTCATTCTCATTCTTGAGCTTGACATAATCATCATAGTTGTCGGACTTAACCACTTTCTTGCCTTTGCTACTTGAACCTTGCTCAGTGCTCTCAACAATCAAGTCATCACATGATATAGCTATATCAATCTTAACAACATTGTTAGTAGCATCATGTGGCTCATTGAATAATAACTCATGAGAAAGAACAAGATTGTCATGATTAATCTTGAGATTGGTGTACTCTTCTTTTAGCAAATTATAACTAGTGGTGAGCTCATTATGTATCCCCTCAAGTTTATCATGTTTTTTTCTAAGCTCCTTTTTAGAGGATTTGAGCTCCTTGAGTTTGGATGACACAATTTTATTTTCTTCTCTAAGCTAAAAACTAGCTTTTTCGGCTATGTCATACTTTGCTAAGAGTGAGTCCTTCTCAAGTTCTAGCTTTTTATTTTTAGCTCTTGTCTTTCTAATGATTTTAGTGTATTGGTTTAGCAACTTGACAAGATCATCATAAGAAGGTGATTCAAATTCTTCATCACTATCACTACCACTTTCATCATTGCTAGCATTATCATCACCACTACTATCATCATCATTTTGTACCTTTCGTTCACCCTTGTCCATAAGGCATAGGTGTGTAGAGGATGACGGTGGTGGTGTCAGTGAAGATAGTGAAGAATCAATCACAAGAGCGGCCACCTTCTCATTCTTATTCTCACTTTCATCATCGGATGAGTCAATTGATGATTCACTATTCGTGAGCCAATCACCAACAATGTATGCCTTGCCATTCTTCTTCTTCTTGTGAAATTCCTTCTTCTTGCCATCCTTCTTCTTGTATGTCTTCTTCTTCTTCTCATCATCATTTTCATCACTTGAGTCATCTTTCTTTCCCTTGTACTTCTTCTTGTACATGTCTTTCTTAGATTTGGGACATTGATGAGCTAGATGACCAAGTTCTCCACAATTATAGCAATCCATTTTGGAGATGGGCTTCCTTCTGTTACTAGTGAAGAATTTCTTCTTCTTGCCATCAAACTTGACACCATTCTTGTTTAGCTTCTTGAGCATCTCAGTACATCTTCTCACCATGAGAGCAAGACTTGCATCATCAATCTCATCATCACTTGAGCTATCATGATCAACTCTTGCTTTGCCCCTCTCCTCTTGGCTTGCCTTGAATGCCAAATCTTTCTTCTTGGTGGAAGAAAAGCCATCTTGTGGAGTGATGTGCATGTACATCTCATGTGCATTGATCTTCCCCAATATTTGAGTTGGTGTAGCGGTGGAAAGATCACCTTGATGAAGCACTGTCACAATATGCCCATATTTATCAATGGGGAGGACACTCAAGATCTTTCTCACAATATCGGAGGGTTGCATTTGTGTGAGTCCAAGCCCATTGACTTTCTCTACAAGAACATTCAAGCGTGAGTACATCTCATTGGCACTTTCTCTAGGAAGCATCTCAAATGAATTAAGTTTTTTCATCACAAGGTGGTAGCGTTCCTCACGCTCACTCTTCATTCCCTCATGGAGTGCACAAATATCCGACCATAGTGCATGGGCGTCTTTGTGGTTCCACACATGGTTAAAAACATCCTTGCAAAGGCCTCTAAAGAGTGTGTTTCTAGCCTTTGCATTCCACTTCTCATAGTTAACCTCATCACCTTGAAGGTTTGTGGGATCCTTAGGTTTTGGGAAGCCTTGTGAGACAGCTCTAAGAACTCCAACATCTAAAGCTTCTAGGTATGCCTCCATGCGTATTTTCCAATAAGGAAAATCATCTCCCTCAAAGATAGGAGGGGGTCCATCCCCGTGGGACATCTTGCTCTAGGCAGTTAAGCCTAATTTAGCGGGCATGAGGCTCTGATACCAATTGAAATGATCAAGATGCCTAAGAGGGGGGTGAATTGGGCTAATTCTAAATTTTTACAATAATTAAGCCCTACACTTAGCCCACTTCACCCCTTATGCCTAGAATGTGTTCCTATTGTTCTCCCGCACAAAAGTTTTGCACCCTAGGTTCCAATCCTACTCTAACATGGCAATTCTAGGAATCTAAAGACACGAAATGAATTGCTCAAATGTAAATGCTCAAAGTAAAGAGAGGGAAAGGAACGCGGCGATGTTTTCCCGAGGTATCAGAGAGTCACCACTCCCCACTAGTCCTCGTTGGAGCACCCGCGCAAGGGTGTAGCTCCCCCTTGATCCACGCACGGATCAAGTGCTCTCTACAGGCTGATTCTTTGACACTCCGTCGCGGTGAATCGCCCATAACCGCTCACAACTTGACTTGGGCCATCCACAAGCTCCGCCAGATGATCACCAAGCTCCCAATCACCACTGAGCCGTCTAGGTGATGGCGATCACCAAGAGTAACAAGCACAAACTCTCACTTGACCAAGACAAGCCTAATGAGAAAGGTGGATGCACACTTGCTACTCTCTATGCACTAATGGGGTCCTTAATCTTGGATTATCTAATCTCAATCACCTCACTAGGCTCTTGCTCTCCCTTGCACTTCAAAGGTGCTTATCAACTAAACAAATGGGCAAGAGACCTCCCATGGATGAGTGGAGTAAGTATTTATACCCCCCTCATTCAAAACATAACGTTTGGAGGCTAAGCATCACTCTGTAGGCTGACCGCATGCTCCGGTCAGGGTGACCGGACGCTCCGGTCAGTTATACCCGCCATTATGTCAGAGAGAGCCATTAACCTCTGACCGAACTCTGACCAGCGTCCGGTCAGCACCCACCGGACACGTCCGGTCAAGAAAAAGCCTCTCTAGAACCTCTCTGGAGTGCACCAGACGCAGGCACCCCAGCGTCCGGTGCTCCTCAACTCAGCATCCGGTCAGTACCAGACGACTATAGTTGATCAAATGAACTGACCGGACTCACCCTCCAGCGTTCGGTCACAACCAGACCAGCGTTCGGTTAGTACCAGACAACTGCAGTTGATCAAATGAACTGACTGAACTCACCCACCAACATCCGGTCACAACCAGACCAGCGTCCGGTCAGTCATTTAACCCTCCATTCACTTCCAACTCGAAATCCTATGTGAATGAAGTTGACTTCTATTGATCTTAGGGCTATTCCTGAGCTACCTAATGCTAGGTTTCACAAGTGTGCACCACACCTAACCCACTAGACTCACCTAGGTCAAGCTACGAGTCCATACCCCCCTTAATAGTACGGCCAAAGGAAAAACAAAGTCCTAAACTATTCTAAGTGTCTCTTCAACACCAAACGACACTTAGAACTAGTCCGTCCTTAACCTTGTCGTCTAACCTTTGAAAACCGAAATGATTTCCATCGACAGGGGCATGACAACCATGATTGCCCAATCAATTTCTGTTACCATGACCTAACTCAAATTGCCTCTACAAAACACACGTTAGTCATAGTAATCTTGTGTCGTTATTAATCACCGAAACCCAACTAGGGGCCTAGATGCTTTCAAACCCCAAGTTTACAGTCGTTCTGTGCCTTGGTCTCGGTCCCCTAGGAGGGAGATTCTTGGCTTCCCGATCGAGCAACTCGTATAGTTTCCAAGCTTGTTTGACCGGTGCTCGGGGGCTCGCTGCCTCCTTGGGTCACCATGAGTGGCTCTAGGTCAGTACTCGGACATCGTTCGATGGGGGGGGCGGTTTTGGTTCTAAGCACCCGGTTAAGGCCGCTTGTGCCACCTGTGAATGTCCCTTTGTAACACCTCGGGTGTTAGCCTTGCATAACATGAGCATGATCATCAAGCATTCATAAACAAGCATTTACAATTGAAACATTTGATTGAAACATCTGTAACATTTGCTTGTTATCGCATGTTTCTTTGAACATATGCAACTTTTCTCATTATTTCATGTTTCCATGTGTTATTGCATATGATCATGAGTGTATACATGTGATTGATTGATATGAGTCACAAAAACATGTTAGCAACACTTAGGTTAGCAAATGGAACATGGTTCATGAATGTCACTTCCCATGATCAAGCCCTTAAGTCATGTTCATATGATTACATTAAATAGCTCTATGAGTGACTAATACATGAAATGATTGAATGACCTTGCAAATTGCTTAAACATGTTTAGAGTATCATTATGAACAACTTTGATATTCATGGTTAGGGGTAATTAGGTCATTAAGCCTTGCTTTGAAGTGTATCCTCATTTAAATGTGACATGTTTGACCAAGTTTGAACTAGGTGCTAGAGACCTTGCATGGAGGAGATCACTAAAGCAAAGTTGTAGTATTTGCTATAAGGAACAACTTTTATTTTTGGGTCATTAACTAATTTAGCTTCTAACATGCTTGAATTGGTCTCACAAAAATCATCAAATCCCTCATTTCAACACTTAGCAATTTTTGCTAAGTCCTTTGTGACTGACAGACTGACAAGCCAATCTTGGGGGTGATCTAACTTGAATTCGGTTGCGAATTGGAACATGATTCCTTGACAAGAGTTGTAGCTGGTACATAGGTCTACAATTTCGGTTTAGATTATGCGCGCTAATTCTTCACATATTGGAAGATCGAGCTTTGCAAAAACGCGCTGTCAGGCTTCTTCGTGGACTCTGAACAAACTGAATCGAGCGATTCAGTGGCCGACCGCCTTCAGACCATGGCCGCCGCTTGGAGGAGAGGAGGCCACGCGTCGCCTTTGCTCTGCCCTACCAGGCCACGCCGGGGCCAGTGAGCGCCTTCAACACCCCCGCGCTCGCCCGCATCGCCCTGCACTTCCCATTTGCATTTCTGGCTTTCTCCATCGCCATTCGCAGCGCCCGCAGCAACTGCAGCCTCGGCACCGCAACGCCGCCGTCGTCGTTGACAGCACAAGCCGTGCCTAGCCGCTTCCCCATCACCGCAATAGCTCCACCGCCACCCCAGCAACCCACCGCGTCCACCAGTGTTCACTCACCGTGCTCGGTAAGCGCCAGCGCCATGCACAAGCTCGTCGGAGCTCCTCCACTACCTCCGTCACCGTGGTCCCACCTAACCAGACCACCCCAGGCCACGCTAGAGCGCTAGCTAGGTTCGTCGTAGCTCTGTGATGCTCGGTGTAGCGTTTGATCAAGTCGTCGTAGCTTCCACCAGTGTCTCACCGTCGTCCCACACCTCCGCCCCGCCATGGCCGCCGCCACCGTTGCTAGCACCGACGAGAGGCCCCACCAAGTAGTGCAATAGGTGCGCGAGGTCGAGTAGATCATCGTGTGATGATGTCACCACCGGCAAGTTCGCCGTCGGCGAGCTTTGGCCGCGCCACCGTAGAGCAGCGTAGCGACTCTGTTCTTGTCTCGATGACATGTCGGGTCCTCTGACCGACGGGTCCCACCGGTCAGCGACAGCAGGAGATAGGATAGGTCATTTGATTCTAGTTTTTGAATTGTTTTGTGATTTTTATATCTCCAGTTTGGTAGCTTCAAAAATTGTGCAATAAATTGTGTAGTGTTCCTTAGGAAGTGTAGTATTTAGGAAAAATATATTCTTGACATTTACAGTAGAAATTTTTGGAGATTTAAATAGAGATTTGAAATGTGTTTTTGAATGCATGCAAATTTGTTTATTTTATATCTAGAGTTCCTGTGCTCCAAAAATTATAAAATTTTTGTGGTAATCTAGTCTTAACATATATGAGCCCTGGTAAAAATTTGAGGATCAGTGCATGGGTAGATTTATAGTTATAGATTTTTCTTTTATAAATAGTTAATCCTTGTATGAATTTTTATAAATTATTTAGGAATCCAATATTCATGAAATTTGTTGGAGGTTATCCTAGTAGTATATGGATGCTAAGAAAAATATGAAATCTGTTGCTTGACACTTTTCAATAGGGTTTTCTATTTATTCTAATTCAAGCCTTGCTGCCTTGTCATTTTTGTATAGGATGTTTTACTTGGCAAAGTGGCATGAAACTTTTACAGTAGTCTATTGGTAGCACTAGTAAGCCACTGTAATTTTCTAAGAATTTATGGTGCACATTTGGTATATGTTTATTATTTAACCTATGTATCTAAATAAAATAATAAAGGCATATAAATAAATAGTTTGGGCTTCACCATTATATTTTCTTGGATGTATTTGGTATGCTTAAACTGGTGGTAAACTTTGTGTTGTCAAACTATGAATGATTACATGAAGTAGAAGTATTGTTACATTGTAATGCGAATTAGAATAGTTTCCGGACAGATTCTAGAGTTTGATGAGTTGCATGATAAAAATGATGTTTGCTGTAAAAATAGTTAATAACAAAGTTGTAGATAACTTCATCATATGTCTTGTGTTAAAATTTCAGGACCATAGGTCAAACGGTTTAGGAGTTACAGCTATTTAAAGTTAGCCTTTCCGAATTTGCTTATTCTCTGAAATTTCTGGACAGCGCAGGATTGATTGTCTGTTTTGGTTAAGATAAAGTGTGAATTAGCTTTTGGTGATTAAATAAGAGTTGTAGATAATTTTATAAGCTTTCCAGAAAGTCTAATATCACAGCATTTGGATAAGTAGAACTTTAGTTATGAGTAAAACAAGTAGCTATTGTTTTGTGATATAGTAGATGCATTGTGGAAGTAGTTAATTAAATAATCGAGAAGAGATATGCACCTACTCAATAAACATGATGCACTTGTTAACATATGTGCATTCAGGATATCTTATGCCATATTCATGCATCTAGGATCGGAGGAAGAAATAACGTTGCTGGAATTCGACGAAGTAGAGGAAGGGGACCAGCAGGAGAATCCTCAAGTCGCAGCTCCCGAAGGCGAGGAGCAGAATCCTGAAGAGCTTCCGGAGTGTCCTGATCACCGCCCTACTTCCTTTTTGCGAGGCAAGCCCCGGAGCATTATAAGTCTCCCAGTATTTTACAAATGATTACTTAAGTACTTATGATTGATGCATTAGGTTATAAGAGTTGAATGGAACCACTTGATGCATATAAATTCCTTGTCCAGCTATTACACCTTTAACTGGTATAGGTCCAGGATCGAATATATGCTTAGCCATGCTTAGACCGGTAGAAGTCGGGTGATTTCCTGTCACCTGTGAGATATAGGTGGATACCGGAGCACGGTTGGCTATATTTGCTATCGTGGAAAAAGAACCAGGGTTAATGTAAATGGAGACCGGGCGGGATGTCGATAGAGAAGCAACAAGACATGGAGGTCTTGGGTGTGGATCTATCCCCGTCTATGTCGATTAAGGACCATACCGTTGTTGGTGCTTCTGACAAGATTGAACGCATGCCTATCACTTAGCTGGTCGGATAACTCGTTCCGACCGCGAAGTCGAGTAGCTCAACTCAGGCCGGGACCCGTTCTGTTGTGTGCTCCTTGTGGGGGGCGATCAGACTGAGCCCAAGGGTAGGCTAGGCCTGAACGTCCTGGCATCTGGTGTCCCAGATTGTGCGATGCGGTACGGCCCCGTGAAATGTGTACCTGAGTTGTACCAAAGGTGACCTAAGATTGCCTTCACGCGGTATGCCTGGGTTTGTGTTAGGAATAAATTCCTAGCTGGTTGAAATCGATTCGAATCGCCGTCTCTCCCAAATAGTGAGAAACTAGGCTAGTCCCAACATCGTAGTAACTGTGTTATGGAACATGATGGTTTGGATGAATATGGAATTCCAATACCTGCTATGGTTACTATTGTATGCTTTTAAATGGATATACCATATGTTTGGCACAGGATAGTTGCTAATCTAGAGATGGATAGTTATAATTAACCTGATATTGAAACCATAATTGTATAGCTAAGTTAATCGCTTTTATGCAAAATATTGTCAAGCTATCTCCACCTATACAGCCTTGCATAATCCTTGGAGTCATTTTATTTCTAGTTTTTGACGGGTAAGTCTAGCTGAGTACCTTCTCGTACTCAGGGTTTTATTTTCCTATGTTGCAGATGGCACTGTGTATCATGGTTATTGCAAGAGTTGCTTCTATCCCACTGTGGATGAGGAGTAAGCCTTGGGCAGGCTTCTTATTAATCCTTCTACATGCTTTTGTGGACCGTGATCGTATCTTGGCACTGTACTAAACTATGTTGGAAACTTTACTTTCAAATTTAATTTGCTTCCGCTTTTATCTATCAAACTCGGTTTGTAATAACTTTTATTTGTACTCTGATGATGAAATGTATCTGTGAACTTTATGTAATATGTGGCATGTATGTTGAATCATGTACGATCTTGGTTGTTGTAAATCGTTTATCGAGACCCATCATGGTACTCGACGGACTACCGGGTTTATATGGGTTCAAGTATGACAGTGCGACCGCTTGCGGGACGCCATTGTACTTGTACTCTTATAAATTTGTCGGTTCTACGACACCCTTGCACTTTAAGTGCTTTGGGCGGCCTTGAAGCCTGATGAGCCGGCCTTCGAACCCTCAGCGATGCCATATCTAGGGCGCCCGTGCCTTCATGCGGCTAGGAGACTCGATCCATCGACAAATTAGATAAATGAAATTGAAATGAAATGAAATGGAAACAAGAGAGCAGAAAGATGACATAGCTAGTAACGTGGCGGTCGGAGCTGTGTCGTTAGCACTTGCCGATCCTTCGCTCAGATCCCTCATTGCTCAGCTCACTTCATCCATCCAGACCCTATGAAGCGAGGCATCCCTATCACAGCGCCCCTTCAGAGAGGGTAGACGATGATAAGATAGCCATTCCTTGTTGCAGCCGAGCGTTCAAGAAGTCTCTCGAGAAGGAAAGTAGTAACAAAAGAGAGAAAGGAGATCGGGACAGCAAGACTTATCTTGGTTTTAATTGTTGGGCAATGTGATGGTGAGGGAGATAGGTCGGTGTGACTTGGCACGAGCGCTGAGCTACTGGGCGAAGGGCTCGGCAGTGTCCTTCCCTCAAAGGGAAGGCTGGAACTCATCTCGATCGGGTTAGCCCCTTCTAGGGGGGCCGAGCACCTAGATGGAGGGGCTAGGCGAGCCTTCGTAGCCGCCAGTAGCGTCGGGCACCTTGTCGGAGCTTGGTCAACAAAGCATCACCGTCGCTAGAGCCTCTCCCTTCGCTGGTGCCCTTCCTGCACCACGGTCGGAGCCAAAGGGGCCACAGGAGCTGGACAACATGGCCTCCTGGGCAACATAGTCCTGATCACAGTAGTAGGCTTGCTCAAAGCTACCCTCGACGGTGATGACTCCGTTCAGGACGGCCATCTTCAACTTCAAGTAGGTGTAGTTGGGGATAGCCATGAACTTGGCGAAGCATTGCCATCCAAGGAGAGCATGGTAGATGCTAGGGAAGTCCACCACCTTGAAGGTGAGTGGCTCCTTGCGGAACTTGTCCGGCTAGCCGAAGGTGACGTTGAGCTGGATGAACCCGAGGGGCATAGCTTCCTTCCCTAGGATGATCCTGTACAATGGCACCCTGCTAGGGCTTAGGCTACTCTAAGGGATCCTCATCCTGTTGAGGGTGCTGGCATAGAGGATGTTATGGCCGCTGCCTCCGTCCATGAGCACCTTGGATAGGCGTGTGGTGCCCACGATCGGGCTGACCACGAGCAGGTAGCGACCCAGATGGTGGGACGCGGTCAGGGTGATCGCGCTGATCAAAGGTGATGGTCATCTATGACCACTAGAGCCATGTCAGAGTGGCCAGGGTGTGGACAGTGTCCACCTCCTGCTCGGTGATGCAACGCTGCCGGCAGGACTCGTACGCTTGGGAGTCCTCGAAGATCATGAGGCACTACTCGGTCTCGGGGAACTCAGCGTCTTTGTCCTAGGCATCGTCCGCCGCGGTGTCAGCCTTCTAGGCAGGCTTCTGGGCCTTGTTCAGTTGGCTGAGGGTGCTACAGATGTAGCCCCTCATGGTTGTGCAGTGAGGAGGAGCTTCGATTATTAGGGGTGGCTCTGCTCTCATAGCAGAGCTCAAGCTGTTCGGTGAGGACTCGGATGATCTGTTTGGAATCATCCCCCCTCTAGGATGCAACCTCCCCATATATATCGAGGTAGGTCGGGTACATGCTGGTTTGGGGAGTTTAGTCAATGGTCTACATGCGCTGGAGTCCAGGAGGGTCTTGCAGCGGCATGGATGGACCTTGGCGTTGTTGTGGAGCCAAAAAAACTTTGGGCATCGTCTAGCTGCTCTGTTTTGACATGCTAAGTGCCAGGCTCTGTCAGCTTGGACCAGTCTTCACTAGGTGCACCTTCTGGAGCCTTCTTGGTGGAGAAGGCATCCGGCTTGAGGGGCTGATGAGTGGGTCTAGAAGCCCCTGAAGCCAGCAGAGGGGTTTGTCCCCTTATGTCACGCCCCATACATGACCCTATCGAAGGAGTGGTTGACAGCGTCATGCCTACTGGCCAGCGCAGGGGAGCCCCCCAAGCTTCGGACGCTCGGGGTGCTTGTCTCCAGCCTAGGTCTTGGCTAGCGTCGAAGGCCGGGGTGGCAAGGATCGAGTTCAAACTCCTGTCGATCAGAAGCCTAAAGCTCGGGTGAGCCCCCGAGCCTCGAACAAAGGTGAAGAGCGTGCTCGAGCCTGGCCCAATCCTTAGCCAGAAGGTGCACGCGAGCGCACTTGAGGGGTGTAGCGCCCGGTCCCCCGGGCGATCCTAGAGGGATCGGTCGGGAACCTTTGATCCCAAGGCATAACATACCCCTATATTAGGATCTCATCAGGGAGTACATATTTTTTTGACGCAAACTATGGAGGGGAGAGCTTCCCCGCCTGGATATATTGATTATCATCAATCGCCTTGTTTTTAGGGAACGAGGCAAAAACCCTGGTCATCCGGTTAATTTTGGAAAACCAGACTAAAACTAATACAACAACCCCAGCATAAGGACCAGATTGTGGCATGTCCACAAAAAACACCAAAAAGAGAAAGAAAATTACAAAACCAAAGCACAAGAACTCTTCAACGATGCCTCCAGGGAGGTGGATGATGCCATATCATCGTCAGCCAAGCAACGAGAGACGACACTGCAGAAGCTGGGCAAGGCTTCTGCCCGATCATTGTGCCGAGGGGTTGAACAGGTCGACCATGCGGAAGAGGCACAAAGAGGTTCTTAAGTGACGCCTTCAAGAAGGAGATCCTTGTCACTGGCCTAGACTAATCAGAGTTGAGCTTTCGCTCAGAGCCTTTGCCATTGCTCCCTTTGAGCCTGCGTCTACACGGAGGGTGTGTCACCTACGCGTGGATGGAGGGTGGTGCCAGTTGCCGCCACACCTCGTGGAGAAATTTGGACTCACCCACGATGATGGAAGGTGCACACAGGCAGTGCCAGTCACCACCACAGCTCGTGGAGCCATTCGAACTCGCCCATGAGGATGGAAGGCACGCACCGGCAGTGCCAGTCACCACCACATGTCACGGAGCCAATTGGACTCGCCCGTGAGGATGGGAGGCACGCACCGGCAGTGCTAGTTGCCACCACACCTCGTGGAGCCATTCGGACTCGCCCACAAGGATGGGAGGCGCACACTAGTAGTGCCAGTCACCGCCACACCTTGCGGAGCCATTGGGACTCGCTCGCGATGATGGGAGGCACGCACCGGTAGTGCCCATCACCGCCAAACCTCACGGAGCCGTTCAGACTTGCCCGCGACGATGGGAGGCACGCACCGGTAGTGCTAGTCACCGCCACACCTAGCGGAGCCATTTGGATTTGCCCGTAATGATTGGAGACACGCACCAGCAATGGCAGTCACCGCTGAAGTGGACCGTGACGCCTAAGAGGGGGGGTGAATTAGGCAACTTAAAAAATCTACTTCTAAACTATGGCCTCTTTTTTCTAACCTTAGCAAAACCTATGCAAAAGATAAACTATCTAAATGTGTAACTACGGTTTTGCTAGTGTGTTGCTATCTCTAACGCAAAAGGAGTAATGTAATCAATGTAAATGCGGAAGATAAAGAGCAAGGTAGAGATATGCAAACTCCCGTCGACAACTCCGGTATTTTTATCGAGGTATCGAGAAGCGCGCAAGCTTCCCCCTAGTCCTCGTTGGAGCCCCTCACAAGGAATCCCACACAAGGGCCAAGCTCCCGATCGGTAAATCCGTGGATAGCCTCGGGCCTTCCCCACGCGCAAGTGGGTCTCCGACGTGCCTTCCGGCAAGCCTCTCCCGGATGCTCCCCGCTGTCTTCACTATCAAGCTTTCGACCAAAACGCCGTAGGCCTTGTTCCCTCCGGTACACGGTGGCGGCCACACCACAAACGCGGTTGGTATGATCTCGCAAGACTACAAGCCCCTCCGATGTACAACAATGGTGCGCGCAAGCACCGAGTGGTAAGAGGTATGCAAACCTCACTAAACACTAGGCCTAAACCTAGAGCAAGCGCATAAGCGGTGGTCTAATCAACCTAAGCACTTCGCAAAGCATCTACGCTAATCACCTAATGAAACACTAAGCACTGTGCAAGTGGAGATCACTAAAATGGTGTATCAACACCCTAGATATGTTTTCTCAGCTCCACACTACTCATTTGGCCGGTTGGGGGTTGTGTTTATAAGCCCCACTGAGAAAGTAGCTGTTGGGGATGAAATCCCACTTTGCTGCTACTGACCGGACGCTGGAGTCGTCCTGATCGGACGCGTCCGGTCGTCCCGACCGTTGGAGCCGCGAACAACTGATCGGATGCTGCCAGCGTCTGGTCACTTGCCATCGGACGCGTCCGGTCGCAAGTTCGCCGCTCTAGAACCTCTCTGTACTCGATCGGACATTGTTGTCCTGCGTCCGGTTGGTTTGCCGCCAGCGTCCGGTCGCTGCTGCTATTGCCGAGCCTCTGATCGGAGCGTCCGGACGCTTTTCGTCAGCGTCCGGTCGCTGTTGTGAGCTCGTTTCTTCGCGATCTTGCGTGCGGCTTGGTTCCTATCTTCATGCTTGGACTTTGCTTGATATCTTGGGTCTTCTCTTGTGCTCCTAAGGTTTTGCTTGAGGTGTTGATCATCGGATCATCACGTCGCCTTTGTCCAAGTCACGTCTTGCATCCTATTGAACTACAAAACAATCACTTGTAAATTCATTAGTCCAATTTGGTTGTGTTGGTCATCAATCACCAAAATCCAAAGTAAATGGGCCTAGGGTCCATTTTCCTTACAATCTCCCCCTTTTTGGTGATTGATGACAACACGACCAAAGCAAGCAAATAATAAAATTTTGAAATTTAAAAACTACCTACTTGCTAGGATGCAATGCAAGGGGCAATATTATATGATGCTAAAAGATACTACTTGTAAGACTATATAAAAACTTATCTTGCCCTTGCAAATGTCCCCATGTGGTATTATGGATTTAAGCCTTGCTTCCTACAAATTCTTCCCATTACATAGGCTAATCCATAATCCACTATCCTCCCTTTCTCGGACCATTACTACAAATTAATGTTTGCTTTTGGTCCTCTAAATTCTCCCCTTTGGAATCAAACACCAAAAAAGGAAGACATTAGTAGCACAAGGGAGGGTCAAACCTTGTGATCTTTTGTGGGTAGAGTGAAATAGATCACAAAATTTGACTCTCACATTATATAGACTAAGCTCCCCCTAAATATATGCATACATATGGTAGAAGACAAATCATATGCATAATTGGCAAATTTTTGCTCAAGGGAATTTAATCTATATAATGCATGGAGAAAGCATATAAATATCAAAAAGAAATCAACATGATGATATCGGTTTAGAAATACCATATGTGGAAACCAATTTGATTTCTACCACTTGCAAAAGGTGGTGGATATTTGAAATATGATGCTTAACTCCGGGGACTCCATTTTCCTTGCAATGAGACTACTACACACATGATAAGCTTGAAAAGGTGTTAGTCTCAAGGCATCCAACTTGTAGAGTAACCTCCCCCTAAATTTATGCACACAAGTATGGAATACTTGTAGAAAACATGCACATTGATTTTAGAATCAAAAATACCACTTGAAAGATGACATTACATGAATGTGAGACTCATTTTCGGAGGTGATATCCGGGAGAGATTATCTACAATTTGGACTTTCGCACATATTAGATGAACAATTGAAGGACAAGCTATGTGCCATGCTCCTAATTTTAAATCATGTAGGTTTGCTCCAAGGGTTAAAAATGAAACCGAGCAAGCCTACCATATGATATACCTAGTGTATGCATGACAAAAGATATAAGAATTCAAATGCAAACCTAGGCATGAAGAGTAACTAGATGCTAAAAGATACCAATTATAGGAAAATTTAAATCTAATACCAATTGAAGTAAATTGAATCTAGTTACCTAACATGGGAAGGGTAATTTGGGTCCATAATATTCGCTAACCCACTTGGCAATGATTTTGTCCATCATGATGCACCCCATGAAATGCACCCATACTTTGCCAAGTCTCCAAATTCCCCGCAATCCATTGGACTTCTCACTTCCCTTTCGGGATCCAAACCTTCTTGGTGCCCTTCATGTTGGAAATGATCTCCTTTGGCACCCAAAAGCGTTTGACCCCATTGGTGGCTTGCTTGTTCACCTTGATGGCCACCACCTTGTCATTTTTCTTTTTCTTCAAGAGATAAGGTGTGGAGGCCTTCTTGTCTACCTTGTTGGTGTAGGTGTTAGAGAGCTTGCTTGTTTGCTTCTTCTCATTCTTCACCTTGCACTCATAGGACTTGTGACCTTCCTTGTGGCACACGTAACAAACCACGGTTTGTCCTTCATCAAGCTTCCTCACTCCCTTAACGGTGTTATCTTGATGAAGTTGGGTTTGCTTCGCCTTGCCTTTCACTTGAGTCAAGTCCTTGGTGAGGCGAGCTACTTCTTGCTTGAGTTGCTCATTCTCCTTTGCAACCTGTTGTGTGCATGTATCTACAACAACTTTCTCAACACAAACTTGATTGCACAAAGGTGAGTCTAAACATAGATCATTACAAGTAGAGGCATTCTTTTTAGACATGTTAAAGATAAAACTTTTCTTTTTAGATGCCTTGGTGGGGGTTGTACTAATGGCTTCAAGATTAGCAACTTTATTAGTTAGCTCATCACAATGTTTGCACATGGTTTCCATTTTTGCACGTAAACTTTTATAAGCATCTTGTGAGCTAGCTAACTTTTCTTTTAATTTTTCATTTTTCTTTACAAGTTGCTCATCATTTATTGTGCATTCATTTGTTGTTGCACTAGCCTTAAGTTGCTCAATTTTAGTAGATAGTTCAACATTGAGATTAGCAAAGTTCTCATATTGTTCAAGCAAAGTTTTGTATGCTTCTTGTGAACTATCTAGCTTTTCTTTTAAATTTTTGAGCTTCTTTTGTTGACTAGTGCAAACTTTAGCATATTTAAGATTTTGTTGCACAATTCATCATAAGAAGGCATATCATCATCACTATCACTCTCACTAGAGGATGAGCTTTCATTACCTCGTGCCATAAGGCACACACGAGAAGAGCTTGATGACGAGTGCTTGTGGCCTCGCCTCTTGTGATGGTGTTCTTCTTCAATTGAAGAATCATCCCATGATCTTATTGAGGTGAGGGCTTGGTTCTTGCATGCATTCTTCTTTGTCTTGGGTGTGGGCTTGTTTGGACAAACTTTCACAAAGTGCCCCAACTCACCGCATCCATAGCATCCTCTCTTTCTTTGCTCATTTCTTTGATTTGTGAAAATGAGATCTTGAATTTGGATGGGCACACCCTTGACATTGAGCCTTTGGATCATCTTCTCCATCATGTTGATTAATTTGATTGATTCTTCATCAAGGTCGGAGGTGGAGGAGGAAGATTGATCATCACTTGAATCTTCATCATCATCATCATCGTCCTCATCTTCTTCTTCATCTTCACTTGAGGAGCTTGAGCTTGAGCTTGTCTCAACTTGCTTGCCCTTTATCTTCTTTTTCTCGCTACATGCGAGAGCTTTGCCTTTGCTTGATGAAGAAGCTTCTTCTTGACCCATCTTACATGACATTTCAAATGCCACTAACTTGCCGATGACTATGCCCGGGGTCATGGTGCTCAAGTCCTCCATATTGTGAAGGATGGTGATGATGCTTGCATATTTCTTTTGTGGTAGCACGGAGATGATCTTCCTCACGATGTCCGCATCATCTAGCTTTATTAATCCTATTGAATGGAGCTCATTGATAATTAGATTCAAACGTGAATACATATCACGAACAAGCTCATCATCATTCATTTTAAAGGAATCATAATTTTGTTTAGCTAGACAATGTTTTTGCTTACGGACATTACTTGTGCCGTCATAGAGCTCTTGGAGTTTTAACCAAATTTCATGTGCCATATTTAAAGTGAATACTTGGTTAAACACATCCATGCTAAATGATTCAAACAAGCAATTCTTAGCTCTAGTATTGAAATGCATTTCTTTTTCATCACTCTTTGTGGGTTTTTCGGGATTCTTGATGGGTTTCATCCCATCACGAGTGACTCTCCATACACTCAAATCAACCGCCTCAAGGTGGCAAGCCATTCTAGCATTATAATAAGGGAAGTTAGTGCCGTCAAAGTGCGGAGACCTAGAGATATCCATCCCAACCACTCTAAATGGTGTAGGCTCAACAGCGGTTAAGCCAAAGGTCCAAATTGAGCCAACCGGCTCTGATACCAATTGAAGTGGACCGTGACGCCTAAGAGGGGGGGTGAATTAGGCAACTTAAAAATCTACTTCTAAACTATGGCCTCATTTTTCTAACCTTAGCAAAACCTATGCAAAAGATAAACTATCTAAATGTGCAACTACAGTTTTGCTAGTGTGTTGCTATCTCTACCGCAAAAGGAGTAATGTAATCAATGTAAATGCGGAAGATAAAGAGCAAGGTAGAGATATGCAAACTCCCGTCGACGACTCCGGTATTTTTACCGAGGTATCGAGAAGCGTGCAAGCTTCCCCCTAGTCCTCGTTGGAGCCCATCGTAAGGAATCCCTCGCAAGGGCCAAGCTCCCGGTCGGGTAACTCCGTGGATAGCCTCGGGCCATCCCCACACGCAAGTGGGTCTCCGACGTGCCTTTCGGCAAGCCTCTCCCAGATGCTCCCCTCCGTCTTCACTATCAAGCTTCCGACCGAAATGCCGCGGGCCTTGTTCCCTCCGATACACAGTGGCGGCCACACCACAAACGTGGTTGGTATGATCTCGCAAGACTACAAGCCCTCCGATGTACAACAATGGTGCGCGCAAGCACCGAGTGGTAAGAGGTATGCAAACCTCACTAAACACTAGGCCTAAACCTAGAGCAAGCGCATAAGCGGTGGTCTAATCAACCTAAGCACTTCGCAAAGCACCTATGCTAATTACCTAATGAAACACTAAGCACTATGCAAGTGGAGATCACTAAAATGGTGTATCAACACCCTAGATATGTTTCCTTAGCTCCACACTACTCATTTGGCCAGTTGGGGATTGTATTTATAAGTCCCACTAAGAAAGTAGCCATTGAGGATGAAATTCTGCTTTTTTGCTACTGATCGGACGCTGGAGTCGTCCTGATCGGACGCGTCCGGTCGTCTCGACCGTTGGAGCCGCGAACAACTGATCGGACGCTGCCAGCGTCCGGTCGCAAGTTCGTCGCTCTAGAACCTCTCTGTACTCAATCAAACGTTGCTGTCCTGCATCCCGTCGATTTGCCGCCAGCATTCGGTCGCTGCTGCTGTTGCCGAGCCTCTGATCGGAGCATCCGGTCGCTTTTTGTCAGCGTTCGGTCGCTGCTGTGAGCTCCTTTCTTCGCGATCTTGCGTGCGGCTTGGTTCCTATCTTCATGCTTGGACTTTGCTTGATATCTTGGGTCTTCTCTTGTGCTCCTAAGGTTTTGCTTGAGGTGCTGATCATCGGATCATCACGTCGCCTTTGTCCAAGTCACGTCTGGCATCCTATTGAACTACAAAACAATCACTTACAAATTCATTAGTCCAATTTGGTTGTGCTGGTCATCAATCACCAAAATCCAAAGTAAATGGGCCTAGGGTCCATTTTCCTTACAACCGCCACACCTCGTAGAACCATTTTCCTTACAATGATGCGTTGCGCCGTACGCCTAGCTCCTCTGCCACTTCCGTCACTGAGTGGACGGTGTTGGGCCGAGAGCTAGTGAAGAAGTGGGACAGATCCACCAGAGCAGCGCGCCCACGACGATGGAGCTCATCGTGGATCCTCGGTGTCGCTGCCGCTTGAACTTCCCAATGTAGCCTAGCATAGGTGCCTCGGCCAGCAGCTCCTACGCATAGGGAAGGACTGGTTGCGTCTCGCCCGCCACGTGCTGAAACATCCTCAATTTTCCACGAAGGGAAAATCCATAGAATGATTTATAATATGATGAAACCAATAGTTGATTCCATTATATTATCATATATCAGTCGTTATCATAGTCATACATCGTAAGATTACAAGAATACAAGATATTACATCACTGGAGAACACACCTATTACAAAGTTAATCTAGCGGAAGACTATCGAGTGAAGGCTTCTCCTTCACGGGTCGTCATCAGAGTTGGCGTAGTGCAGCGTAGCTTCCATCTCAAAACCAAACTTGAGCGTAGGCACGAGACCTCCTAATCCTTCTAAAGTCAGCATCTCTGAGAAGTAGGAAAATCTGCACACCGCCAGATGTGTGCAGGCCATGGTCAGCACCGATGAGCTTTAGTGGAAAAGATAAAACAAGAGGATCTGGCGATCCTAACATTTGGCTGTGGTTTGCATCCTTAGCGCATGAGAAGTAAGTAACAGTAGTAAGGTAATAATGATGTCCAGTTTTTAACACATTCCCATCCACACACATCCACATCCACCAACCATCCATCCCAAACCATCTCCACACCACCACACCATATCTCATCTCACACACTCAGGTCGACAGGCCAACTCCCTCTCGGCCTTGTCTCAACAGTCCGCAGCCCCCAAGGCTCACGACCGGAAAATACCCCAAACCCTGGAGGGAGAATAGAAGGACTCATCTCCTATCTAGTTTAAGCGAAACCCAGGAAAGGTCCATAGCCGACAAGTCGGCATATGTATCGATCGATCAACCATACACTCTGCAGAGGTTTTACATACCCACAAGATTAGCCATCCTCAGAGCCATGTATCTCCTAGGCAGAATTCCCGTTGCTTGCTAGCCTAGAACGATGCCACCCTACCTCTCAGCCCTGGAACATCCCAAGTCTAGTCTGGGATGGCTGATACTGTGAGTCATAGACAGAGCCGGGGCCCACCGGATGTCAAGAGCCAGGTCCACAAGGCCTCCTGAAGTCTCAGAAGGGTGTGGGGGAAACCGCGCTCCCCGTACCTCCTTGCACACGTTCGCCTAGCAGTAGTGGCATCGCTCTACCAAGTAGTCCGACCGTCCCACACCATATAGGGCGAGTGGGATGTAAAGGATTCCCGGTGAATCTGAGTACTAGTAAGTCCTTAGGGGTGACCAAGCTAGAATATCTTCATCAGGGTTTCCATTTTACGTGTCACCACAGCACCTCCACCCCGGGCTCCACCTCTCTGAGGTTCGCACCCAAGGCCACCTCCAATTACCATTTACCCGCCACAGGTATTCCATATCCAAGTGCCCAGGTAGCACCACATGGCAAGACTCGCCCCAGGCTCGTCGTTATTCCAGCTCGGTCGACACAACCCTCACTCTCCACGCACCCAAGACACACATAGCACGCTCACACACCACCAAGTCCGGCACCCATAGCCAAACCATTCCCAAGGGGTTCACCACCAGCATCACATCCCCGACATAATGCGAAGTGGAGTTAATAATAAGTATAGTGGTGTAATATGCAAGCAAGCAGGCAAGTATGCATATATAAGCGAGCGAATGCACAAAGCAGGGTGACGTGGTAGAGTGGGTTGCATCAGGGTAATAATGGCTCAGGTGGTAGCATGCATCAAAGTACTAGCAAGGAATAATTATAAAGCGCTAGCAGTTCTAGATATTATGCAATGTCTAATATGATTCTCTAAAAGAGGGTGCTGCCATGGCACCTGCGATGTCGAGGTAGTAGTGGTACAGTTCTCCATTCGTTGGTGTTCCATTAGTGGGGTCACCTCCTCCTACGTTGACTCCATTCCACAGTCCTTGTCGTCGTCCACGTTCTCTTGGTCCGATCGTCAGCTACTCCGTGAAGCGACACGCAAGGCAAGAGAGCACTCAACACTCGAAAAGACGACAAGGCGCAGGAAAATCCAATAACACCAGCAAGGCAATAAGAGATACACGGCTAGCCCTCTCGGCGGTTGTCTGATTTCCTCGGGCCAAAGAATCACAAGTGGTGGTTTTGCTAAGCACAAGCTTAAGTCATGGCCAAGCCAGTATGGCTTTAGGATAGATGGTTTAAGCCAAAGCTTATCCATAGCAACACCACGGCTCACGACCTTCGATCCGGGCATCATGGAAAGGACGGGAATCAGGGAACGAGCCCAACGAAGGAAGAACGACGGGGTTCGGCTCTTATAGTCTTATCCCGTAAGTCACTATTAGATACAAGAAGCAGACAAGAACGAATAACACTATTGTGACTTGGCTCCAATGTACTTTGGCTCATCCGCTATGGTAGAAAGCGGTAGCACAAAGAGATTGGACATCAACGGTTCCCTTCGATCCACACGACTCAATAACGTCGGGAGCCGAGAAGAGAGTCGTTCAACACGGCAAAAGATGCGGGGGTTAGCTAGGCACATCCATGTCATGTTCTCAGACACATCTTCGGTAAAGATGGTCTTAGACGGCCGATCGGGTCGACACGCACGGGTCCGAGGTATGACATAGACCATAGCTTCGCTAACCCAAAGAGAATAGTCCGGTCTTTGATCCAATCGTCATGGGCAAGACGGAATCGAACAGAGCAGGCTAACGGTGCAACAAGAGCAAGAACAACAAGGGACAAGGTCTACTTCTTCCAACACTCGCGCCACGACGAAAGACAGGGCATTGGAAGGAAGCGACAAACACCAAGTGCGCAAACCACTTGTAGGGTACCCGACTTAGGTGCACTGGCACTAAGACATCTCTAGGGTTCTTAGCGGTGCGGTTGTCACCGCAAGAACCACAGAAATGTTATGGTCCAAATGGGTACAACCATACAAGAGCTTAAGCATGAAAGAGAGAAACACGAGATTCACATTCATTTGATCCACTTGCCATAGCAACGACAGGAATCGAATGAATGAAATCAAAAGGGCAATAAACACCAATCTAGCAAAAGGCTCAATCCACATCTTTACTGGATCGATGGGGATTGAGAACCAAAGAGAGAAGAATGGAATATGTACTCTTTCGACCAACTTGTCATGGAACGGACGAAGGTTGGAGAGAAGGGGTACATTCCCACGACCCAAAGCAACTCATAGGGCATCACGACCGTGCAACTTAAATGGCACAATGCTATTCCCTCGGTTCGCAGCAGTGCGGTTGTCACCGCTTAGGTCCGAAGGAATGCTATGGTCAAGGTGGTGCAATCATATAAGGTGGCTAGGATAAACACAGGCGAAAAGAGGTAGAGCCCGATGGTCATGGTGAGAGGACTCGCGGCCATGAGCTAATCCTACACGAGTTGACATCCATCTTCTACAATCATCATATCCCGACTCGTTCACTAAGTTAGGCCACAAAGGGCTCATGGTGTGCGGGTGATATCTGCACCAATGTTCAGTCCACAATGGCCAGGTCCTAGGGCCGAATCGGATTACTAATATTTGTAGTACGTCGAAGACAACTAAAAGCGAGGGAGCGAGTTATGCTCGCCATTATGGCCACGGTGGGGCGAACCCACTACCGAAATGGTCGAACGAGGTACGACCCCTCGACCGGCTTGAAGGCACGGTCCTTAGGCAAACAAGCACAACATAAGAACAAGAATCCCGACAACCTAACATAAGAGCTAAGACACGACCACACGAATGGAGTAGCACATATCCATAGCGAGAAAGGTAGATAGATAGACCTGCATAAGGGCACGGTGTAGGCATTTATAGATAGGTAAAGATCGTGTAGAATAAGTGTATGAACGAGTGTAAGAATGAGCAAGGGAGGGCTTTTGTCGGCGTCGGGAATGGCATTTGACTGGGTTTCAGCCTTGCGATGAATATGAGGATGGCCAGAGGCTGTTGTAACTTGTCCCAAAGGGCTGCGGCTTCTTGTGGCCAGCTGTTGTAGGACACAGCTAGGGTTGGTGACGAGGGTATTCGGCCAAGGCGTCAGGGCCATTTACAAGTCTAAAAGAGACGCAGATCTCGGTCTTCGAGTTTTGCAGCACGAACAGCAAGTGGGGACAAGTCCACCGCGTAGAGCTTGATTTTAGAAAAATGTGGGAACTGGTTTCACATTTTTCTGAGGACGTATGAATTTGTTATGACTTTCCGAAGATTAAATCCATTTCTGATAATAATTAAGGCTGATTTATTCAGGGCTGACACGTGTCACACTGTGACTGGTTCACGTGGCATGAAGGGACTTGGAGTGGTGTGCCAGCTGGTGAAGTGGTCGGAGAGGTCGCCGCGGTGGTCGGAGAGATTGCGGAGGTGGTCGGAGAGATCGCCGAAGTGGTCGGAGAGCTCGCTGAAGTGGTCGGAGAGATCGCCGAAGTGGCCGAAGAGCTCGCCGACGTGGTCGGTGAGATCGCCGAAGTGGTCGGCGAGATCACGGAGGGGGTCAGCGTGGTCGCGGGGGTGGTCGGAGGGGTCGCCGAAGTCCCCAACGCTGGCGCAGTCTCTTCTTCGGCATGACGTTAGCATGGCGTCGTCAGAGCTAAACCGCGGCAGATAGGTGGGCCCTCGGCACTGGTCACTGACATGTGGGTCCGGGGTCAAATGGTGACTGACAGGTGAGGCACGGTTCATGGTGAACCTGCCTGCGTTGGTCCATAGACCGCAGAGATGGTCTATGAAGGACTTGGTCCACGTACTCCTTCCCAGGGTTTGGTTCACGTGCACCAACTGCTCGGACGTGTGGCCGGCGAGGGGAAAATCCCAATCCTCTTTCCCCGTCATGCTCCCGCCGGTGGTGATTTCACCGGCGAGCCCCTCCAGCTGCGCGGGTGTGCAATTAATGTGGGCAAAAGCTTGGCCATGCCATAGCGGGTGTCCCGGTGAAGTTAACGTGGTGGTCGGATGGCTCCAGTTGGCTGGCCGCGGTGAACGGCGGCGTGGGTTCGTCAGCGTGCCTGGACAGGGCTGCAGTGGCAGCGAGAGCCCAGTTGGAGGAGTGTGTGAGCTTCACGGTGCTTCTATGACTATGGTAGGCGTGTTGAAGGAGCTCCTGGTGCTCCCAGTGGCTCCAGCCACGGTGGTGGGGGCAAGGCGGAGGCGGTGGCGCTCCGACGAGATGCGGTGCGGGAACGCAGGGCTCCAGTGGGCTTCATCCTCAGCTAAGGTGAGCGCGGTGTGTCTCTCGTCATGGCGGAGCCAGTCAGGGTGTCAACGTCGCCTTTACCGCGACGTAGAAGACGCGGTGGTCTCACCATGGTTGTGCTCTGGCCATGGTGAGCGCGTGCGTGCGTGCGATGCGTATGCATGGCATAAGCAGAGCGCTCGGCGCTGGCGTTCCCGAGCAGAAGGCTCGGCGTCGCCCCCTTTCTTCCCTTTGCTTAGCGTTTCCGTTTGGCTCAACAAGAGGGTCGTGGTGGTCCTTCAATGCTACCGGTTGGCTAAGCCAGAGCAAGAGCTCGTGCTCCGACGTGGTCCGTTCATGGCATCCAAGAGGTTAGGAGTGGTCATGCCGGTGTTCCCAAGCTGCTAGGGGTCGGTGAGGCCAGACCTTGGGCTGGTGCACGTGTGGTGCGTGTGCAGTGTGTCCAGGAGCGGGAATGCTCCGCCTCTGTGTTCCCCAGGTGCGGGAACGCGGTGGCGTCCATGGCGAGTACGGCTAGCGTGGTGAGCGGCGAACGATGTGGCTCACCGTAGGGCTCGTGGCGGTAGGATGGCGGTGCGGTGGCGAGGCGAGGCCGTGATGAGGCGATGCAGTACCATGCTGAGCAGCTACGTCGCTGTAGCTGATCGGGGCGGCGCTCCTGGCTCCGGCGAGGTCCGGTTCCGCAGCGGCTTCCTTCTCCTCCTTGCTTCTTCCTCCTCCCTCTCTCTCGGCTTGATGCGGTGTGGTGCTATGCCACCAGCGGCGGCGGCTATCGGGTTGAAGGTTAGGGCTCGCGAGCGTTGGCTTTTATAGCCGAGCTCCAAGGGCTCCAACGGCGGACGGTGATCGGGCGGTGGTGATGCGTGCGACGCATCCGACGGCCCACGTGCAGTAGCGTAGGCGCGGCGCAAGGGGAAATAGGGTCATGTGATGTGCGTGACCCCGGGCCCGTGTCTGCTCCGTGGTCGGCTCCTGGTCACGGAAGAGGTTGGCGTGGGGAGGAAGATGATCCTGTTGCTGGGGTGGCTGACACGTGGGGTCTAGTTTGTCAGCTTGTCCTAATGCGGCGGCGTGCGGTGCGTGACGGCTGACGGGCGAGTCCGGCTTGTCAGCGGCTTGTGCGCGTGCGGGCGGCGATGCTGGGCCGGCTGCGTGGGAGGCCTGCGAGCGCTACTGAGCTTATGGCCATGCTGGGCTGGCTGGTTGACAGTTGGGCCATGCGACTAGGAGAAGAGGATGGCGCGCGAGCTGGGCCAGCTCGGGGAGGCAGGCCGAGCAGGTTGCTGTGCTCTGTCTGGGCCGAAGGCACGTGCGGGGCCAGGAGGAGGGTTGGGCCGGTCGCGCATCTTGGGCTGGCTGGTCATGTGCTTGGGCCTGATTGGCTTTCCTATTTTCTAAATAAACCAAGGCTCCTATATTGAATACATGTGTCGCCAACTTGTACACCTCCTAGTGGGGTCCACTAGAGGTCAACTAGGGGTAGTGGGGTCTATGTCAAGGGTTGGCAATTCACATGTATTGAGTTGATAAAGATAGTTGGTTGATTATAGAATTTAGGTCAAGGGGTTCATGAGAGATTCCAGAAGGAGTCAAAAGGATTCGCTACAGACTTGTGCTCTCCAACACAAAACCCTAAACCAAATAAGGAACTTTGGCAAGCTCCTACAAGCAACACTATATGTATGCAACAATTTATTTATAAATTGTTCTTTGTTTGACCTAGCATCTACATACTTCACACATTGCAGGAAAAATTTTAAAAAGTTCATATTTTTGGCTTCTCCAAAAACCCGGGTTGTTACACGTGCTGGATCCAGGACTGGACGCGCTGGATCTAGGCCTAGGGGATCCAGATCTGACGTATGGAGCCCACCGCTGGCCGTCCTTGTGCCATGAAAAACTAAGATCGAGAGAGGAAGAGGATGGTCGCCGACACTAGCCACCAAGCAGATCCACATGCCTAGCACCAGATCTGGCCATGGCAACCCTAGAACCGTCGTAGGCCGATGCCCATGTGCGGACTAACGGATGGAACCTGGAAGTGGAGGTGGGGGAAAATGAGGTGGCGAGGAAGAAGATGAAGATGCCTCGCCATCACCTTCCTCACGGACACCGAGATTCTAGCAGGCTGCTCCGGCAACGGTGAGGGGAGGAGGCAGGGTGGTCTGGCCGGCCTAGCCTAGGTGGCGGCGGCGCCACCCGTGTCGTCCAGAAAGGATGACATAGGGGCCTCTCAAGTTCAGGGATTACATATAAACTTCATTAACATAAAAGTTTCCAAATTATAGGAATTAATGTGGGGTGCGTAGGCAGTCGCTAAGGCACTCAATTGGTTGATGTGGTCCAGAAACCCAGAGGTAGAGAACCGCAACATCTTCGTCGACGTCCACATTGTATCTATAAAGCATGGACGCTTCCTGTGTAGTCTTGCAAAGCACAAAAATCTCTCCACAAATAGGGTATTCAACGATTCTTGTGAAATTTTATGGTCTGAGAAGGTAACGTACAGCAGCTAGAACATTCAACCCTTGCTCTTGATGAATACGATAGCCCCAAGTAGCAAACAACAACTGCTAGGCTCCTGGTGCCACCCCTAGTTGCCAAAAGGCAAGGCTAGAAATGGCTTCATCCAAAGTAATACATCTGTTGTAATGAAGAAATTACTAATATGAACAAAAGTGATACGCAACCCAAAATCAATTGAATCAAATACAAACAAGGGGGAAACGGATTTATCTAACCTTCACTAGTTGTTGTCTAGGACGACAATGTAAGGTGTACGAGGCAGGGCAACCGATGTAGTACAGGTGAAGAAATGATGGCATCAAAATGAAGGAGAACCACTGGGTGAGGAGAACTAATTAAGCGCTTCGGATTAGGGTTTTTTTGTGGGACGATCCGCCACCAAGGCGCTGACTGGGGCCAAGGGGAGTTGGGGAACGGGCCAGACGATTCTAGGTTTGTTACAAAATGGACGGTCTAGATTGATCGACACCAAGAACGGAAGACACGGAATAAGTTAAACAGTGTATGTATTAAGCCGACCATTGCCACGCTAAGACATCGGTATAATATGGTGATTGTCAGCGGTTGAACAACTAAGTACTATTAGATTCTCCTAGAAACAACTGTTGCAACCGTACATGATAGTCTTTTTGTCGAGTACAAGAAAGTTTGGATGAGTAAACATACTCCCTCTGTGGGTAAAAGAAATAACCATTGATCGGAATAGATTTTTTTCCACTAATTCAATATAACACATACTAGATACAATTTGGACGAGTATATGATTGTACTCATCCGGAAAGTACTACATCTAAACTATTGAACCTAAATTATTAAACATACTAAATCTAAACTACTAAATCTAAATATGATCCTCTCTATCATGGCAAGAGGATCATGATAGTTTTTTTGTCAAGTAGAAGACAATTTCATTTCATTCATATACACAAAAGAAACATACTCCATCTGTCCATGAATAAATAGATTCTAAGAGTTTTTTTGTTGAGTAGAAGACAGTTTCTTTTCATTCATATACATCAAAAGAAATAAACATTCATCGGAATAGATTTTTTTCATTAATTCGTTATAACAAAAAGATACAATTTAGACGAGTATATGATTGTACTCGTCCAAAAACATAATTAACCTAAACTATTAAACCTACTAAATCTAAACTACTGAATCTAAATATGATCCTCTTTATCAAAGCGACAAGCTCATGCTCGCTTCGCTTTGGGAGGAGGCGTGTCGTCGTCATCATCATCGTCGTCCTCCTCCTCCTCCTCCTCCTCATCGTTGCCTTGTCCTCCTCCTGGGAGCTCCACGGAGGACTCCGGTCAGGAGACCTTCTAGTCGCTGGAGGCGTCGTCGGAGGTGGAGCGTTGCAACGGCCACTCGTGCTCCTCAAAGGACAAGTGGTTGCTAGGAAGCTAGAAGGGGTTTCCCGACATTGTTGTAGTTGGAAGAATTAGATGAACAAGGGGTGGTTTCAGAGGGCACTGGGCTTGAAGAATATGTAGAGTAGTGGGTGCGGCTCTTCGGCTACATCCGGTGGAAGTAATGGTGAGGGGACGGTTTTAGAAGTTGGGACATCAACACTCACTAAATTTACCCCTGGTAGACCAAATGATCGTTTAGGGCCGGTGACCATAACGTGTATCTCAGACAACTCAGCGTTCCATACGACGGAGAAATGCAACCCCAATAGCACTGTCGTATCGTTCAACCATCGTCGGTGCTCGAAGTTTCATCCGCTGGTTTGATTCTTTTCTAGGCCCTGCTATCGATCGAACTAGCGGTAGATAATGGCGATGGTGATCTCTTGATCTGTAGTAGTGAATCAACACAAATCAATAATTGGCTTGATCTCCCATAGATGATATGATCCACTTCATATCATCACGTGGCCTTATTGGTTCCTCGATCGCAACTTCACTTGCTCTTCACCGTTGCACCCGTTCCATCGGCACCAAGTCCTTGCTCTAGCTTCATCACCACACGGTCCATCGCACCCAAGCCTTTGACTTGCCCTTCACATTAGCAACCTGGTCCTTCATAGCCAAGCCATGTCTCTTGATCTTCTTCACCTAGCCACATGACACCATGTCATGTCTCATATTCAATGAGCTCCTTAATCACACTAGTTGAGCGTTGCAACAACTCCAAGTCATTTCACCACCATGGCACATGTTGCTCACACTAGTGTACCTGTGGCTAATTACCTGTGTATCTCAACATAAACACACATTAGTCTACCTAAGTTGTCACTCAATTGCCAAAACCAAACTACGGTCTTTCAACGTGGAGTGTAGCTCGAGTAACGCCAAGGCGCACATGGCGGCCCTTGGTCAGCTGCCGCCTCCCAAGGTCAGGAACCGTTTTGGCCTGGCCGAGCCCTCGGGTGTAAGTGATCGGTGCGAAGACTTACCCTTCTGGCTCATTTCCTAAGCATTGAGGCCTCTTCCCGCAGTAGGCCGTTTGAGGCCCATCAAGCCATTCATTAGTGGGGCGGAGGGTGCGCATGAGCACACCCGATGGGTGTAGCCCCCTAGCCCCTGGCTGATTAGGAGAATCGGTCAGGGGGTTAACCGGACTGTCATGGCACTAATCTGAGGATTTAAGCTACCCTATGTTTGATGCTCAGTTCTCCATTCTTGTTCTCGTCCTTTACACTCAGACAGTAATGTTTGGTACCTCTTTCGACATTACGTGGATAGGTCGCGGTGCAATGGGACAAGTGGATGTATTTGCACGTTTTTTACCCGATGGGTGAGGTATGGGTATAAAATTCTACCGCAGGACTACCTAAATATAGTGAGATTGTGAAAATGAATGTGTGAATTGTGATGCACTTCTTGAGTCCTTATGTTTTTGTGTGAACTAAGAGCGTGTTTGGTTTAGACGTTTCACCTTATTATCTGTTATCAGCGGCACCTGATCACTTTGTTTATTGTTTGGTTCGGTTGCTATGTAATCAATTGACGTGGTATCAGATACCCTGCCTTTAAAACGACGATGCCGCCGACTTTCTGGCATTACGTTATCCATTGTGTGCTTCAGCCTCTGCATGCGCAACTCTTCGTGAGACCGCTTTCGCCTGAAACCAAACAAAAACGTAAGTATTGCAATGTAACAGATTGTAGTGGTAAACGATTACATTGACATTACCGTCCCAAATTTGGACCTACGGTTATAAAATCTTACCCATTAATTATGGGTATGGCTAAAATTTGATGTGAATGTATGCTCTGCCCGTACCTTAGCCAATCAGCTACCAACGCTAGGGTAGGTGAAGGGAGGAGGAATTTACTCAATTCGTTAAAAATGAAACGAGCCTAAATACTCATTCACTTCTATATTATTTTTTTGTCGTTTTGTTTCATTTTTACTGTTATCACTTTCAGGTTTGCCAATAGGCAATAGGCCAGACAGTGTAACAAAAACATTACTTAGGTTTTACTCTAAAATACGGCAGACATCCCGGTCGTCATATTCGTAACATCTCAATATCTCATTAGGAAGAGATCAAATTTGTAGCATTCTGCAGTGTATGAATAATCCAGTAATTGTACAACAACAAAGTAAATTGACGTCCCATTATAAATCATATCAGTAACGATAACAGAAGTTTCAACAAATCCCCACAACAAAGTAAACAGCAACATATTATAGCATTCTGCAGCCGAGAGCCATGTGGCTAAACATCAAACATAAAGTTCTCGGCAGTAACAAGTAGCAACCATAATTCCTCCACAAATAACACTTAGGGCAGCATTCCGCCGTTCTCCAAATCAGAACTTATTCTTCCTCCTCAGCCTCCTCGAGCCATTTGGCAAACGGCTCCAGAGCTTTCACGAAAGATTGCCTGCCATTATGTTACAATCATTAGGAACTGACAGAAAATACCATGCCCCCATGCTTAATTGCTACATCTCATTTATGGGCAGGAGTTTTGTGTTGTTACCTGCCCTTCGGGTTTGAACCTTTACGGAACCAAAGGAGGACAGTATCTTCAGCTAGGACATCTTGGTCATACAGTGTTCTTATGATTTCAGGAAACAGCTTCATCAGCTTAGCATCCTCATAGCACTGCGTCTGAACTTTGTATATAAGTTCCAGTTCAAGTCTGCCACTCGTGCAAAAAGCATTCAAAAGCTCAGCCCAAGCTTTCACCTGAGTGCAAATGGAAAAAAAAAAATTGAACGCATCTTGATAGAGTAATAGAGGTCCTAGAAAATTGCAAGGTTGACTAATTTTAGAAAATTGCAAGGTTGACTAATTTTACAAGACCTGAAGTACCACAGCCCACATCATAGAACAATGGAAATCAGCCATTGCAATCCTCTTGAATTTACAAATCCTTTTACTTGGAATGTATCCGTTTCTACTGCTAGTGCAGTTTGAGCTCACAACTCACACTAAAAACACAATGCTCATAGACTTAAATGTAATGTAAAAGAATGTTATAACACAACCGCATGAAACCATAACTTAACTAAGCAAACACAAGTATCTTCAGTAAAAATCAGATTTTTCAAGTTTCATATTCATAACCTTAAGACACCATGTTTAATCAAGTTTAAGGTACCAAAACAAGTAATAGTCATACATCAAACAAGAGTTTATGTTAGGTATTCAATGTCCAGCTCTTGGACTTGCAAAGAAAACAAACACACTACCTGCCGAAGTGCTGCATTAGAATTTTGTTGCTGGTTCTTCCCAGACCACTGAACAGCCTCCATGAGCACATCCCACAACATGCGAATAACCTCTAAATCAGGAAATTTAGCATCCTTAACTTGCTGCTTGACAGTCTCAATCACTTCAGATATTGCAGCCTCATCATTGATCATGGTGGTCAGTGTTGACTTTATCTCCTTAAGTTTAACTTCAAACATCTTCTTTTCATTGTACTCAACAAGGCTAGTCAGACCTTCTTTGCTGAGGGCCATGCACAAATAAGAATATTATCAAAAAGATAAATAAAGTTCATAGCTTTACAAAGTTACACATGAAGACATAATGGAACTAAAACCAAAAATTCAACACAACAAATTCCATGCTTCAAAATAGAAAAAAGGAAGAGAAAGAATCTTACTTGAAATGCTCAGATAAAGCCTCAGAGGATCTCTTAGCTGATGGGAAGAAGTCCAACAGATTGTCCTCCATTTTGCCCTTCTTCAAAAGTGCAATCAAATCATCCAAGCTGTTTTCCTTAAGGTACTCCTTGAAAAACTCAGTGATGAATGAAAGTACTATCCCTTTGGCGACAAGATTATCCTTGAGCAGTGGCTGGAACACTGTCTCAGGAGGAAGCCCTGATAGCTTCTGAGAAAATGCAAGGGCAGTGAATATGGCGAGTTTCTTTCTCTCATTTTCTTCAAAGAACTCCAAAGATTGGAGGAATTTGCGCATAACATTTTCAAGATTCTTTATTAAGAAAGGCCTCCTGCGCAATGTTTTCTGGATATAGAGTACGAAAGGCAAAATTGTTTCACGCTGTGCCGCACAATCTAACACAGAATAAGGGTGGCGGTCTCCTTCTTCAGGTTTTATAGTGCCAGGCTGAGTGCGCCCTCCAACAAAAACCACCTGTATTTTCGCAAACATACATCAGTCTAGTGCATGACACCAGGTCCAAAAGTTCTAAAATTACTAGCAGAAATGGTGATGACCAAGAACTTAGATTGTAATTGTAAATCTCCATAAATACCTCACATGCACAAATGGGAAAAAAAATGTATCCAACTTCAACTTGGAACAGCTAGCAGAAAATCTCTATCCATGACCATACCCAAATGGCACCATGTGGAAAGATAACATTATAGAAATCCCTATCTAATTTGGTTAATATACATGCACCAAAAGGTGCAAATCTTGAAATGCAGATAGATATCTTTACAAAGCCCAAAATAAATGAAGTGAAATTCCATCCCTAGCAAATGCAAAGGGCGTATCCAGTGCAGAGAGCTCCCGCTCTGTACAGGGTCTGGGGAAGGGTGTTAGTGGCAAGCCTTACCCTCGCTTGTGCAATGCGAGGAGACCGCGACTCGAACCCAGGACCTTCCGGTCACAGGCGGTAAGACTCTACCGCTTGCACCAGGCCCGCCCTTCCCCTAGCAGATGCAAAATGACACTAATAAAAAAACTTGACCCGCAAGGAGTAAGACAGCCCGTGTCATTTTGCTAGAAGACCTTCTCACGCAGGTCGAGAAAAACCTCGAACCCCTGTCCCACCCATACACAACGGCACCGTAGCCCTGTGAGGCATTGGCGTCGGACAGAAGAGGGGAATTTTTTTACCACAGCCTGAAATTCGCTCCCAAGGGGAGTTGAACCCAGGACCTGAGTGCTAGAGCCACCTAACCAACCAAAGTAGAGGCCCGTTCACAAATAACACTATCAAAAGCTTGCAACTTACAACAAGGGTAAAAAAACTAAAACAATCAACAAAATAACACAATGAGAACGAATGAGAATTTCAGGGTATACACTGTTCCACTGGCTGTACCTCGAAAAAGGTGTCACCGTAACGTGAGAAGTTGAGGTCTGAGGACTCGATACTTTTGGCGACAAGTTCCTGATAACAGTATTGAGAATGGCAAAAAAAAATTGCATCAATGAAAGAAGTATAAGCAAAATATCAAACAGTCTTTAGTTGGTTTAGTTTCTGATTGGCTGTTACCCTCATACAACACATGTACTAGGAACTGTTTGGCACAGCTCCAGCTCCAAGAGCTTCTGGAGCCGGTTATTACTAGCTCCAAATTCTTGGAGCTGGGGCCGTGGGCAAATTAAAGGTATTTAGTTAACCAATTTTATTCTTTTTGATTAAGAATATATGCTTAAACCACTTTCCTTTTTATCCTACAAACTCCAAATCCCACATGTAAAGCTAGAGATGCCCCATGATTCATGAAATATGTTATGTGTAACCTAAAAATGTCAACACCATGCAAAGAATACTTGATTTATCAAGCTTTAATGGAATCTAACTGCATATCACATCAAGAATATTTCATAAATCTAAATGCATATCTCTCAACGACAGAAATAACATATGAGATGCAAATGGTACACCCAAAGAAGGCCTAACCAGATCTCCACCATTATCCAGATAAATCTGAACAATTGCATCAGAGAATGATGCAGGGTCCAAAGGAGCTGCAATGTTCCGCTTGCGGGTCTTAATCCGCGTGCCTCTGCAATAATAATTTCAGAAAACAAGGTGAATTACCTGACATGCAATACTGCCATGCGGACTCTGCAAATAAGTTTTACCAATATATATATAGTACAAACATAAACATTCTGTGTTATGGCCAAGCACCAAAACCTGATAAGTCTAGACTTATAATAAGAACCATTTCATGGAAGTATAACAAGGAACAACAAACAAGGTGCAATAAAGATGAAGCCCATGATAAAAGGAAGTGATAAAATAGCAAAGAAAGGTATTAGTAACAGCAAGCATAATAGTAGAATCATTGGTAGCAGGAACTGCAAGTATAACAATGACAAACAAATTTCATGCCTGAATAAAGAACCTTGGCAAGCTTAACTGAAAAGATTGCAACAGAAGGTAGTCTCAACACAGAAAGGACAGTCAACAGAATGCTGCAATTGCTTCTATTGCAGTAATATCAATAATCATAGTATTAATGTAATATATAAATAGAATAGGCACAACAATTAACACAAAATGTGTCAAGAAAATTACAAAAGACACGCCTTTCGACAATATTGAATCCATGCAGGAAAATTGAGGCATGCCATTTCACACATACATGTTAAGTTTCTTTGTACTCCATTCTAAATTATAAGTCGTTTTAGCTTTTCTAGGTACATTGTTTTTGCTATGTATCTAGACATAATATATATCTAGGTGCATAGCAAGATTTATGTACCTAGAATAGCCAAAACGACTTGTAACTTGGAACGGAGGGAGTATTTAATAATAAATACATGTCACTCCATTCAACAGTTAGAAAAAAGAAGCATTGCTAAACAGGGACGTCAGTTGGAAAATCACTGACTCATGGGAACATTTGACCAAACCGAAATTATTATTAACATGTCAACTAGTTTAAGACCAACATGGAAACTGAAGTCACATTTCAGTAATCGTATAAGCACAAGAGTCTTACCCAAGAGTGGGCTTCTCCTTCGAGCTGCACCAAAAAGAAGAGGATAGAAGTTAAAACCTGTAACATGGACCGCCTAAAAAGAACACTCTGTTTACTACAAATAAATCACGACAGCTATGCTACTGTTATCAAAACTTTTACAATTCAGTTCATTTGTCGACTCAAAGATTAAAATGAGTTCATCGAAAAAATCCTGCTTTAACAAACTTTTTATTTTCATGTACCACACTGAAGAAATTCAATAACATCAAATGGCCACATGATACTACCAACTCAACATTCCAAATCCTACGATATTTGAAGGCACCCACTTTTTTAACCAGATCTTCAAGACTGGGTTGTATAATGTATAAGCAGACCAGTCAACCATGCAAAATTAGAAGATCTAGCACTTTATCAGATCAATGCAAAAAAAACAACTAATTGTCATGCAAAAGGAACTGAACTTCGCCAGACAAATGAAAAAAACAACTAATTGTCAGATCTTATTGCAAGACATCGAAGAACCAACACCAAAACAGCTTGTTCACCCAGGGCCTCAAACCACTTATATCAAGCCACCATAATTTACCCAAAGCAAAACATCAAATAACACGAACCTAGCCGGCTACAATAACATCAGCTCGATCCAACCTTCCCTGACGCCGAATCCACTCCAAATTTAACTTCCAACAACCCAAATTGGAACCCAAATCGACCTCCAGCAACCATCATCATGCACCTATCGAACCGACCCTCGCGCCGAATCCACTCAAAACCCTAACTTCCAACAACCCAAAGTCCACCACCTAAGCTCCGATCAACCAAAAATCCGGCTTCCCATCGATCGAGCTGCCGCGACAGGCTCTACAGATCCGCTAGGCACGGCGCTAAGAGAAGCAGAAGCAAAGATCCAGGGCCGATCCGTACCTCATAAACAACGATCTGGCGCCGAGAGGAAGCGAGGGTCGCTTGCTTGGGGCTTCTTCGGGGAGAAGGTCGGTGCTTGCGGCCGCCGCGGCGAAAAGGGAGAAGGCGGCGGCTAAAACCTAGCTTCTGGGTGCGGTACGAGGGGCGGGCGGTGGCACGGGTGGGGGGGGGCAAAATATGTGAATCATCAACCAAATAAAGAGTAGGGGAGGAACGAGTGGTCGGGATCGGCCGGCAGATCCGGTGGATTTCTTTCATTTTAACAAAAAAGATCCTAATATTTTAGTAATACAACGTCCCAAGCTAAGGTCCCGTTTGGCACGGCTCCATTTCACCCATGAAGTCTTTTTTTGGGGCTTCAGCTTCATGAACAGCTCTATGGGTGGAGCTGTAGCCGTTTTGATAAATCGTTTAGCAAAACAGCTTCACATATAGTTTTTCTTAAAATATGCTCTCAGAGAACGCCATGTAGAATGAGGTGAAGCCGAGAGAAGCCACTATTTTTGGCTCCTTCCCACCCCAAAGCTCTATGAGAGCATATTTTTAGGGGCTTCATCGATGGAATCGTTTTATTTTACCCTGTTTGGCAGAAAACGGCTCCAAGCGGCTCCTGAAGCCGCTAGAGAAGCCCTGCCAAACAGGACCTAAATGTTTGTCACATCATTAGAATAGAAAAAATACAGAAATAATACAGGATTACATATGCAATCCTAAGCAATTGAAGACAAAGGTACTATGTAGGATCATGTGTTTGGCTGGGTACAAGAAAAACTAGGAAATTCTAAAGGAATCTTAAAGGGCAAATTCATGTTACTTTTTATTCAACCTAGGTAATCACCAATTGCAGCTATCAATTCTTTGTTTGTCCTCATTCCTTGTGCACAAGAAACTTTTCATGAGGTATGAGTGGATTCTTTTTTCCTTCTATGCTTTTCTTATGGAATGAGAGGCAAATGAATTTTTTCTTTAGTTTTCCTGTGCTTTATTCCTACAAACCAAAGGCTTTACGGGGACTAAATCCTTAAGAATTGGAATCCTACATTTTTCCGGTGATTCACCTCGGTTTCGAAGGGGCCTTAACCCTTTTACATCTATTTTGGACTGCCCATGTTTTTCCACTTCTGCTCCACATATTTTTTTAGCTAAAAACAAGTATAACTCCACAAACTCTGCTCCAGTAAAAAAGATGGAGTTATGAAAGCACCTAAAAAGATACTATAAAAACTTTATTTTTTTGTAGAGCAGTCCCAAACATGCCCTTAATAACGCTAAAGATGTTGCATAACATGTAACATATTGGTGTGACTCATCGGACAAATTGACACTGTCTAGATCTAATCATATCGAGTTCAAGTTGGGCTAGAGAAAAATCATGGGTCAAAATCTTTAGCTCGAGCCCAACCCGACGCACTAGCCGATTAGATCAGCCTATTTCTCGAGGTTTTTTTGTTTTTTAACCTTGGGTTGAGTCTTTTTTAGTTATGTTGGGTCATGGATCAAAAATCATGAGCAGCCCGACCAAACTTATTGTTGTGTCGGGGTTCTTTGTTGTGTCGGATAGGGTGGCGATCATCTTCTTATGGATAAAAAGAGGAGTTAGAGACCTCAAAAGTCTTGTATTTTGTGTGTAGTTACTAAAAAACAAGGATGACTCATTTTGCTTGGAATTGATACCATAGCTTTTGTCAGCATCACCTCCCTTTTAATTTGCACTGACTATTAGGTTAGACATATCACTTAATTGGTCATCTCGGTACACCACCCACATGATGTGCTATCTCCAACGTTCATTTAGGATCACGCAAACGAAAGGAAACATCACACATCATAGCTAGGTCATATTACATCACAAGATACTTAGTTTACAAGCCATTGTTTCAAACTTAATTCATCACACTCAAAGTACACACATTCAAACTAAACAACGTCAGAGTGGCGAAAGTCTTTCATCAGCATAGTTTTCAAAGATAACAATGTGTGGGTGTGCCACTTTCCACACATTTACGAGACATTGGTCTCTCTACCACTCCTGGTCCTCCTAGGACTCAGGGGCATAGAAGAAACCATACGCTAGGATAACGTTACCTGCAACTGCAAGACTTAAACAATCACAGGGTAAGCACTCAATTGTACTATGTAGGACTTACCCAATATAGTAAACAAGGATAATGCATTTGGTTAGTAGCAAAGAATACATTTGGTTTTTGCATAAAGGCATTTTATACAAAAATGTAAATGTGAATCTTATACTAAACATCAACAAGCATAGCATGGTTTAAGTAAATGAGCAACTTGCATTTGGATCTCGATCTTCCATGAGTTCTTGTTCAACTCTAGTCCATATCTAGAAGTACAAAATTTATAACATTTGAAAGAGAAACTCTGCAGAGGGGTACACATTAACCCCACCAAAGACGAGATATCGCCCATATGACTTGTCGGTTCATAAGGGATAACTCAATGTCTCAACCTTTCTCCAACCTGGCCATGGATGCCTACGAACGGTTTGAAAGGTACCAAGGTAATGACGTCTCATCTACCTTACATCACCCCCGCGCCGAATCCATGGAAAAACCTGTCGCAATCAAGTACTTAGGTGGTCATGCCATATATGACAAGTGGTTTTGTACAAGTATGTTCACGACTTGCTACCACGGATACATGGTTCTTAACCGGTTAGCGAGCTACACCATCCAAGACCTCACATTGCATTGTCGGTGTCACAGACATGTCGACATTGTCGGTGGTAGCAGGGTTAGACGAAGAAGGCATTGGCTACTGTGTCCCTGGCCAGGGCTTCGACGTGGCCATGGGCGGCGAGGCGCACGGTGACCTCGGCAGCGACCGAGTGGTGGCAGTCGCAGAGAGGAGCAGTGGCCGCGCTCCAGAGGTGGCGGCGGCTACCTGAGGTAGAAGAAGGACGAGCGAGGGATGTGACTTTTATAGCTTGAACGGCTAGGGTTCGTGTCGTCATCCCGATGTCCATGCCCTCGGATGGGATGGGCGAGCACGTGGCACACATCATCTGGAGGAGAGGAGGCACGAACGCCTAGGCGCAGGGCGTGGTGGCGACGGCTCCTGACTAGGAGTGTTCCATTCCTAGGGTTTGGGGAAGCAAGTGGTGGCAAATGTGCCTGGTGGGCCGCAAGCCGACGATCGGGCCAAGCGATCGAGCGTGGAGGGGGATAGGGAAGTGGGCCAAGACCCTGACAATAGATGGAGGGAGGGAAGGGGTGCTGGAGGGGTGGAATAGGCCGAAGAGAGGCCTACTGGCCTGTTGGGAGGAAGGAGGGTTTTTCTATTTTCTTTCTCAGGATTTTTCAAGCGAAGACAATACTAAAACAAAATCCAAATTAGAAACAAAGCACAGATGGATTCAACCTATGAGTGCACAAAATTATTTAGAAGTTTTCTTTTGAAAGAGGTGATGGAGAGAGTCAGGCCTTGTTTTTAGATAAAATAGAAAACATGTGTAAGGGTTGCACGTTGAATTCGAGCACGAGCTCGAATTCAACTCAGTTTTAATTTCTTCATAAAAACATTTTATTTTGAAAACACCTTTGTCACTTGTTGACTTGGTCAATATCATCACAAAGGAGTTGTTGCAAAAATTTTGAAGTCATGATTTTTGAAATGGGGTGAGAAGGGAGAAATATTTGACTTTGGTTTGACCTAATGACTACATGCCACACACATTCAAACCAAAATTTTAAAATGTTGGTATTTTTGTATTGCACAAAAACCCTGTATGCTATAGTCATCCTGATCTTGTTTGTTGTCCTCTTGACCGTGTGGAGGTTGGATCCCAACCTAGATGGGATTAAGCTGCATTGATCGGTAAATAAACCAGCATATCCTTCTCTCCCTCTGTTCCTCTTCTGTTGAGTTCGTTGTAGTGCCCTGATTTGGATCTGAGAGTTGGTAGTTCACACTGATAGAAATCCACAAAAATGATATCTTTATATGGATGTGTGCTTGTGATTCTTAGTATTACTAATTGCAGCCACTGACTTGCACAGTTTGTAACTTGGCATGCTTGTATTCTGTTCACTAATATACTCATTGATTTCCCGAATGAGACAAGAAGCTACTGGCTATAAGAATTTAGATAATCTACAGACATTTATGGTCCGACTTTCAAAAATTGATATAAATTCAACAATTTGTTGAGGGGGGTCAAGGTACTGTGTTCTAATTATCAGTCTTACTGTTCCAAAGTTGAATCCAAAAGGTGCATGCCTCTCTATAACGTCGAAGAAGATCTACATCAAGAATTGGTTCCAAAAGCTCTGAATTTTTTAGCAGATTTATGTTTGGAATCCTCCTGGCTCCACGATTGCTTGCAGTTTGTGATCTTGTCATCGATCTATTTTGTGTCATTTGCATCTATTTTCTGTGATTTTTTTTCTTCCCATGCCTTGACTGCTGTAGATGCCAAATTGCAAGTCTTTCTATTGGCGACGGAGCCTGGACTTCTCTTCTGCTGATGGTGAAGATGAATTGACAGAATAGACTATTGAGGCTGCCATTTGTAGCTTTCACTTTGCTCAGTTTGTCAGTTTTCTGTCTACTCACAGCTCACGAGCTTCGAATTGTGTTTACCAAAGCTCTACTAAGAAGGCAAGGTACTGGATCAAGGCAGGTCATTCAGGACCTCCCAAGGGTGGGAGGTTGACGATGAACTCTGCCCTTGCATCCAAACCCGTTCTGGAGGACATATGTGCAGACAAAAGCAGGGGGATTGGCCAGTCCTGGGCTCAATCCCATCTAAAAAAGGGGCGAATCGAAGATTGACGATGGCACCGGGGAATTTGGGTATGGCAGAACAAGGGTGTTCAGCTTATCGCCCATCAACCTGTGGGGGATAGCAGCTCGAGCGGTTGCAATTGGCGGAAGGAATCAGACAACACCTGTTAGGTTGAAATTGATCCCTTGGTGGAGCTAGATAAAGCTTGTCAACGACTGGAATCATCCATGGGGAGGATGTCACAGGTTCATCGGGGGTTGTCCATACCTCAAGCAAAGCAGAGTTCTGAACAGAGGCGGGAGGAAGACGATGACCAAGTCAATTTGGTTGACGAGAGATTCAACCACTCATGGGCCCCCAATGGACATGGGCCTAAGCCGTGTTGGTATTGGATTCCCAAAGGAACTATTTCTCTGGATACCCACTACCTAGCTCGCCCAGCAGAGGCTACGAGATTTGGGCATCTCGCCAAATCCTCCACCTGCCCCTTTCAGCCTGTTCGGTTGGCTGGTTCATTTCGTTGCTGGTTCGTGAAGAAGTACTGCTGGCTGGTTTGTGTGAGAGAAAAATACTATTCCGGCTGGAAATTTACAATCGTTTACGACAAGCCACAACCAAACGAACAGGCTTTTATCTTGCTCTTTTGAGCAAGCTGTGAGGGGGGTGGTGAATGGGGGGCTTGGGAAGAGAAGACAGGAGGATTGGATGGATGAGGATGATCTGCTAAGCGGTGAGCTTAATGAACATGACTTGCGGCGTCAGTCGCAGAAGGTGCCAAGATTTCAAGGAGAAGGGGATCGATTTGGGAGAGCTGGTCCTCGAGGAGCTGAGCATGGAGAGCGGGAGCAGGACTGGTTTAATCACGGCAAGAGGGCTATGGGGAACCAGTTTGAAGGAAATCATGGTCCATTTCAACAAGGGGCAGTTCGAGGTGGGTGACCTCAAGGGCAGCCAAGCTGGAACCGGTAGGAGCGCCGAACCGGGGAACATTGGAGAGAGGGAGGTAAATCTAATTCTTCTACTAATGTGAAGTGCTTCCGTTGCCTACAGATGGGGCATCACCAAGCTGATTGCCTGAATGAGCCCATGTGCTATAAATGCAAACAAGATGGCCATATGGTAGTGGATTGCAAATCTTCAGAGTCTAAGAAGCTCAAGATGTTCGACTTTGGGATTCCTAGTCAAGGCTTCTACACACTCAATTTCCCCGAAGCCAAAGTCAAGGTTTCATAGACTACAGGGATTATCACAGTGATTGAAGGGGATGCTATAGAAGAAAAACTCGACAAGGAGTTAAAAAATTTTGTGAAATCCAATTAGGACTTTAGAGTCAGGAAGATGGATAGGCAGGAATACATGGTGGTCTTTCCTGACAAAGGATCTCTAGAGACTTTCACTAAATTGTCTGAATTTCACATGTCACTCTTTGGCCTTAAAGGTGGAATTGAAAAGACAGGGAGAGACCCTGAGGCTTCATCCATGTTACAAACTGTTTGGATTAGGGTTCTCAATGTGGCTAACTTTGCCAGGGGTGTTGACTCTGTCAAAGAATTGGTATCTTTGGTGGCTGAGCCTCTCATTGTTGATGAACTTAGCCTTGTCAGAACTGGTCCAGTGAGAGTGCAAAGCAGGTGCAAAAATCCAGCTACTATTAAAGGCTCAATTGAGTTCTTTTTCAATGGGATTGGAACTTTCATTGGCTTTGAAGTGGAAGGAAAACAATAGGGCTCCTCTAAAAGTGGTGGTAGTGGTCCACCTGGTCCTGGCATATCAGATGACAAGAATAATAGAGACAAGGACAATCATCCAAGGGGGGATTATTCTAGGAAGGGCTCTGGCAAATTTGAGAGATTTGGGAAAATTTACAAGGAGATGGACTCCAGTCATGAGGGATCAATGGAGGAAGGACTAGGTCAGATAGGCAAGAAAGGAGGAGACCTGGTGTCTGATATATGTCCTATTGCTGCTTTTCATCCAGCCATAGGGATGGTGGATGTAAGACACGTTGATCAAGTGTAGGTCACTAAAGACAACTCCTTGCCTAAGTCCAACATTATCCAGTCAGACCTGGAGAAAAATGAACTACCAATTCCTAATGATTCTCATATTTTGGTTTATGGAAGGGATGGCCCATATCTGATGGAAAAAGCCAAATGGCCATCTTTGACCTTGCATGAGGAAGAAGAGAATGTTGAGGGTCTAACCCAGGAGACTTTGATGGTCAATATGTCTACTGAAGGGAATCTGATACAGGGTAACAAACATGTAGGGGGCATGGTCAGTCTTTAGATCAAATGATGGATATGCAGTTAAGTCATTCTGGGGCTGAGGAAGACTTGCTGGACAATATGTCAGTTATGAGTAAAGATTCAGACATGGAGAAGGACAGTCAAGGATGGCAGATCTCATCCAACATGAAGACAAGGTAGAAGAAACCAAGGCAAGTGGTGGTGGCTACCAGAGCCAGCAAGAGGATCTCAAGGGATGGCGTGCGAATTGCTGAAAAGGCCACCTCCAGAGCCATTGCTAAGAACTATTTCAAGTATTTCTTCATCCTCGAACCCTTTTACAATCCTGAATGATACTCCTACTTAATTCCTGCATGTTGTTATAAATGATTTGAATATTGAGGAAGAGAATGTAGATGAACAATTAGATGTTTTTAGGGCAGAAGAAATAGCTAGGGCTAGCTTTGGCTGAGGCCAATTATAAAGTTTTTTTTGGAAAAACAGAAAGAGAGAGACAAACCACAGAGTGATGAAGATTTGGATGAGCTGACTATGGAGGTCATAACGAATGAAGTGATAGTTCTTCCAAGGGAGGAGGAACTAATGAGAGTGAGCCAGAATTGGTAGAGAGTACCCCTAATAATAGTTCATCATGAGACTCTTATTTTAGAATGTTAGAGGGCTTGGAAAGTCAAATAGGAGAGGTCTGGTGAAGGAGCATGTGCTTCAAGAAAGTTTGGATTTGGTAGCTCTTCAAGAGACTATTAAACAGGACTTTGAGGATTGGGAACTAAAGGAGATGTCTGGCAACAAGGAGTTTAATTGGATATGGGTACCTGCTAGGGGGCATTTTGGTGGTTTACTCACAGGTGTTAATATAGAAGGTTTTGAGATAGAACATTCTATCTTAGAGCAATTTTTTGTGGGGGTTTTGATTAGGAATAGGGAAATAAATTTCAGATTCTAGGTGTTAAATGTGTGTGGGCCTGCCCATCATGATATCTCTAGGCATACCCAGTGCAAAGAGCTCCCGCTCTGTGCGGGGTCTAGGGAAGGATGTTAGTGGCAAGCCTTACTCTCGCCTGTGCAATGCGAGGAGACCGCGACTCGAACCCGGGACCTTCCGGTCACAGGCGGTAAGACTCTACCGCTTGCACTAGGCATATCTCTGGGGACTTTATTAAATAACTTTATACTTTCTGTGAGAATGAGAGCTTACCTTTTACTCTGATTAGGAATAACAAGGAAAGGAATAATGGTCAGGGTGACCCCAAATTGATGGATATGTTCAACAGTTTTATTGGTGACTTATAGTTAAGAGATTTGTACATCAATGGTGTCAAGTTTTCTTGGTCAAACCGACAGGAGGATCCCATTCTGGTAAAACTAGACCGTATATTGGTTTCTACTAATTGGGACTGCCACTATGCCACAAGTTATGTCTGGTTCAAGGCCAGAGTGGGGTCTGATCAGTCTCTCTTGGTGCTAGACACTGGAGAGCAGAGGGAGTCCAGATCTAAATACTTCTATTTCCAAGCAAGATGGTTTCAACATGACAATTTTGGGGACATGATTAAAGGAAAATGGGAGGAATTTAAAGCCCAGCAGCTTAATCAGAAATATTCTCTCAATTTATGGCATGGGTGCCTTCAAAGCCTAAGACAATACTTGAGAGGATGGAATCTGAAAGATATAGGAGAGCAGAAGAGGATCAAATTAAGTATTGCTAAGAGCATTGAAGATATTGACAAAGCTGTAGAAAGCAGATTACTATCTTAGGAAGAGTGGGAAGAAAGAATTGAATTAGAGGACAAGCTGGAACAAATACTTAGATGGGATGAAATTCAATGGAGGCAAAGGGCTGGTAAGAACTGGATTTTGCAAGGGTATGCAAATACCCACTTCTTTCATCAGTTTGTGAATGGGAGAAAAAGGAAGAATTCTATTGCCTTCCTTGATTCTAAAAATGGGGAGATTACAGGGTAGAGTGAAATTACTAATCACATTGTTGATTATTACAAGCAACTCTTTGGACATAATGAATCTTGTTCATTTCACTTAGGAGAAGGCTTTTAGCCCAATGATCTCAAAGTGTCAGATGAGGATAAAGTAGAACTGATTAAGCCATTCTCCATGGAGGAGATTAAGGCAACTGTAATGGACATGAAAGAGAACTCAGCACCTGGGCCAAATGGATATGGAGTCACCTTCTTTAAAAGATGTTGGGAGACCATAAAGGGGGACTTATATGCAATGTTCCAAGATTTTTGGAAGGGCCAGTTGGACATTAAGAGACTTAACTATGGGGTGATAACCTTGATACCTAAAATTAAGGAGGCCAACACCATTAAACAGTATAGACCCATATGCCTCCTAAATGTAGATTTTAAGTGCTTTACCAAAGTCTTGACCAACAGACTGGTTCCTGTACCCAAGAAAATAATTGGGAAGAATCAAACAGGCTTTATTAAGGGGAGGAACATACTTGAGGGAGTGGTGATTCTACATGAAGTGTTACATGAATTACATAGATCAAGGGCAAGGGGCCTAATCTTGAAGATTGACTTTGAGAAAGCATATGACCGAGTTAGATGGCACTTTTTGGAACATGTCATGGAAGGAAAAGGGTTTCCTCAGCAGTGGATCTCTTGTAACCAGTCTGTTGGCTACAAGAGTATGCAATGTTCCAAGATTTTTGGTAGCTGATGCCTTAGGAACCAGTCTGTTGGTCAAGACTTTGTTAGGGAGGATGAAGACTGTTAGGGATGGGAGAGTATGTATTAATGTGAATGGTGAAAGAAGCAATTATTTCAGAACCTATAGGGGTTTGAGGTAGGGGGACCCTCTCTCCCCTTTGCTCTTTAATTTGGTAGCTGATGCCCTAGGAGTGATGTTACAAACAGCTATTGACAAAGGTCATATTAAAGGGGTGTTAACTGATTTGATTCCTGGGGGTATTTCCCACATCCAGTATGCAGATGACACAATTATCATGGTAGAAGCATCTGTCTCTTCCATTACAAATCTCAAGCTCATCTTATACTATTTTGAGTGGTTAATTGGGTTGAAAATCAATTATCTCAAGAGTGAGGTGTATGTGTTTGGGACTTCTCAAGGGGAGAAAGAGATGATGGCTAACATGCTCAATTGTGTGTTGGGTAGTTTTCCAATGAAATACCTTGGGATCCAAATCAGTTATAAACATTTAAGCATGGGAGCTTTTTTTCCCTATACCTCAGAAAATGACTAAACGATTGGACCCCTGGAAAGGGAGGTTTCTTACTTCTGGGGGCAGGCAAATACTGACAAATTCCTGTCACAGTAGTTGTTTCTATTTGCTCAAAGATGGAGTTCATAAGTCAATGGATAGTATAAGGGCTAAGTTCCTTTGGCAAGGTGCTGAAGGTAAATTTAGATATCATATGGCCAAGTGGGAAATGGTCAGTAGGCCCAAAGACCAGGGGCGTTTAGGGATTATCAACAGAACTATTATGAATGAATGTCTTTTAGTTAAATGGATATGGAAAATCTTTCAAGAGCCTGATGAACTTTGGTTTAAAATCCTTAAGGCCAAATACATGGGTGAGAATGGTTTCATTGCTTCAAAAGTGACTGGGGGTCACAATTCTGGAAAGGTTTGCATAAGGGCAAGCACTTGTTCAAATGGGGGTCTGTGTTCAAAGTAGGAAATGGTAAACACTGTAAATTCTGGGATGACTGTTGGCTGAATAATGTGCCATTGAAATTACTATATGATGATCTATATAAGATGGCCAGGGAACCTGCCTATTTTGTTGCTGATTGTTGGGAGGATGGAGCATGGGTGATAGACTTTAAGAGATGCTTGTCTATTCAGGAATATGACAGATGGTTAGGCCTTCTTGAAAACCTGAACGATATTGCCCTGACTGATAATAAAGCAGATTCTGTGATATGGGATTTAGATAATAAACAGCAGTACTCCACTAAATCTCTTTATAGATTTATTACTGACAGGGGGGGGTCTCTAGTAGAGCTGCTGGTTGTATCTGGAGGAGCAAGGTACCACTGAAAATCAAGGTTTTCCTCTGGCAAATGTTCAACAATAAGCTACAAGTAGCTGTAAACTTGGTGAAGAAGGGTTGGAAAGGGAAGAAAACCTATTGTGTGTGTGGATGTTTTGAGTCCATTGACCATATCTTTTTCCAGTGTTACATGGCGAAATTTGTGTGGAGTGTCATCAAGGAGGTGTTTTCCAATTGAGTTATGTCCCTTCTTCCTTGAGTGATTTCACCATGACTTGGTTGATGGCCAAGGGGCCCCTGCCATCCAGGTTAATCATTTTTTTGTTTGCAGGGTTCACTTGGGCTCTGTGGACTTCAAGAAATGAGATGGCTATCTCCAAGAAGTTTCCTAAGAGTCCCACTGATGTCATCTACATTGCGCTCTCCTTCATGCAGAAATGGAGCGTTAATCTGAAGGAGAAGGATCAGGATTGTGTCGCACAACTGAAGAATGCTGTTATGTCCTGGATCAAAGGATTCAAGCTGAATCCTATTCTGATGTCTGATGTCGTCAAAATGTAATGCTGTAATAGGCTTGAGAGGAGTTAAGGAGTGTGGTTCTTTTGTGTGAGTTCTGTCGATGTAACTGGTAACCCCAGTATTTGCTACCGTTCTGTGCTTTCAATAAAAGCTGAGGTAAAACTCTCTTAAAAAGAACTAAGAAGGCAAGGTTGTTCACTCATGACTCACAAGTTTCTCTGCTAATAGATTTTTATCATGTACCTTTCTAATAGGTTAGAGTTCCAATGCTTTTTTTGTCTGACTTAAATGCTTCAACAGCTACTTCAGATTCAGGTGCTGGACACTACTTGAGTAGTAATGTACCTGTCGTGAAGCTGGAATGGAAAATGTTCTGCAGCTCTTCTTTTCCTATGGAAAAGGACAACATATACTATTGGTTAATTAGGACGATTCTTATATGTAGTTTTTAGGCCATGAAATCTTGAATTTTAAGTAAAACCACACTTCCAGAATCAGTGATTACGATTGTGTTTCTGTCAGTGAATGCATTGCACTGGGTATGGATGCACTCTCCAGCCACCCTCTTAGTATAAACAACTCAATTGAGGCTTGGTGAGTATCTAGGTTACTTTACAGGTGACATTTTTTTGGTTTCTTTATCAAATAGATTAAGCAATTCCAACAAGGTCGAGACATCCTGTTATTTGCTTTCTTTTTTTCCTATATGCTATCACATAATTTTTATATTTTGCCAATATAAATAGAATAAAATCAAAGGTGTTACTAAACATGTAGCATTTATAGCATTTGACGTTTGCAATAAATACCAAGTTACCACCTCACTCCATATGCGGCTTTGTCATGTGGGCCTGCCACTACACACGTCAGACCCGTGCCAGGGACGCGCCGCAACAGCAGCCTACGCGGCCAGTTTGTTAGCATGGCCAATCTAGCCTTAATTTTAGCTGTTTCCTTCTAGGGTTGTTAGAGGGAAGGTCCTATTTACTTGTCATCTTGTGATCAGACTCTTAAGCAATATCAATTATCTCCATTCCCTACTCTCCCTCTTCTCCAAAATAGGCCATCGAGGGGAAAAACCTCGCCCCAACCCTAACGATCGGGGCTACGAACTCCATAGCTGCGGTCGAGTTACCTACGACATCAACATTCCGGGCGTTCCTCGCCACAGCCGCCGACCACACCATCACCAGCGCCACACTTAGCTTCCGCCCCGCCCACCCCGCATCACGTGTCCACCATGGGCGACAAAGGCTCCAACAACACCGACATGAAGGCCGCGCTCGCTGCCCTCACCGAGACCTCAAGTCCTTGTAGTCAGCCATCGATACCAACTCCCAAGCGATCCAGCACCTGGATGCGGCGCGTCCACCGCCGCCGTCGTGGTCGGGTGCCAAGCCCGCGTCGAGCGAGTACCACAATGATCGTCCCCCACGGTTCTAGAAGATGGACTTTCTAAAGTTTGACGGCAAGTCCGACCCCCTTGCCTTCATCAATTGTTGTGAGTCCTACTTTTATCAACAACGAGTCATGGAGGAGGAGGTGGTGTGGATGGCGTCATACAAACCTCGACGAGGGGGCACAAATGTGGTACATCCAAGTCCAACAGGACGAGGGTATGCCATCATGGCGGTGTTTCACCAAGCTCCTTCACCTTCGCTATGGTCCACCCCTGCGCTCCAATCCCCTCGGCGAGTTGGCGGCGTGCAAGTACATGGGCTCCGTCGTCGAGTACCAAGACCGCTTCGAGGCGCTACTACCTTGTGCGAGCACCCTCACTGCCGCCTAGCGGGTATAGTTCTTCATTGTCGATCTCTTGCCACCCTTCAGCCTCGATGTGGAAGTCCACAATCCACACTTCCTCGCTGCCGCGATGAGCTTGGACCGCAAGCTCGAGCTATGGGATCAGTACACGGTAGTCAACGCGCCTCTACCGGCCCTGCGCGCTGAAGGCCATGGCCTACTGCCGGCGCCGGCGCCGCCACCGCGCCTGGCCCTACTGACGCCCAACACCACACCACTGCCACCGGTGATGGTCACCGTGGAGGGCCGCCCGGTCAAGCGCCTGTCCTAGATTGAGATGGAGGAACGGCGCCGCCTCGGCCTATGTTACAATTGTAACAAGAAGTTCAAGCGCATCCATAACAAGATCGACCATCACCTCTTCTGCTGGACAGCGTAGACGACGAGGAGGAGGCGCCGGTCGATGGCACCATGGCAGACATGGAACCTCACATTTCCCTCCACGCCATCGCTAGGGTCCACACCAGCGAGACCATGTAGATGCATGTTGATGGTAGATAACAAACATTATAAACCATCAATATAACATGTATAAGGGCATGAATACAATCACCAACATAGGTTTAGAGTTTTAAACTAACAAATTCCACGAGTTTTGGTGAATCTGTATTTTCTGCAGGGTTTATCCAGAAAACCATCAAGGTAGACCTAGATGCCAGAATTAATCGCGCTTAATCATCGCATAAACAACTCTAGAAGGTTCCAGAGGACACCACACTGAAGTGGAGGGCGAGGAGCCACCAGGTGGGACCGGCCGGTCTCACCTACGGGCCGACCGGTCTAGGGCCCCACCCATCAACCTCCATCTCATCATGTCAGTTCTCCACTGCCTCCTAGATTGCATCTACGCCATTTATTCAAGCCGGTTTGATCCGAGGGCTCAGGATTGACGCTCCGACCTATATATATCAGCCCCTACCACCCCTAGAGAGATCCCCAGTCATCAAGTCATTTGAGAAGACAGAAACCCTAATCATCCTCAGAGCTCCATCATATTCTAGGGCATAGCTAGCTAGGTTAGGTCTAGAGGGAGGCAAGCTTCGCTTGGATTCCTGATCGTGTCAAGAGTGTGGCTTGGTATAGCTTTTGTACCCCCTCTCTTTTGTATCTCTCATTACTTTTATATGTTTGCTACAATTGTTATGACATTGTTCTTCATATCATTCATGTTTCTAGTTATAATGTTCATCGTCTACTTTGATTATATGCTTAGTATAGTTAGATTATCATCATATTCATGCATAAGTTCATATAGTGCTTGCTCTTTGGATCCAGGGGTGAGTGGTTGACATTGTGTAAGCATGGTGCTTATATGTTGTTTACCTGCGGATACACCCTATATTCTGGGCCATGTGGTAGATCGCGGATGTGACACTCCCGTTGAGTTCTTTGTAGTCCACTCCCCAAATATAGGACAAGTAGGATCTAGTTACGAAGGAAGACAAGCTCTGTTCTTAATCTTCCATAGTAATATCCCTTATGTGTAGATATGAAGTTGATCTTAATCATGATTACTAAGTGTAATTGCACTAATCAATATATGCTTTGACTTGTAGTTAAGAATGACTTAGGAATTATTCCTCTAATATTCTACTTAGCCATGCTAATGCCATAGAAAGGAGTACTCTGAGTGATCAATGATTAGTTATTACTTACTATTCATATACATTTATCTTTTGACTTGCCCCTGTTATGAGTAGAAGTTTGGTTATGGTTTATTTCTCCATCATGTGTATAAGTTATCAATATATTCCAACTGCCCGTCCTTCCCTGTGGTAAAAATATAAATAACGATACCTGAAATACTCCCGGGTGAAGTGCTACAATGGTATATTATCTGTGCGCTTGCAGATCCCTTTCATCTTATTATATATATTCTTTCTAGTCACATGAAATTCTAAAGTACTTCTTAGTGTCATTCTAGAAGTGGCACTAGGTAGTACCAACAAGCATTTCTGGCATCATTGCTGGGAATGACAACTTAGTAAAAGTGATGCTAAGGAATGTCAACAACATTAGGTGGCTACTAAAACAAGTGCCAAGTTAATAAATACCAACAATGCACATCCAGCTCGGTGGCGTCACCCTGCTTGCACTCCTCGACTTGGGCTCCACACACAATTTCATCTTCAAGGAGGCAGCGTGGGGCACCTCCCTCTAGCTAGAATGTCGTGGCACCATGAAGGTGACCATGGCCGATGGTGAGCGCGTCACCTGCCTGGGCGTGTTACGCAGGACACCCATCTCCATCACTGGCGAGGCCTTCAAGGTGGACCTCTTCACTCTTCACTCTTCCTCTTGCTAGCTACGATGTCGTCCTAGGCACCCATGACCACGTCACCTGCCAGGGCGTGTTACGCAGGACACCCATCTCCATCACTGGTGAGGCCTTCAAGGTGGACCTCTTCGCTCTTCCTCTCGCCAGCTACGATGTCGTCCTAGGCACCATTGGCTTGCTTCGTTGGGGCCCATCCTATGGGATTTCGGCGCCCTCACCATGTCCTTCTGGCGTCAGGACCACCATGTGAGCTGGCGCGGCGTAGCGGGTCCGCCAGCCCGGCCCTCTAGGTTTGCACCGGTGATAACCTCCTAGAGGCTCTGCTCGCCGAATTCTCTTCCATCTTCGATGAGCCCCATGACCTCCCACGGCCGTGCTCCTGCGACCACATCACCCTGCTCTATGGGGCACAACTAGTCACCGTCAGGCCCTACCGCTACCCAGTGACCCATAAGGATGAACTAGAGCGTCCGTGTGCCTCCATGCTGGACCAAGGCCTGATCCGCCACAGCTCATCTATCTTCTCACCGGTACTCCTCGTCAATAAGGCCAATGGCTCATGGTGATTCTATGCTGACTACAGGGCCCTCAACACCATCATGCAGAAGGACGCCTTCCCTATTCTAGTCATCGATGAGCTCCTGGATGAGTTGCATGGCACCAAGTTCTTCACGAAGCGCCACCTCCGCTCAGGCTACCATCAGGTGCTCATGAATCCGGCGGATATGGACAAGACAACATTTGCACACATGATGGCCTTTACGAGTTCCTCGTTGTGCCGTTTGGCCTATGGAACGCACCAGCATCCTTCTAGGTGCTCATGAACAATGTCTTGTGCCCACTCCTATGTAGGTTCATCCTCATCTTCTTTGACATCCTCATCTCAACGACTCGTGGGCCGATCACCTTCGCCACATCCACGCCATCCTCAGCACACTACACCAGCACCACCTCTTCATCAAGTAGTCCAAGTGCGCATTCGGCGTCGCCTCTACCACGTACTTGGGCCACATCATCTCAGCGAAAGGCATGGCCATGGATTTGGCCAAGGGCCAGGTCATGCACGACTGGCCCCTCCCTCACTCGGCACATGTAGTCCGGGGGTTCCTCGGCCTGGCGGGATACTACTGCAAGTTTGTGCAGGACTACAGCACCATCGCCACTTGAAAGGTCCTAATATGGCTAGAGGGGGGTGAATAGCATATTTAAAAACTCTACAAGACACTAGAGCAATTGATTAGTACAACAAACAACGTAATGCAATTTTGCTCTAGCTCTACAAGGGTTGCAAGCCACCTATTTCAACAATTCTAGTTGCTATGATCTCTAGCACACACAACAAGCTAGGTCACTACTCACTAAGCTAGTGTGCTCTCAAAGACTAACTAAAGAGCCACACTAGCCAAACTAACAAGCTCTCAAAGACTAACTACACTAAAGAGCTTGACAACTAGTTTGCAATGAATGTAAAGGAGCGAGTAGGGTGATTATACCACCACGTTTAGGAATGAACCGATCACAAGATGTAGACAATCCAATCACCGGGAGAACTCCAATCACACAAGAGACAAGATTTTTTTTTTTCAAGGTTCACGTGCTTGCCGGCACGCTAGTCTCTGTTGTGTTGACCAACACTTGGTGGTTCGGCGGCTAAGTGGTGTTGCATAAATCTTGTCCACACAATTGGACACCGCAAGAACCTACCCACAAGTGAGAAAGCTCAATGACACGAGCAATGTACTAGAGTTGCCTTTGGCGCTCCGTCGGGGAAGGCACAATACCCCTCACAAGCAACCGATCGAGGCCGGAGACAATCACCAACTCCGCTCAATGATCCTCCAATCACCGGGCTGTCTAGGTGTCAGCAAACATCAAGAGTAATAAGCTCACAACTAGCCCAAATCACCCAATTAGTGCCACAAGATGATGCAACTCAACGCAATGCACTAGAGGCTCTCCAAACTCACTCAAGATGATGAAATCAAATGAACAAGTGAGTGGAGTGTGTTGCTCAGCTTCCAAAGGGTGTGCACAAGTGTAAGAGGTGCCAAGAGAGTGGCCGAGGCCGGCCACACCCTCTATTTATAGCCACAAAAGCAAATAGAGCCATTATACCCCTTGGAGCTATTTTTGCGAGGTCACCGGACAGGGCGGTGCCTGGCACTGGACATGGCGGTGCCTGGCACTGGACATGGCGGTGACTTTCCCAACGGTCAAATTCCAACGGCTAAAAACTAGCCGTTGGGGCACCGGACAGGGTGGCGGTGACCACCCTGCTGAGCCCCCCGTTTTCCATGTTCTCTAGATAAAAGGGGCACTCTGAAGTGCACTAGGCCTAAATGCAATGCATGAAGTCCAACACCTAGTGGCACTAGATAACCGAATTGTCTAGTTAAGAACCCCTCTTAATAGTATGATCATCTATCCTAAATGTGATTACACTCTCTATAGTGTCTTGATCATCGAAACAAAACCCCTATTTATACCTATGCCTTGAGCTCCATAGGGTTTTGTTTTTCTCTTTCTTCTTTTCCAAGTTGAGCACTTGATCATCATCACATGTGGCCATTTACACATTTCATGTGATCAACATCACCATTTGAGTGCCACCATGCTCCTTACTTGGATTGCACCAACCTTGCTCATATCACAACTCATGACAAAGGTTAGTGCTAGGTTTCATCAATTATCCAAAACCAAACTAGGGCTTTCACCGCTCCTCTGATGGTCCTACGTAAGGATGGTTTCATGTGGACTGACGCCGCCACCGAAGCCTTTGAGGCATTGAAGACAACGATTGTAACACCCCGGGTGTTAAGCATCACTAAAACTTGGCCATGTCATCATCATGCATAGAAAGTATCCATGGTAGCTAACCATGCTTTGCATTTACTAAAATCAAGATTATTTTTAGGTTATGCAATGCATTGGTGTGATGTAATGTGCAACAACCAAAAATCATTTTGAGGTACTTTGTGACCTCTTATTTTTGAATTTCACTAAAATACTTGAAAATATGCCCTAATAAACTTTGAGGTGTAAAGTTTGTACTTTACACTAGCGTCAAGAGTAGGGTATGAATTAAAGTCCAAACCTCTAAAATTTGAGCTCCAAATGTGAATTCAAAATGTGATTTCAACACAACCATTTTTGGCTAAGCTGTGGATTTCAACATTTAAGTTCCATTTTAGGGAATTTATTAAAATGAACTTCTCAAATAAACTTGCTTCAACCATTGTATCATTGATCGGTACAAAGTTTGTGCTAACCAATGGTGATATTGGTTGATAAGTTTGTTAGTTAATTAATCACTAATTAATTCCCTAAGTTAGCTAACCAAATCAATTTTGCAAACCCTAACTGAATTTCCAAAGTTGGTTTCAAAGTACTCTTGTTCCTCATCTTGTATCTCTCAATCCAGTAAGATTTAGTGCTTGTTTCTTAAAGCAAAGATGAAGCCTATATCAAGATGAACAAGTTCTATTAAGGTAGATCTTCATGTTTCTGTTTGGAATCAAGAGAAAGAAGGAGGAGAAGGGGAGGGTTTCAGTCGGTGAACATTGAATCCGGCAGCAGTGTGCCTGCTCATCGCCACCCGCCGCATTCCTTCACGCGGCTTCTCGTCCATGGCATGCAGCTGCTTGCGTGGAGGTGACCAAGCAGCTGTTGTCGATCGCTCCTGCCTCGCCCTTGCCTTATATCACCAAGCCGGTCGCTGTTTTTCTTCCTCTCGATTCTCACCGCCGTCGTCGAGCATCTCTCCCCGCCGGCACAATTCACCATGCTCGCTCGCAATTGCTCGCGCGCATAGCCTCGCCACATCCTTGCACTCCTCTCAGACTCGCTTGCCTCATCTCGCACCACCAAAGTTGGCCACTCCGGTGAGCCTCTCGCTCAAACAGCTACCATTTCGTGATCGCCATGAGACTGTGGTGCTCACCTGCATGACCGTTGATTGATTCTCCTATAGGTTTCACTGGAACATTGCCTCGCTGTCGTGTCCATGTCGCCGCGTCCACCCTCGATGCTAGCAACTTTCTCCGTCACGTCTCCACCTCAACCGAGTGGTCGAACTTGTCTACAGTGAGCTCCTAAGGCTATCGATTACCTTTGTTTTACTTCTACTGCCTCACCATGGCCGCCGCATCACTGGCGCTCCGCCGTGTCCGCCATGGCCGGCGTGGAGCTTGCGTCGTAACCCTAGTTGTTCGTTTAGCATCGTAGATCAATGCACGGTGTCCTCCTGAGCACGTAGGTGCTAGCCGTGTCGCCGGAGGCCTCGCTGGCAGCGAGAACCCGCCGATCACCGTGGGGAGACCGCCGGAGTTGACCGGGGCCCTCTGTCAGCGACAGTGGGTATGGGGGGTTCGGGTGAAAAATGTTTTCCAGCAGTTTTTTTGTTTTCTAAAAATGATTAAATTGATCTGATTCTTGTTTATTTCATAGAAAAATATAGGAATGTGATAAAATCATGAAATTTTTTGTGTGGCCTCTTCATGATGTGCTCTATCTAAGAAAAATATGAAATGATGAAAATCAATAGATTTTGCATGCTTAAAATTTACGTCTTTTAATTAAATAAATGCACCTTCCATGATTTTTATTGGCTAAAATAAATATCTTTCAATCATGAAACTTTTTGTGTAAATGTTATGTGCAATAACCTACCTCCATAAAAAGTTTGGTGCTGTTTTGATAAATTTTAATTATCCACTTAATTACATGCCTTTAATCAATTAATTAATAAATGCTAAAATAATTAGGATAAATCATAAAATGACTTGAATGTGATTCAGATTGATTGTAGACCTTAGGACACAAACACCTCTTATGTTCCTTGGCAAATTAATTACATATTGGTTGTGCTCATAATCAACTTGACAATGTTAATAACTAAAAGTGCTTTTGTTAGTTAACTTCATTTGTACCGTGAAGGAAAGTTGTACTCAAATGCTTGGTCATCATAATCCATGTTAAGTACATCATCATTCTAAAGTATGCATATTCACTTATGTTTAGTGATCGAGAGTGGAATCCCGTTGTTGAGCAAGTCCTAGAAGTGGATTTCTTATCAGTGCAATTGGTTATCTTATCTGTGGTTTTCTGAAGTGCCTGACAACCCCATCACCAAAGGCAAGCCCCGGAGCATAACCCCTTCCCTTGTGTTTTATAAACGTTATTCACTTAAGTCTTATGCTTGATGCACTTAAGTAAAATAGGAGTTATTTGAATACCAACTGCTGCATGCCTGCCTTGATATTTCTATACCCACCCTTGTCACCCTATTTATAATAGTAGGTTAGTGATGCTTAGCCATGGTTAGTATATAAGAGTTGAGCAACAAGTTGGTTGCAAATGTTCTTGCCCAGGGAATGCCCTGTGATATAATAATGATCATGAATTTAATTTGAGACCAGGCGGACTCTTTGCTTGCGTCAAGAATTGAGTCTTGATGTAGTGCCCCGCCTGTGTCGATTGAGGACCGTTCGTTGTAGGATTGCTTGTGTTCGAGACTTTGTAGTACTGGCCACATACTCCGGTAAGCCTAACACCTCGGCTATTCTATTACGAGAAAGGACAATCGCGCACTGAGAGTGGAGAGATGGCGAGAGTAGCGTGTACCCACCCTACGGAAACATCTGGGATGCCGTACGGCGGTGGAGTACTGTATTCTCGGGTGGCGCGAACCCATTCATGTTTTGGAGGATCCGAGTGAAGGTTGATATATGTAGGTCAAGGACTTGCATATGTCGTGTGGTGAGGAAACCCTTGCTAGCCCTAATCGATTCGAATTGCCGTTGCTTCTTGAAGAAGAAGACTCAATCTTCTGCCCTGCATTGTAGTTATTAAATGAAACAATGGTACTGATGATCATGAGATGTGATGATTAAAGAAGTGGTTGCTTTAGATCAGGTGCAAACTGAAAACTAGTAATGATTTAACTTGAGCTAAAACATTGAAAGTAAGGATCAATCATTAGTAAGCTTTTCTGCAAAAATTAATCTTGATTCTTGCTATAGACTTACCTTGATTCCCTTAGGCCTACATATCCTTGGAGTCTTTCCTTTTCGTCAGGTTAAGTCTTGTTGAGTACCTTTGTACTCCGGGTTTATTAACCCTTTGTTGCAGGAGGAGAACCAGTAGTAGAGAAGTTTGTTGTGCACCCTTGGGCAGAGTGAATCTCTCTTGTGTGTTACCAAAGTGATACATGCCATGCTACCGTACTGCCTCATTGGCTAAAAATTTATGAATTGTAATAACTCAATGAATGATTTGTAAAATTATAGTTTGTAAATCTTCCGCCATTTATTCTGATGTAATTGTATAAACTGTTGTAACACTGCAATGCTTTCTGTAATGTATCCTGCTTGGAAAGAAAAAGTGGATGATTTGGGTTTCTCGAGGACTCCCGATAGACTACCGGGATTGTGTGGCTTACGTGTGCTATAGTCAAAAGTCTGTGAGACAATGACAGACACATGTGGGCCATATAATTTGGGTGGTTCTGCCACAACGATCATGACAGCACTAGTGATGGTTCTCCCTGACTTCGCCCAACCCTTCGTCCTCGCTTGGGTATGATCCTGCAACATCATATGGTGGGCATGCTACTAGGGGTTGACTTTGTGGTTGATATACAAGCCTAGCGCCACGAACACCGTCATTGTTGCCCTCTCCTGGAGGGACACGGACAATGGTGCTCTTCTCGCCATCTTAGGTCCCCGCTTCAACTTCATCGAGCGCCTCCACCAAGCACAAGCCATGGATCCAGCACTGGTGGCCCATCGTGGGATGAGATCACTGTGGGCCAGTGTGCCGCACCGTGGTCCATCATCAACACATGGTGGCATACGACTCCCGCCACTACTCATGCCGCCGTCAGCACCAACGTCGATGTGGGCTGACATAGGCCTCGACTTCATCAAAGCCCTACCTCGTGTTGGGGGCAAATCAATGATCTTGATGGTGGTGGACCGCTTCAGTAAGTATTGCCACTTCATTTCGTTGTCTCATCCATACATGACAGAATCAGTGGCATTGGCATTCTTCACCGATGTGGTCCATCTACACGGTGCGCACCCCAGTCCATGGTCTTCAACCACAACCTTGTCTTCACCTCCTCCTTTTGGTGGGAGCTCATGCGCTTCATGGGCGCCAAGCTGCACATGACGACGGCGTTCCATCCCCAGTCCGGTGGCTAGAGGGGGGTGACCAACCATGTCATCGTCATGTACTTGCGCTGTTTCACCGGCGACCGGCCTCGACGGTGTCTCTAGTGGCTTCCTTGGGTCGAGTATGTCTACAACTCCACCTACCAGCCCTCGCTCTAAGACACTCTGTTTTGGATGGTCTATAGGCATGATCCTCCGTCTATTAGCTCCTACGAGCCCAGCCAGACGTGGGTTGCTGCAGTGGCTGAGAACATGGCAAACAGGGGTGAGTTTCTGGCAGACGTTCGTTATCACTGGACCAAATGCAAGCAGTGTAGAAGTGCCACTACGACAAACTTCACTGTGTCATCACCTACACCGTCGGCGGGTGGGTCTGGCTGCGTCTCCGCCACCGCGCCCCTGCCTCCCTGCCCACCATGACCAAAGGAACGCTAAAGCCCTGCTTCTACGGCCCGTATCGCATCACTAAGCTAATCAACAACGTCATCGTGTGCCTTACCCTGCCAGTCCGTGACCATCTCCACGAGTCTTCCATGTGGGCCTCCTCAAAAAGTTCATCGACACCCCGCCAATGCGCCACCGCCTTTGCCGGTCATCCACAACGGCTCCGTTGTCCCGGAACTAGAACGCGTCATCCGTGCCCGCCTTGCCTGCGACGTCTGCAAGGTCCTCATCCAGTGGAAGGTCGAGCCCACGTCGTCGGCAAGTTGGGAGGACGTCGACAACTTCATCGATCCTTGTAGCTCAAGGACGAGCTACTCATCGAGGGGGAGAGATGTCATGTGGGGCCGCCACTACACGCGTCGGACCCGCGCCAGGGATGTGCTAGTACCGTTGTAGTGCGCGCAGTCACCACGCCTACGCGCCCAGTTTGTTAGGGTGGCTTATCTAGGCCTTAATTTTAGTTGTTTCCTTCTAGGGTTGTTAGAGGGAAGGTCCTATTTACTTGCTGTCGTCATGTGATAAGACTCTTAAGCAATATCAGTTATCTCCATTCCCTAATCTCCCTCTTCTCCAAAATAGGGCGCCGAGGGGAAAAACCTCTCCCCAACCCTAGCGATCGGGGCTATGAACTCCGTAGCCGCGATCGAGTTACCTATGACCTCGACGCCCTTAACAAGCTTGATTTCATAACTTAGTGTCTTCATATTATTATTGTCGGTAAATGTGAAAATGCGCACTTAATATATCCTAGATCAAGTGGCTGTATAAGTTCCATGCCCTACCAAATGTCATTGCGATTCCCAAGGAGGCTAATCATAGTTATTTGAGATAACATTAATATTAGTAATTTGGTAGAGGCCCTGTCACCATAGCTACAAAATAGTAATTCATCTGCTACTTTACTAGAATAGCGATGGATGCCTAAATTCTTGCATTTGGATGACCATATTAGTGTTTTGGTGATATTTTTAGTTTTTATTATACAACATGGGTGGGACTGATATTGTTTCTTTGTGAGACCCTCATGTAATGTTTGTGATCCCTTTTTGTGCTAATCTTGATAGGTTATTGCTACGGAGTGTGATCCTAAAGCTTGGTTCACAAACGATGCTAAGCTTATATGGTTATGGTTGCATAACTTTGAGGCATGTAAAAATGTCTTTCCAATCAGAATGTTCTGTGTGTTTTACCACTTTGCAAGATTTGATTAGTGATTACATGACATCTAGCTATTGATTTTTTATTTACCTTTGTACTTCTACGCAGGTGGTGTGTGCTCCAAGTTTAGAAGCAAGATTTGATTAGTGATTACATGACAACTAAATAATGCCCTCTATATTTCATTGTTAAGAAGAAAATAAATAGACGATGTATAAACATTCAGGTGCCTAAATACAACATTGTTTTTTCTTCGGTGTAACACCCTAGGTGTTTGGCTTCCACTAAATTGCATGTAATTTCATAAACATATGCATCATCTATGTCATCATGCCCTTGTCACTAAAACACACATATGCAACATTTGCTAATTCTGTTTGTTTCATACTTGATTGCTTATGAATGGTAGTAGTGCAACCTGTGAATGCAACATGAATTTCTCATACCTTGAAACATGGCAATATGGTAGTAATGTGACAAGTGTAAAATAACAACAAAGTCATGAAACATGTGAAACATTGCATTGCAACATTTGGGTGAATTGCTTGTTTTGTTGTTTCATCACATGTGATCATTTGACATGGGTATAGCACTTGTGTAAAGTGGTTGATTATGGTCTAATACACCTTAACTACACTTAGGGTAATTGTTTGGACACTGTTCATGTGGACCAAAATGACCAAATTGCCCTTTTGGAGAGGTTTGACTTGAATTGACCCTTAGAGTGCCACTGTTTGACTGATTCAAAAGACTAACTTAGAGACCTTGCATGGCTGTGCACTCTTTACCAAAGTTGTAGCTAAATTATCAAGGAACAAAAGTTGTTTTATGATCAACTCATGAAAATGTGTGGAACATCCTCAAACATGGCCCACAAGTCATTATTGATGGTGGATTCAACACTGAAAAAGATTCTAAGTCCTAACTGTATTTTCAGTTTGATTGAGCCACCTTTGGCTTGATACAACTCAGGATACAGGGTGAATTAGCTGTTGATGTCTAAATCAAAGTTGTAGCCCTACCATAGCTCTACAACTTTCGTATACATTATTTCCACTAAATCATCACGGTTTAGGAGATCCATCACTGCTAAGTTCGCCTATCAGTCGGTTTCCGTTGTCTGAATGGGTGCTACAGTGACTGACCGCCATTAGACAACAGACGCCGCGTGTGTGCCACCCGTCGCCGGACTTCTGCTCGCGTTGCCACGCGCCACGGGCATCCTGGCGCTGCTGGCCGCGACTTGAGCACCCCGCGCGCCTGCCCGATGCACTCGCCAGCTCCATTTGCCTCTTTTTCGCCTCCACCGCGCGCAGCACCAAGCCGCTGCAGCTTCGCCATTGCCGGCCAAGCTTCGCCATCGCGCTCACGCGCCTTTGCAAAAACGCGTTGCTCAGTTCGCCTAGAGCCTCGCCGTGATCTCCTCTACCACCTCCATCTCTCAGTCGGTTCGTTTGAGTCTTGGTAAGCGTGAATTCGTCATTTCCTCCACCGCCGCCATGGCGGGACCTCGTCGGAGTTGGCGCTCCACGCAGCCAACTGTCATCGCGCCCCTTGCCATCCCTTCTCTCCCTTGCGCTAGCTGCTGCGTGTGCTACTGATGCTCGGAGAGCAGGCCACTAGGGTCGTAGCGCCGTCGACTCGCCGGAACCGGCCAAGCCGTGGCCGTGCGCCACCATGGCCGTCGCCATTGCCTTTAACCACGACTATCGCTTCAATAGATGGTTCCAATAGATGCGCACGGGTGAGGTGAATGCCGTAGCACCGCTGGCCTCGACGGAGGAGTCACCGACGACGAGCTTCGCCGCCGCCCTTTTCTTCCTCCCCTGTTCTCTCGCTGACCCGCGGGACCCCGTTGTCAGTCGCTGAAGCAGGCGGGAGCCGGCGTGGGCTGCGCCATTTCTGGACCGCGCCAGCGCCTGCGTACACGCGCGCGTTGTGGGCCGCCGTTCTTCCGGGCCGGCCCAGTAGCTGAGATAGGTTTTCTTATTTGTGTTTTGTTTTATTCTTTTCACTGATTTGTGTATATATTCAAAAATATGTATCTCCTAGTTGGTAGATTCAAATGATGTGGTTCCAATTTTGCTGAGTTCATGATAATGTCTAGTTTATATTAAAATATGATTTATGCATGAGATAGCTACTGTAATTTTTGTAGATTTTTCTGAACAGTTTTACTATATATTGCTTTAATCACCTAATTAACTAAATAAATTAGAAAAGGGCATTAAATAATTTATTTAGAAGTTGGCACTATACTTTCTGCTGTTCCTTTGGTATGTGCAACAAGTTGGTAAACTTGGTTTGGTCCAATTATGCTTTTGCATCATCATTAAATAATTAAGTTAGTAACCCTGTCATTTCTGGACAGATTCTAGGTTTACTGGAATTCAATTTGGTTAACGTAAGAATCATGCTTTGATGTTTACAAATGATTTGTAGAGAATTTCATAAGATTTCCAGAATGTCCTCTTGCAAGTCATTTGAATTTATAGAACTCTGGTTATGATTGAATTAAGGAACTACCCGTGTGCATATGAAACTTTAACTGTTGTTTTAAGTATGCCTTTACTATTTCTAAGTTTGTGGTAATGTTCCTAGGTGTTAGGCCTTTAACTGAAGATGAGCATCTTTATCTTAGGTTATGCAAGTTAGGTAAGTTGATCTCGTTCTTCAAGTTAAGTTAGATACACGTTTTAAAATGATTTGAATAGAGCTATTCTTAATCGGTAAACGAGTGTCCAGTGATGTTTTCGTTAAACACTTACTGTGCTTCATTCATCATGAGCATCATGTCATTCCTTATGCATCCATGATATTTATCTTGTGCACCGGCATGCAATAGGTGTACCGGAAGGAGTGACCCTACTGGAATTCAAGGAACCGAGCGAGCAGCAGCAGTCGACACCGGAGATTCAGGAGGAGCAGCCTTTAGGAGAGGTGCCAGACGAGGTCGCCGTTGAGTGCCCGGATCACCGTCCGTGCAACTTTGTGAAAGGCAAGCCCCGGAGCATATTAAGCCTCCTAATTTTCGAAATGCAGTTACAATATTATTGTTACATATATATATTATTGCATTAAGTTTAGGCGTTGGATAGAAACACTTGCTGCATTGGTTATCCAATCCTTGTCTAGATATTGATACCCTAAATCCTATGTAGCTTAGGCTCGTGTAGTGCTTAGCCCTGCTTTAACACGGTAGAAGTCAGGTGATTTCCTGTCACCTGCGAGATATAGGAAGATACATATGGCACGGTTGGCTATATTTGTTATCGTGGAAAAGAACCAGTCTTAATTTGAAATGAAGACCGGACGGAGGCTTGCCGGTTTGCAGTGACTCCGTCTGTGTCGCTTAAGGACTGAATCTTGGAGCCTTTCCTGTTCATGTTGAACGCATGCCTCTCTCTTAGTTGGCTGGGTCTGGAGACCGACCACGAAGCCGAGTAGCTCACCTCAGGCCGGGAGTCGATAAGTATAAAGTGCGCCTCGGAAGGAAGCCGTAGGCATGAGTCCAAGGGCAGGTGATTTAAAAGTCCTGATCATCCTGGCAGAAGGGTAATCCCTGAGAGTGCTGGCGCTGATCGAACCCACGAATTTGGTTCCTGAGTTGTTCCAAAGGTGACCCACGGCTACCCTTGCAAAGTATGCCAGGGTGAGAGTTAGGAATACCCCCTCAGCTGAATTGTAATTCGATTCGAGTTGCCGTCTCTCCCGGTTAGTGAGAACTTGACGGGCTTATCTCCAAAGTAGATACACTAAATAACATAATGGTTCAGAAATGATGCTATGATGATGACAGCCTTATTATACCTGCTATGGTTAATATTGATTGCTCCTAATAAGTGAGTGCTCTAGTATAGGTGCTAATCTAGTGGACAGGTAAATGATGATAATCTTGATGCTAAGTTTAAATTGGTCACTATATTCATAAGCTCTTTTATGCAAATGTGTCAAGCTAGCCCACCTCTTAAGCCTTGCATGATCCTTAGTGTCTTTTATTTCTGGTTTTGTCGAGTAAGTCTTGCTGAGTACCTTCTCGTACTCAGGGTTTATCTCCCACCTGTTGCAGGTGACCAGTTCTACTTTGGTTGCTGCAAGTATTGCCTTCTCCCGGCTGGGAATGAAGACTAGACCATTGGGCACGGTCTCTCCTAGTTCTCGTATCTGAAGATGCTTTTGTGGGACATGACTAAGATCTGGCAATGTATTTGAAACTTTGAAGTTATGTACTAAACTATATTGCTTCTGCAAATTTAAACTTGGTTTGTAATATTTTATTTTGAACTCTGATGGATATAATCCGAATGCTACTTGTGAAATGGTGTAACGAATGATGTGTTGTGTTGAATCACTACGGTCTTGGTTTGTATGTCGAGAGTTGGTTGAAATCCTTCGTGATTTCCGGAACTACCGGGATTATGGGAGCTTAAGTACAGGAATTTGATCGCTTCGGTGATTGTTTTTGTACTTACGTTCTTATGATTTGGTCGGTTCTGTTACATTCGGTCCATCTTAGATGCCATTATTTTCAAAGGCCCCTGCGTTCAAAGCTTGGCATACCTGAATGGCTTGCTTTTTAATTGATTGCCAAGAACTGAACGGTTCTAATAGTCAATTTTTCATGGTAACTCGGCCTGTAGTGTGTGATCTGTGTATCTTTTCTTTCTTACATGATTTTTTATTGCCGTTTTGATCGGTCCAGAATTGAGTTAGCATGCACAAATGTGTCTAGAGTCTAATAAAAATAGAATTAGTCCCATCTCATTATGGACCGAAGGGGGCTGGTATTTTTCCAAGAAATCTCTAGCCAACCTTCCCCCAAGAGGTTTTTCTTAACACCAATGAATTATATTAATGCTAGAGAAAAACGATAGCTCCAAGAATTTCTTTGTTCCCAACGCCTCCTATTTAGAGACTGTGGCTAAAGATTATGTGCTGAAGTTCAAACAATAGAATTGCAGGATTCATTAGCTGTGTCCTTCCTGGTGTCTTGTCTGAACTGAAGAGTTACAACTTACAAAACCATAATATTAGTGTGTAGCACCTTTATTGTCATGTCACTCCTGCACCGCAGTTGAGCCATCCAAGACCACTTCGCCATTGTCAGTTCCCATCACACCAAGGCAATGGGCGCAACCCAGTAATCCCCAACCCCACAGGCTGTTGGAGAACATGACCTGCAGGATACGGAACCTTGCCGTGGAGAATGGAGATAACTTGGTCTGTTTCTTCTCTCTTCATGCAGGTTCTTACGTTCCTGATGTCACACAGGAGGATGTACCCATGCCGGTTTTGATAAATCAATCAGCAAACTGGAGTATTCTTGAGTTAGATTAGCGTTTAGCTGGGACTAGAAAGGATCTTGGCATAGAACCAGTTCGGATAGAATGCATGAGTCTTCTTGGACTAGAATTGTCAGCTCTACTGTCCTCGATGAGTTTTAAAATCTCATGATACTTCTCTATATACTATTCCGATCAGCTAATAGTTTCTTCTATTGAGGCTTCCACTGAATGACTGGATTCGTCACTCCATTGCTTCTCTTGTCTGTGACGAAATCCACCAAGTGTGAACTGACTGGGCTACCTTTTTGTTTATGTATGATCTGGATATCTGGGTGAGCAGCATAGCTGCATGTTGTGAACTGTATGCTTCCTGTTTCATATTAGCACATCATGGATTGTTTTAGTGTTTCGTATGGAAATTTGGACCAGATTCCTAACAACAGACAAATAACTGTTAACAGTAATGAATTCTGGTCTTGCATGTGATCTATGAATAGATCTCTATGGATTGCAAGAACCTGTAATTAGTGTTATTGATACTAACTGACTCTGAGTTCCTTCATATGTACTTTATAGCACTGCTTCACCATCTGGCTTATAGAAAGAAAGTCCTGGTAGGGCGCCGCGAAGCGCGCTTTCTTTCTACTTTCTAGTAAGCTAAAAACCATGTATGAACTTAAGTGTTTGCAGTCGCAGAGGTCGAAACTATTTTCATTTTTTTTAGAAACAATGACTTAGCAGTGCTTGTGTGAGTTGGTGTTTAGTTTCTAGCGATCCTTGATCGTTCCTATGCAATTGCATTCATTTTTAAACATATCAGCGATTAAAATCCATGCCATACAAAATTTAATTTTGAATATGGAGTACATTTTAAATTTCCATATTTTCTCAGGCATTCGTTACCAGGTTTCATAATTCATAGGCTATTTATCGTTCACGTGCGTGTCAAGGTGTATGTGAATGAAATCTTACAACTGCAATTTTTTAATAATTTTAGTAACATACAGGTAGTTTTGCAAAACTAATTTAAAATGATGAAAAATCAGTTTACTCAAGTCATGCATAAGTATTTTCGCAGTCACAACCAAAGGACCATCATACTAGGAAAATATGTGGTGAAAAGATGGAAACAAATTAAAAAATGCATTTCCATGACTCAATTTTTTTTGAAACTTGGCACATTATAGTTCACCCATATACCCATACTTAATATTTGAGATGCAAAATCATTTTAAAAAATTCATACGAAAATAATAAATTGCAAGTGCATGTCTAGTAGAAGACAAAATTTCTAGAATTTTGTCTTTTGTGCACATACGAAGGCTCTGTTTGGATGTAGATATTCAGACTGAGAAATTGAATTGGCCTAGAATACCAAAGCTGAGGGGAATTGGAAATGGCCTCAAATACCATTGCTATTGTTTGGATGTGCAAGTAGTTGATAACTGGAATCAACCAATTCCAATTCCTGTTTGGATGTATAAACGTTGAATTGTAGTCTGGGTTGTCTACAATGATGTAAATACATTGTAATATGTATTTCACAACTTGCATATTTATTGGATGATTATATTATCACGTTACACACAAAAAACATGAAAATATTCAAAAAAAATAGTAGAAACTAAAATAATATCATTAAAAACTTGGAAAATAATCGATGACAACAGCACATAAATGTTGATCACAAGCATCTATTATAGAGTCAATACTTGATGATCAATAATCCAACTGTCTTGCAAGTGCCACGACATTTCACAACACCTAATTTCAAAGGGGCCATAACAGCAAGCATACATAGGCAGTTCCATATTACATAACAGCAAGCGTACATTACATCTCTTAATCAGCCACCATTGCTCTAATTCAACGTAAGGAGCCATTCTTTCCTGAATTTCATAGGCAATTCCATAAGCGCTTGGAATAAACGCTCATTAAGGATCAGCTTCCCATAAGCCCGCAAAAGGTCACATCTAGCTAAATCTGGTATTTGTTCAAGTGCAGCAAATATTTTAGCAGGAGAAGTGACCTGAGGCAATGGTAATGGCCCGGTGGATTTTAGAGCATCTCGAAATGAAGTCTTCGTATCTGCAAGCATGCAAAGAATTGCTTCACTAGTTCGCTACTTTTTTTGTGGTAAATCTGGGGATGCTTCACTACATTCTTCAGGTGAATCTTGTGCACTCTCAGCAGCTGTCTTGGCACCATCACCATTGGCATGATCTGTAGAATAAATAGTGTTGATTGCATCCCAATTCTTCACCACCTTGTTCTTGTAACAAGCTGCAGCCTTGTTATTCTACACAAAACAAAGACACAGTACAAGTGACTTGTCTTATTATAAAAGTAAAACAGTGAGAAACCAAATATCCATGTACTTACCGCCACATATCTTACCTTCAATCGGAATGAGAAACAACGAACACTTGACAGAAGTAACCTGCTAAATCCAGAGAAAAGTGGTTAGGGTTTGAAAAGAGTGAATCGATGGAGGGAGAAGAAAAGAAGCCTCAATCGATTTGGATGCAGTTAGGTGATTGGGAAAGAGAACAAGGATGGATCCGCGAGGGAGGCGCAGATTAAAGATGGAGGATTCAACAGGAAAGGGGAAGTAGATGAGAGTAGCAAGAAGGCGTACCTGTATAGAGGGAGAATGTCGGAGGATGGTCGGAGATGCACGAGAACAAGGACGCTGGGAGATAGCGCTTTCTCCGTGGGGGTCAACCTCCCGTCGCCTCCACCATCGCCGCTGCCTCTCTCTTGTGAGTCGCTCGCTCTTCTTTTTCCCCGAGTGCGTAGAGTCGTGGGTTGAGAAGGGGTACGCGCGGGGGTTGGGAAAGTGAGGGGAAGCGATTTCGGGCCAATATAGAGCGGGAGACCTCGGAATTTTGGGCGGGCTCTTACCTTTGTGTGGGAAAGGTCCGCGATATTGGGCGCCAATGCCTCGGACCGATTCCAGTATCATCCAAACAATGGAATTTGAGGGTACCAAATGCCAAAGCCAAATCCAAGGTCCAAATATCTACTTCCAAACGGGACCTAAGTGAATTTGTCATTTTCATATGAAATTTTCCAAACTGATTTTGCATCCCAACTTTTTCGTGTGTGTACATATATGGATGAACCATAGATATGCCAAGTTACAAAATCTTGAGTTACATAAGTGCATTTCTCTAAATTAGTTTCTATGTTTGTATGGAATATGTGGTCTCCCCACCCCCACCCACACACATATTTCCCCCATCATTTGCCAGTTGCCAACTGGAGAAAAGACCTGGGGTTATATTCAGACTACTGTAGCCACATTTTATTGTATTCCAAGATACCACCCTTAATTGTAGCTTCTTCTAACCGTATATCACCTATGACGAATAAACAACCAGAAGTCCGGAACAATGTGTGAAAAGATAAAATTACAGATTGCCAAGGAACAAACACTAATGTCAATAATGGTATTACACCTCAAATCTGTTATGAGTCTAGTACTTAAATTTAATCAATTGGCAAGGGCAACCACATGGTTATACCACATTACCACTTCCAAGCCTGTAAGTTACTTCTAGACTGCACAACGCGGCAACATTCTTCCCACGAGTGATCTATGGCCTTTAGAGAACCTTATCGTTTCTTCCACTCCACTTCTCAACAAAAAGATATGTGACCACTTAAAAAAGGTCTCTAATAACAACCACAGCGGGACCGGTAGGACCAGTAAATCCGGTAAGTAGAAAACAGTACATACCTTGGTGCACACAAGGCTATCTGATATCATGTAACTTCAATAGCTACAGATGTGCAGCTATATACTCCTTATGTTCACAAACTGTTAGTGAACCCTGATAACAATGCTAGAAGGCCATTTCCTGAAGAATTTTGAGTGTTGTTTGATGTACCTAAAATGAGAAAATACGGTCAAACCATGCCCATCATGATTGGCATACAAGAGTAGATTATAAGCCAAGAGATCAGTCAAAGAATGGACCAGTAAGGTGCTCACCCATTCCAGATGTTGAGCTGTAATGCCAGATGTGTTACTTGCATATACGCCACCCAGGACCTTACAGCCATGCCACAAAATTGCAGACAAAAGAAAAACGCTATGTCATGCTAAAAAAAGTGAATATGTTGTATATAAAATGAAAGATGAGATCAACACCTTGGAAACAGTCTCAAGGAACATTCCAGGGCAGACTGGCCGTGGCTTGTGGCCAGATACACTTCCCTAGAGGTCACATAAGCATGTGCAGCGAATACTTATTAATGCAAAATATCTGCTAATTTCTGAACATACTAATGAACCAATTTGAACTCAAAACTCACCCTTCCTAATACTCCAGTTAGATTCTCCTGTTCAGAATGCGAAGCAGCACTTGGTTCAATGTTATCAGCACCTTCCCCTCTGCCATTCATAACATCCTTTATCATCCTTTCCAATGCCTTCCCAGGTTTAAGAGCAACGAGCTTGCTCAAAAAGTTTACCTGTCAATTTAACGTGAAAGAATACCTTGAATTCAATGACATATAAATGAATGATCTTGATAAATCGTTTATAGTTCGAGTATATTTTCCAGCCAGTAAAAAACAGCCTTCCTTCTAATTATAGAATAAGTTTTAACTTCACTTGCCATTACCCACAAGTCTTTAGTGCAAACTTTTGTTTTTCAGTTGCCAATTTCTTGCATCTTTCTTGCCAATTTCTCTAAGAACAAAATATCCCTGGTTGATTGATAGGACACCTGCCACGGGGACTCTATCACTAACATCACTAGCTGTGTGACCCACTAAATTCACATCTGGCTGATCTCAATTCTCGTTCATTGTAGATGACACCATGTAACAAGCATACACAAATCAGGCAAGCAACACGTCGAGAGCGACTGGGAGACTCAACCTTCTTCCTCAATTCACTAGGGCCACCCAGATCTGGCCCATTCCCTCCCCCATCTTCGGCAACCTTGCTGGTTGGTGGGAGAGGGGTTGGCCTCAACTTCTTTCCCCTTGTTCCCCTCGCTAGTTTTAGAAATAAGGCAAATTTTGCTCTGGGACATTGGAAAAACGTGGTTTTATCTACATCACACTACCAACATCAAAATTCGCCGAGTACGATTATTGGATCACGTTTGTTTTGTAACACACCTCATGCAATAGAATATGATTTTCGTTGTTTCTGGAGGGAGAAGATTCTTTGAGTGGACGATTTTGCCCCTAGCTCGGCCAACATGGTCTGACCAAACCCATTAACCCTAGCCCGTCGCTTTCCCTTTCTCTCCCTGTCTTCTTCCTCCTAAAACCACTCACTCTTCGTCCTCTCTAATCCCTCTCATCCGGTCCTTGTTGAAACCCTAGCCACTAGAGGGCCAGCAGAGGTGGAGGATGGCGGCGAGTTCTCAATCTGCGTCGGCATCAGGCCGGCCCTCTCTTTCGGCATTCAGAGATGCTCAAGGGAACCTTCCATTAGTGCAGTGCAACCTTTGTGGCAATAGGCAGGTCGGCCGGGTATCGAGCAAGCTGCAGAGCTTAGGGCAGAGGTTCTACAAGTGTACTATTTGAGCATGTAAGTTTGTAGATTGTTGGCACAGAAATCCCCTGCACAGGTGGTGAGAAGAGAGCACACGAGCATAGCACTGCACAAGTCTGAAACTCTGAATGTTTGCTGCTCTTAACTGATTTGCTTCATTGCATTTCCTAGTCTTATATACACAATACTAGTACCTCTACGTGGTATACTAGTACACCTACTACATGTACTACTAATACATGGCTGAGTCAGCCTCAACAACTACCATGGCTGATGTATGCCACTACTTATCTAGTTACAATCTAGTACTAAGAGGTGATGGCCTATTGCCATACCTCAACAGTAGTCAACAGAGCTGACCGAGTGCCAACCCTGCTGCTGCAGCAAAAGCAAAGAGTGTGTTAGACCAGCGCCTATAGGGCTGGCCATGGGCCTAGGCGCCAACGCCTGGTGGCTGGGCTGCCTTTGGTATTATAGTAGTTGATCTCCCAGATTAGGTAAGGATCTCCGTTGATTGGGTGTGTTCTATAAACCCTACACCGATCTTTGCCTATATATGTTGTACCCCCTTGTACACATTAAATCAATCTACTATTCGTGTGCCATATTGACTCACATGGTATCAGCCGCCTAGGTTAGGTCTTTTCTTCCGCTGCCCTACCTACTCGCGCGTCGGCCCTCTCGTCGTGTAGCGCCGCCATGCTTGCAACACCTCCATCTACCCCCAAGTCCGGGGATGTCGATGCCTCCTCGGCTGGGCTCACTGGTGACTAGGCTAACGAGGCCGTCGCCACCGCTCAGTGCCCTGAATGCGAGCGCTAGGATGCGCGCGATGCCACCTTAGCGCGCACCCTCTAGGCCGAGGAGGAGGCCACAACCACTGCCAAGGACCGCGACGCCGCTGCCCAGCGCGCCAGCGACGCCCTGGCGCGTGCATCCAAGGAACGCGCGACCGCTGCTGCCACTGCCTCTCCGGGATCCTCCGAGATAGTATTTGATTGTATACAAGTCTTTGCAGGGCGTTATATATGTGGCAGAACCGCCCGAAGTAACACACCTTCGGAGGCGCTCGACTTCCACCAGACACTAAGCACCCTAAAAGCAAGCTACATCGGACGGATTTCGTCGAGCACACCCCAAGGGAGAACTCGAATAATCCACGTTTTTCTCTAGGATCCAATAATGAGAACGAGATTACAATACTTAGTCTATTTCATACAACCAGAGTCTTAGAAATACATTATAACAGCACCAAGTTCAGAGTGCGGAAATTAAACAGCGGAATTAAAATAAACATCTAACGGTAGATTACAAGGATCCGTCTGTGCCCATCAGAAAAATCCTCCACACAACAACTACTCTTCAAGTTGCACCTGCAACAGGGGTAAATAAACCCTGAGTACACAATGTACTCGCAAGACTTATCCGACTAGTGGGAATAATTTCCCAACTCCAAAGGATATGATAAGCTTTATGGGTTGCTGGGTTTTCTTTTTGTGGAAAGCAATACTAGTAGTGGATCCTTATGTATGTTTCTTATTAGCAGTCATGATTAGTTCATTCTCTAACCATTCTAAGTAAGCATATGTTCTACTTTTAAGTAAGGGTTGAGCAAACAGATCCATTTCATCATCTTTCATCTTCCAGTTCTTACTACAGTGCTAGATTGTAGACAAGTCGTACCAGATTACCCGGCAATTCGCGAATCAATGTGCCCAGCAGGGTATCCCAAAACACACTCCCCGCTTGTACCCCTGGCACAAGCAGGACCAGCACATCACCCTCTTGTTAAGGGGTCCAGGTCCTCGTCCAAACTTGGACTCCAAGCCCCCACACCTGAGTCCCGGACTCAATGTGGTGCTTAGACCTCCACCATCCCTGCCTCCAATCAGTCGGTCCAGAAAGAGCCAAAACCCACGACAAGAGAGCAACGAGCCTTCTCAGCTCCCATAAACAAGTATGTGCTCAGGATAATAAGTCTGTGACCTAACTAGAATCCAATGTAACGGCCGGTCCTTAACCGACACGGACAGGGAAAACAGTGTAACTAAGCTATGCCCCGTTGGCCGCGGGACACAACCCCTTACACCCACCAATACCCGTACCATATCCCTGCCCGGTCTCTATTTTTCCTTTCACCATTTTATCATGAGAGTGATAATAATAATCACCTATTGAGAGTAATGGCAGGTTACTCACGCTATCGAAAGTCCTAAGCATAGCAGCTACTCGACCTATGCTAGTAGGACTCATATGTAGGTATATCTATGCATGTAGTTTCCATAAAATGCCTGCAACATAAATGCACATCACACACACACACACACACACACACACACACACACACACACATATATATATATATATATATATCCAGTGACCATTCAAAATAAGGGTTATGCACTGGGGCTTGCTTTGGACAGGCGTGGTGTCAGCAAAGTCAGCAGCTGGTGGCTCTGAGGCTCCCTCCTGGACGAGGACCTCCTTGTACTCTGGCTCGCCCACGGTCACGAACTCCACCAATACGTTCTCTACATGCATGCAATGATGGTGCAACATATAGTATTACGACAACAACAACTCTTAAAATAAGAATACATCTATCAAGCTACTAAGCTAACTCTCATGATTAAGATGCTAAGCTACCCATCCTTTCCACTAAATAGGTATGAAACATTCGAGTATTATCTTAGCAATCAAAATGCATTTCTCACTTTATTTACGATTTCATATATACTAAAACAAGGAGTACTTAGCTACCATATTGCTCAACCTATTCTAAGGCTACAAAATTATAGTGAGCACATAATAATCTAATGAACCTACTGTAAAAATTTCATGGCCAAAGCTATTAACTAATTGCCACAAAGATTCCTATAATTATTAATCTAAATAACATTAAACACTTTCAAATGATTTAATAGACCTTAGCATCAACACAGACATGTATAAACTAATCATACCACCAGATAGACAATATTTTTAGGAACTAAACATAATTTATTTCATAATTTTTGGACATCTATGCGAATTGATATTAATTTTCAAAGTTCAGCTTAGAATGTAAAATATAAAACCAGTTCTAATCCCTTAAGAAAAAGGAAAAACGATTTCCCCTCGCGACCCACCACTGCGCGGCCCGCGCGGTTGCGGCCCAACGCGGGATGGCCCACACGGGGTGGCCCGCGCGCGACACATATGCAAAAACGCCCGTAAACTTTGGACAAACTAACCGCAGTCCATGTCAGTATTCCTAGAGAGAGCAACTATGCAATAAAACCCTCGGAAATACCCTCCTTTACAATGGCGTGGTCCTCAGCCACCCACGCGCGCGCCGACACGGAGGCATGGTATTGGACGGCCACGCCAGCCAGCTGAGACCCATGCTGGCTCCACTAATGGGCCGACCCCTGTCTACAACCCTAGCACCTACACTAGCCTTGGTCATAGGAGCGACAGAGCTCGCGAAAGTGGCGACCACGGTGCGCGGCCATGCGCGACAACGACGCGACCATGCCGGCCAGCCTCAACCACCGTGGGGAGAGGTAGCTAATGCTAAAGCTTCACTATCGTACCCAGGTTGCGGCGGTGGTGATGGTTTGGCCGAGGATTCCTCGAACCGAGCTGGCCACGTGCGGGTGGTGGAATGCGGCAGCGCTCCGAGACAACGCAGCCACGTCCGTGGCTACGGTGAGGCGGAGAGGTACCAGTGAGGTGCGCAGGGTGAAGTGGAGGTGGAGGCGGAGCTCGTGGTGAAGATGGATTGACGAGGGGTGGTGCGGCGGGTGGCTACCCTAGGCCACGGCCGGTTCCGACCTTAATGGCACAGCGGAGGGGGAACTTCCAAATTGGAGTTCGTCGTGACTGAATTCAAAGCAGGGTGGGTACAGTTGGCATGTGGACGTCCAGGCGCATACACGGGCACATGAAATTGAAGGTGAGCACCTGTGCCCAAACACACCGTGGCCGCAACACGACGATGGAACAGTCGGGCACACAAAGGCGGGCAGGGGAGAAACAAAGGATGGGAGGCGATGAGGATGTGGTGGGTAGCAGGCGAGTGCACCTTGGCGCAATGCAGCTGGCGCAACTAGTGCGGCCCATAGCCAGCGCTAGCCGACGGCACACGCATGAGGTCAGCATGGCCCGCGCGTCGCAGTGCCATAAATGGCATGGCGACGGCGGTCCGGCCCCGCTCGCACAGTGCCCAGGCGGACCAGAGATGCAGCGCGGTGCAGCGGCTGGTGAGAGCGGGATTGTGACATGATGGCAGTGGTAGTGGGTAGTGGGGCAGTGAGTTGGCGTGCAGCACGGTGACGGGACGGCGGCGCCACAGAGGCACAGGCGAACGCGACGACAGCGTGCTGTGGCGCGGCACTGAGGCCGGGCAGCCGCACGCCACGACTGTCGTCCACAGTGGCCAGTCGAGCGTGGCCAAGCGTGCATGCGCGCGGCCGGCGCATCAACGCTGTGGCACAGGGGTGCAGTGACAGCGCCTACGCGAGGAAACCGACTGAGGCCGTGCCATGCACGCTTTTTAAAGCGTCCAAATCAACTAATCGATTGGCCAGACACCCAAACCATCTTTGCTATACCTAAGAGGGTATATTAGTCTACTAAAACAAGCCATAATACAACACCACTCCTTACCCCAATTTCTCTACAAAACTTACCAAACATAGCTTTGTCAATCAATTTTCAGACTTAAGAAACTGACCAAGTCTTGTGTGGGATTTGCTTCAAATTCGATTTCCAAACTATTAGAAATGTTAGCTAGTGATATCATTTTTTGACCGCAGGTATTTCATCGTCATCTACAAAGTTTGTACTTCAAACTTTATTCAAGTATCACATACATGTTCTATAGCATTTTTTCTTTATAAAAATTGGTTTTAAACCCTAAGTGATACAACATGACTATGGAATTAACTTTCCATTCACACTTCCGTTGATTGTTTTGAGTTACGAAAGTTGATCTACACTCTTTATTATATGCATTAACACATAAACACGATACTCATGACATGTTTTAGCAAATGATTTATAGTGTAACACCGAGGGTGTTACAAATCTACCCCCATAAATAAAATCTCGTCCTGAGATTTTATGTGCCCAGTGTGGGAAAAGAGATAAGAAATACATTTTGATTTAAACAATTACCTCGGTTAACTAGAAAGAAGGTGGGGATACTGTTTCAAGATATAACTTTCTTGCTCCCACGTTGCTTCGTCCTCCGAGTGATTTTGCCACTGAACTTTATAGAACTTTACCACGCTGTTTCTAGTCACCCTTTCTTTTTCGTCCAAGATCTTGACAGGATGCTCAATATAAGACAAGTCGGGCTAGAGGGGAAGTCCTTCAATTTCCACAGCTTCATTAGGGACCCACAAACATTTCTTCAACTGAGATACGTAAAACACATTGTGTACCGCTGATAAAATATCTAGAAGTTGGAGACGATAAGCAACCAGGCCACACTGCCCCAAAATCTTATAAGGGCCCACATATCGAGGGGCTAGCTTGCCACGGACACCAAACCGATGCACCTCTCTCATAGGAGACACCTTGAGGTACACATGATCCCCGACTACAAACCGCAAAGGCCTTCTTCGCTTGTCAGCATAAGTTTTTTTGTCGGCTCTAAGCTACCTTCAAATGACTCTGAATAATACTAACTTGCTCTCGAGCTTCCTTGATAAAATCAAGTCCAAAATATCCATGGTCTCCCACTTCAACCCAGTTAAGTGGTGTCCTACATTTCTTTCCATACAGAGCTTCAAAGGTTGCCATACAAATGCTTTTTTGATAGCTATTGTTATAAGAAAACTCAGCTAAGTTCAAGCATTCATCCCACTTCTCAGGAAAAGAAATGGCACAAGCTCTCAACATATCCTCAAGTACCTGATTTACCCTTTCTGTTTGATCGTTAGTTTGCGAATGATAAGCTGAACTTCTGAGGAGCCTGGAGTTGCTCCCCAAAACGAGAGACAAAGACTGACCCTCTATCAGAGACGATGGTAGGAGGAACTCCATGCAGGGTCACAATCCGGTCAAAATACAACTTGGCATACTTCTTAGCTGAATATCTGGTATCCACCGGGAGAAAATGAGCGGACTTGGTAAGGCGATCTACAATGACCCAAATAGAATTGTAGCCCTTGGACGTGTGGGGTAAAGCCACAATGAAATCCATGGAAATGTCTTCCTATTTCCAAACAGAAACAGGCAAGGGCTACAAAAATCCCGGTGTACGCATATGGTCTGCCTTAACTCTTCCACATGTGTTGCATTCCACGACGTACTTGGTGATATCCTGCTTCATATTGGACCACCAATACAAGTGACGCAAATCTTGGTACATCTTGTTACTCCCTGGATGGATGGACAACTTGGAATGATGAGCTTCATCCAAAATCTTTCTTCTAAGCTCCTCACTTGATGAAACAACCAATCTGTTCATGAACCTCACTACACCTTAATCATCAATGCTAAAATGAGGACCACGCCCTTCGGTAAGTAACTTCTTAATATGCGGGATTTTTGAAACATCTTGCCTTTGCTCTATAATAATTTACTCAATTAAATATGAGACTAGAGCAATGTGAGCTAGCACCTCAGCATGGTTGAGAGACAAAGGTGCTTCTTCAACCTGATATAACTTCTGACTCAAAGCATCAGCTACCACATTAGCTTTTCCAGGATAATAATGAACTTCTAAATTGTAATTCTTGATTAGCTCCAACCATCTCCGTTACCTCATGTTCAGTTCAGACTGAGTGAAAATATACTTGAGACTCTTGTGATCCGTATAAATATGCACTGTATTTCCCAACAAATAATGCCTCCAAATTTTTAGAGCGTGCACCACAGCAACCAACTCTAAATCATGGGTCGGATAATTCACCTCGTGCTTTTTCAGCTAGCGTGAACCATAAGCTATCACATGCCCATCCTGCATAAGCACGCATCCCAGTCCAATCCTTGAGGCATCACAATACACATCAAATGGCTTGTCAATATCTAGTTGGACAAGAATAGGAGCAGTGGTAAGAAATTTCTTCAGAGCTTGGAAAGCTTCTTCACAAGCCGGACTCCATACAAACTTGACATCTTTCTAGAGCAGCTTGGTCATCGACTGAGCTATTTTGGAGAAGTCAGGAATGAAGCGCCGATAGTATCCAACAAGACCAAGGAACTGATGAATCTGATGCACTGACTTGGGAGACTTCCAATTTAGCACATCTTGCACCTTGCTTGGATCTACAGAGATACCTTCAGGTGTCAGAACAAGTCCCAAAAACTACACTTGATCTAACCAAAACTCATACTTGCTGAATTTGGCATACAACTTGTGTTTTCTTAATCGAGTCAGTACTATCCGAAGATGCTGGGCATGCTCTTCCTTATTCTTGGAGTATATCAAAATATCATCAATGAACACCACTACAAACTTATCCAACTCTGGCACAAAGACTGAATTCATACATGAAAAATACAGGAACATTGGTGAGACCAAAGGACATGACTAGGTACTCATACAGCCCATACCTAGTGGAGAAAGCTGTCTTTGGTATATCTTGTGGACGGATCTTAATTTGATGATACCCAAAACGAAGATCAATCTTGAAAAACACATTGGCACCAGCTAGTTGATCGAACAAAGTATCAATACGAGGTAAAGGATACTTGTTTTTAATGGTTACCACATTGAGAAGGCGGTAATCCACACACATCTACAAGGTACCGTCCTTCTTCACAAAAATAGCTGGACAACCCCATGGTGAAGAACTAGAATGGATAAATCCCTTTTCCAACAACTCTTCTAATTGCGTCTTCATTTCAGCCAATTCCTTCGGGGCCATGCGGTACGGGCGCCGGGAAATAGGAGCAATGCCAGGTTCTAACTCAATGAAAAACTCCACATCCCTATCTGGTGGCAACCCGGGTAGATCTTCAGGAAAGACATTCAAGAACTCACATACCATAGGAATAGAGGCAAGATCAGGAGAAGCTTCAACATGAGCATCAACTGGTAAGGCTGGATCTGAGGGCATAAGAAGAGACATCCTATCCTTGGAAGAAGGAAGCCATAACTCAACAACTCTCTGCTTAAGATCCAAGACTACCCCATATACTCACAACCAGTTCATGCCCAGAATTGCATTAATGCCCTGCCCAGGCAGCACCATGAACTAGAGGCGGTAAGTATGAGTAGCTAGCACCAATCCCACTGTGTCTGTCCGAGTATTAACGCACAACTGTGCACCCGGAGTACTAATTCTATAGGAAATAGGTATAGCCATAGGAGATATATTATGCCTTTGTGCAAACCCCATGCTCATGAATGAATGTGATGCACCAAAATCAAACAACACATATGCTAGATGGAAATCAATGGTAAACATACCAGCTATCACCGGTTCATTCCGCAGGATTTCCTCAGCCTCAGTGAAATTAACTTGCCCAGAGCGATTTACTGGTACCTTCTTGATAATTGTCCGCTTGATTAGACAGGAGCTAGCTAAGGGCTGAGCAGACTATGCAGGCTGATTCTACAGACACTCTTGAGCATAGTGGCCCTCCTTGCCACACTTGAAATAAGCACCAGGCTTGTTTCCCTATCCCTGACGAGGTGGGACCTGCTGTCCCTGGGGCTGTTGCAATTGTTGCACCTACTGAGTAGGTGCATGGTACTGGGTGGAAGGTGCTCGATAGGTCTGTTGAGACTGTCAGAACGAATGCCCACCCGAAGACTGATAGGGCACCCACCTGACAACCTATACCTTCTGAGCCCAAGGATGACTAGAATACCTAGTAATCACCCGCTTGCGCTTCCACTCAGCCTGAGAGTCACACTGAAGTCCTTCCATGGTAATAGCAGCATTCATCATAGCACCAAAGGTTTGATAGTTTCCTATGTACAACTCCTTCTGCAGACCACAAGAGAGGCCGCGATAGAAATGGTCCCTCTTCTTCTCATCGGTATCAACATGGGTCCCAGCATACCGTGACAGATGGTTGAACTTGTTTACATAGTCCATCACATACATGCTCCTTTGCCTCAGGTCCCGAAACTCCGTCAACTTCCTGTTCAGAACATTAGCAGAAATGTAATACTTTCTGAAAGCTACAGTAAACTCCTGCCAAGTCACACGGTGATCCACCAGCTGTATGGCATTGAACGTGTCCCACCATGCACTGGCAGAACCCAATAGCTATTGCGCTGCAAAGCGCACCTTCTACTCCTCGGTTACAGTGAGTAGCAAAAACTTATGCTCTAGAATACGAAGCCAATGCTCTGCATCCAGAGGCTCAGTAGTTGGCGTGAACATGGGTGGGTGCGTCTTCAAAAAATCCTGGTAAGAATAGGGTCCCTCGGGACCATGGGCACCACCCCCATTCCCGCCATTGCCTCCGTGGCCTCCACAGGCGAAGCCACCGATAGCCTGTGCTAATTGTTCCATGGCACGAGCTGACTCGCGACGAGCAGCCAACATCTCCGCCATCATCTCCGCATGAGTCATCGGAGGCGGCGGTGGTGGAGGATCCAGAACCGAGGCCTCATGGCTCTCCCCGTTGCCGTTCTCATTGCCCCGGCCACTCTCACCTTGGCCTTCACCAAGACCATGGCCCGCTCCAGCACTGGTGCTCCCACGACCGGATCTCAGGTTCATCTGTAAATAGATAGGAACCAATCATTAAGGACAACCCTCTAGATTAGGAGCAAGAGACTAGAGAAATGACAAGACGTTTAGTAAAGCATTCTTTTAGGTTATCCTATCAATTCACTAACCCAATTTATACGTGTAGTGGGGACGTTTAGTTTAAGCTAGATTCTCTTTTCATGATCCATGTGTCGGCCTATCCGTTCACTCGAGCCGGAATATAGCGGCATTCGCAAAAATTTTCGGCACATCGCACACTCACTTCCCGTACGCTAAACAATTCTTATGCAGCGTAAGTTAGTGTACCTGTAGAAATTTGATTACATAAAACCAGTGCCGCTATCCAAGATAGACCATATTGTTAGGGCTTATACTTATTTACATAATTTCATCGCATCCTACTTTTCGTAAAACTTTTGTTGGTCAAATTTTAGGTTTTAAAAAAGAGTTATGAAACTCGTAAACTCGTTATTGGTTCTGATACCACCTGTGGTAGAACTGCCCGAAGTAACACACCCTCAGAGGCGTTCATCTTCCACCAGACACTAAGCACCCTAAAAGCAAGCTACATCGGGCGGATTCCATCGAGCACACCCCAAGGGAGAACTCGAATAATCCATGTTTTTCCTCTAGGATCCAATAATGAGAACGAGTTTACAATACTTAGTCCATTTCATACAACCAGAGTCCTAGAAATACATTATTACAGTACCAAGTTCAGAGTGCGGAAATTAAACAGCGGAATTAAAATAAACATCTAACGATAGATTACAAGGATCCGTCTGTGCCCACCAGAAGAATCCTCCATACAATAGCTACTCTTCAAGTTGTACCTGCAACAGGGGTAAATAAACCTTGAGTACATAATGTACTCGCAAGACTTATCCGACTAGTGAGAATAATTTTTTGACTCCAAAGGGTATGATAAGCTTTATGGGTTGCTGGGTTTTCTTTTTGTGGAAAGCAATACTAGTAGTGGATCCTCATGTATGTTTCTTATTAGCAGTCATGATTAGTTCATTCTCTAACCATTCTAAGTAAGCACATGTTCTACTTTTAAGCAAGGGTTGAGCAAACAGATCAATTTCACCATCTTTTATCTTCCAGTTCTTTCTACGGTACTAGATTGTATACAAGTCATATCGGATTAGCCGGTGATTCGCGAATCAATGTGCCCATTTGTGTACCCCGAAACACACGCCCCGGTTGTGCCCCTGGCACAAGCAGGACCAGCCCATCACCCTCCTGTCAAGAGGTCTAGTTTCCCGTCCAAACTTGGACTCCAAGCCCCCACACCTGAGTCCTAGACTTAGTGTGGTGCTTTGACCTCTACCATCCCCACCTCCAATCAGTTGGTCCGGAAAGAGCCAAAACCCAAGATAAGAGTGCAACGAGCCTTCCTTGCTCCCATAAACAAGTATGTGCTCAGGATAATAAGTCTGTGACCTGACTAGAATCTAATGCAATGGCCGGTCCTTAACCGACACAGACAGGGAAAATAGTGTAACCAAGCTATGCCCCGTTGGCCACGAGACACAACCCCTTACACCCACCAATACCCATACCATATCCCTGCTCGGTCTCCATTTTTCCTTTCACCATTTTAGCATGAGAGTGATAATAATAATAATCACCTATTGTGAGTAACAGCAGGTTACTCACGCTACCGAAAGACATAAGCATAGCAGCTACTCGACCTATGTGAGTAGGACTCATAGGTAGGTATATCTATGCATGTAGTTTTCACAAAATACCTGCAACGTAAATGCACATCTCATATATATATCCAGTGATCATTCAAAATAAGGGTTATGCACCGGGGCTTGCCTTGGGCAGGCGTGGTGTCAGCAAAGTCAACAGCTGGTGGCTCCGAGGCTCCCTCCTAGACGAGGACCTCCTCCTCGTACTCCTCGATCTCCTCGTATTCTGGCTCATCCACGGTCACGAACTCCACCAATACGTTCTCTACATGCATGCAATGATGGTGCAACACTTAGTATTACGACAAAAACAACTCTTAAAATAAGAATACATCTATCAAGCTACTAAGCTAACTCTCATGATTAAGATGCTAAGCTACCCATCCTTTCCACTAAACATGTATGAAACATTCGAGTATTATCTTAGCAATCAAAATGCATTTCTCACTTTGTTTACGATTTCATATATACAAAAACAAGGAGTACTTAGCTACCATATTGCTCAACCTATTCTAAGGCTACAAAAATTATAGTGAGCACATAATAACCTAATGAACCTACTATAAAAATTGCATGGCCAAAGCTACTACTAAATTGCCACAAAAATTCCTACAATTATTAATCTAAATAACATTAAACACATTCAAATAATTTAATAGACCTTAGCATCAACAAAGACATGTATAAACTAATCATACCACCAGATAGACAATATTTTAGGAACTAAACAGAATTTATTTCACAATTTTTGGACATCTATGCGAATTGATATTAATTTTCAAAGTTTAGCTTAGAATGTAAAATATAAAACCAATTCTAATCCCTTAAGAAAAAGGAAAAACGATTTCCGCTCGTGGCCCACCACCACGCGGCCCACGCGGTCGTGGCCCAACGTGAGATGGCCCACACGGGTGGCCCGCGCGCGCGACACATATGCAAAAACGCCCCTAAACTTTGGACAAACTAACCCGCAGTCCATGTCACTATTCCTAGAGAGAGCAACTATGCAATAAAACCCTTGGAAATACCCTCCTTTACAACGGCGTGGTCCTCAGCAACCCGCGCGCGTGCCGGCGCGGCGGCAATGGCATTGGACGGCCATGCCGGCCAGCTGAGACCCGCGCTGGCTCCACTAACAGGCCGACCCCGTCTACAACCCTAGCGCCTACACTAGCCTAGGTCATAGGAGTGGCAGAGCTCGTGGAAGTGGCAACCACAGCGCGCGGCCATGCGCGACAGCGGCGTGACCATTCTATCTAGCCTCAGCCACCATGGGGAGAGCTAGCTAATGCTAAAGGATCACTATCATATCCCGGTTGCGGCTGTGGTGATGGATTGGCCGAGGATTCCCGGAACTGGGCTGGCCACGTGCGGTGGTGGAATGCGGCGGCGCTCCGAGACGGAGTGGCCATGTCCGTGGCTGCGGCGAGGTGGAGAGGTACCAGTGAGGTGCGCTGGGTGAAGTGGAGGTGGATGCGGAGCTCATGGTGAAGATGGATTGACGAGGGGTGGTGTGGCGGGTGGCTGCCCTCGGCCACGGCCGGTTCCGGCCTTAATGGCACAGCGGAGGGGGAACATCCAAATTGGAGTTCGTCGTGACTCATTCAAAGCGAGGTGGGTATCGTTGGCACGTGGACGTCCAGGAGCATACATGGGCACTGAAATTGAAGGCAAGCACCTACGCCCAGACACACCGTGGCCACGACGCGATGGCGGAAACAGAGGCAGTCGGGCGCACAGAGGTGGGTAGGGGAGAAACAAAGGATGAGAGGTGGTGAGGACGTGGTGGGTAGCTGGTGAGTGCACCTTGGCGCGATGCGACTGGTGCAACCAGTGCGGCCCACGGCCGGCGCTAGCCGATGGCACACACACGAGGTCAGCGTGGCCCACGCGTCGTAGTGCCATAAATGGCATGGCGACGGCGGTCCGGCCCCTAGCGCATAGCGCCCAGGTGGACCAGAGATGCAGCGCGATGCAGTGGCAGACGAGAGTGGGATGGTGACGCGACGGCAGCGGCAGCGGGTGGTGGGGCAGCGAGTTAGCATGCAGCGCGGTGACGGGACGGCGGCGGCGCAGAGGCACAGGCGGACGAGACGACAGCGTGCTGTGGCGCGGCATTGAGGAGGGGCAGCCGCGCGCCAGGGCTATCGGCCACAGCGGCTAGGCGAGCGCGGCCAGGCGTGCGTGCGTGCGGCCGGCGTGTCAACGCCATGGCACAAGGGCGCGGTGACCGCGCCTACGCGAGGAAACCGACTGAGGTCGTGCCATGCACGCTTTTTAAAGCATCCAAATCAACTAATCGATTGGCCAGACACCCAAACCATCTTTGCTATACCTAAGAGGGTATATTAGGCTACTAAAACAAGCCATAATACAACACCACTCCTTACCCCAATTTCTCTAGAAAACTTACCAAACATAGCTTTGTCAATCAATTTTCAGACTTAAGAAACTGATCAAGTCTTGTGTGGGATTTGCTTCAAATTCTATTTCCAAGCTATTAGAAATGTTAGCTAGAGATATCAATGTAGTTGTTAAACATCAAATTGCTAAATAATATTATAGACACTGAGATATATGCGGACAAGCAAATTTATGATGTCGCTTCATCACATCTCAACAACCATATATAAGTAATCCAAATAGACTAAAGACCCTTTGATATTTTGCAATTAGTCATGGAATACACGTTTACCATGTCACATTAGGATTTCCATGTTTAAAGATACCTCTGCCTCAGGGAGGGTAGTCAAACCACGATCATTTCTCTCATCTAACAGGCCACCTCCCATCATATTCCGAGCTTCTTCTCTTACTATAACTAGTCTTGCAAGAAGTTTTGGATCAGGAATGGTGTCCCTAGATTCCATTGACTGTAATAATAACCAAGACGTTAGAAGATTCATGAAAATTCTTCAACATGAAAACAACAATAATTAACTACTACAAGCAGTTCTTTTCGAAAAGTTATCAGCCTACTCTTATCATCTCCAAGAAGCAAAGCGATATGGAATGATCGTCACCTCTAGCATCTTGTCTCTGTTCCATTTGGGAGTTTCAAATATCCTTTGGGCTTTGCAATTCTAAGTAGGCATAAGCTAGGTGTGATCATCTATTTTAAGCAGTGTGAGATAAAATTATAAAATAGTGACGCAGCCCTAACAATCTATATTTGTAAGTTGAAGTTGTTTAGAACACACTGGTAACACAGTCCACATGTTTCCTATGACTAGAGGGGAATTTTAGTGTTTGGTTGACAAGTAGCACAATTTTTCCCTCCCTCCAGAAATAAAAGACCGGGCATTCAATGAATTCTTATAAGCAGCAAGAATGAATCACTCAAGAAAGTTCAATTTCCAACAATAGTACTGTGGGCATTTTCAGATGATGCAAAATATGCAAGGAAAAACTCTATATATAGCCCCCTGATGTTTGGCTTGGTGTCTACTTCACCAACTGAACTATAAAACCATGTATTCTGCCCCACAAACATCTCCTAACCGTGTATATAACCCCTTGATGAGGTGGTTTTCGACCCTGGTTTTGCCGACGTGGTGGCCCATGAGTGCACATTGACACCTTGGTGCTTTAGGCATTTGTGGCCCTGGCGCCGCACCTGGCCAATGGGGCTGCCCCAGGTGTCGTCGGGTGCCTCATGGGCCTGGAGTCCTGGCCTGCCATGTCGCACTGCGGAGACTGTGGAAGTATCTGCGCCTGTGCCGATGGTGAGAAGCCACCATGACGCAGATGGTGAGAGTAGGGAGGACAAGGGTGACAACCATTGTAGCACCGGCCCTGTGCCATTTCAACATCACGCGCCTGTTGACCCTCGATTTCCCTGCACAGATGAACAGCTAGCTCACCAACACACTCACACACACCACGGCTAGAGGTAGAAGGAAGGGGTGAGAACAGAGCACAAGCACTTGCTCTAAAACTAAATGTGTGGCAAACTGAGCTGGTTTGCTCTATTGCAATCGCTTAATATATATACAAGTTTAGTGCTCTATTGCAATCGCTTAGTATATATACAAGTTTAGTACCTCTATAAGGTACATTAGAGTATGGCTGACCTCAGCCCAACTACTCTCTACATGGCTGATGTATGCCACTACCATATTGGCCTATTTCCATACTTCTAATAGAGTAACAGTACATAAGGTACAACAAGAGCTGCCCACAGTGCCAACCCTCTGCTTCAGCAAAAGGCTAATCAAGGGCAGCAGATTATCTTACAATTCTTCCCCTAATCCTACTGCACATAGACCCTGAGATTGAGTCCCACCATGCCAATCTTCTCCCTCAGCTCCGAGAACTGAAGACGACCAAAGTGACTCGGTGAGAATGTCCGCGAGCTGTCGGCCGGTCTCAACGAACTCTAGGACGATCTGTCCTCCATCGACACAATCACGAAGGAAGTGATACTTGATGTCGATATGCTTGCTTCGGTCATCGGGATCTTGGCGAGTGCGATGGTGGGCTGATTGTCTACCATCGGAGTTGGCGGACCAGCTTCCTCGCCGGTGAGCTTGCCCAACAGCCGGAGCAACCATACAACCTGGTATGCCGCTGTGGCCGCGGCGATATACTATGACTTGCACGTCAACAGCACCACCACCTTTTGCTTATGCGACTACCAAGCGATCGAGGACCAGCCGAGGAAAACGAGCACGCTGGAGGTGCTCTTCCGCCCGTCGATGTCGCCCGCCATGTCCGCGTCGCTGAAGCCATTGAGTCACAGCCCAATTCCACCGGCCTTGGGGAAGACCATGCCCTGGTCAATCGTCCCCTTGATGTAGCGCAGAGCCGCTTCATCGTAGCCCAGTCATCCTCCCACGGATCCTCCATGAACCTGCTCACATAGCCCACTGCGAACACAATGGCCGGACGCGTATGAACAAGATAGCGCAGCCCATAGACGATGCTCTGATAGCTTGTCACGTCTATATTCGCCACGGTGCTACCCTTCGTCAGCTTCACCGCTCCTCCGTCGGAGTCACGCACGGCATGCAATCCGCCATGCCACTCCGCTCCAGTAGCATCTCCGCGTACGTGCTCCTCCCCTATTTCACCTCGATGCCGAGGTAGTAGGAGAGTAAGCCGAGATCACTCATGCAGAATCGAGCCGCCATCTCGTGCTTGAAGCCATCGATGTCCTCTGCCCGCACTCCACTGATGATTAGATAATTCACATACACGCCAACGATGAGCTCCTCCATCCCCCGTCGTTGCGTGTAGAGTGTGTGCTCTGTGGCGCATCTGGTGAACCCAAGCTCGCCCAACATGGCATCTAGCTTGGCGATCCATACCCACGGGTCCTGCCATAGCCCATAGAGGACCTTGCGCAGCCGCAGCACCTTGTGTTCATGTCCTTTGACGGCGAAGCCCAGAGCTTTCTTAGCGAAGACCGTCTCTGAGACCTCACCGTTGAGGAAGGTGGACTCACGTCCATGTGATGGACACACCAGTCTTTCGCCGCCGTTAGCGCTAGCAGGAGGCAGACGGACTCCATTCGTGCCATCGCCGCGAAGACTTCCTCGAAGTCAACTCCTTCGCGCTGGACGAAGCCCCAGGCGATGAGCAGTGCCTTGTGCTTGGCAATGGCGCCGCGCTCGTCCCGCTTCACCTTGTACACCAATTTGAGCCCAATTGGCCGGCACCCGAGAGGTGGATCCACGAGCTCCCATGTCCCGTTGTCTTTGATCACGTTCATCTCCTCAAGCATGGCCCACCACCAATTCTGAGAGCGTTCAGCTTCAGTGAACATGGGTGGCTCCTTGGCGCTCATCAAAAGTAGCTCTTTGTCATCGAGCATCCTGCTTGCCAAGCCAGGAGCTATAGAGCCGCTGACAAGGTTGTCCATGGTGTGGAAACGCACCTCCTCGCCTTGTTGGTGTGCGTTGACATGCGAGTCCAAGTCAGCTAGTCGAAGTAAGAACTAGACCGGGGTCGACGCTGGTGTTCCCCTATCCCGCCAGAGCGTGGGACGGTGGTGGAGGCATCTGCGCTACCGCCAGAGGAGTCTGCTCACCCGCGCCTGCCATGCTTGAACTTGGTGGTCCATCGGGAACCGCCACTGCCATTGAACTTGCCGTGTCCATAGTCGGCTCCACTCCTCCTGTGTCCCCATCGCCATGGATGACCAAGTGCTCAACAACAAAGGTGCAGCTAACACCGCCGGCTTCCCCTATGCCCAGATCCTCCTAATCCTAGACCACCTTCTCATCAACCACCACATCACCCGAGATGACAACCTTGCCTCCGCGCGGGTCAAACAGCCGATACACCTTGCTACCAGCCTCGTATGGTGCTCCTGTCTTCTAGCATGGTTAGGTGCGGCTTCGTCGCCTTCATGTGGCCGATGCACCCAAACGTAGAAAATGAGACGTCGGGCTTCCTCCTATACCAACCTTCGAACATCGTCATGACCTTCAAGCTCTTCGTCGATGCATGGTTGAGAATGAACACTATCATGCTCACTACCTACCCCTAGAACTCCACCAGCATGCGCTTCACCTTCATCATGCTGCACGCCATGCTAACGATAGTCTGGTTCCGATGCTCCACGACGCCGTTCTGTTGCGGCGAGTATGGGCATGGTCAAATGGTGCGCCACGCCACAATCAGCGCAATACTCCACGAATTCTACTGAGGTGAACTCGCCACCACGGTCCGTCCTCTGCACACGCAGCTTCTTCCTAGACTTCGCCTCTGCTTGAGCTTGGAAAGCCTTGATCGCCGCTGCCTTGTCCTTGCTCGCTAGGAGCTATACCCACATGAACCGTCTGCAATCGTCGACAAGTCGACAAGTAGCAGGAAGTACCGCCGTCCTCCATGCGTGGCTAGAGTGATTGGCCCACAGAGATCGTCGTGGACGAGCTCCAGTGCGTCGTCGGTGCGGTACTTGGCCGCCTTGGGGAAAGACAACCTCCTCTGCTTGCTTGCCAGGCAACTGTTACACAGCTCACCGGCGTACTTGATGTGCGGTAGCTCGCGCACCATCTTCTCTAACTTTCCAAGCACATCGAAGCTTATGTGTCCGAACCAAGCGTGCCATTGCCATGGATCCTCGTTCTGCCATGCCTCTAAGCAAACTGGCTACATGATCTTCAAATCCAACATGTATAGATGGTTTCTAGAACGCTATACCTTGGTGAGAAGATGACACTCGGTCGCGGATGCGCAGATCACCACTATTGATGAGGACCTCGCACCTGCGCTCGTCCAACTGCCCAATGCTGACAATGCTCAATCAGAGCATCGGGATGTAGTACACATCCATCTGCGCGCGGTGCTTCCCATTTTGACACCGGAAGATGATGGTACCAAGGCCGCGAATGTCCAACGACAAACCGCTGTAGAACTTCACGGAGCCGAGAACACTACCATCCAGCTCCGAGAACGCGCCCTTGATGCCGATCATGTGGTTGCTGGCCAAGTACCACCTCTACTCTGCGCCGCTGCCCTCGCTTCCGATATGGACTTGGGCGCACGACTCGTCGAGGAGGATGCTCTGCTTCACCTTCCTCTGCTCCGCAGCCCTCAGCCCCTCCCTCAACACCAGCTCCTCGGCGTCGTTCAGCGAACAGAACTACACCGTCAGGAGCGTGGGCTCCTCGTCGTCCACATGCACGAGGTGCGGCTCCTCCTCCTTGGGATTCTTACAATCCCCGGCTCAATGCCCAGTCTTCCCGCACCGTCGACAAGTATCTGTGTCGATCAAACGCAACGTGTCGTCACCGTCCTTCTACGGGGTCTTGTCGCGGTGCTTCCCATCACCACCGCGGCTGGAGGAGCCTTCCCCGGACCGCCACTCGTGCATGCAAGCTGCCCACTCCTCTATCAGCAGCAATTTGCCACCAATGATCGTTCTCACTGTCTCGGTCCTCGACCGCCTTCAGGCGCCTTGTCACATCCTTGAGAGAGAGGGTGGACAGGTCGATCAGCGTCTCTATCGAGAGGGCGATCTGCGGATACCTGGTGGCCACCACCTGCAGGTACTTGGCGTCCGCTTCATCGTCGATGATGGTGATGCCAAGCGCCGCCAGCTGGCTAATGAGAGACTATAGCCTGAGGGCGAAGTCTTCCACCGCCTCGCCATCACAAAACGCCATCGCCTCGTACTCCCGCTGCAGCTATTGCGCCTTCACCTTCTTTGACGGTCCAAGCCGACGCGCATGGCCTTAAGGGCGTCCCAGGCAGCATTGGCAAAGCCTTGGTCCCCTATGGCTCCACATACTCGTGAGGCACGGCGGACAGGATCGCCTCCATTGCCGCGCAATCCTCTTCTTCATCCTCGGTACCGTCCTCGATGGCTCGCTACAGCTTCCTCACCCGCAGCATCACCTTCGTTTGCTTGGAGGACTCAAAAGTTGCCTAGCCAGGAAAAACTCCCAGGTGTTAGATTTCATTGGCCTGGGGTCTAGATCTTTGCTTGGCTTCCCAATTGCCTAGTAGGCACCAAGCAAACAAGCCCCTAGTCTCTCTCCAAGCCGACTCTGCCTAGCTATCTTCCTGGTGGTGTTTACCGCTATGATCTTGGGTCATAACAATTTCTACCGAAACAAAACATATACTCCAGTTGTATAATGAAGCTGAGGTAGCTCAGTTGGTCGAGGGTGTGGGTGTATGCCTAGACCACCCAGGTTCAAGTCCTCATCGAGGCAAATTTGTGTGCCTATTTTCCTCTTAATAAAATGTCTCCTAGTTCCTCTTAGGTTGATCAAGTTTTTTTTATATATATACTCCAGTTATATCCAGCGTATTTGACATGCGCCCACCTAACACCAAGTTCCTATGTTTTGCGTGTTTGACATGCGCACGCCTAACACCAAGTTCCCATGGCTCAAAACAGCAGACTCAAGTTCTATCCTGCATCACTTGAAGACTTCCAGTTGATTGGTACCCTACATTCAGCTCCCAGCATCTCCCCAAGGTTGGAAGTTCAATGAACTTGGTGTTTGTGGTTAGCTTTGCCAAATCTCTATTTTCATGATTACTTCATTGTTTTTGAGTTGTGTATAGATCTACTCTGCTATTAATACAATGCATTCTCATACAAACCTCAAAGTAACAAATGATATGTATAAGATTGGATGACTTGAGGATGAGGGGAATTGAATTTAACGGAAACAAGTACCATACAAACAAGATGTCCAAAATTTGCTAGTTGCGGGCCTGGTGTTCTATGCAAATGATTAAATCTTAAGTTTTGGACCAACAACGAGGCAACTGATTGACTGCTCTGTACATAATAGTAATGCCAATGCTTTCAACTTGACAATTGTCTATTTCTTGAAGAGCAAACCGTAGAAGTATTCCTTTGTATCTTTATATAACACCCTGTCAAGAATTGACTCTTTGCACTGTACTAACTTTGCATAAAGGGGTTAACAGGAGCTGAGATATTGGAGCCAAGAGGCACTGCCTGCTAGCATTACTTGTTTTGAATTTCCAATGTAGGGGTAGCCCACTACTACACCACATGATCTGGGTCACAAGAACCACTTCAAAGAGGCTGGTTGTTAAGTTCATTTTAGGCATGCCATCATCAGCGATCCAAAATAGTGTACTCCATCCATCCCAGAATTAGCTATTTATAACTCACGCCCTGTTCGGTTGGCTTATAAACCGTACTTTTTCAGCCAACGAACGGTATTTTTCTCTCACAACAAATCAGCCAACAGTACTTTCAGCCATGGCTTATCAGCCAAGCGAACAGGGCGTCAAACTTTGTCCCAAAATACATCCATATCTGAGTTCTGATGGGGTGGTTTCTCATAAATACCCCTCGCTTTGCCTTTTCCTTCTCAGCATGCAAACATAAATATGGCAGGCAGCACAAACAAATATGCAGGTTTCCTTGTTTCAACAAATATGCTAGGCAGCGCTGCCCACCAGATACATGGCTATCAGGCGCATGTAACTTGACCAAGATAATGAAGGGAAACTTAGACATTTAATCGCTTTCCTTAATCTGTCTGGAAAAGTCTAAAACTAGATATATTCTAGGACAGAGGGAGTAACATATAGCATCTGAAGCCAATGCTCAATGCACCAACAATATTGTTCATTCACAAAATTGAATGAGAATTGTAAGATAATAGTATATAGCATGTCATACAGTCTCATAGTCCATCTATGAACTGGCATCTGTCTAAACCGGTCTAGGACAGAACTCTTTAGTATGAGTATATATGTGCGTACTGAGTGTCTTAGTCTACATTGTAATTAGGTTTTACTCTCCTCCTATCAACTTATCATTGAACGTACTTATGGAAAAGAAATTGTTTCATTGCAAAGAATCAGGTTATGAAGATTGTGTTATTTCATTTCATGGAAGGCCATCAGTAAAGGATGCCTGTACTCATGCTTTTCAACTTACCTCTAGTAGATCATCTGCCTGATTTGCAATGTCACTAAGATTTGCCCCAGGAATTTGGCACTTAAGACCTTTATCGTTCTTAAAAACACCTCCACCAGCAGCTACACGGCGCAACAATTCATGCCTGCTTTCTTTCTTTTCAGTCTGGCAAAGGAGTCCAACAACCTGGACCTGGTTTGTAAAATGCAACACCACCAGTCAGAAGACACAAACACGCCCACATCCATACACACATATAAGCAGATAACACTGGGCACTTGAAACAACACTTACATGTGGAGGACATTTCTTTGTCAGATGGTCTAGCACTGTCTGCTTAATTACCTCAAGAAGAGACTTACGCTGCCATCATAAGACAAGCATGTAAAGCATGTAGAATAAGCTAAGGGGAAATATGCATATAGCAGGATTTAGTAAGCACTCCAGTCTGACAACAATGTCTCGAAGCATACATGGATTTTATGGCTATCACATCAACACAGCAATCTGAAAGGTCCCTTTGACTTATGCATCTTCTAATTAATGTAACTAGTACTAACTTTAACATGAATAAATATAAACAACTTTGGACCCACTAGTAATAATATTTAATTTCTCTGTTACAGTTAAAGAAACATCGATATACCTTATTGGTATAAAAATATTTTTTTTGCGAGGTATAAAAAGATTTAGAATATGGCAAAGACAAAATACATAGCTGAATTATGCTATTTAATAAAGATAGGCAAATAAGTGGATGACTGTTAGATATGTATATATCTAGGGGTCTAATTGTAATTGTACTGAAGTCCTTGTGACTATATATATATATGAAAGCCGCCACCAACCCAAGGGGTGTGAGGTACTCTGCTATCTCTCTACATCGTACCAGAAGCCCGGGTTCCTTTCCGGTCGCTGCTCTAGCCCCTCCCATCACTCTTCCTCTGTCTGTGCACGCGGCCTCCTGCCCACGAACGGTCGTCCTCTCCTCGCGCCGCTGCTCCTCAATCGTGCGACCACCTCCTCTCTCTCCTACGCGGACTTCTTCCCCCCCTCCCGCCTCCCTGGTCCCACGAGCTATTCGTGCGCGGCCATCTCCTGCACGCGCTAACTTCTTCCCCCTCCCTGGCCCCACGAGTTGCTCGCACAAGGCCATCTCATGCGCGCGCTGACTCCTCCCCTCCCTAGTCCCACGCGTCCGCATCTCCCTCGCGCACGCGCGGCTCTGTTGTGCCCCATGCCCACGTCTCCATCGCTCGCGCACGTGTGGCTGACGCGTGCGCCCCCTTCCCAACCGCTCCTTCCCTTCCGCTCTCCTCACACGCCCGAGCATCACTCGTGCACGTGCGATCGTCTCTCCCATGCGGGAATCACTCCCTACCCTTCCCAAATGGAGCCCACGTAGGCCGAGCGCAACCAGTGCACCATCAACAATATAGTGAGCACTCTCCTTCTCCATTCTTCCATGCCTTCTGCCTACTAGGCTAAAGCTCACACCACAGCCACCTATCTTCTTCATCGCCGCCCATGCTCCGCCATACGCCATGAGATCCCCTTCTCTCGCCTCTACGGTCAGCAGCCTGACATGTCCCATCTTCATGTCTTCGTGTGCCTCTGCTACCCAAACCTTAGTGCCACTTCTGCACATAAGCTCGCTCCATGGTCCGTTGCCTGCGTATTCCTCGGCTACCGTTCTTCCCACAAAGGATATCGTTGCCTTGATCTCTCATCACGCCGCATCATCATTTCCCGCCATGTTGTGTTTGATGAGATGTTTCCCTTCTCCACTAACTCTGCAGGTCCATCTACCCCAGCTTCGCTCGACTTCCTCATCGATGACAGCGACGCAGTCGCCCCACCCTTCATGGGTGCCGCGCCCACTCAGCCCGGCAGGCGTGGCTGGCTCATCTCCCCTGGACAACCCCATGGTGATTGTCTACGGTCCTCCCGCTCCACTTGCGCCGCCAACACTGCCCTCGCCGCACCACGGGGTCGTTTCGGACGCGTCTACATGCGGCGTGGTGCCCCACCATCACCGAACACTGCCGCCACGGTACCGGCACCTTTGGCGCCACCGACAGTCATGTCTCTGGGTGCGCCACTGGCGCCCCTAGTGCACCATCTACGCCTCCTGTTGCTCCGGTAGCGGGACAGGCTGTGATGAGGCTGCAGACGGGCACCATCTGAGATCCGGCCGGTCGACTACAGCAGTGCCTTCGTCTCCACCGCCATAGCCTCGTCCCTGCCTACCAACTACTGTGGTGCTCTAGCTGAGCCGCAATGGCATGCGGCCATGGCCAATGTGTATCGTCCACTCATCGATTTCGGGACCTGGCATCTCGTTCCCCGGCCTCCTCACGCCAATGTCGTCATCGGCAAGTGGATCCAATAACTACCACGCCAACAGGTCGCTCGCCCGCCATAAGGCTCGCTGGGTCGTTTGTGGTTTCTCCCAGCAGCATGGCATGGACTACGATGAGACATTCAGCCTGGTTGTCAAACCGGCCACGATCCGCGTCGTCCTGAGCATCGTTGCCTCGCGGTCATGGCTAATTCACCAACTTGACATCAAGAATGTCTTTCTCCATGGCAGTCTTGAGATCGTCTACTGCCAGTAGCCTCCTGGCTTTGTCGATCCCTCTGCACCTGATCATGTCTGTTTGTTGCAGAAGTCCTCTGCAGCCTGAAGCAAGCTCCCCGCGCGTGGCACCAGCGGTTTGCCATATCTTCGCCAACTCGACTTCACGCCATCCACAAGTGATGTGTCTCTCTTTATTTATAAAGATCAAGACAACATCGCCTACTTGTTGCTCTACGTCGACGACATCGTCCAGATGGCCTCCTCACTTTACCTATGTCACATTAGCGCGCGCCTCAACTCAAAGTTCGCGATGACTGACCTAGGCGCGCTCCATCACTTCCTCGGCATCTCCGTCACACGCTGCACTGACAGATTGTTCGTCTTGCAGCGCCAGTATGCTATTGAGCTTCTCCAGCGTGCTACCATGTCTGAGTGCCATCCCACCGCGACGCCTGTGGACTCCAAGTCCAAGCTCTCAGCTACAGATGCTGCCCCAGTCGTCGACCCATACGAGTATGATAGCCTCACCGGGGCACTACAGTACCTTATTGCACGACCTGGCCTATGTGGTCTAGAAGGTGTACCTCTTCATGCACGACCCCCGAGAGCCACGTCAAGGGCACTCTTTCCGCTGGTCTACACATTGGCACTAGTCCTATCCAGTCTCTCACATCAGATGCGGACTGGGCAGGGTGCCTCGACTCCCGCTGCTCCACATCGAGCTACTGCATCCACGTCGGCGACAACTTGGTGTCATGGTCGTCCAAGCGTCAGACCACTATCTCTCGCTCTAGTGCTAAAGCAGAGTACCATGCCGTCACCCATGCCTTCGCCGAGTGCTGCTAGTTGCACCAACTTCTCCGAGAGCTCCATCTACCACTACTCTCCACCATGGTTGTCTTCTGTGACAACGTATACATGACAGCTAACCCCACTCATCACTGCCGGACCAAGCACATCGAGATCGACATTCACTTCGTCCGCGAGAAGGCCACGCTTGGTGAAGTTCATGTTCTCCATGTGTTGTCCTCACATCAGTTCGCAAATATCATGACTAAGGGCCTGCCTGTACAGTTATTTATTGATTTTCGGTCTAGTCTATGCGTCTGTGAACCTTCCGCTACTACGGTGGGGGTGTTAGATATGTATATGTTTAGGGATTTAATTGTAATTGTACTGAAGTCCTTGTGACTATATATATGAAAGCCCAACCCAAGGGGTGTGAGGTGTTCTGCTATCTCTCTACAATGACGCCTAGTGAAGAATAAATAATGTGTTGCAAACAAGTACTTTGGCTGAGTTAGGCAATGACTATCAAGTACCTCATCATCTGCGTCCTTCTGTGCAAGTTGTATCATGTAATCAAGTACCATAAGGAAGCCTGACTCTAGCTCCACAGCAACCGGTTCAAATGCACCATCCATCTCCATGTCCACCATCTACAAACACCAACGACCAACCACATACAAGAACAATATCAATAATTCAATTATAAGGTATAACCATTTAGTCAGACCACATGAATAGCAGTTATATTCTGCAACTACATGAGATTAACACTTCAGCACATTCGGCATTCAAGACTCCCCCCATAATAGTTCTTGGACAATTTTAGTGCGAATTATAATCTAGAACAAACTAATAAGCCGAGAAAGAAAATGGAGGATAAATTGACTATAGCAATGAAACAAACTCCATTAGCATACTACCTTGCCACGAAACAAACTAGTGGAACAGTTAATTGCGGAACAGCTTAACCTTTTTGTAATATAAATAACGACCTAATAAGATTGGAAATCCGAGAAACTACGCAATTCTATGAAGTACTGTGTTCATTTCATAAATTCATACTAGTAATGGCCGTCAGTGATTCAGTGAAGTGATGAGTATAGGCCCGATCTTCCGAGAGGTAGCCGGTAAGTTCGATTTGTGGAGATCTCGACGTTGGCGATCCAGCTTCAAATCAGACGCGATTCGAACCCTGCAACCGTTACACCACTGCTCCGTTGGTTATCAACCAAGCACAACTTGATTGACCTCGCCAAGAACGGGGGCCCTAGATCCCTGTAAAAGGATTTGTCACCACAGTTACAATGAACGATTCAGTTTCTCGATGGAAAACTAAACTCTAAACAAAACCCAATTGTGTAGCAGCGGCGATGGCTGTGTTTATAGTCTAAGACTCGACCTAGGGTTGGGGACGGCCAGGGGTTGGGCGCCCCCAACTTGGGCTTAAGGCCCGACACGATACATGGCCAAGTTGGCCCAAATAGGTGGCGCAGCACCTTGCCGTGGTCACACAGAATGATCCATGGACCTTCTGGAGCTGGGACCAGATCCAAAACGACAGCGTCGTCATCCCCTTTCCAACGCATCCAAGAACGGCCCGTTTCGATATCGTATGAGAAAGTTATGGCCGAAACAGTGACGACGTGTCTGTTGAATCCGAGGGCGACGTGGCAGCTGAGTTGGAAACGAATTGCAACTTGGGGAAGACCATGGCGTCGGTGTGTCCAGCATGGTGATGTCCTCATCATCCTCCCCTTCTCGAATTGGAGTCATCCTCGACTCCATCTTGGCGATCCCTCATCATCCCTCCTTCTAGAATTGGAGTTGTCCTCGACTCCATCCCATCATCGTGAAACTCCTGCAAAAGGTTAGTGACAGCGGCAATGCACCGGACAAAAAAGGTTGACAAAACATAGTATAACATAGTGCATCAGGGATTATCACATAACTCAGCATGGCGAGAAGTTGTAGCAAGAAAAGCACCTCCTTTTAACTTAATCCCATTATTTTTAGCAATGTCTGTTGGAGGTTTATTTTAATCTCATTAGCATGTTTAATAATATCCGTAGGAGACAAAGGCAGCAATGTAATTTTCTTGTCCTTATGTATGATAGTGTATGTATTAGTTCTACCATGGTGTAAAGCATCATTATCAAATTCCCATGGTCGACCTAACAAAATGGAACAAGCTTGTATAGGGACAACATCAAAATCAGCAGATCATGATAAGAGCACATGTGAAAAAGCTAATGCGTGCTGATTTAGTTACCTTAGTCTTACCACTATTATTGAACCATTGAAGTTTATATGGATACGAATGTTGTCATGTGGTCAAGCCAAGCTTGTCAACCAAATCTGAACTCACCAAGTTGTTGCAACTCCCGCTATCAATGATAGTGAGAACACGACAACCCTGCATAATGAGATACATGTGGAACAAATTGTGGCGTTGGATCTTCATCTCTTCTTCATGTCCCACACGTACTCAACACACACACGCACACAAGAAGGCTAGGGTAGTCATGCAGCAGCTCGGAGTCAATGGTGATGGCCTCCTTGTCTTGATCTCCCTCGGTAGGATCTGCATCAATGTTAGCAGCAAGGGCTAAATCATCTTCAACATCACTAGCACTTACATATCCATCCTCGGTAGCAATGAAAGCGCGACGACTGGGGCAATCCTTCATGACATGTCCCATGCCTTTGCATCGGTGGCAAATGATTTTAGAGCTGACGAGGAGGAGCTAGTAGAAGCACCCGAGTGGCACCTTTCTTCAAATTGTGAAACCGCACATTAGACAATTTATTTACCACCGGAAGAAAATGGAGGTGTAGATGGTGTGGTGCAACAGAAGCTTGGCGTCTCCGGCTCGGAACGCTGCTGAAAAATTCCTCCCATTGTTAGACCTGAAAAGCTGGTGTTGTTTATGCCCTCGTACTTCTCGCTTACGCCTTAATAGCAAGATGATACAATTGGGAAAAATTATGCCATTCTTTGTAATCAAGTATGTTATGTATATCATGGTTTAAACCACCAAAAAATCTAGCACTAGCATCATTATCATCTTCATTTATACCACAATGTGCTAAACCAATAAGCAATTCTTGATAGTATGCTTCTACTCCTTTATCACCTTGTTTTAAAGTTTGTAGTTTCAAACGTAAATCACGTTGGTAATAAGGAGGAACAAAACGAGATTTCATACGTTGCTTTAAAACATTCCAAGTTTGAGGCATGAAATGACATTATTGGCATTGCAAAGATCACTCCACCAAAACAAAGCAAAATTAGTAAACTCACTAGTAGCAAGTTTAACTCTATGCTCGGTGAACATTATGAGAATCAAATTTTTGTTGAACAAGCCAAGCTCCCAATCTAAATATGCCTCTGGATCAACATTACCAAAGAAAAGAGGTAGACTAAATTTAATTTTAGCAAAAGGATCATTATTACCATGATTATTACCTTCCATACCGCTGACGATTGAAATTGAGGCGGCGACGGCACCACCGTCAAAGATACGCATCTTCATCACCAAAAGCATCCGCATCTTCATCATCAGCACGATAAGGTGGAGGGCGTTACTCAAGCTGTTCAATGCGGGTGACCAGATTGTTCACGTTGCGCGTCAGCTCGGTCATAAGATTGCGTTGTTCAGTCATGAACGTTGTAAGCTCGCCCTTGGACACGCACTCATTGAAGTCCGTCGGAGTTCCTGCCATGGTTAGAAGATAGAAAAAGACAACACCAAAATATTATCCCTATCAACTAAAAGGAAACAAGTGGTGGTGGTGGTGATGGTGGTGAAAGTGGAATGCAAAATCACAAGCGGCTTACCACCGTCTTGCCTGTATTCTTACCAACGCCAAACAGGAGCAAACCAAAGTGGCGAAGCAATCTGTTGTGGAGCGTGGGTAACAGTTGCAAGATAAACCTGTGCGGACAGAAGAATATGTGGAGCTATGAGTAGGCACACAATATGACAGCAAGGATTAGCAATTAACGAATGCAGATTAATGATTGTTCAATCCGGATCCAAAGTACAAATCACAGGTGCTGGCTAAGATGTGACGAGACGTAGTGCAACAAGGTGAAAACAAAGGACGATTGAAAGAACTCACGGAACAAGCAGCCCGGATTTCTCGGATTTCTCCTTATTTTTCCAAAAGGCACTAATAGGAAACGGACTTTTTTACTTTTTTTTACTATTTTTTATATACTTTTCTCTGAAAAAGGATCACAAAAGATGCAACCACAAAAATTGGCACCTACAACTGAGGTGGGATGTGGTCTACAGAAATTCAGCACGTTCTCTGAAAAGCGTGCAAAAACTTTGACAATTTTTTTCCATATTTTCCCGAATTTTTTTGGCAATTCTGATGAAACCAAACATGGCGAAGCCGAGTTTGGGTCGGCTCCAAATGGTGTCAAGAAGCTGCTGAAAAAATTTCAGATTTTTCGGATAAACGAGCGAAAAGTTATGCCTGTTTTACCGAAGGTATCTCAAGGTATGTTTTTCGGGAGGCACAACACGGCGGCGGCAGTTAGGGCAAAGCGTCCCGAAACTCTAGCACCGATCACAGGATCATCACTGTGACTAACAGCAGTAGGTATTCGCCTGATGATGTAAGGAGGGCTGCGATGCAGGCAAAATAAGAGCGGCTGGCAACCTGTCTAGGGTTTACGCGGCGGCGAGAAGTTACACAAGGCGGCTAGCGGGGCAAGTCGAGTAATGTGGTGGCTTCGACTTGTTGTTTGGGAACGGTGGATGGGATAGCGGCGGAAAACAAAAATCACAGCAACGGGCGATTGAACTACGACCACGAACACAATCCTAAACCAGCAACAAGACTCGACCACGGACACAAACTCAACAACACGAATCTGAAACGAAATTGCAAAGGCACAAAGGGCGATAGGACAGCGGAAATTGAAATATTTTTGGGCTTTTTGTAGACTCTAGGTAATGAACAAATACGAATCTAAGGCAAACGAGATTATACCTCACGGTAAACCTAAAAGCTCTGATACCAATTGATGAGTACAGGCCCGATCTTCCGAGAGGTAGCCGGTAAGTTCGATTTGTGGAGATCTCGACGTTGGCGATCCGGCTTCAAATCAGACGCGATTCGAACCCTACAACCGTTACACCACTGCTCCATTGGTTATCAACCAAGCACAACTTGATTGACCTCGCCAAGAAGGCTTTTCCTGCAAGCGAATCGAAGAGCACAAGCAAGAAGGTAAAACACGCAATCTGATATTGCAAATATGAATGACGCGAATATCAATAGAGGGTTCTAGAACTCAGTTCCAAAGGACTAATCGACACAGTGGAGGAGATCAAGAACGGGAGCCCTGAATCACTGTAAAAGGATTTGTCACCATAGTTACAATGAACGATTCAGTTTCTCAATGGAAAACTAAACTCTAAACAAAACCCAATTGTGTAGCAGCGGCGACGGCTGTGTTTATAGTCTAAGACTCGACCTAGGGTTGGGGACGGCCAGGGGTTGGGCGCCCCCAACTTGGGCTTAAGGCCCGACACGATACATGGCCAAGTTGGCCCAAATAGGTGACGCAGCACCTTGCCGTGGTCACACAGAACGATCCATGGACCTTCTGGAGCTGGGACCAGATCCAAAACGACGGCGTCGTCATCCCCTTTCCAACGCATCCAAGAACGGCCCGTTTTGATGTCGTATGAGAAAGTTATGACCGAAACAGTGACGACGTGTCTGCTGAATCCGAGGGCGATGTGGCAGCTGAGTTGGAAACGAATTGCAACTTGGGGAAGACCATGGTGTCGGTGTGTCCAGCATGGTGATGTCCTCATCATGAAGCAACCGAAGAAACGGTGGTAGGGCATCCTGACCAGCGTGAGCATCTCCTGCAGCACGGAGGCGACCTGCTCCCCGCCGCGGAGGAGGGCGTCGCACTCGGAGGGGTCCCACTTGCTAGGGTCGTCTCCGAGGGAGGCCGGTGAGGCGATGGGGAGGGGCACTTTGGGCGCCGCTGCGTGGCATGTGAGGGTGCAGCAGGAGGGGACCCGTGGAGTTAGTTGGCATGAGGGCCTCCATGGGAAGGCGACGACGGCGCAGGCAAGCGACAGGTTAGGGGACAGAAACATGGACTCTTGGAAATGAAGGGGCCGTTTGGTAGCCCTCTCAGAACAGCTCCGGGAGCTGTTTTACGGCTCCAACTACCAAACGGGTCCAAGGACAGCAGCTCCACGGCAGAAGTCCCGTAAATTGCGCTGAGAGCGGAGATGAGGGATGGAGCTCAAAAATCGAGCTTCCCTCGGCTCCCTGTCAGATGCGTGGGCTCTAGGAGAGTTTGCCCTCGGCGTGAGCACGAGCACATGGGTGTGGTCATCTGGGGAGCTGCGAAGGGCGGGGAGATATGGGGGGTGGGTGGAGAGTGGCCAAGGCTCGGGGAGGTGGAGGTGGCGGCGTGGGCGGGGAGATGCGGGGGCAGGAAGACGGCGCAGCCGTGGAGGCGCAAGGAGCTGTGGCCGCGGTGCAGCATGGCGCGAGGAAGCGGATGCGGTGTCGCGGGGAAGATGAACAGGGTGTGCGAGATATCCGTGTGCGGTGGTGCGTGCTGCGTGCATTTGTGATAACTGGTACAGTGTCCGTGCTAACGTAACGTTTGCATTTCAGGATACCCATGAAAATAACCCGAGGACGATATTTTTTCCCTGAAAACAATCAAAGTGATAGGAAGCTTAGTGCACCACCAATTTTTCTCGTGTAAAAGAACACAATTGCGAGGTTGCAGTTGAACAATTAGGACAGCTTTCCTGACATCACGAACCATTAGTTCTTGTAGCATAGTGGACGATTTCAGAGTAGAATAACAGGGAATCACGTCACAGACATACAAATGCATATGTCCCAAGAACACGTCAAAACTACACTAAACATTTGATGACTTATGATAATTCCCATCAACTATTTCAGCCTTTAACATAGTCTCCCAGTGAGCTCAGATATCTTCTGTTGATTCCGTCGATGGAGACAAAGACCAAGCTTATTTGTTGTGACCCGTCTTCTGTATGGTTCTTGGAGCTGCAGGCAAATGGACATACGGCATGTTCTGCTTGTCTAGTCTCAACTTGTTTCAGCTTATTCTCTGTCACAGAACACTATTGAATCAGCCGAAATTAGCCAAACACCCTTCACACCTTCAGAACCATACAAGAAGTATTATAGCTAAATGGAACAATTCACCAAATTACAGATTTCAAACTAAAGTCTATGATTCACGCACGAAAACAGGAACTGTTAGCTGCAATTAATATAATCACCTTATTATTCTGTTATTTTGTGCTCTGTTATCAGCCAAGACAAATGATCTATGCATACAAACTACAATCCGTTTACGGCAGCTAGCTAATACTGAATACTTTGCCTAACTTATTTGCAATGCTAGTATATGCAAAAAATGAGAAATATAGCCATTGCATATAGTATATAAGTTAACTGCAGACATCAGTGCTTGGGAATTAATAAATTCATCCTGAAAGGCTGTAACATATGCACATCAAACATGCAGAATTTCTATATCTATTGTTACACATTATACATACCTATTCAAACAGCATCAGAGCCTCTCATGATTTTTATCTTTTGATAGATAGAGGTAAAATAACTGCAAAGGAATAAATAAGGTTAGCATTTGCATCTTGATTTTGAACAAAAATGTTGACATCAATTCCATCACAGTTGAAGAAGCACTCATAGGTGTGTTGTTTTTTATTTCGCCTAAAGCAGTGCGCTCTGCTTTCTGATCTGCCATGTCTTTTTTTCATTATTTTGGCAGCCAGCAACATGCAAATACAATGATTAACATAACCACATTACAGATTACCATGATTTCCCATGATTTTTTTTATGTAAAACCAGTGATATTAACACTCTTGCGTACTGAAAGGAAAATCTCAGGTGAAAAAATGCCACTTACTTCTTAAATATCAACAGATTTAGCCTGACAAGACAGCAATCATGTCTCAAACCAACTCAACAATGAACCCAATTTTATGTCTCATTTGGGTAAGGCTAAAAAAGAATGTCTAGATATCAATCCATAGCCGTTGAAAGAACGAAATTAATGTGCAGGCTTCATCATTCTTCCATGATGAGATATGCTTACAAACCTTGATGACTCAGTCACTCCCGCGCGGTCGAGGTTCCCCGCCGCGTGCGCCGCCACCCAAACACACCACACCGCCCGCATCGTGTTCGCCGCGTGCGCGCCCCGCACCTCTTCCGCACAACGCCAACGCGGTCCACCGACATCAGCCAATCAGGACTGGGTTGCCAAGTCCCCTAACAACATTTCTGACAGCAGGCTCCCAACACCAAAGGCAAAGGCTACTGAGTTCGGCAACAAATGTATTCGTTCATTTTATTAATCATAACGCATGAGCACAAGATGCTGAGCAGGTTGGATCATAATTTGAAACACCAGAAGCACAGAACAAAGCTTTATTATTAAACAATCATATTCACATGATGCAATAAGAATTAGACCCAGATAAGGTAATCAAGCTGTAAATACATGTAGGCAATGCGATCAAACTTGGTGGAGCAGATCAGCTTACGGTCATCATCCTGCTTTGCCACCTGCTCCACTTAATTGAGAACAAACTGAGTCTGGATAGAGGGCTTTGGGGGCATCGTTGTGACGAACTGAACCAATCACGTGGAACAACAACTAAGAAAGCCACGCCTAGAAAGTAGAAACCTCCCAATTGGTGCTCTTGGCAAATCACTGCCACCAGGTGTGCGGATCGGCCAAGAAAATTTACGTGTGAACCTGCCACACAACCCTAACCGAATGGCACACCCCGCCCATGCCTCCGCGACTGAATCATGATCTAGGTTACGGAATTTTACACACGAACAGATGCCGTGCGAATCATTGCGAACCCAAGCCGAGGTCCTCGCCCCCGACCTCGCAAGCCCCTCGTCTATCCTCTCCTACTCCTCGACGACGACGCGCGCTGTCATCTGCTGTAGCAAGCCAGCGGGGGGGCGTGGGACGGCGTGGCCGCGGACGGTGAAGGTGCAGTCGCAGCAGGCCAGCAGCGGAAGGCAAGAGAGGGGCCAGCATACCTGCCGTAGAGGATGGTCGTCTCAACAGAGAAGGGTCCGACGAAGAACTGGATAGCGGCTGATCGCGGCTAGGAGTCGTCGCAGCTACGCCGGGCGAGGACTCAGGGCGGGTGTCACGTGATGTTTGCGCTGATCGTGGGCTCTGTGTTGATCGCGTGATGTTTACGCTGATAGCGGGCGGTATTAGATGCAAACGGCTTTCCCAAAGAAAAAAATGCAAACGGCGTGGCAGTGGGCAGACTTCGAACCCGCGTTTGAGTCCCATGCGTGGGTGGAGGGGCGCGCGGGGTTCGGGTGAGATATGATTTGATGTTCTATTAGCCCTTAATTTTAATGGAGATGAATATTTTCCTTGAGACCTAGTAAAGTTTTTATTGGTCCATTATAGTAGAGATAAGATAGAGAGAGAATAAATAAATAAAGAGAAATAGAAGGAGAGAAAAAAAGAAAAAAAGAGCATTTTGGACCTTTCATCCTTTTCACCAAGAGGAGGAGCTGAGCTGTTTTGCCAAACCGTCCAAAAAATAGTTTTAGCTCCTCAAATGAATCTACTCTATAGGGAAAGCCACAACTAAAGTTGTTTTGGCTAGAGCCGGAGCTCTACCAAACGAGCCCGAAGCGATGGGAGGAAGGAAAGGCTGAGGTTCTGGGTGGAGGGACGGCGAACTTATCCATTCCATTCTTGGTGCCCCTTATATGGATCTGTGTTCCCTGCGAACTCTAATATCAAAATCAAAATAAAATCAACCTCTCCAAACTTTTATTGAGACCGGAGGTTCATACCCTTCACAGAAGGCTGACTAAGATAAATTCTTAAAAAGAAAACCTACAAATTTGCTAAGTGTTGAACAAGTAATTGATTATATTACATACACTTGAGATACGGAATGTTGTATTATTTGAAGTGCTCAATGATTCAATGATAAAGGCAAACTTGTGATTTTTCGTATTGTGTTAAAATGAATAGCCAAAGTGATGTATTGTTATGGAGATTCAAGCAAAAGATAACAATGCAAATGCAATTGATGAAATGTGTGGGGGATCTGCTGTGTTGATTTACCTAAATCAAGTGTCATTCACTTCGACTGATCCGATTTAAGCAAACCAACCTCGATAATCCCCCGGAGACGACATCATAGCCCTATTCATTTTGCTAAAATTTGAATTATACTAATGTTTATGTTGAAATACTGTGAGAGAAAAACAATGTTAGTTCGCTGAGAAGTAGAGTTACAATCCACGAACCAATCATCAAAACTCACGTAGCTTGACCACCGTCCAACAGTGAATAGTTTAATAAGGTACATCATTGTTGATATGAATAATAGATACAAAGAAATAACGTGGAAGTTCATTAAAGGTAGGTTATCCCTGCACTGGTCTAGTTTTTCTCTATTACTCTCAAACAACCGATCATCACAGTAACGACATCTTGTAGAGGACGCCCATCTTGCAATCCGACCATAGAAGGTTGGATGAGTAAAAGTTAGGAAAAAGACTGGTACATTAATTTTTGATCGATTGTGTGTTGAATTGTCTCAGTCAGCTGTCATTCTCTAGTATATGTAGAGGGATGATCTTATTCTAGTAGAAAACCTTTTTAAATGAAATCTATAAGTTTCCCATGACATTAGGCGAGTTCCCATCAAATTAGAATTGAACTGGACTCGGACTAGGAAAACCGGTTTAACCGAATTCTGAAACTAGCTTAGCCGGTTTGTGTGTGCAAGGTGAAAACTTCTTGAGGCCGTAATTCCTCGTCCAAACTCTAAATTGAATGGTCTATTTATGAGTTTTCTGATCATCTCAACTAGAGGAATGCAATGGTGAAGTCCACTCTTCAATTTGGATGAGTTTTCAAAACTAGCTAAGCCGGTTTAACCGAATTCTAAAACTGGCTTAGCCGGTTTGTGCTTGTGCAGGGTGAAAACTTCCTGAGGCCCTAATTCCTCATCCGAACTCTAAATTGGATGGTCTATTTATGTAACACCCTAGGTGTTAAGCTTGCATTTATCCTTGGCATTGCATGAGCATAATCATCATTGATCCTTTATGAGCATGAACATCTCAATTAGTATCTCTATGTTGGCTTATATTGCATGTGTTGTCACTTAAATGCCTTGCCTATGCTAGGGTTTACATGTAACCAATGTATAAATGTGTGTGGAACCTTAGGAATACCTTAAACATGTTTAGAATGTCACTAGGAATAACTTTGGTATTCATGACTAAGGCTAGTTTGGTCTCTAAGTCATGGTTATAGTGTAGGCTTTCATTTTCAAGTTGTATGTTTGACTGGAGTTGAACATCACTTTAGAAACTTTGCATGGCTGTGTACCCTAAAACAAAGTTGTAGAACTCAAGTAGTGTAACAACTTTTATTTTTGAGTCATGAGCTAATTCAGTGCCTAACTTGGTCATTTAGGGCTCACAAGTATCAACATTGTACTATTTTTAGAACTCGGAAAATTTTCTAAGTCTAACTACTCTGACAGTGTTGATGTGCCTGACTTTGTGATGATTTAACTCCATAACCATCTCGAGTTAGACCTAGAGCACTTAAGCAAAGTTGGAGCTGGTATGTAACTCTACAAATTTTGTTTTAGCGTCATGCAATAACTCGCTTTGGTTTAGGAGATTGGAAGGGTTATTTTGGCGCTGTCAGACGAACACGGGGTGCCCTGATGGTCGCGGCGTCACGCCGTCGTGGCCGATAGTGGGCAGGACCTGGCCGCCGCGTGGCCACCGTTGACCGGCATCGGGCCCCCGCCGTAGCGGGTTGGCGTGCGCTTAAGGAGAAGTTGCGCTGCCCATTTTGCTCACTCCATCACGCTCTCTACCTCTCCACTGCTCTCTCTCGTGCGCACAGCGGGAGCACAGAGCGTCGCCGCATCACCACGCTGCTCCGTCGTCGCCTAGCGCCCGCGCCACCGTACCATTGTCATCTCCACCTAGTCAGCAGCTGTGCCATCTTCCTGTCTACCTCCTCGACGCAATAGCAGGGCCAGGCGAGCTACGGTGAGGGCAAAATCGCCGTTCTTGTCCTCGACGGAATCTCAACTTTCATGGCCGCCTTCACGGTGAGCTCGTCGCTGCTCGGCTCCTTTGCGCATTCATTCGTCTTCTTCGTGTTAGAGCTTGGTTAGGGTGTGTACTAGCTTCTGGCATGACGCTACGAGGAATCATCACCTCGTCAGTACAGAACACGCCGCGCCGTGCCGCCGCGCTGTCGCCTCCGCACCACCCCGCACACGGACAGACCTCGTTGGCGTGTCCCACTTAACCTAAGTAGTCTTAGTAGGTTCAAGTAGTCACCGCGGAGCCCGTGCGCATCTCATCGGGCCTTGTCGTGGCCCGTAGCAGCCGACATACCTCTGCGCAGCGCCGCCGTTCCGCCATGGCCGGCGACGAGCATGCTCCGGTGCATCCACGCTGCCACCACTGGTACCAGTCGACGCAGACGAGTGAGGAGAGCACGATGGTGGGGTTGGTTTCTCTGGAGAGTTCACCGTCATCGAGCTAGCGCCGGTCAAACCCGCGCCCCTATTTCGGTTCACTAACATGTGGGGTCCGCTGATCCGTGGGTCCTATGTGTCAGCAACTGTAGTTAGGGTTTAGTTTTATTTCTTTTCTAGATTTTTGGGCTAACTTTGAAAAATCATATCTAGAGCTAGGAGTGTCCAATTTTGGTGAACCAAATTTTGTTGGATTCCTTATGAAGTGTAGTATTTTATAAAAATATGAAATATACTGTTTCTGGTATTTTTCTAGGTGAATAAAATGTAGCTACAGAAGTGCTTTTTGAATGTTTGCAATCTTGTAAAATGTGTAACTTGAGCTAGGAATGTGATAAAATTGTGATTCCAATTTTGCTGGTCTTGTGTTGACATGCTCTAGCTAGGAAAAATAATAAACTTGCAGTAGACTTGATTGAAGTAGGGTCTTTCTATTTATCTATTAATAAATTGTGTTTTCTAAGGAAAATTATAGGGATAAAAATAAGTAACATATTGCTATGTAAATTTTTGTACAGGATTATGGAACTAGGATGAAGCTAAGAAAAATATAAAATCTATTGTTAACACTTTTGTATAGGGTTAACTATTTTTACTAAAATAAACCTTGCTAGCTTATCATTTTTGTAGACGATGTTATACAAGTCCAAATGGTATGAAACTTTTACAATAGTCTAGTGGCATCACTTGGAGGCTACTGTAATTTTATGATAATTTATTTTGCACATTTGGTATATGTTTGTTATTTCACTTAATGATCTAACTATCCTAATCTTTTTGAATCACCCGAATCTCGAGGATGAGATTCATCTTAAGGGGGGTAGGTTTGTAACACCCTAAAATTTCATTTGCAAATTAGTAATTAATTTTGTGCATTTATTTGATTTTCTATGCATTTTAGCCTAGGCCAAATAATAAATTTTGGTTAATTAAAATTAACTATAAGGTTTAAAAACATGTTTGTTGCATTCATGCCAAAGCATACTATTTTTGGTTGAGTGTAGGGCTAGGATGTTTGAGGTTGAATTCAATTTTCATTTGAATTTGATCAATTTTCAAAGTTTTGAAAATAGGGAGGTTTTTCTTTTAGAAAACTTTCTTATTTCTCCCTTTCCAGCCCAACTTCAGAGGCGGTCTAGCCCTTCCCACGTCGGAGCTAGCCTTGGCCTGCTGGCGGCCCAGCCCCATGCCTCCCCTCCCTTCCCTCCTTCGCGCACGCGGCCCAACCGCATGGCTTGCTCGCGGCCTGCTCCAGCGCCCTTCCTTTGCTCGCACGCGCGCGCCCATAGCCCACCACCGCGGCCCAGCTCGGCGCGCTGCTCAGCCTAGGCGGAGGCCTACCCCGCGTCCATGTCACGCGCTGCCTCTCCCTCCTCTTTCTCTAGCAACTGGGACCCACTCATCAGCCGCCCGCCTCACCTTCCTTCTTCGTCCCGACGATGGCGCACGCCATGTACGGCAGCTCACCGCCACGCCTACGCCAGCATGGAAGGGATTCGAAATCCCGTGATTCGCAACTCCACCATGCCACTTCCCATCTCTGCCTCACTGCTCGCCTACAAAACCCCAAGCTGAGCGCCTCCCTCTCTCCCTTTTCCCCATCCATGCTCGAGCTCGTACTACCACCATAGTCCGCCCGCTCTAGTGCCCAATCAATGACGCCGATGCACCTCGGAGCTCCGCCGTGACTCACCGCGTCCGTTGGTGCCCTCATTTCTTCATTTTGGTAACGAATCGCTCGGATTCGCACTCACCCACACCCTTTTTCTCACTCCAGCCACCGTCGTACGTCGCCGAACACCTTCGGAGCCCTCTCGGATGCCGTGAACGTCTTCTCTGGACTCACAGTGAGCCGCTCATACTTCTTGTGCCTTCCTTTTGGTATTTGATGCCCTAGAGTGCCATATCAACGAGCTCCAGTCATGCCGTCTAGGGCGCCGCCACGGGCCATCGTCCCGACGTGCTTCCCACCCTACCGTTCTATTGTATCGGACTCATATTGATGCACTCATCGTTCTCGTACCCTCACCCATACCAATGACACCGGTGAGCTCAGGCCACCAGCACCCATGGCGCCACCATGCGGGCACAGCACACCGGCGAGGGAGGTCCCTTCGTTCACTTGTGACGTTAGATCATTAATGAATGGCCAGGATTAAAACATACCCCTTTGGGGTCATATCGGTCCAACGTGGACCCATGGACACGGTCCACAGCGTCGCGTCAGCGCGCCCACCACACATGTGGTGCACCGCACCAATCCCATGCAGCCACGTGGCCATCCAGTCAGCAACCACGTTACAGTTCAAAAGAGTTACTTTTTAGTCCTATTTTTATTCGTTTTAGCCCCTGTAGTTTTTAGGAAATAGTGCGCGTCGTCCATAATTTGTTTAAATTCAGATTTTATTAGTTTAAATTCAAAGTTGAGTTCGGTTTATTTACATAAATGCAAGTGTAGCAGGAAGGGAAGTGATCAGTTTAGAGGGTGATCAGTTTGAGGCTTCTGAGGACCAGTTGGGAGATCAGCAGTACCAAGAAGAAAACTTTGAGGAAGGCAAGTGTAGCAAAGGCCCCTTATACCTATGAACTCTACAATTCATATACATGCATGTGTCTAAATTTGAATTACCTTTAAGGACTTTAGCTAGATTACTACTTGTACCACATATCCTTGTTACCTATGGTTTGGGAAGCATTTTGGATAGATGCTGTAGCACTCAACATAAATAATTGTTAAACATGATTAAAGGTATTATGTAATATGTTAAAATAGAGCTTTTTAACAACAATTAGGGAGCTAGAGTATGGGGTTGAGTGCTCTAGTGCCTCACAATAAGGACTTAATCCTGAAGAGGCCACCCAGGAGGTTTCATACAACCCCAAGTGTCATATGGTTCTGACTTTAACCTATTACCTAGATTGTACTAGCTCATCTGTAGCTTTCCGAAAGGGCAAGATGGGGCACTAGTTGGTATGTTTCTTTTCCTGCTAGGGTGTGTACCATACCGCGACCACGCGTGCCACTCCTAGAGGAGGGCCACATACGACTAGACGGCTGAAACCTTAACAGCTACGACTTGTTAGTGCGACTAGTGAAGGGTTACGTAGTGAAACCCTACCACACTTCCTAGGTAGAGGTGTTGTGGGCTTTACAAACCCCGGCATTGGGAATCATGGCTCGGTGGGTAAAGTTGTACAATTTCTATAGAAATATTTAACCTGTTATAACAGCCGTGCTCACGGATACGAGTGATCTGGATTCTTCATGATTAGTGGTTACTATGGATGGTTAGGAAATGATTATAATCTTGATTATTCACTATTACCACTTGGGTTGGGATTATTCACTAAAGTAGTCATTCAAGATTCTAAAACTTGATCAACTAAAATTGCGAACCGCAGTCAAACCGTGTCTAGCCTTTGAGCCTTATAGATCCCTTTGATATACTTGCTAAGCATGGTGAGCTTACACTTGTTTTACATTCAATGAAAATCCCAAATGGGTAACAGATAACATTTATGAAGAGTTTCTAGAGGATGTCCAGGACTACTAGATTGATGTTCACCAGTTGGAGTCCCTATGGCAGTTTGGGCTTAGATTTTCGCTTTGTGTAATAATGTTGCCAATGAGCAGGACTATGTGATAACAGTATGATGAGATATGCGATGTAAGAAAGTACTTTACTTTGATATTATTATAATTTGATGGTATATGTGTGTTTGGACATCCTGGGCGCACATATATGAGTACTTGATTTTGCTATGCAAAATTGGGTGCGACAGTATTTAGTTACAACCTAGAGCCCAGATTTACATTCTGCATATATAATTGTGGGATTGGGCTAAAATAAAATTCTTGTGCAGGTACAGTAATAGCGAAACATGTAGCCCGACTAGCTACGCTATATATGAGAGAACGTATGTATGCCACCGTGTATGTCGTTAGAAATAAATTTTTTTCCTAAGTTTGTAAGGACGTACGGAACATGCATACATCATGATAAATTATTATTCCATACTTGCATTGTTCCTCCCCTGATAAATCTCTTACTCGGTTATGTCACTCTTATCCATTATGACTTTGTCTCATGAGAGTTGCACATGTTGTTGGTACAGATGGCAGCACCGGCTGGAAGTGAGAGTTTCCTGTTGATGTTTGGAACTCCTGCCCTACTTTGGAGAGTCTTGCACTATGCGGGGTTTTACGAACTGCCCCTCTATTACTGGAATGAAGTATACCTGGAGGGACAACCATGGTATGAAGTACGGCTGACCATACCAACTCATACCCAAGCACCCTTTTGGCAGGAATGGAAGGCAGAATCTGAAGGAAGAACTCCTTGGGATGCTGCCCAAGAAGTAGCCTTCGAGGTACTGAGTCAGATTTGTCAGCAGCACAGGGATGAGCTTACCGGCAGTGCCGTTGGTACCTTTCCTCGGGTGGATCTGTCCACAACAGTATGGGCACAGCACAACAACAATGCGTTGATCCGAGATCGGGATGAGCGGGCCGACAGTTCTAGTCCCACTATGAGCGCCATGTTTGTAGTAATGAAGAAGACCACTGACTTTTGAAGTGGGAGACTATGTATACTTAAAAGTGTCACCCATGAAAGGAGTACAGAGATTTGGAGTGAAAAGAAAGCTTGCACCTTGATATGTAGGGCCATACAAGATTACTAAACAGAAAGGAATGTCGCTTACAAGTTACAACTTCCCCCAGAGGCGAGTGCTATATTCGATGTCTTCCATGTTTCTCAGTTGAAGAGATGTCTTCGCATACTTGAGGAAACCATTGCACCCACTAGCATTGAGCTCCAATCGAATTTGACGTATGAAGAAAAACCAATCCGAGTGTTAGAAGAGATGGAAAGAGTAACACAGAGCAAGGTCATTAAGTTCTACAAAGTGGTGTGGAATAACCATAGTGAACAAGATGCCACGTGGAAACGGGAGGATTACTTACGTGAGGTTTATCCCACCTTTTTCAAAGAATGGTAGGTCTTGCAAATCTCGGGATGAGATTTCTATAAGTGGGAGTGGTTGTAACACCCTAGGTGTTAAGCTTACATTTAGCCTTGGCATTTCATGAGCAAAAGCATCATTGATCCTTTATGAGCATGAGCATCTCAATTAGTATCTCTATGTTGGCTTATATTGCATGTGTTGTCACTTAAATGCCTTGCCTATGCTAGGGTTTACATGTAACCAATGTATAAATGTGTGTGGAACCTTAGGAATACCTTAAACATGTTTAGAATGTCACTAGGAACAACTTTGGTATTCATGACTAAGGCTAGTTTGGTCTCTAAGTCATGGTTATAGTGTAGGCTTTCATTTTCAAGTTGTATGTTTGACTAGAGTTGAACATCAGTTTAGAAACTTTGCATGGCTGTGTACCCTAAAACAAAGTTGTAGAACTCAAGTAGTATAACAACTTTTATTTTTGGGTCATGAGCTAATTCAGTGCCTAACTTGGTCATTTAGGGCTCACAAGTATCAACATTGTACTATTTTTGGAACTTGAAAAATTTTCTAAGTCTAACTACTCTAACAGTGTTGATGTGCCTGACTTTGTGATGATTTAACTCCATAACCAGCTCGAGTTAGACCTAGAGCACTTAAGCAAAGTTGGAGCTAGTATGTAGCTCTACAAATTTTGTTTTAGTGTCGTGCACTAACTCGCTTTGGTTTAGGAGATTCGAAGGGTTATTTTGGTGCTATCAGACGAACACGGGGTGCTCTGATGGCCGTGGCGTCACGCCGTCATGGCCGACAGTCGGCAGGACCTGGCCGCCGCGTGGCCGCCATTGGTCGGCGTCGGGCCCCCGCCGCAGCGGGTTGGCATGCACTTAAGGAGAAGTTGCACTGCCCATTTCACTCACTCCATCGCGCTCTCTCCCTCTCCACTGCTCTCTCTCTCACGCACAGCGGGAGCACCGAGCGCCGCTGCATCACCACGCTACTCCGTCGTTGCCTAGCGCCTGTGCCAACGCACCATTGTCGTCTCCACCTAGTCAGCAGCTACGCCATCTTCCTCTCTACCTCCATGACGCAATAGCAGGCCAGGCAAGCTATGGTGAGGGCGAAATCGTCGTTCTCGTCCTCGATGAAATCTCGGCTTTCATGGCCGCCTTCACGGCGAGCTCGCCGCTGCTCGGCTCCTTTGCGCATTCATTCATCTTCTTCGCATTAGAGCTTGGTTAGGGTGTGTACTAGCTTCTAGCATGACGCTACGGACGAATCATCGCCTCGCGGGTGTGGAACACGACGGGCCGCGCCACCGTGCTCTCACCGCCGCACCACCCCGCACGCGGACAGACCTCGTCGGTGTGGCCCACTTATCCTAAGTAGTCTCAGTAGGTTCGAGTAGTCATCGCAGAGCCCGTGTAGTTATCGCCGAGCCTTGCCATGGCCTGTAGCAGCCAGTGTACCTCCGTGCAGTGCCGCCGTGCCGCCATGGCCAGCGACGAGCATGCTCCGGTGCATCCGCGCTGCCACCACCGGCACCAGTCGATGTAGATGAGTGAGGAGAGCACGATGGTGGGGTCGGTTTCACCGGAGAGTTCATCATCGTCGAGCTAGCGCCGGTCAAACCCGCCCCCCTATTTCGGTTCATTGACATGTGGGGTCCGATGACCCGTGGGTCCTAGGTGTCAGCGACTACAGTTAGGGTTTAGTTTTATTTCTTTTCGAGATTTTTTGGGCTAACTTTGAAAAATGATATCTAGAGCTAGGAGTGTCCAATTTTGGTGAACCAAATTTTTTTGGATTCCTTATGAAGTGTAGTATTTTATAAAAATATGAACTATACTGTTTCTGGTATTTTTCTAGGTGAATAAAATGTAGCTAGATAAGTGCTTTTTGAATGTTTGCAATATTGTAAAATGTGTATCTTGAGCTATGAATGTGATAAAATTGTGATTCCAATTTTGATGGTCTTGTGTTGACATGCTCTAGCTAGGAAAAATAATAAACTTGCAGTAGACTTGATTGAAGTAGGGTCTTTCTATTTATCTATTAATAAATGGTGTTTTCTGAGGAAAATTATAGAGACAAAAATAAGTAACATATTGCTATGCAACTTTTTGTACAGTATTATGGCACTAGGATGAAGTTAAGAAAAATATAAAATCTGTTGTTAACACTTTTGTATAGGGTTAACTATTTTTACTAAAATAAACCTTGCTAGCTTGTTATTTTTGTAGACGATGTTATACATGTCCAAATGGTATGAAATTTTTTTCAATAGTCTAGTGGGATCACTTGGAAGCTACTATAATTTTATGAGAATTTATTGTGCACATTTGTTATATTTTTGTTATTTCACTTAATGATCTAATTAAATTAATAAAGGCATTCAGATAAATAAATTGTGCTTGACCATGATGTTTTCTATGGTACTTGTGATACAAATGAACTGTTGATGTTAGTAATAAGGCTTAAGAGCAATTGGTTGTATGCAACTAATTAATTATTGCTTTATAATTCAACTAGATGGTTGCATGTATAGTTTTGGTTGAGTTGATCATTTCATGGTGATAATGGTCTTTTCTATAAAACTTGTTAATAACAAAGTTGTAGATAACTTACTGATCTATATTGTGTTAAATTTTCATAGTCATAGGCCTTAGGGTATAAGAGTTTTGGCCGTTAGAAGTTTGCTATCCAAAATATTTGCTCTCTGGACAGATTTGATTAACTGAATTGTTTGACCTAGAAAACTATTGAATCACATCAAGGGTATTAAAAGAAAGTTGTAGACAATTTCATAATATTTTTAGAATGTGCACAATCATATTATTTCAATGTATATACCTCCAGTTAATGTCAAAACAAGTAGCTGCTGTCTTATAGTCTAGAAAATAATTTATAGAAGTAATTGCTTAAGTAGTAGAGAAGAGATGTGCACCTACTCAGTAGAATAGGATGCACTTATTATTACTTGGAAGCTACTTGTTTTGAGGATGCATTCATCATGTTATATCATATTACATGTGTCATCGTATATGCATTCGTGATATCTTATTTCATGCTCATGCATATAGGATCGTCCGAAGGGATAACGTTGTTGGAGTTCAACGAAGAAGAGAAAGAGGGTCAGTAGGATACTCAAGCCGCAGCTCTAGCAGAAGAGGAGCAGACTCTAGAAGAGCTCCCTAAGTGCCCAGATCACCGACCCACCTCTTTCCTCAAAGGCAAGCCCCGGAGCATTCTAAGTCTCCCATGTTTACGAAAATACTACTTGAGTCCTTTATGTTTGATGCATTAGGTTATAAGAGTTGATTGGAACACCTGATACATGGAACTACCTTGTCCAGATACATATACCTTTAACCCTGTGTAGGTCCAGGATCGAATATATGCTTAGCCATGCATAGACCGGTAGAAGTCGAGTGATTTTCTGTCACCTTCAAGATATAGGTGGATACCGAAGCACGGTTGGTTATATTTTCTATCGTGGAAAAGAACCATGGGGTAATGTAAATGGAGGCCGGGCGGAGTCTATGTGTAGGTTGACTCATGTGATTCCGTCTGTGCCGATTAAGGACCGTACCGTTGTTGGCGCTTCTGACAAGATTGAACGCATGCCTATCACTTAGCTGGCTGGATAACTCGTTCCGACCGTGAAGCCAAGTAGCTCAACTCAGGCCGGGCCCTGTTTTGTAAAAGTGCACACTCGGGATGGTAGTAAGGATGTGCGGGCAGCCAGGCATGAGCCCAAGGGTGGGCCAGGCCTGATCGTCCTGGAAGCTGGTTGTCCCTGATTGTGCGGCGCTGGGTGAACCCACGAAATGTGGACTTGAGTTGTACCAAAGGTGACCTAAGGTGACTGTTGATCTGGTCTGGCTGGGTTTGTGTTAGGAATAAATTCCCAGCTGGTTGAAATTGATTCGAATCACCGTCTCTCCTGGACAATGAGAAACTTGGCTAGTCCCAACATCGTAGTAATTGTATTATGGAATGTGATGGTTTGGATAAACGTGGAATTACTACACCGACTATGGTTACTATTGTATGGTATCAAGTGATATACCACATGTTTGGCACAGGTTAGTTGCTAATCTAGAGATGAATAGCTATAATTAACTTGATGACCAAAGTATAATTGTATAACCGAGTTAATCGCTTTTATGCAAAAATGTTGTCAAGCTACCTCTACTTATAAAGCCTTGCATAATCCTTGGAGTCAATTTATTTCTAGTTTATGATGGGTAAGTCTAGCTGAGTACCTTCTCGTACTCAGGGTTTTATTCCCATTGTTGCACATGCTACAGTTATCACGGCTATTACAAGCACTGCTTCTGTCCCGACGTGGATGAGGAGTGAGCCCTGCATCCTTAAGAATCCTTCTTATATGCTTTTGTGGATTATGATCATGAGTTGACACTGTATTTGAACTATGTTGGCAAATGCTAGTTTCGAACTTTAATTTGCTTCCGCTACTATCTATTGAACTTGGTTTGTAATAACCTTATTTCATACTCTGATGAATGAATTGTATTTGTGAACTGTATGTAACATGTGACATGTATGTTGAATCATGTACGATCTTGGTTGTATGTGGATCGTTAATCGAGACCCATCGTGGTACTCGACGGACTACCGGATTTATATGGGCTCAAGTATGACAGTGCGACCGCTTGCGGGCTGCCATTGTACTTGTGCTCTTATAAATTGGTCAGTTCTACAACAATTTATGTGTTTTCTATCATCTCAACTAGAGGAATGCAATGGTGAAGTCCACTCTTCAATTTGAATGAGTTTTCAAATCTAGCTTAGCCGATTTCTGCTAGATCTGTTCCCCAAAATCAAAAAAAAATTTTAGGATTCCAAATTGGATGATCCACATATCTTTTTCGATCACCTCAACAAGAAGAACGTAATGGTAGAGTCTGTTATGCATTTTGACTAAGGGTTTGTTTGGCATAGCTCAAATTCTAGTGAAACTACTTTTTTAAATAGCTTGACAAGTAGCTTTTAAGTGAAGCTGAGCTATTTTGGAAAAGGTGTTTGGAAAATAGCTTCACGTACAGCTCATGAAGGAAGAGAGCTAGGATAAGCTACTATTTTTAGCTTCATTCCAACTCAAATCTTTGTGAGAGAAGGAAAAAAACAGCTTCACCCATGAAGCTGTTTTGAAAATGACTGTTTGGCAAAAAAACAGCTCAACAGCTCATGAAACTGTTGTAAGCTGTGCCAAACAGGCCCTAAGTGCCAAAACCGACATAGCCAATCTGGGAACCAGCTAAACCTATTTCTGATGGGAATTCTAGATATAACACTTTTGACAATTTTGGTTATCAACACCCACGTGTTGTAGTCAACTAAGAATACAACTCCACAAAATTGAGGATATCAAAGCAACAAATCCGATCCTGGTTCCCTAGCATATATTTCAACCATCCTTGCATCCAAGGGGAGGACATGAAAATAAAGAAAGAAAAACAATAATGATGATAGGTATAATTACGAGCAAAAATATAGAACTCCATCATCATCACCCTTTTCGACCCGGCAGTGAAAAGTCAAGCCCCAATCTTGTCAAGGCTATTGTCAACAAAATATCATCGGCAGTCCTCCGAGGGGTATCCCACGAAGGTAGATTGATCGACAGAGATGCACGTAATCGAGAACAAGAAGGCAATAGAGACACACGAGTTAGACAGGTTTAGACCATCAATATGACGTAATACCCTACTCCTATGGTCTATTGGATTGTATTGGCTATTGTATGATATTGCGTGTGTTTGGAGGGGGTCCCTGCCCGCCTTATATAGTCTGAGCGCAGGGTTACAAGTTGGTTAGATCTGAGAGATAACTGGAAAGTAATAACAGATTACAGGAATCATTGGATCATGCGTATCCCAACATATCTCGTAGTATCTTCAGGATATCTTCCTGGTGTCTTACGGGAGGCGCCAAGCAGTGTCGTGCCCCACAAGGCTTCGTCTTGTAGGCTGGGCTGCCCCTAGGGGCACAGCCCATGTGGTCTGCCATGGGTATCTGGGGTTGTACCCCCCATAGCTAGTCCTCGAGCGCCTTGTACCCGTTGTGCAACGCCGTCTTGAGCTTGTCCGAGCAGGTGCGAACAAAGCCGAGCAGTCAAACTCATGGTCCGACCACCGTGATGAGTTACCGAGCAGTTGTGAGCAGTTGCCGAGCAACGTGAACCATCGCCGAGCAGCGTGAACCATCGCCAAGCAGTGTGAACCATCGCCAAGCAGCATGACCCAAGTACGGCTTGCCATAAGGGTGTAAGGAGCTCAAGTTCAGAATCGAAAATTTCTTCGCAGTGGACCAAGTGTGCCCACTTAGAGTCCGACCACAAGAAAGGGAGATAGTCTTCTTCAGCTTCAAGAGGCATGGAGTCTTCCAGAATAAAGCAAACACACTCACCATGAGATGAAGTGTGCCCACTAAGTCTCCGAGCCTGACAGTATATGACGTAGTCACGTGGTGCTAGGGTCCAAAGTAGAAGAAAAGTAGAAGACCAGCCGAGCAGGCAGCCAGTCCCCGGGCATAGCCCCAAAATGAGAAAAAGCACATTTACCTCAAGGTGAAGTGTGCCTACTTAGTCCCCGAGCCTGACAGTAGGTGACGTGATCACGTGGTGCCAAGGTCAGAAACAGCAGTCAACAGAAGAAAGTCCCCAATATGGTGAGGAACCGAGACGTAATGCTGATGCAGTCCTCGAGCAACAAGAGGAAATCTTGGAGAAAACAAATCACGAAGAAAATACTAGAGTAATGGTTGTACAGTAGTAATTACTGACCCATAATAGTTGGTGGAGAAGTTGGCGAATATTCGGTGAGCAGTAACAAATTGCGGCGATAAGTGAGCGATATGGGCTGTATCTGTGTGAAGGCCTAGGTAATGGCCCACCACATGGTTGCGGAGAATTCGGAGAGGCGCAAATCCAGGAGCGGTTTCCCAAAAACCCTTGAATGCGAAAGGTGGGGGGAGTGCTTTATAACTGCGCCGCCGCACCCCGCGCTCCCACCTTTGCCACTTTGCCATTTCATCTTCCTCCTCAGCCCTCGCACTTCCGCCGCCAATCCCAAACTAGATCTGAGAAATGGGACCAAAGAAGGGAGCTACTAACCCGAAGAAGGCGAGCGCCGAAGTCCGCCATGATGAAGAGTGGGTGCCATCACGCACAGGGGAGGCAGAGCTCAACAGATTGGTAGAGGCGGCGTTCTTCCTGACTGTGTCACCACCGGATGGCGGCTGGCCCTTAGTGAGCCCTATCCAATGCCTCATACCGATGAAGCTGTAGTATTTGAGGACTACTTTTGGCGTGGATTAGGATTTCCTATTCATCCAGTCTTGAGGGATTTGTTGGAGTTCTGGAGAATCAGTCTGTGCAACCTCCACCCAAACACCATTTTGCACATCTCGATCTTTATCCACTTCTGCGAAGCTATCTGGGGGTTCTTCCTCACTTCAACCACTTTAGACACCTGTTCTGGTTGAAGAAGAAGGGCGGCGACAGTTCCAAGGTGGTCGACGGTGTGTATCTTTAGCTACGCAATGGAATGGCAGGTGAGTACCTTACTGTGCCGCTGAACACGTTGCTAAAGGGGTGGAACGCCAGGTGGTTCTACATGAAGCAGAGCCATCCGTTGCGACGCTGATCACATCCCGGAGAGTCATAAAAGTTGGTCGGAGAAGCCGAGCAGTGCTGACATGGAGAAGGTGAGGGAGCTCCTTGACCTAATAAAGGGCATGAAGACCAACGGTTGACTGGTGGTGGTGAGCTTCATAGTGCGCTGTGTCCAGCCCTGCAAGGAGAGGGCGCACGCAGGCTATGACTTCAAGAGCGACACCGATGGCACCCGGGAGAGGACGAAGATGCTATCGAGGGACGATGTGCAAGAGTGAGCTGCAGAGCTATTTGCTCCATTTGCCTCATTCAACGTGTCATGGCAGATGAGGCCCTTTAACTACAAGAATCCGCCTCCCTAGGTAACCATCCCAATTGTTTTGTTCGTTATGCTTTTTATCTATGATTGTTGCCGAGTAGTGAACTGATTCACTTATGCAAAGATCCATTCAAAGGAAAGAGCGGTGTACTTCTTGGGCGTGCCGAGAGGCGATTGGCCGCAAGCAGTGGATGCCTGGTCACTAATGCAGCCTGAGGGAGGTGCCATCAGTGCCTCGTCGGAGTCCGGAGGTGCCGACGCTGGTCGGACAGAGAGTAGCCCCTAGTGTCGGAGAAAGTCTGGGGGAAGAGGGCAGTGGCAGATGAACCGGCCTAGAAGAAGAGGAAGACGGCAGGTGCTGTCCCCCACAAATCGGACGACATCTCGCTTGGCGGCGACGAGACCACTCGGACGTAGAGCGCCACAATGTCCGAGTGGTCGGATGACGACGAAGTGCTAGTGGCTCCTCCACCGAGCACTAAGGTGCCTCTGCACAACACGTGCGCCGAGGAGCAATCGAAGGGAGGGGAGGGAGTCCCCGAGCGGCCGGCAATGGGAGTCCTCGAGCAGCAGGCGACGGGAGTTCCCGAGCAGCAGGCGATGGGAGTCCCCAAGCAGCAGGCAATGGGAGTCCCGGAGCGACAGGACGAGGCGAGGCCGACGGCGGAGGCCACAAGACCTGCACCCTAGGGTGTGCAAGTCGACCCCAGGGCCGTGCCTAGAGGCTCTAGAAGGCAACGCCAGTTTAGGAAAGTGTACCGGTAGGCCGACACGTAAGTATCCATGTCCTGGAGTTATTTTGCTATCAAATCCTTATCTCTATTAGCGACTGACAAGTTGATCTAAAGCAGTGCGAGGCGTACAGAGGATGTGACCCCGCCCGTCCAGACTGACGAACAGCCGAGGGCTGGTCCCGGAGTGGAGGCAACGTCGGCAGACCGTGTCCCGGAGTTCTCAGGTGCTCGGTGGCCTGCGGAGAAGTCGGCCTCCGCTGCTAATGTACTTGGTGGCGATGAACGATTGGCGGTGACGGCGGACGGGTCGGCAGCGATGCCCGTGGTGACAGTAGAAACCACCAAGTCTTCGAAGGCGGCAGCTAAAGTTGTGGACGCTGTGCCAGAGTCTACGGCGGATAAGCCGGTGGCGCCCGAGGAGCAAACGGCGCTCCTGAGGTGTCAGAGGGCATGGTCGGACACGCTGTCCGGCCACCGAGGCCCCTGGTAGTGCCTCCTGCTGCGGAGGAGGAGGACGAGGTGGAAGAGATAGAGCATGAGGAATCACGACCTCAAGCCGTCCAAATCATTCACAAGAGGGGCGACGAAGTGGTGGTCATTGAAGAGGAGGGCACCACCAGGGAGCTCAAGAGACTGGAATCCACCCTATCAATGGCGGTGAAGCAGATCAAGGTCAGTGTTGCATTGGCGATGGCTGTCTGTGTTGTCGGAGAATGGAGTTCTTCATAATCTTGTTGCTTTAGCAGGGCATAGCTAAGACTGCCGAACAACGTCGCCAGCTAATCAAAAGGATGGAGCCCCTCGCCGAGGAGAATGAAAAGCTCAAAGAGGTGATGAAGCTTATGGTGAAGAACATCCAGAGGGCCCAGCGTGAGCGAGACCTTGCCGAGTCCAACGTGCGAGACCTAGAACACCAGAAGGGTGTCCTATCCGAGTAGCTAGCGGACCACGTTTGAGCAGCTGCGGGGCAAGTCCGAGCAGCTAGCTACTATCTCTGAGCAGCTGACGGGTGCTTCCGAGCAGCTGTGAAAAAGTCTTCGAGCAGAAGAAAGGTATGGCGGATCAGCGAAATTACTTTACACTGCTAAAAAGTCATATTGTGGCTGACAACTGTTGTGCTTGTAGAGCAAGATGCGAAGCTCGGCTAGTTGCGCCAAGCCGTCGAGCAACTCCGAGAGGAGAAGACAAAGGAGTCAGGGCGAGCGGAGAAGATGGCCGAGGAGCTGAAAGGTGAGTACTTCGTGGCCAGAGTCACTGGTGGAGTAATTTCTTGGCTTGATGGATCCTTGTGATGCCTGTAGTCTTTCATCGGAGGGTTAAGGCACAGTTTGATGTGCTGGAGCAGGAGGCCAGGACCCAGAGGAACAAGTTCGATGCCATAGTCACCAGAGTCAAACAGGTGCTCGACTACGTCTACCTGGAAGCGGCTCCTCAGCCCAACGGTAGGTCGCCACATTCGGACACCATCATCGAAAGGTGTAAGGTGGCGTGGAAGAACTTCAAGAGCTTCAACCGTGATGCCATCATCACCGCCGTTACACACGCCCTGGCGGTGGTCTGGTCCCATTACCCTACCGTTGACCTTCAAGCGATAGGGGTCAGATTCGCCGGAGGAGCGGGTGCGACGGAGCACCAGTAGTTGGAAGATGCGGCGAAGAAGCTGGCAGGCGACATCGACCTGTTCGGCGAGATGGACGGCGATGGCAAAGCCTGATGATCTGCTCGGAGAACATGCTGTAATAACTGAATAGAGTAGTTAAAACACGCAAGGGCGCAAACAGACATTTGTATGTAGAAATGTTATAAAGTGACATGGGCATGTTTATGCAATTTGCCAGTTTTCGTTGAAGAATCGTTGTAGTGTTAACCCTAGCGCAATTATACGTAGTATAAGTAGCGTCCGAGCAGTTAGTTCATTACTAAACTCTTTGGCCTTAGCTAGCCCATAGTCCATAACATCGAGCGCGGAGCCCGTGCACGTGTAGGAGGAACAGGCGTGACCAAGGAACCATAGCTGACCACCCATAATGCAGAGTGTGGAGCCCGTAGCATGTGTAGGGAGAGATCGGAGACTGAGTCTTCTCCATAGAGAACAGAGCGGAACATGTGCTGCTCGGCGGTTGGTGAATTAACTTGGAGATATACGTAGTATAAGTGGTGTCTGAGCAGTTAGTTCTTTACTGAACTCTTGGCCTTGGCTAGCCCATAGTCCATAACATCGAGCGCGGAGCCCGTGCACGTGTAGGAGGAATAGGCGTGACTAAGGAACCGTAGCCGACCACCCATAACGCAGAGCGCAGAGCCCATAGCACGTGTAGGGAGAGATCGGAGACTGGGTCTTCTCCATAGAGCACAGAACAAAACATGTGCTGCTCGGTGATTGGCGAAACATTTCAGAGATATGGAGAAGAGCAGCGGAGTGTTTATGGTGATCACATGTTGGAGATATGGAGAAACGTGGCGAAGCATTTATGGTGATCTTGTATTGGAGTTCGTTAAGGAGTAGCTTAGAGCTCAGTGACCATAAGTGGAGATTAAATCGTAATGGAGAAATAATGGAGACAAATTATGGTGACCAAAACTTTATTCATCATGGAGTGAAGAACACATATCTGGAGCGTTTGAAGGATAGAAATGTATAAGGTGCTCGATGTGCCATGAATTGGGGATATCGATGCCGTCCAAGTCACATAGCCGATAAGACCTTAGTCGGGTAACCTCTTTAACGACGTAGGCCCCTCCCAGGGGAGGAGAGCTTGTGCATCCCTTCGGTTTTTTGCTTTCTGCGGAGAACGAGGTCGCTGACAATAGATGAATGACCTTTGATGTTGCGGTTGTAGTATCTCTGCAAGCCTTCTAGGTATTTGGCTGTGCGGACGTAGGTGATCAGGCGTTCTTCCTCGACCCTGTTGACGTCCTCTGTCCAAACAACTGTGGCTTGCTCTTCATCATAATTTTCCACCCTAGGTGCTCGGAAGGCAACATCCGCTGGTAGTATGGCTTCTGAACCATAGACCAAGAAATATGGAGACACACCGGTGCTGCGACTAGCTTAAGTACGTAGTCCCCAGACCATAGCTGGTAGCTCTTTGAGCCATCTGCCCAGATGCTTTTCTTCTTTCTAGTATAGCCTCTTTTTGAGGGCATCAAGGATCATGCCGTTTGCCTGTTCGACCTGGCCGTTGGCTCTAGGATGGGCAACTGAGACTTATTTGATGGAGATGCATCGGTCTTCGTAGAAGTCCCAAAAATGATGACCAGTAAATGTAGTTCCGAGGTCGGTGATGATGCTGTTTAGGAGACCAAATCTGTGGATGATATCTTCGAAGAGCTCGACTGCTTTCTTTACAGTAGCCGAAACAAGCGGTTTGTATTCGATCCACTTGGAGAACTTGTCAATGGCGACGTACACGTATCGGAAACCACCTGGCACTGGCTTGAAGGGCCTGATCATATCTAGTCCCTAGCATGCAAAGGGCCAGGAAGCTGGAATGGTCTATAGTTCTTGTGCCGGCACGTGTATTTGCTTAGCAAAAAATTGGCAGCCTTCACAACGTCGGACGAGGTCTTCTGTATCGGAGATGGTTGTGGGCTAGTAAAAACCAGCTTGGAAAGCTTTGCTGACCAGGTTTCTTGAGGCCACGTGGTTGCCATAGGAACCAGAGTGAATTTCAAGAAGTAGTTTCACTCCCTCTTCTTGGGTTATGCATTTCTGCAGTATTCCTTCCTTAGCACTTTTCCTCATCAAGTTACCGTCCACCAGCACGTAATGCTTGCTTCGACGGATTAGGCATTTGATTTCAGTCTTGTTGGTAGGTACTTCGGTGCTAATGAGGTACTTGATGAACTGTTCCCTCCAATCGGTGACCGGCGAAGGTACTGTAAGTACCAGCTGCTCGGTGGGGGGAACTTCTTGAACTTCCTTCTCTTCCTTGATAGACGACGTAAAGAGGTCTTGAACAAAGACCCCTGGTGGAATCGCGGCGCGAGAAGAGGCTATCTGGGATAGGTGGTCGGCGAGCTAATTTTGATCTCGTACCACGTGGTGGTACTCGATACCGTAGAACTTTCCTTCAAGCTTCCTGATTTTGATGCAATATGCATCCATCTTTTCACTAGAGCTAGACCAGTCTTTGTTGAGCTGGTTGACCACCAGCGCGGAGTCCCCATATACCATGAGGCATTTAACATCGAGCTCAACGGCTATACGGAGTCCATGGACACATGCTTCGTATTCAGCGGCGTTGTTGGAGGCCAGAAAATGTATTCAGAGAACGTATCGGAGCTTATCCTTGGTTAGCGTAATGAACAGAATGCCCGCACCAGCACCATTGATGTTGAGGGCACCGTCGAAGTACATCACCCAGTGCTCAGGGCAAGTTGCGGCGATGGGCTCTTGGATCTCGGTCCACTCAGCGACGAAATCAGCGAGCGCCTGTGACTTGATGGTAGGCCTGCTTCTGAATTCGATGGAGTAAGTGCCGAGCTCGATAGCCCACTTGATGATGCGGCCGTTGGCCTCTTTGTTGCGGAGAATGTCCCCCAGAGGGAACTCGGTGACCACGGTGATCTTGAAATACTCGAAGTAATGGTGGAGCTTGCATGACGTGATCAGAATAGCATATAGCAGTTTTGAACTTGAGGATAACGAGTTTTGGGCTCATTAAGGACCTCACTGATGAAGTAGACCGAACATTGCACCATATAGGCATGCCTGGCCTCCTTGCGTTCGATGACAATAGTTGTGCTAACGACGTGAGAAGTGGCGGCGATGTAGATTAGTAGAGTTTCATCTGGTCGAGGCACCGTCATGATCGGAGGCTTTGTTAAAAATAACTTGAGCTGCTCTAAAGCTATATCTGCCTCCTCTGACCAGGAAAAGTGCTCAGAGGCCTTGAGGAGTTTGAAGAACGGTAGTCCCTTTTCGTCGATGCACGATATGAAGCGGCTTACAGCAGCCATGCAGCCTATAAGCTTCTATATGTCCTTTACGTAGGTTGGACATTTCATATTGGTGATGGCGGAGACCTTGTCATGGTTGTGTTTGATGCCATGGGCACTGACGATGTAGCCCAGGAGTATACTGGATGGAACTCCAAAGATGCACTTTTAAGGGTTCAACTTCCATCTATACCTTTTCAGGTTGGCGAACGTTTCTTGAAGGTCGGCGATGAGATTGTCGGCGGTCTTGGACTTGACGACCACATCGTTGATGTAAGCTTCGACATTGCGGCTGATCTATTGATCGAGGCACATCTGGATGGCCCTTTGGTATGTCGCCCTGATGCGCACACCATAGGCTTCTTGGTTCAAATGTCCAGAGGCTTGAATCCATCTTCATCCCATGCTGGTTCATACACTCCATCATTCCTAAGGACATTGGAACAAGAACTCAAAAGCATAGGCTCATTCAACATAAACTGATTATTAAACATAAGGTTGGCGTTCACCTGAGAATGAATTTCCTTCTCCAATTGTTTAGCTCTACTTCTTGTAATTGGACCAGCTATATCAAGTGGAGTTTCATTTGAAGATGAGTGAATGCTAGGAATGTCCTCATTAGCCTCCCCCTCTTGAGAAGGAGTCGTCCTCGACTCAGGCTCACCAACAAATGGAAGCAAGTCTTTGACATTGAATGTTGTACTCACATTGGAATATTCAGGTGGCAGCTCAATTTTGTAAGCATTATCATTTATCTTTTGGAGAACCTTGAACGGACCATCACCCCTAGGAGATAACTTAGTCTTGCGATGTTGAGGAAAACGATCCTTGCATAGATGTAACCACACAAGATCTCCCGGTTGGAATGTAACCTTCTTCTTGCCTTTGTTCGCCTGCTTTGCATATTGTGCTGATTTCTTCTCGATATTTTTTTTGTCTCATCATGTAGTTTTTTGATAAAGTCTGATCTCTTTGATGCATCCATGTTAACTTGTTCCTGCAATGGTAAAGGCAAAAGATCCATTGGAGTATGCGGTTTAAACCCATAAACAATTTCAAATGGACAAAAGTTTGTTGTGGAATGGACTGCCCTATTATAAGCAAATTCAACATGTGGAAGGCAGTCTTCCCACTGCTTCAAATTCTTTTTCAACACAGCACGCAACATGGTGGACAAGGTACGGTTGACAACTTTAGTTTGCCCATCGGTTTGCGGATGACAAGTGGTGGAAAATAACAACTTCGTACCAAGTTTATCCCATAATGTCTTCCAAAAATAGCTTAGAAATTTTGTATCCCGGTCTGAAACAATAGTCCTTGGTACTCCATGTAAACGAACGATCTCCCGAAAAACAAATCAAACAACGTGTGAAGCATCGTCGTTCTTATGACATGGAATAAAATGTGCCATTTTAGAGAATCGATCAACAACAACAAAGATAGAATCCTCCCCCTCGAGACCGAGGTAACCCCAAAATAAAAAATCCATGGATATATCTTCCCAAGGTACATTCGAACTAGTAATGGAGTATAAAGACCATGGGGATTAAGGCGGGACTTAGTTTTCAAGCAGATTATGCAACGTGCAACATGTCGCTAGACATCACGTCATATATGTGGCCAAAAGAAATGATCGGAGAGCATGTCCAATGTCTTTTGACGCCAAATGACCAAATTAAGCCACCAAAGATGTGCTTCCTGCAAAAAAGAACTTGACGAATCGAGCGGTGTTATGCATAGTTTGTTAGTCCGAAATAAAAACCATCATGCACATAATACTTGTCCCAGCCTTTTCTAGCAATGCAATGAGAGAAAGGTTCTTTAAAATCGAGAATCAAATTTGCATAGAGTGTTTTAATGGATTCCAAACCAACCACTTTTGTATCTAATTGTGTAACCAAACCACATCTCCGTGATAAGGCATCGGCAACAATGTTATCTTTTCCACGCTTATGTTTTACAACATAGGGAAATGTTTCAATGAACTCAATCCATTTAGCATGTCTACGGTTCAGTTTGCCTTGACTTTTTAGATATTTCAAAGCTTCATGATCAGAATGGATGACAAATTCTTTAGGTAACAAATAATGTTGCCAAACTTCCAAAACTCGAAATAAGGCATAAAGCTCTTTATCATAGACAGAATAATTCAGATGTGGACCATTCAACTTTTTAGAAAAGTAGGCAACAGGTTTACCTTCTTGAAGTAGTACACCTCCTATGCCAATACCACTTGCACCACATTCGATCTCAAATGTCTTACCAAAATCAGGAAGTTGTAGCAGCAGTGCTTCACAAAGCTTTGTTTTTAGCTCATTGAAGGCTTGGTCTTGTTCATCACCCCACTTGAATGGAACATCCTTCTTTGTCAAATTGTTGAGGGGTGCAGCGATGGTGCTGAAATCTTTAACAAAACGCCTATAAAAACCTGCAAGACCATGAAAACTTTGAACTTGACTCACATTTGTAGGTGTAGGCCAATCCTTTATTGCTTTAATCTTTTCTTCATCAACTTGAATTCCATCTGCAGAAACAACAAATCCAAGAAAAACAACACGATCTGTGCAAAATGTGCATTTAGCAATGTTTCCATACAATTTGTCAGCTCTCAAAATAGCAAGAACTTGACGGATATGATCAAGGTGTTCATCAAATGATCTGCTATAGATCAGGATATCATCAAAATAAACAACAAATTTTCCAATGAAAGCTCTTAACACATGATTCATCAAACGCATAAAAGTTGAAGGAGCATTTGTCAAACCAAAGGGCATCACAAGCCATTCATAGAGACCAAATTTAGTTTTAAATGTTGTTTTCCATTCATCACCTATTTTCATTCGACTTTGATGATAACCACTACGTAAATCAATCTTGGTGAAAATAGTTGAACCACTCAGCTCATCTAACATGTCATCAAGCCTTGGAATAGGGTGACGATATCGAACAGTTATAGCATTGATAGCACGACAATCAACACACATACGCCAAGAACCATCTTTCTTTGGAACTAACAAAACAGGAACAACACATGGTGATAAGGATTCACGAACATACCCTTTGTCCAAAAGCTCTTTTACCTGTTGCTGAATTTCCTTTGTTTCTTCGAGGTTTGTGCGGTATGCTGGACGGTTGGGAAGAGAAGCACCAGGGACCAAGTCAATTTGATGCTCAATGCCGTGAAGTGGGGGAAGTCCAGCTGGTAGCTCATCAGGAAAAACATCCTCAAAGTCCTGTAACAAATCAAGAACAACACTAGGCAACGAGCAAGGTAAATCGTTAGTGGAAAGTAAAACCTCCTTGTACAACAGTACAAAGAATGGGGCTGTAGTGTTTGACACATCTCTCAAATCACTCCTGCTCACAAATAAGCACTCAGTTTGGTGTGGCTGTTTTAAAGTGGAATGAGGCTTTATGTGGCTGGATGCTTTAGAACTATCTTCCTTACTAGTGTTGTGGGTCTCACTCAGTTTTCTTTTTTCAGATTCCTCTCTTTTCATGCGAGCCACATCTAAAACATGTATCTCCTCTAGAGATAATGGAACAAGAACCACCTTCTTGTCATTGGCAATGAAAGTGTATTTGTTAGACCATCCAAAATGCACCGAATCCACATCAAATTGCCAGGGCCGACCAAGCAGCAAATGGCATGCTTGCATGGGGACAATATCACAATCAACCTCTCCAAGATAATCACCAATGGAAAATGACAAACGAATCATGGCTGAAACCTTAACTGTCCCAAAATTATTCAACCATTGCATATGGTATGGATGTGGATGGCGACGTGGCTGCAAACCAAGCTTCTCAACAAGCAAAGCACTAACAATATTATTGCAGCTCCCACCATCTATGATGAAACGGCACACTTGTCCTTTCACTTTGCATCGGGACTGAAACAAATTATGGCGTTGTCCTTGTTCAAAGCAAGACAACAAACTGAGTGGAAAGAACTCTCCTAACCACCAAAGAAGGAGATGGTGTATTCATTGTAGAAGGCTCCAAATCAGGAAAATCAGCAAGCAACTCATCAAAATCAGCACTAGTAATCTCGTCAGAAGATGGAGAAATAATATCTTGTAGCATGTTATTGTGAGCAAAAGTTGGAATAGGTTGAATGGCTAAACAATTCAGACCTAGCTCAAATGTACCATCCTCAAATTTGAATACTCACAAGTATCAAGATTTAGGTCTGCAAATACATTGTTAAACTCTTCATCCTCTTCACTTTGAGAATCATAAGAACCATCAAAGAAGTGCAATAATGGTACGCCGATTGGGACATTCACTTGCTTATGTCCATGACCACCACACTTAAAACACTCAATCTTGCTTGTCTTCCGTTGGGCTGTCAGTAATGTGAGAGAGCCGGACTGATTGGAATTTATAGCTTTGCCTCTTGAATCAAAATGTTTGGCGACGTTGAAATTGAACGAGAAGTTGCACGAGATGAAGGTGTGTGCACCTCGACCCGTCTTCTCAGTGCTGTGAATGGCGCCATGGAGTAGAACTATGAGGAGCTAAAAATGAAGCACGGTTCTTATAAGATTCAAAGAAGTCGCCGCTCGCCTTTTTGCAAAATGTAGCAATTCATCCATAGTGTTGTAATTAGTCATGTCCACCTTATCTCATGATTGGTTTATTAAGACCAACCAGAAATCGAGCCATCGTTGATTCCTCATCTTCAGTGATACCGGTACGAAGTAGACACATTTTCATTTCCTGAAAATATTCATCCACACTACGATGACCTTGGACAAGATGTTTCAGCCTCAAATGTAGCTCACGAGAATAATGGGCAGGAACAAATCTCCGCCTCATTTCTCGTTTCATGTCATCCCAAGTAATACGATCATGTCCAACACGGCGGAAATCAGCACACACTTGATTCCACCAAGTGATTGCATAACCTATGAACTCAATTGCAGCAAGCTTTGCTTTCTTGACAGGAGGGTAAGTATAGAAATCAAAGATCTGATCAACCTTGGTCTCCCACTCAAAATAATCATCAGCACTTTCCTTTCCGTTAAATTTTGGAATAGACACTTTCACTTTGCTTAAACCATCATCATCACGACGACGATGGCGGTCACGATAACCATGATGGACACCATGTCGATGATCATCCATGTCGGACAACATATCATCATCACCATCATAATCTCTACCTCCAACTAGAGCACGCCGAGCACGACCAAAACAATGGCCAAACCCACCACGTCCATGTCCATGACCAGCGGCACGACGTGGTGCCTCGTTATCCTCATTGTCATCATCCTCATTTGGTATTCAGAGCCTTGGTTGTCATGGTGTGAGCTGATTATCCTTACAAGCTTCCTTCGCAGATTGGTATTCAATTCCTAGATAGTGTTGAGTCAAGTCAGAATGTTGATAGGGTGCCTTGAGAGATTTAAACATTGGTTTCCTCTCATTGTGTCGAGTCAATTCGATGGTTTGGTTCTCACTATATGGAGTTGTTCTCAGTTTGCGCTTGAGTTTGTAGTTATCTTGCGTCGTCAAGTCTTGTTTTTTTTTGTTCTTTCTTGAGTCAAGTTTCCAATAATGTTCGTCCAATGTTGATGCTACGAGCACGAGTCGAGGATGACTCATTTCGAAGGGAGAGAGAATGATGTGGACAAGGATAACTCAACCTCAACTATGATTCAACAGTTTGTTACAGCTATACCTGCAAAACTGGGCCACATTTCTGCATCCTTATTTCATATCAACAGAAAGATATTGAAGTCTAGTTTCCAACACAACAAACGGTGCATCTTTTGGACTTCCGAGCTAAGAGTTATGATCATTTTAGTGGAAGGTGCACATGCAGCCCAGCACCTGCGCGAGAATTGAAGAGATTGCTTGAGTTCCCACTTCAGTTAGCCAAAAGTAAAGAGGACCTTTGGTATGGTGGTTAGCACCCAGATTAAGTGTCAACTTTTCGCATACTTTTCGTCATTGTATAAATACCCATGTAATCCTTCTATGTAAGAGTCTCTTTTGGTTAAAATACAGCCACCTTGTGTGTGTTTTTCTCCTCTCATGGAGAGAATATTTGGAATCTTTGGTAAGGCATGAGTGCTTTGCAACATTCGTTCTTTCGATTCCTGAGGGGGTTGTAGAACACCGAACTTCAGTTCATCCATTTCGTGCCTTCATGTCTATATGGCGTGAAAGCGTGGACTGGTTTGGTCGGTGCATGGAAGGGTGGATGTCTCGGCAGTTCGTCGCGGGTGCAAGATCTCGTGGTGCGCTACCTCTCCATCAGGTCATGCAACGATAGTTATCAAGTTTACTTATGCTCTACTATGAAGATCAGGCCATACAAGTTGTAGTCGTGTGTTCCATACACGTACACACATCATGCCCTGGTGTTCTTGAGTCCGAAGGACATGGTTGTGTAGTAGTATGCACCCAAAGGCGTGATGAATAGCGTCTTGATCTGGTCTTCTTCCTTGAGGGAAATCTGGTGATAGCCGGAGTAACAGTCGAGGAAGGAGAGTAGTTCGCAGCCGGTGGTGGAGTCTACAACCTCGTCTATCTGAGGCAGACCGAAGGGGTCTTTAGGGTAGTGTTTGTTAAGATCAGTGTAATCAACGCACATTCTCCATTCTTTATTCTTTTTTTGAACGAGAACAGGGTTTGCTAACCACTCAGGATGATACACTTCTTTTATGAATCCGGTAGCTAGGAGCCGTTTTATTTCTACCCTAATAGCCTCCTTGTCTGGCATGAATCATTGGAGTTTTGGCTTGATCGGTTTGGCGGTCGGCGAGACATTCAAGGAGTTCTCGATCTTCTCCCGTGGTGCCCCCGGCATGTCTGTAGGTTTCCAAGCAAACACGTTGGTGTTGGCACGTAGGAAGGAGACGAGTGCGCTTTCCTATTTGAGGTCAAGGTGAGCCCCAATCTTCACGGTCTTGGAGAGGTCATCGAGGCCGAGGCTGACCTCCTTGGTTTCATTGGACTTGGTGGAGGCGCGAGGAGGCTCCAGCGATGGGATCTCCAGGTCGTCGGCGGGCACCGTCTTGGCATCGGTGACCACACTAGCCATATGGATGGAGAGGTCGGTGGCTTCAGCGAGGGCGAGACTCTCTCTCTCAGGCGTAGGCGATGGAGAGGTTGGCACGTAGGGCTAGGACACATGCAGGTGAAGGCATCTTCAGCACCAAATAAGCATAGTGTGGTACAGCCATGAACTTGGCCAGAGCTGGCCGACCAAGTATGGCATGGTAGGCGGTGTTGAAGTTAGCGACGTAGAAGTTGATGTGCTCGACGTGGTAGTTGCTTGCCGTGCTGAACTGTACTGGTAGGGTAATCTCTCCTAGCGGCTTGGATGCCCTGCCAGGTACCACACCCCAAAAGAAGGAGTCGGAGGGTGTGAGATCTGTTATTCCGAGGCCCAGCTCCTTTAGGGCTCCAGCGAAGAGGAGGTTCAGAGCGCTCCCACCGTCAACGAGCACTTTTCTAAAAAGCACTTTCTAGACGGTTGCATCAAGGACGAGGGGGAAACACCCTGTGTAAGGGATGTCCGCCCACTAGTCGGCCCTGCTGAAGGTGATAGGGACCTCGGACCAAGGGCGATAGCTGGGGTTGGCGGCGTTGTCTTCCGCAGTGACGGCGATCTTCCGTTCTCTTCTGCTCTCGGTGGAGGCGAGGCCCCCAAAGATGGTGGCGACCACATTGTCATGATCCTAGAAGGCATTGTTGTTGCCCCCAGGTGGTTGGCGGCCTCCGGCTCTGTCGTTGTCGTCGTCATCCGGCATTTTGGCCTGGAACTCCTTAGCCAAACTGACGCAGTCCTTCATCTTATGCTTGGCGTTCTTGTGGAGAGGGTATGGGCCATTGAGGATCTTCTTGTATTGCTCGTCCTAGTTGCGCTTGGCGCGAGGTTCGTCAACGACGGTGATGATGTGGTCTGGCCGGGGGCGGTGATGTTGACTAGACTTGGATCCTTCTGGCCGATCACGGCCGCTGTCCCAATGATGACTGTGATCGTCGTAGCGGCGGTCGCTGTGGCACTGGTCGTCGGCGCGATCGTCGCTGCAGCGATTTGGGCGATGAGTGCCCACAACCTCGTTGAAGCGCACCTCGGCTTCCTCAGCGTCGACGTACTGGTTGGTGGTCATAATCATCTCTCCAATCCCTGTTGGCGGCTTGCAATTGAACTTAGAGCGAAGGTTGCGGTGATGGAGTCCTCGGACGAAGGCGGTGATGACCTCAGCTTCCGTGATGTTGGGAATAGAATTCCTCATCTCAAAAAAGTGTCTGATGTAGCTACAAAGGAGCTTGGACGGCTTTTGGTAGATGCGATTCAGATCATGCTTGGTGCCCGGCCGAGTACACGTAGCCATGTAGTTGTCGGTGAAGACTTTTTTTAGTTCTTCCCAGGATCTGATGGAGTCCAGGGCAAGGTTGTAAACCAGTTCATGACGGTTGGCGTGAGCATGACGGGAAGATAGTTCGACATGACGCTGGTGTCTCCTCCGGCGATGCACACAGCAGTGGCATAAGCCTGTAGCCACTGTGTGGGGTTCATCCTTCCCTCGTAGGGCTCGACCCCGGTGATTTTGAAACCACGGGGCCATTGGAGTGTTCGGAGTGCCCTCGTGAATGCTGGCGGCCCTTCGGGGTTGTCGGCGCCGTGATTTGCAGCGTTGCCGACGTTGAGCGGCTCGAGAGCTGATTCTGAGTTACCATACTCTTGTTCGTACTCTTGACGACAGCGTACTTCTTCATGGCGGCTCGAGAGCTGATTCCGAGTTACCATACTCTTGCTCCCACCCTCTGCTTCGAGAAGCTCCTCCACCATGTCCTTCTTCTCCCTCTTCTCCTCATCCTCCCCATTTTTACTGGCGCCACTGGTTTCCGCCTTCTCGTCCATCCTCTTCCTTATCACCTCCCGAAGAGCTCCGGCCACCTTCTTCCTCGCCTGAATCGAACAAAAAATGCATCTTTATATCAATTTCTCGAATGCAATGTTGCATATATACTAGTAGGGGAGAAAAAATGGGGAGAAGAAGAAAGGCAGACAGGTTTGAGCACCTTGAGGGCCTGGCCGTAGGCGGTGAAAGGGTTAGGCGAAGGGGAAGGGGATGGAGAAGAAGCCATCGATGAGCTTGACGTACTCGCGGCGGACGCTCTCGGTCCATGGGCTGGGCTCGATGCTGACGAGCTGCCAGACGGTTAGGTTGAAGGTGATCTTCTTGGCCTCGTCGAGCAGCGCGGGTGGTGGCGGCGCGGGCGCGGGCGGTGGCGCGTGCGTGTGTGCGGGGTGTGTGGGCCGGCTAGGCGGCGGGGTTAAATCCCCCTTGCTGCCTGCTTGCTGCCTCCGATCTGGCACTCAGCAAAGGGTTTTTTTAATTTTTTTAACCGTCTCTTTGCCGAGTGTCACCTGTCTAGCACTCGGCAAACAAGGTTTTTTTAAAAAAAGAAATCTTTGCTGAGTGTCTCAGATCTGTCACTCGACAAAAGATTTTTTTTAAAAAAAATACTTTGCCGAGTGCCCCTGACACGGCACTCGGCAAAGATTCAATATTTTTTTTTGAAATGTCTTTGTCAAGTGCCCCTGCGAAGGCACTCGGCAAAGAGAAAATTTCTAAAAAAAATCAAAAATCCTCTTTGCCGAGTGCCCCTGTGAAGGCACTCAGCAAAGACCCCCTTTGCTCGTGCCATGCCCCGATACTTGACAAAGTTTTCTTTTTTGTCTTTGACCTCTAAATTTTTTATGCAGCCCTTTTAAAGTAACAGGAACTCCTCGTTAGAATTTGGGGATTTTCTGTGGCTTTTTGATATATTTAGTTACTTTATTTCGTTTACTTGAATTTTTTCGAAAAATATAAATTTGAACTGCACGTGGTACGGATAATAAAATTTAATGATTTAAAAAATAATAGTCATGTTACTGAATGTAGTGTGAGGCCGTATACAGAAACGGACTCGAAATTTCAGACATCTTATTCACGAAACATGATCATGAACTTGCGTACGAAGTATTTTTAAATTCTATAAAAAACAAACGAAGTCTGAAAATCATGAAACGATGTTGGGGTTTTTAAAAAGCAAACGAAGTCCGAAAATCATGACACCGAGTGTAGTGTTTTTAAATTCTATAAAAAGCAAACTTGTCCGAAAATTGTCGCGTACCATGCTTACAAACGTGCGCAGCCTTACGACGTTGGGGTGGCGCACGCGCCCGATGGCGCCCGCCTCCGCGGCGAACTCCCGATACCGCTGGGGCGCCACGGCGCCACCGCCGAGCCGGCGCACGGCCACGGGCGTCGTGCCGTTGTCCACCACCACCTTGTACACGATCCCCTTACCGCCCTTGCCCAGCACGTGCGCCGACGACCTCAGCAGCTCGTCCAGCTCCATCCTGAACCCCTTTTGGATCGCCACCAGTTCACCGGCCTCCCCCCGGTTCCTCCTGTTCCTCCGCCACCATTGCACTTCCCGTCGTGCTCGGAGCACTCCGAGGACGAGTCGCCGCACGCGTCGGCACGAATGCAGCACGGGTAAGGGAACAGGCCGCGCCCATCCTCGTCGTACTCATCGTCGTCGCCTTTGTCTTTGGCGGCCCGGCGTCGGTCCCAGACCTTCAACTTCAAGTACATGTAGACCGCGATGACACCGACTAACGCGATGGCCACCGCGTCGGCCACCGAGATGAGCACGATGAGGCTGGTCTTGATCGGCTGCCGTGCACCGCCCGCGCCGCCGTTGGAAGCGGCGGCAGAGGACAACGGGAGGCGGTGGGGACGAAGACGACGACAGAGGAGCGGCGCGGCAGGGGACCTGCAGCGGGAAGCCGCATAGCCCCGGGTTGTTGAGGAACGCGGTGGGGCCCTGGCTGGCGAGGGAGCCGGACTGCGGGATCTCGCCGGAGAGGTTGTTGAAGCGGAGGTCGAGCGTGAGCCCGTGACGGTGGTCGGGAGGCGACCGAGCTCGAGGGGCACCCCGCCGGAAAGGTGGTTGTGGGAGAGGTTAAGCGTGACGGCGAGCGCGAAGAGCTTGCCGAGGTCTTTCGGTATCACGCCGGTGAGGTTGTTGGACGATAGGTCCAGCATCTGCAGGCCCACCATCTCCTGCCAGACAGCCGCCGGTATTCTCGGCGAGAAGTAGCCGCTCCAGCTGCTTGCAGCGCCCAAGCTCCGGCGGCAGCGCGCTCGTCAAGGCGTTCCGCGACAGGTCGAGGTTCTGCAGCTTTGGTATCCCGCACAGCGCGGCCGGGAACGGCCCAGTGAGTCGGTTATCGTAGAGGAAGAGGGAGCGCAGGGCGGTGGCGTTGGCGAGCGCGGCGGGGACGGTTCCCGACAGGCGGTTCCCGTGGAGGTTGAGCCGGCGTAGGAACGCGAGCGACCCAAGCTCGGAGGGGATGTAGCCGGATAGGTTCTTGCCGGCGACGGCCACCCCGACGACGCGCAGTCCGTCGCTGGACGAGGTGTTGACGCAGGTGACGCCCAGCCAGCGGCGCCGGACCACGACAAGAGAGCCGAGGACGGATCGTCGGTCACCGCCGACTTGAAGGCCAGCAACGAAAGCCCGTCCGCCGACAGTGCCGCCGCCACCGCCGGCGCCGGACCACGACAAGAGAGCCGAGGACGGATCGTCGGTCACCGCCGACTTGAAGGCCAGCAACGAAAGCCCGTCCGCCGACAGTGCCGCCGCCACCGCCGGCGCCGTGAGCAGGAGTAGGATCCCGAGCGAGTGTAGCACACCCATTTAATTGCGTTGGATATGGATATGCCTGGTCTCTGCAATTGGTTCCCTGCTCTGCCCGAGCTGTGCCAGGTAACTGAAGTGGGAAGGTGCGATAATAATCGTGTCACTATGGATATGCAGGCAGAGTGACAGAGTGTGAGGTAGGGGAAGAAGCATATTTAAGGGTCCGAGTCGCATTGACAACTCATGTCGGGTGATTAATTAAGCAAAAAAAAAACAAATGTTGCTCACACACGCACCACTGTGCATCTACCACTGCATGCCGCTACCTGCAACTCCATGAATATGATTGCTTTCTTTCCTTCTTCCTTTCTTCCACTGACACGAGGGCCCATCACGTGGCACAATTGGAGAGGGGTTGGTGGCAATAGCATTGGCAAACAGAGCTAGTGTGCCAGCGACGGGTGCTGACGGAAGTGGCAGCAATGGCACTGCTACTAGATAGTTACCCTTTCGTTTTCCAGAAAGAACTCATGGGCGGGGTAGTGAAAGTAGTTATGGTTGGTGGGGCCACGGAACGTAGTTGGTTACGCAGGGTTGCATGCGTGACAAGGAACTTGGAAACGGCAGGCGAGGGAGGAAGGAATGCCACAGCCGGGGAGAGGCAGCCGAAGGAAGGTGGCGTTTGGATAAAGTGATACAGGGGATAGAATAGGGATAGGGAAATGGACGAACGGTCAAGATTAAATGAGGTGTAAAGAATGGATGATTAGAATAAAATATTACTCTTTTGAGGATGGGATATCCCTATCCCTTTTCCTATCCTGGTCTGAATCCAAACGCCAGTGAAAGGGAAAAGGGGGAGTGCATGCGGTGGAGGGGAGTAGAAGGGACTCAAAGCTGCCGAGGTGGAGCATGAGCTGGGTTCGTGCGAGTGCGCTCAACTGCTCGAGAAGGTGGCGGAATGATGACAGGGCGCCGGGGAGCGGGCCCACTGTGCCGCGGCCAAGGAGGGGACGAGACTCAAAATTACTCTAAGTGCTTTGGTTCGTGCGGGTGAATTAGCATCGCCGACTGCACACCTGCTAGCGCCCAGCGGCCACCGATCAGTCTTGCTATAGGATCGCCATCCACCGGCCACCGAGCGTCGCCGTGTTTTAAGGTTGATTCCGATTGGGGGCCGGGCGGCCTTCGACTGACCTGCCGCTCAGAATTGAGATGCTCCTCCCAGAATTTTTCACGTGGTTTTGTTTTACCCGAGCAACGTTGGGCGGCGCCGATGCTATTAAAAACTCCTTCAAACCCAATGGAAAAATAAGGAGAAAGTGATACAACATATAATGATTATTGCCTCATTGTAAACTCCTATGAGAAAACCTTTGCAGGAGAAAACTCATACATAGTTTAGAGGACAATATATGTTATTGATATCTCCTTAAAAACCCTGATGGGGAAAACAAGAAACATGACATATACTTATGCTAATATTGCCTCATTAAAAACTTCATATGAGAAACCTTGAGAGTAAAACACATATGAAGAAAAGAGTGCAATATGATGGTTTGGACAGGGCAACATCTAGGAGATTTCTCCCCTTGAATCTTGCAAATCTCGAAGTCGTCGCATACCGGCGTGGCCGTTCGGGAGGGATCGAGCGGAGGCCCTGTGCGGAACTCGGAGCCAAGTCGGACGGAGGTCGGGACAACGGTTGGCGGCCTCGCTGGCGTGGACGCGACGCCGGATTGGCGCAACCGGCAGAGGTGGAGGAGGCGGAGCGGTGAGCTCCGGGTTGGTGATGATGCGGCAGGACGGGGCGGAGCGGCGGGCCGCGATTGACGGTGGAGAGTGGCTCCGTCTCCTCCTCAAGCCTGCCACAGTGAGGGACGGAGTCGGCCGTGGAGGCGCTGGCTCAATGTCCATCGCCATGGGGCCGGCCCAGTTAGAAGGACCGGCGGCATCCGGGGCTGGTGGGGCAGGAGGAGCTCGAAGCGGGCAGGGGCCGGGGCCGTGGCCGTGCTCGTCGCGGTACGGTGGCAACCATGGCGGACATGGTCCCAACACGTGCTTGGGGCAGACGGGTCCCGGCGGTGGCGTAGGGGCCACTGGAGCATCGACGGCGCGACGACGACCACCATGACCGCCAACTCGCATCCGAAGTCCCCGACCCCTTCCCCTTCCCCGGCGTTTACCGGCCTGGCGTTCGCCAAGTAGGTAGCGGAAGGTGTCCAGGAGTTCGGTGCGGATGTAGTGGTGGTTGAATGGAATCCCCATGTCGATGGCACAGTGGAGAATCAAGAAGACGAGGTCGACGACAAGGATCGCCGGAGGTACGTAGCGTAGTGGGGGCATGGTACCTTTGGATCTTCTTCGCGAACTCGATCTCGCCGACCTTCTCGCCGGCCTTCTCCTTCTGGACTCCCTCTCGAGAGCACAGACTGCAAGCGTAGCGTGCTGATAACGTGTAAAACTTGGAATGTAAATGGAACACAGTTGAAGGGACCGTGATGCCTAAGAGGGGGGTGTGAATTAGGCAACTTAAAAATCTAACTCTAAACTATGGCCTCTTTTTCTACCCTTAGCAAAACCTATGCAAAAGATAAACTATCTAAATGTGCAACTACGGTTTTGCTAATGTGTTGCTATCTCTACCGCAAAGGAGTAATGAAATCAATGTAAATGCGGAAGCTAAAGAGCAAGGTAGAGATATGCAAACTCCCGTCGATGACTCCGGTATTTTTACCGAGGTATCGAGAAGCGCGCAAGCTTCCCCCTAGTCCTCGTTGGAGCCCCTCACAAGGAATCCCTCGCAAGGGCCAAGCTCCCGGTTGGGTAACTCCGTGGATAGCCTCGGGCCTTCCCCACGCGCAAGTGGGTCTCTGACGTGCCTTCCGGCAAGCCTCTCCCAGAAGCTCCCCGCCGTCTTCACTATCAAGCTTCTGGCCAAAACGCCGCGGGCCTTGTTCCCTCCGGTACACGGTGGCGGCCACACCACAAACGCGGTTGTTGTGATCTCGCAAGACTTCAAGCCCCTCCGATGTACAACAACGGTGCTCACAAGCACCGAGTGGTAAGAGGTATGCAAACCTCACTAAACACTAGGCCTAAACCTAGAGCAAGCGCATAAGTGGTGGTCTAATCAACCTAAGCACTTCGCAAAAGCACCTACACTAATCACCTGATGAATCACTAAGCACTATGCAAGTGGAGATCACTAAAATGGTGTATCAACACCCTTGATATGTTTCCTCAGCTCCACACGCCTCAAATAGCCGGTTGGGGGTTGTATTTATAAGCCCCACTGAGAAAGTAGCCGTTGGGGTCGAACTCCCGCAATTCTGCTACTGACCGGACACTGAATCGTCCTGACCGGACGCGTCCGGTCGTCCCGACCGTTGAATCGGCAAAACACTGAGCGGACGCTGTCCAGCGTCCGGTCGCAGATATGCCGCTCTAGAACCTTACTGTACTCGATCGGACGCTGCGTTCCTACGTCCGGTCGGTTGCCGCCAGCGTCCGGTCCTCGCGTCCGATCGCCTGTCTGCCGAGTCTCCACCCAGCATACGGTCGCAGCGTCCGGTCGCTTGTCCAGCGTCCGGTCCAGCGTTCGGTCACTACAGTGAGCTCGTTTCTTCATGATCTTGCATACGGCTTAGTTCCAATCTTCATGCTTGGACTTTACTTGATCTCTTGGGTCTTCTCTTGTGCTCCTAAGGTCTTGCTTTAAGGTGTTGATCATTGGATCATCACGTCGCCTTCGTCCAAGTCACGTCTTGCACCCTATTAGACTACAAAACAAACACTTGCAAATTCATTAGTCCAATTTGGTTGTGTTGGTCATCAAACACCAAAATCCAAAGTAAATGGGCCAAGGGTCCATTTTCCTTATAATCTCCCCCTTTTTGGTGATTGATGACAACACGACCAAAGCAAGCAAATAATAAGAATGTGAAATTTAAAAACTATCTACTTGCTAAGATGCAATGCAAAGGGCAAGGTTATATGATACTAAAAAGATACCAATTGATACCAATTGAAGATACAACTTGTAGGACCAATTGAAAAACTTAAAACTATCTACTTGCTAAGATGCAATGCAAAGGGCAAGGTTATATGATACTAAAAAGATACCAATTGATACCAATTGAAGATACAACTTGTAGGACCAATTGAAAAACTATTTAATGCTTATCTTGTCCTTGCAAATGTCCCCATGTGGTATTATGGATTTAAGTCATGTTCTTTATTAATTCTCCCCATTACTTAGACTAATCCATAACCCACTATCCTCCCTTTCTTGGACCATTACCATTTATAGACACCAAATTAATGCTTGCCTTTGGTCCTTCAAATTCTCCCCCTTTGGCATCAAACACCGAAAAGGAAGACATTAGTAGCACAAGGGAGGGTCAAACTTTGTGATCCTTTGTATGTAGAATTGAATAGATCACAAACTTTGACTCTTATATTATATAGACTAAGCTCCCCCTAAATATATGCATACATATGATGGAAGGCAAAGCATATGCGTAATTGGCAAATTGTTGCACGAAGGAGTTTAATCTATATAATGCATGGAGAAAGCATATAAATATCTAAATGAAGTCAACATTATGATACAAAATGAAGAATGATGCTTATCTCCGGGGACTCCATTTTCCTTGCAATGAGACTAATACATGATAAGCTTGAAAAGTGGTTAGTCTCAAAGCATCTATCTTGTAGATGATCCTCCCCCTAAATTTGTGCATGCAAGCATGGAATACTTATAGTACTCATGCATATTTGATTTTGGAATCAAAATACCACTTGAAAGATGATATTTGGGAGAAATTATCTACAATTTGGACTTTGGCACATATTAAATGAATAATTGTAAGACAAGCTATGTGCCTTGCTCCTAAACAATTTTGAACCATGTAGGTTTGCTCCAAGGGTTAAAAAATGAAACCGAGCAATCTTACCATAAGATATACCTATTGTATGCATGACAACAGATTTACGAATGCAAATGCAAACATAGGCATTAGAAGTAACTAGATGCTTAAAAAGATACCAATTGAAAAATAATATCAATTGTAAGCAATACTATTTGAAGAAAGTACTAATTGAAAGCAATAACATCTAGTTACCTAACATGGGAAGGGGAATTTGGGTCCATAGTATTCACTAACCCACTTGGCAATAACTTTGTTCATCATGATGCACCCCATGAAATGCACCCATACTTTACCAAGTCTTCAAATTCCCCGAAGTCCATTGGACTTCTTACTTCCCTTTCGGGATCCAAACCTTTTTTGTGCTCTTCATGTTGGAAATGATCTCCTTTGGCACCCAAAAGCGTTTGACCCCATTGTTGGCTTGCTTGTTCACCATGATGGCCACCACCTTGTCATTTTTCTTTTTCTTCAAGAGATAAGGTGTGGAGGCCTTCTTGTCCACCTTGTTGGTGTAGGTGTTGGAGAACTTGCTTGTTTGCTTTTGCTCCTTCTTCTTTGCTCCTCCCCCATTCTTCACCTTGCACTCATAGGACTTGTGGCCTTCCTTGTGGCACACGTAGCAAACCACGGTTTGTCCTTCATTAAGCTTCTTCACTCCATTGGCGGTGTTATCTTGATGAAGTTGTGTTTGCTTCGCCTTTCCTTTTACTTGAGTCAAGTCCCTGGTGAGGCGAGCTACTTCTTGCTTGAGTTGCTCATTTTCCTTTGCAACTTCTTGTGTGCATGTATCTACAATAACTTTCTCAACACAAACTTGGTTGCACAAAGGTGAGTCTAAACATAAATCATTGCAAGAAGTAGAGACATCCTTTTTAATGATAGAACTTTTCTTTTTAGATGCCTTAGGGGTATTTTTGATGGCTTCAAGATTAGCAACTTTATTAGTTAGCTCATCACAATGTTTGCACATGATTTCCAATTTAGCAAGCAAACTTTGATAATCATTTTGTGAGCTAGCTAACTTTTCTCTTAATTTTTCATTTTTCTTTTCAAGTTGCTTATCATTGATTGTGCATTCATTTGTTGTTGCACTAGCCTCAAGTTGCTCAATTTTAGTAGATAGTTCAACATTGAGATTTGCAAAGTTCTCATATTGTTCAAGCAAATTTTTGTATGCTTCTTGTGAACTACCTAGCTCTTCTTTCAAATTTTTGAGCTTCTTTTGTTGACTAGTGCAAACTTTAGCATATTTAAGATTTTGTTGCACAATTTCATCATAAGAAGGCATATCATCATTACTATCACTCTCACTAGAGGATGAGCTTTCGTTACCTCGTGCCATAAGGCACACACGAGAAGAGCTTGATGATGAGTGCTTGCGGCCTCGCCTCTTGTGATGGTGTTCTTCTTCACTTGAAGAATCATCCCATGATCTTATTGAGATGAGGGCTTGGTTTTTGCATGCCTTCTTTTTTGTCTTGGGTGTGGGCTTGTTTGGATAAACTTCCACAAAGTGCCCCAACTCGCCACATCCAAGCATCCTCTCTTTCTTTGCTCATTTCTTTGATTTGTGAAAATGAGATCTTAAATTTGGATGGGCACACCCTTGACATTGAGCCTTTGGATCATCTTCTCCATCTTGTTGATTAATTTGATTGATTCTTCATCAAGGTCGGAGGTGGAGGAGGAAGATTGATCATCACTTGAATCTTCATCATCATCATCATCATCCTCATCTTCTTCTTCATCTTCACTTGAGGAGCTTGAGCTTGAGCTTGTCTCAACTTGCTTGCCCTTCATCTTCTTTTTCTCGCTACAAGCGAGAGCTTTGCCTTTGCTTGATGAAGATGCTTCTCCTTAACCCATCTTACGTGACATTTCAAATGCCACTAGCTTGCCAATGACAATGCCTGGGGTCATGGTGCTCAAGTTCTCCATATTGTGAAGGATGGTGATGATGCTTGCATATTTCTTTTGTGGTAGCACGGAGATGATCTTCCTCACGATGTCCGCATCATCTAGCTTTAATAATCCTATTGAATGGAGCTCATTGATAATTAGATTCAATCGAGAATACATATCACGAACAAGCTCACCATCATTCATAGCAAAGGAATCATAATTTTACTTAGCTAGATAATGTTTTTGCTCACGGACATTACTTGTGCCGTCATGGAGCTCTTGGAGTTTTAACCAAATTTCATGTGCCGTATTTAAAGTAAATACTTGGTTAAACACATCCATGCTAAATGATTCAAACAAGCAATTCTTAGCTCTAGCATTGAAATGCATTTCTTTTTCATCACTCTTTGTGGGTTTTTTGGAATTCTTGATGGTTTTCATTCCGTCACGAGTGACTCTCCATACACCCAAATCTACCGCCTCAAGGTAGCAAGCCATTCTAGCTTTATAATAGGGGAAGTTAATGCCGTCAAAGTATGGAGGCCTAGAGGTATCCATCCCAACCACTCTAAGTACCGTCGGCTCAACGGCGGTTAAGCCAAAGGTCCAAATTTGAGCCAACCGGCTCTGATACCAATTGAAGGGACCGTGACGCCTAAGAGGGGGAGGGGTGAATTAGGCAACTTAAAAATCTAACTCTAAACTATGGCCTCTTTTTCTACCCTTAGCAAAACCTATGCAAAAGATAAACTATCTAAATGTGCAACTACGGTTTTGCTAATGTGTTGCTATCTCTACCGCAAAGGAGTAATGAAATCAATGTAAATGCGGAAGCTAAAGAACAAGGTAGAGATATGCAAACTCCCGTCGACGACTCCGGTATTTTTACCGAGGTATCGAGAAGCGCGCAAGCTTCCCCCTAGTCCTCGTTGGAGCCCCTCGCAAGGAATCCCTCGCAAGGGCCAAGCTCCCGGTCGAGTAACTCCGTGGATAGCCTCGGGCCTTCCCCATGCGCAAGTGGGTCTCCGACGTGCCTTCCGGCAAGCCTCTCCCAGAAGCTCCCCGCCGTCTTCACTATCAAGCTTCTGGCCAAAACGCCGCGGGCCTTGTTCCCTCCGGTACACGGTGGCGGCCACACCACAAACGCGGTTGGTGTGATCTCGCAAGACTTCAAGCCCCTCCGATGTACAACAATGGTGCTCGCAAGCACCGAGTGGTAAGAGGTATGCAAACCTCACTAAACACTAGGCCTAAACCTAGAGCAAGCGCATAAACAGTGGTCTAATCAACCTAAGCACTTCGCAAAGCACCTACGCTAATCACCTGATGAATCACTAAGCACTATGCAAGTGGAGATCACTAAAATGGTGTATCAACACCCTTGATATGTTTCCTCAGCTCCACACGCCTCAAATAGCCGGTTGGGGGTTGTATTTATAAGCCCCACTGAGAAAGTAGCCGTTGGGGTCGAACTCCCGCAATTCTGCTCCTGACCGGACGCTGAATCGTCCTGACCGGACGCGTCCGGTCGTCCCGACCGTTGAACCAGCAAAACACTGATTGGACGCTGTCCAGCGTCCGGTCGCCTGCCACCGGACGCGTCCGGTCGCAGATATGCCGCTCTAGAACCTTACTGTACTCGATCGGACGCTGCGTTCCTGCGTCCGGTCGGTTGCCGCCAGCGTCCGGTCCTCGTGTCCGGTCGCCTGTCTGCCGAGTCTCCACCCAGCATACGGTCGCAGCGTCCGGTCCAGCGTCCGGTCACCACAGTGAGCTCGTTTCTTCATGATCTTGCATACGGCTTGGTTCCAATCTTCATGCTTGGACTTTACTTGATCTCTTGGGTCTTCTCTTGTGCTCCTAAGGTCTTGCTTTAAGGTGTTGATCATCGGATCATCACGTCGCCTTCGTCCAAGTCATGTCTTGCACCCTATTGGACTACAAAACATACACTTGCAAATTCATTAGTCCAATTTGGATGGGTTGGTCATCAAACACCAAAATCCAAAGTAAATGAGCCAATGGTCCATTTTCCTTACAACAGTAAATGGCAAGTGAACCAGTAGATTTCATTGATATGTGGTGTACATATTTATACACCCGTACAGACGCCATGGGGAGATGCGCGCAGGCAACCGCCCATGGCGCCGACGGTTCGAACGACAGAGGGAGAGGGGAGCGTAAGCAGTTCCCATCATGGGAACGTTCCCAGATGAGAGCAACTCCATCGTAGTTTTAACACCATCTGCTTGTTTCTCGGTAGTTAGTTTTTTTGGAGAACCAGATCCAGCGAACAGCACGGAGTCGATGGACACGTGTCAAGCGATTACGTGGTGTCTCATGCGAGCCACCGTGCGACGGTGTTGCATAAAATTTTCTTCCTAGTATAAGGCCCCGTTTTACATGACTCCATCTCTTTGATACTGTACAATTTCTTTACAAACTTGTCAAAGCCATCATTGTGAGTGCGGTTGCTTTCGTCTGACAAATTCTTCACGGGATTGATCTGGCTACTCATGCACAACTACCTACCTTATCTGGGACTCCAACTATCATATGAAAATTGAGAACTGACACATCATCATTCGAACCACCGTAAAGAGTAAACTGACAGCAACTCAAGTGCAAAGAGCCAGCAACGCGTCTCATCAGGAGGCACAAAGCAAAAGTTAAGCAGTGGCACATCAATTGCCTTACCTGAAAAAGTCCATGGAGAAGGAGCAATGGAAGAGATCATCACCTTCGACAGATTGCCACGTAAGCTACAAAATGATAGGCATTCCGAAAAAAAATTACACATCACAGGCGCCAGTGCGCCACAATTTCAAAAAATCGAGGAAACCATGTAAAAGTGACCAACACCAACATGCCCACACTCCACAAATATTCTACACAATTAACATTTTTGATCGACCAGTGACATTTCATGCATATATTGTTGAGCAAACACACTATGGAACTAAGAATGCAACGAACAAATAACACGACTAAGACGATGAGTGAGCAGAAAGGCAAAAGTATTGAACATATGTATAGTCTAACACATGTTCCTTGTATTCCAAGTTGTACTTGACTATATATATGAAACCACCACCTAATTGGGTGTGGGGTGTTTTCTAATTCTCTACATTGTATCAATCGCCCAAGTTCCCTTCCAATTCTTTCTTTTGCTCTAGCTCCTCCCTGCGCCGCCGAATCCCAGGACGCACGTCCACCCCTCCCGCTTGCGAGTTCCCGTGCACCCCCTCTGCTTCCACAAGCGCACGCGTCTCCTCCCCGCACCGCGCGGCTCCTCTACCCCAGCTTCCTGCGTGCGATGCGTGACGGCCTGCCCGCTCTCCTCGCGTCACGCGGCCCTTCTGCCCGGCTCCCCCACGCGGGTCTTCTCTCCCACGTGCGCTGCCTCCTCTGCTCCCGTGCGGCATCCCGTGCACCTCTATGGCCTCGCGTGTACTCCACGTCGACGCGCGTCCCACCTCCCTCACGCACGTGTAGTTGTGCGCCTCTGCTCCGCCCGCTTGCCTCTGCTTCTGCGTGCGTGTGCGCCTCTGCTCGCGCAACAATGGCTACAGAGTCCATGGCCTCCTCTGGCAAAGCTGAGCGTCCACACCCTTCGCCCACATGCTTCCATGCCACTGACTTATTGGGCCGAGGCATTTGCTACAACCACTTATGTGCTTAACTGGTGCCCCTCCTGTTCTATTGACAACAAAATCACATACCAGCTCCTTCATCGCTCTTTCCCTGAGTACTCCCACCTTCGCATGTTTGGTTGTCTGTTTTACCCGAACCTTAGTGCCACGACTCCCCACAAACTTGCACCTCGCTCCACGGCGTGCGTTTTCTAGGCTATCCATCTTCTCACGAGGGTTATTGGTGCCTTGACATCTCCGCGTGTGATTATATCTTGACATGTTGTGTTTGATGAATCGGTTTTTCCTTTTGCTGTTGCCACGTCTCTGGCATCTTCGCTTGACTTTCTTCTGTAGGATGTTACTTCGGTCGCTCCCTCTGTTACAGAGGTTGAGCAGCCGTTGCCCCAGGACCTCGACAATCCGACCATCGTCATGGCTGGCCCTGCTCGGCCCTCTGTCCAACCGGCAGTCCCTGCCGACCAGCCGGCTGGCCTGCTAGTATAGCTGGGGTCGGTCATCCTAAGTAGTCGCCTGGACCTGCCCCTGTTACACCTCCGGGCAGGACTGGCCAGTTTGACCCCACCAATCAGCGTTGGCCCCCGTCACCAGCACTAGCGTCGGCTCAGCGGCGTTTCAGCAGCAAGGTGTACCGGCATCTATTTTCTTCGCCTTCATCACTTGTGCCCGCTGGAGCTTAGCCGCCCACCAGCACGGTTGCGTCTACTTATTTGTCTGTTGGTGGTTTGACCAGTGCGCCGGCTGCCCCTTAGCCACCTGCGCTGCCACCCGGCAGGCCTCCGCTACTTCGGGTTGTGCACGGGCCTCAACGTTTGGATATTGCTGCACGGGCGGCTCAAGGCTGCTGCAGCCCCTGCACCTTCTCATCGGCCTATGTAGGGGCCTGCACCGGCCAATTCCCTGCTCCATCGCATGATGACACGCACATGGACAGGTGTTGTGCTGCCTGTCTGCAACATCGACATCTCTGTTGATGTCCGCTAATTATCGCAATGCGTTGGCTGATCCCAACCGGCGTGCTGCGATGGTGGATGAGTACTAGGCTCTTCTCAACAACGACACATGGCGTTTATTTCCTCGACCACCGGTTGCCAACATTGTGACAGGCAAGTGGCTCTTCAAGCACAAATATGATGCTGACGGGTCCCTTGCACACCACAAAGCTCGTTGGGTTTTTCGTGGCTTCTCCCAGCAGCATGGTGTCGACTATGATGAGACCTTAGTCCGGTCATCAAGCCTGCTACCATCCAAACTGTGCTTAGCATTGCTGCTTCACGCTCCTGGCCAATTCACCAGCTTAGCGTGAAGAATGTTTTCCTTCATGGTGACCTTAAGGAAACCGTCTACGCACACCAGCCTACACACATCTACCCCTGACTATGTCTGCCTATTGTAGAAATTACTGTATGGACTCAAGCAGGCTCGTCGCACATGGCATCAGCAGTTTGCCACCTACGTCTGCAAGCACGGTTTCACTGTGGCAAAGTCTGATGCTTCTCTCTTCATCTTCAAAGATGGAGTGTAGATAGCATACTTGCTACTGTACGTCGACCACATCATCCTCACAACATCCTCTCCGGATCTCCCGCGGTGCATCATCGCCCGTCTCATCTCTGAGTTCGCCATGACGAACCTTGGGGTTTCTTGGCATCTCCGTCACTCAGGTCCTCTGACGGCCACCACTTGTCCCAGCGACAGTATGCTGTCGACCTTCTTCAGCGGACCGGTATGGTTGAGTGTCACCCCACGGCAACATTGGTTGACTCCATGTCCAAGCTATCTACCACTGATGGAGTTCAAGTTGCCAACCCTTTAGAATACCGGAGTCTTGCTGGTGCCCTGTAGTATCTCACGCTGACCCGGCCGAACATTGCCTACACCATTCAGCAAGTCTGCCTCTTCATGCACGACCTGTGGGAGACGCATCTTGCTCTTATCAAGTGTATTCTGCACCTCGGCATTGGCAGTGTGTCATCCATCCATCACAACATACCCCGGACAACATACCCCGGACGACTAGGCTGGATGTCCAAACTCTAGGCAATCTACATCAGGCTATTGCGTCTTCCTCGACGATAACCTGGTTTCTTGGTTTTCAAAACGGCATACCACGGTATCTCGGACCAATGCGAAGGTACATTACCGAGCTGTTGCTACAGCAGTTGCTGAGTGCTGCTGGCTACGCCAGTTGCTTCAAGAGCTTCGTATCTTGATCCGTTCGGCGACCATTGTCTATTGCGACAATGTTAGTGCAATCTATATGGCTGCCAATTCAATTCATCATTGTCGCACGAAGTATATAGAGATTGACATCCACTTTGTTCATGAGAAGGTGGCTTTGGGGCAGTTCAGAGTACTCCAGCTCATCAGTTCGCGGACATTATGACTAAGAGACTAGGTCCCGTCTCTGCGTTCAATTCCCTCCCGACTACGGGCGGCTATTAGAGATATGTATTACTTGTATTCCAAGTTGTACTTAACTATATATATGAAAGCCACCCAATTGGGTGTCAGATGTTTCCTAATTCTCTACATAAAGAATGCAAATAAAGGATTGTGAGAAACACTAATCGAGAATCCATGAAGAGGTTCAAGAAAATCAAGGGCTGTCATGAACTACAACACTGAAAAGGATGATGATATTCCTAACTAAAAAAACAGTGATGTTACTAAGTGAGTAGTGAAGTTCCTTGCTGGGGCCATGGAAAAGCCATTCTTCCTCAAGCAGTAATCCACATAAAAAAAAAATGACGTGCGGTTCTCCTTTGTATCCGAGAAAACTAAAACCTTGATGGTCCCTGGCTGACTTAATGAGAGGGCGTAGTAAAACCTTGAGGGCCAGGAATCTCAACTGAAGGCTGTAACGACCAGTGTGTTACTATTGCTTATATCAAATAAACTATGAACTAGGAAAAATTTGGGGAGCTTTTAAGTTTACAACAACTCTGAAATATACCAAAAAAAACCTTGCTACATTTAAACTGAGATGATGAGTTAATTGGAAATGCTTGCATTGTAATATCAAAATCTATATGTTGCACTTTGTAGCCTGGTTGATAAAAATAAATGCGCAAAAATGATGGCTGGTTTACCAAGGGAAAAATAACTATATGGAACATATAAATTATGAGACAACGACTCACTCCAACTCCAGTGGAACGAAAAGTGAAGTTTCTGAAAACAACTTAAGAACCAAGCAAATAAAAAGGATGGTCAAAGATTCAGAAGTTATACATGAGGCTTAACAAAAAAGGGTTACTGTAGAAGCAAGTTAAAGTGGACCTTAAACTAATTAAAAAAAAATCAGCTTCTATGCCTCCAACTATATCTTCTTTATCAAAAAAAGAAAAAAAATCCAGGATGCCTTTCCAGTTTCCATGTCAACAATGGTAACAAAAGAGTTCGATACAGCAGGCTTTAGATACAGGAACAGAGGAAAGGGATGTAAGAAATAGAATCAAGCCTGTAAATACGCTAGATGACTAGAAGTCTTTTAATATCACCACAATATATATAAGGATGAAATCCAGATCAATAGAATCAAGTAATTGTGTTTGTTTAATCAGCCTAGCAGCTCTGATTTCTAAATCATACATACCCTTTGAGTTTAAGTTTTAAAATTGCTTTGACGTTTCTTTCCAAGGCAAGGTTGAGTTTTTCCTAAGCTCCACGCAAAAAATAGATAGGTAATTATAATTTATAATAAACACTCCTCAAACTTGATGAACATTAACCTGAATTAAAGTTAATGAGCTTTATTGGCTGAGGTTTGACAGCATATGTCTGTGATAATCTTTTTGCCTCTACTAACTGGCAACAAAAAGCTCTTCATAGGCAGAGAATATGTGCAGTTAACATATCGGTTATATTTGATAGACAATTCATATGAGTACAATAATTTATTGACATAGCTCACAAAGAAAGAGCATTATATACTATGTACATTAGTATTGTGGTTTGGTTGAGCATAAGACAAGATAGGGCACAACACAACCTTATTGTACTTGTGCTTCACCTTCGCAAACAAGAGGAGATAATTCAACTCCCAGAGCACACAAGTCCTTCTGTAGTGCCTCAGCACTCTTAAACTGCAACCCAACCATTCCTACACTAAGAGCTGCTTCAATGTTTATCATCCTGCAGTGGTAAAAATACAAACATGCTAAGGAATCCACATCACTGGTAAACAATGCTAGAGCTGCATCAACAAAAACTAACCTATCATCAATAAAAATGCAGCTTGCTGGATCAACATTGAGTTGATCTGCAGCTTGCAGATAAAACTCCGGCGAAGGTTTGCGCTTTCCTGAATGGTGTAGTGTAATGATCAATCCACAAAATAAAGGAAGCATTTTCATTAAGGAGCTATCATGGCCTAGCAAACATAACAATGAACTAGTACCCTAGTGCCCCGTTGCTCGACTGATAATGCCCAAACCGAAGTACAGAATTAGTTTATGCATGAACGATCAGCATTCCATCTCTAGATTCAAATTTTAAGATCAATTCTATGGTTAGTTCAAACTATTCAGATAGATAGAAGACAAAAAAACTCAGCCGGTGGGGGAAAGACATAAATTAGAATTTATTTATCTTGACTAGCAAGATGCCATAGAGAGCAACATCAACAAAGCTCCCAGTTCAGCTCTGTAGCGAGGAAAATCATAGGCTTGGAAGTCATGAAGCTACAGAATGATAGACAATTTTCTACCATCAATCTGGCTAGGTCAAACTTCCTTAAGTTTGAATAGATTTCTACCATCAGCTCTGTAGTCAGGAAGCTACAGATAATTACAGCAAATTGTCTTATATAATAACTGTCCCACATACTACCTCTGTCCCAAAAAGAATGTCATTCTAGAATTGGACTAAGTCAAACTTCCTTAAGTTTGAATAGATTTATAGAAAGTCAAACTTTCTTAAATTTGACCAGGTTTATAGAAAATATATTATCAACATTTATATCTCCAAATAGATTTATTATGAAAATATTGCATGATTCATCTAGTGATATTTCTTAAGCATCATAACTATTAGTACCTTTTTGTATATATTTAGTCAAACTTGAGATTCGTCGACTCCTCCAAAAACGAGAATAACATTCTTTTTGGGACACAGGGAGTATATTATAACTAATATATATTGTTGGTTAGGCCATGCTTGTGTGCTCAAGGCAATACAACTGGGTTGTCCACATTAAAAAAAAAGGTCCAATGGCCAAAACTTAAGTGTGTATATACAAGGTGATAAAGGAAGGGCGGGCCTGGTGCAAGCGGTAGAGTCTTACCGCCTGTGACCGGAAGGTCCCGGGTTCGAGTCGCGGTCTCCTCGCATTGCACAGGCGAGGGTAAGGCTTACCACTGACACCCTTCGCCAGACCTCTGATACCAGATTGTTATGTGGTTGCTAGGATTGAGAGGGAGAGAGCTGAGGGAGAGGCGGCGGAGGGCGGGCTACAGTACCCGCGCGCTGCAGTACTGGGCTATACAGCCAACCCAGGCCCAATAGGCCCCTGACGTACTCTAACATCTCTACACTGGGTACGCCCCCTTTTTTTTTATATACAAGGTGATAAAGATCAGCCATGCACATTCTGTTAATAGAACTAATCATCCATTCAGCTCTTGCTTATGATTATACTCGGTGCAAATCCAATATCCAGATTTAGTAGAAATGACCATTCCCCTTATTGGTAGAAAATGGCTGTTTTTGTATCATCTTCAAAGACAAGTGCTCCAAGAAATCACCCTCCCTCCTTTTAGATGTATATATTCTGTATGTACTTAGTCATTAGTGTAGGGTGCTATCTGCACTTTGTACAACTTCATATCCAGCACTTTGGGCATGGCAATAGATCTAAGTTGCATTTCTAACATGGTAACACAGGTCTAAGTTGGGATCGATCCTCACCTGGCCACTGCCGTCACTGCCAGTCGGAGAGTCGATGGCGAGCTTCCACCAGCGAGCAACTCCACTTTTCACCCTCCGCTCCCCGCTCCCTTCGCTTAGGTGGCCATTGCCTCCGCAGCGCGTGCGAGCCTGCCCGTGGTCGTGGCCTCCATCAGCCACACGAGCTCCGCCCGCAGCTGCCACATCTGCTGGCTGTGCACACCCTGCCCACGGCAGACGCCTTCGCCGACTGTGCGAGGCCTGCCCGTGCCAGCCGCGCATCTCCCACCCGCACCCACCAGCCACCTCCACCGGCCGCACGCTGCACGCCTATGGCAGCCACCTCCACCCTCCTTCCAACAAGCGCCTACATGGCCTGGTCTTGTGCAGCCGAGTTCAGAGAGAAAGAACAACAACAACAACAACAACAACAAAGCCTTGAAGTCCCAAATAAGTTCGGGTAGGCTACAGTTGAAACCCAGCAAAAGCCATCAAGGTTCAGGCACGTGAATAGCCGTTTTCCAAGCACTCCTATCTAAGGCTAAGTCTTTGTAAGAAAATGGCTTCCATGGTTGACCTTCCGGGCATGAAACCAAATTGGTTCAAAGAGACCCGCGTTATTGCTCTCAAGCGATGCTCGATAACTCTCTCCCATAGCTTTATAGTATGGCTCATCAACTTAATTCCCCGGTAATTAGTACAACTTTGAATATCCCCTTTATTCTTGTAGATCGGTACCAATATACTTCTCCTCCACTCGTCAGGCATCTTATTCGATCGAAAAATATGGTTGAACAGCTTGGTTAGCCATACTATAGCTATGTCCCCGAGGCATCTCCACACCTCGATTGGGATACCATCCGGTCCCATCGCCTTACCTCCTTTCATCCTTTTCAATGCCTCTTTGACCTCAGATTCTTGGATTCAAAGCGCCTATTGGTGTCGTCAAAAGAGTCATCCAACTGAAAGGTTGTGTCCGTATTCTCATCATTGAACAATTTGTGAAAATACTCTTGCCATCGATGTCGGATCTCATCCTCCTTCACCAAGAGATGTTCCATTTCATCCTTAATGCACTTAACTTGGTTGAAGTCCCTTCTCTTTCTCTCACGAACCCTAGCCATCATATAAATGTCCTTCTCTTTTTCCTTCGTACTCAAATGTTGGTAAAGATCCTCGTACACTCCACCCTTTGCCACACTTACAGCTCGCTTTGCAATCTTGTTTGTCACCTTGTACTTCTCTATGTTGTCCACACTCCTGTCATGGTACAAGCGTCTATAGCATTCTTTCTTCTTCTTAATAGCCCTTTAGACTTCCTCGTTCCACCACCAACTATCTTTAGCCTCGCCTCCACTTTCTTTGGTTATTCCACACACTCTGAGGCTACCTTCCGAATGTTGGTTGCCATCTTCTCCCACATGTTGTTTATGTCCTCTTCTTCCTTCCAAGAGCCCTCTTTGATAACCTTTTCCCTGAATACCTCTGATGTCTCCCCTTTCAGTTTCCACCACTTTGTTCTTTCAATCTTAGCGTGTTTATCCATACGGGCACGCACCTGAAAACGAAAGTCTGCCGCCAAAAGCTTATGTTGAGAAACAACACACTCCCCTAGTATACCCTTGCAACCCAAGCATGATCGTTTGTCCTTTCTTCTTGCGAGGATAAAGTCAATCTGGCTAGAGCGTTGTCCGCTACTGAAGGTCACTAGATGAGATTCTCTCTTTCTAAAGAAAGTGTTGGCTATCATCAGGTCAAAAGCTACCGCTAAGTCCAGAACTTCCTCCACCTCCTGATTCCTACTACTATACCCAAAACCTCCATGAACTGCCTCGAAACCTGTGCTTGTAGTACCTACATGCCCATTAAGATCTTCTCCTATAAAAAGCTTCTCACTACTAGGTACAGCTCTAATCAAACCATCTAAGTCTTTCCAGAACTGTCTCTTAACACTCTCGTCAAGGCCTACTTTGGGGGCATACGCACTAATTACGTTCAAGACCATATCACCAACGACAAGATTAACTAAGATAATCCTATCTCCTTGCCTTCTCACTCCCACCACACCATTCTTGAGGCTCTTATCAATCAAAACTCCTACTCCATTTCTATTCGCGACTGTCTCTATGTACCCAAGCTTGAAACCTGTATTGTCCACCTCCTTCATCTTCTGACCCTTCCATTTAGTCTCCATGGCTTCCCTTGGGAAATCCTGTGCCCCTCCTTTTCCTCGGTGGCTGGTTATTTTCAATGGCACCAATTGGGGTGTCACGCCGGTCGCCACCACGCAGTGAAGAAGGCGTCATCTCCAGAATACGTATTCATGTTATAGTTTAAGTTGTAATGCGAGTCTATGACGGGCGGGCCCCGCTAGCCAGGGAAGGCTATGTAATAAGCGAACTCCTGTACGGTTGGGAACTATCCTAATTCAGACAATAGAACTCGACAGAAAAGGGCAAGCAGCCCTCTGCTGTTCTCTGATCCGCGATCTCACTGTTTCCTCACGTCGACGGCCATCACCGGCGGCCAAGGGGTGTAACAAATGGTATCATAGACGGCATATCCTCGGCGTGGGTGACGAGCAACCACTCTACACCAGCGCTAGTTACCGGCGGCGGCGGATTTCGCGATTCGGCACAGCTTCTTCCTCTGCTCCGGCCAGATCCTCGCTTTTCATGGCCAACCCTCTTGATTTCTTCCACTTTGACTTGGGATCGTCATCCCTGACGGCTAGTAGATCTCTGTTCACCATCCCTAGCGGTGGTGTTCGTGAGGTCCCATAGGTCCGTGCCGAGGTTGATCCAGTCGATGGCAAGACTCGTGAGTTGTTCCGCCCGGTGAGCTTTGCCTCTGCTCCGACGCTCCGCACACCAGCTTGAAGGACCGGATCCGGATCTGCAACGACTTGCGCAACTGCGAGACGACATCATCTGATACTCGGATTCGGCAGTGAGAACCCCGGTGAGCATCCATTTTCGTGCTCCCTATTTCCTGTCTAGCGCATAATCGGTGAAAGTGAGGGTTGCGGGGCGTGTTCCCGTGTAAAATTCCGTAACTTTCTTTAACTGATTGTGGCGCGGTGGTGTTGGCAAGGAAGTGTCCTACTCGGGTTGCAGAGCTCTGTCTCCGTGTAAAATTCCTTGGTAGAGCCTCACTTCCAGGTGAAGTCGGCGAATTTGGGGGTGTAGCAGAACATAAGGGAGGTGTATACCAAACCTGTTGCTTCACCCAATCTTCAGTCTTTCTGCATCACATAGGCAATTGGCAACAACGGCTCCCCCTAAGCCTTCTGCGCAGACGACCTTCATACTTGACGCAATGTCGAAGAGTGCTGATGAGAACAGATGGGACCAGGTAATGGAAAATTTCGATCTTCTGTTTGCCCGTGTGAATGACATTGGTTCGATCCAGCAAGAGCTCAAAACTGAGTTGACAGCCAACAAGGAAGAGCAGAAACTCATCTCCAAACAGTCCGGGTAAATGGCCAAGCAGTTGCCAGTCTGACCTTACGGCAGATGGAAAATGAAGCCTTGTCTGAAAATTCTGATGCTGTTTCCATTCTCTATGAAGAAGAGCCATTTCAGAACATTTTTGCCAAAGGAAAACATGAGTTCAAACCTGGAACATCCAAACAGCCAAGAACAAACCATGACTCACACAAGGAGTCCCTCCCTCACCACACTCTGCCCAAAATGCAGTTTCCTACATTTGATGGCTCTAATCCAAGAATTTGGATTGACAGGTGCGACAATTACTTCAACATCTATTCTATTTCAGAGAACTTACAAGTCCCTGCAGCAGTGATGCATTTGGAGGGAAATGCAGCTAAATGGTGGCAAGCTTACAAGCAAAATCATACAGTGAGCACTTGGAATAATTTCTGTCAGGTGGTGCAAGCCAAGTTTGGGGCTGATGATTTCAGGACAGCCATCAATGAACTCCTCACCCTAAAACAAACAGGTCACTGCAGTTTGACATTACCATGCACAATAGTAACTATGATGAACTCTTTGCATCAAAGTATGCTGAAGGGCTCAAGGAGGAGATTAAGGCCACTGTGGAGCCTCATGTCCCTGTCACAGTGGATAGAGCAGCAGTAATTGCCAAAATTCAGCAAAGAACACTAGAAAGAGGCAGGAGCAAATATACTAAGCCTCAGACCACAACCAAGCAACACCAACCTAGAGTTAAGCAGCAATCCACCCCTAACCTTCAAAGAATCAGACAGCTACGAGATTATAGGAAAGCCAACAACCTTTGTTACTTCTGTGGTGATAAGTATGAACCAGGTCATCAGGAGGTTTGCACAAAAAGGCAGAAATCTCAAGTGAATGCCTTAGCAGTAAACAATCTGGACAAGGAAGAAATCACTGAGGAAATGCTCAATGCATTGGCTGCAGAAGATGTACTAGCTGAAGATTTTTGCCAGCTGTCACTTAATGCCCTCACAAGTGCAGATACTGAAAACTGTATCAAACTCAAGACTGGTTCATGACAAAGTGATGCTGGTGCTACTGGATTCATCAGCTCCCAATTTTTCAAGCTGGGCCAACATACCCACTGTGCCCATATCCCCAAGACAAGTCGCCAATGGCCACACTCACAACAACAGCTCAAGTACAAAATCTTCAGTGGTATATTCAGGGGCACACCCTACCAGTGACATGGTTGTGTTGGACATGAGCTCATATTGTTGCCCACACACACACAAATGGATCTCAGATTTGGGTAAGCCCAGAGGGCAGCTTGGCCATAGGCCACTTGGATTGAATCTTTAGTTGCAATACTTGGAATACGAGAACGTCCTAGCCACTGCTTATATAGCAAAGTGGTCTACCTACTCCACAGCATATTCTAACCACTAAAGTGGATGCTAGGCATATTCTTAATACAAGGCTTAGAAGCCTAAAAATAGATGACAGGAAATAGTAAAGACAGAAAAGTAAGATACATAGCAACTAGGCTTAACTGTCAATCTCCCCCTAAGCCTAGTGCTGAGTGATCTGCTTCAGACCGATCCTTCTCCTCATCTCCTGGAACTTGGCCTTGCCCAGCGACTTGGTAAGGATGTCTGCCAGCTGATCAGTAGTGGCGATGTGGTTGGCCTTGATGCTCCCTTCCTCCAAGCAGTCCCTGATGAAGTGATATTTGATCCGGATGTGCTTGCTCCTGTCATAGAAGACTGGATTCTTGGCCAGATCTAGAGCAAACTTGCTATCCACCTTCAACTCCACCACATCGACCTTTCTGCTGAGGAGCTCTCCGAACAACCTTGACAGCCACAGAGCTTGTGTTGCTGCAGTGGTAGTGGCAATGTATTCTGCCTTGCAGCTTGACAGTGCCACCACCTTGATGGATTGCCAGCTGACCAAGCAGTCACCAAGAACATGGTTCCACTGGTGCTCTTGCTCGTGTCGATGTCACCGGCAAGATCGCTGTCACAATAACTGATGAAGCGCGCCGTGTCAAGAGCCCTCTTGTAGTGCAGACCGTAGTCCAGGGTCCCGGCCACGTATCGGAGAACGCGCTTCAAGGCTTGCAGGTGGTGCTGTTCCATGAACCGGCTCACGTACCCGACCGCGAACGCCAAGTCCGGCCGGGTGTGCACCAGGTACCGGAGGCTGCCGACAAGCCACCGGTAGTGCGTGGAGTCCACCTCCTCCACCGTGCTGTGACGGCTGAGCCTGAGCTTCTCCTCCATTGGTGTGTGAGCTGGGTTGCAGCCAACCATCTCACCGAGCTCGAGGATCCGCTTGGCGTAGTGAGCTTGACAGAGGGTGATGCCGCTGGCATCCTGGCGCACCTCGACGCCAAGGTAGAAGCAGAGAAGGCCGAGGTCGCTCATGTCGAACTTCTCCTTCATCTACGCCTTGAACATCTTCACGTCTTCCTCCTCGGCGCCGGAGATGATGAGGTCTGCGCCCACTGCCCCGCCGGTACACCGCCGCCTCGTGCGCGCTCTGTTGGAAGCCCATTGCCTTGAGCGTGGCGTCCCACTTCGCATTCCAGGCGCGCAGTGCCTGCTACAAGCCGTAGAGGGCCTTGCACAGGCGGTACACCTTGTCTTCTTCCCCGGTGACGGCGAAGCAGTGGCTGGCGCACGTACACCTCCTCCTTGAGGTCGCCATTGAGGAATGCGGACTTCACGTCCATATGATGGAATCGCCATCCTTCCTGGGCAGCCAGCGCGAGGAAGACACGGACTCACTCCATGCGCGCCACCGGAGCGAACACGTCGTCGTAGTCGATGCCTTCCTGCTGAACGAAGCCGCACGCCACTAGCTGTGCCTTGTGCTTGGTCACCATGCCCTTCTCATCCTTCTTCAGCTTGAACACCCATTTCAGGGTGATCGGGCGGTGATCAGCAGGAAAGTCGACGAGCTCCCAGGTCTCCAATAACTCGAGCTCCTGCTTCATTGCCGCGTGCCATGCCGGGTCACCTTGCGCCTTAGCATAGGTGGTTGGCTCGCCGGCGTGCGTCAGGTGCAGCTAGGCGAAGAGCCGTGGCGCCTGTCCTGGTGGAGTCCCGTCGCCGATGATGTTCGTCACCGTGTGATAGCGGAGAGGCTCATCGTCGTAGAACGCGCCTAGACGGTCCTCATCATCCTCCAGCGGCGTGGCGTACTCGACCGAAGCTTGATCAACAGGCGGCGGTGTGGCAGTGGGGAAGGCAGGTGATGCAGCAGCCGGAGATGCCACCGGTGAAGTAGGCTGGGGCACAAGTGGAGTGCCAGCTGCCGCCGTCGCGCTCCCGGGCTCCCTCAGAGTTGGTGACGGTGAGCCCGGCGGAGCTGGGGACGTTGCCGGCGGCGTTGATGCCCTGGCCGTCGATGGAGATGCACCCTGTGCTCCCCTAGCCCCTCCGATCCACATGTAGTCGACGGTGAACTCCACCGCCGATGCCGAGCCCTCTCCCACCTTGGTCCAGTCCCAGCCGCGTCCTTCGTCGAAGACAACGTCGCGCGTCACACGCACGTGCTGGGACTCTAGGTCGAGAACACTAGAAAGAGGCAGGAGCAAAAGCCTTGGCGCCCTCTACATACCCGATGAAGACACCCGACCTGCTGCGATCGTCAAGCTTCTTCACCTGGTTCATCTCCTTAGCGAAGGTGAGGCAGCCGAACATGCGCAGGTGAGTCACCGACTGTGATCTTCCATGCCACGCCTCGTACGGGGTCTTGCCTTGCAAGCACTTCGTCGGTGATCGGTTTAGCAGGTGAACTGCCGTCACCACCGCCTCCCGCCAGTACTTGGCCGGCATGACGCGCTGCTTCAACAGTGCCCGCGCCATGGCCACCACCATCTGGTTCCTCCTCTCCACGACCCTGTTCTGCTGCAGGCTTGGCGGCTGCGGGAAGGCGATCCACGTTGGCGGCGTCAACTATGACGACGATCACCGAGCATTGTTGCCCACACACACAAATGGATCTCAGATTTGGGTAAGCCCAGAGGGCAGCTTGGCCAAAGGCCGCTTGGATTGAATCTTTAGTTGCAATACTTGGAATACGAGAACGTCCTAGCCACTGCTTATATAGCAAAGTGGTCTACCTACTCCACAGCATATTCTAACCACTAAAGTGGATGCTAGGCATATTCTTAATACAAGGCTTAGAAGCCTAAAAATAGATGACAGGAAATAGTAAAGACAGAAAAGTAAGATACATAGCAACTAGGCTTAACTGTCAATCTCCCCCTAAGCCTAGTGCTGAGTGATCTGCTTCAGACCGATCCTTCTCCTCATCTCCTGGAACTTGGCCTTGCCCAGCGACTTGGTAAGGATGTCTGCCAGCTGATCAGTAGTGGCGATGTGGTTGGCCTTGATGCTCCCTTCCTCCAAGCAGTCCCTGATGAAGTGATATTTGATCCGGATGTGCTTGCTCCTGTCATAGAAGACTGGATTCTTGGCCAGATCTAGAGCAAACTTGCTATCCACCTTCAACTCCACCACATCGACCTTTCTGCTGAGGAGCTCTCCGAACAACCTTGACAGCCACAGAGCTTGTGTTGCTGCAGTGGTAGTGGCAATGTATTCTGCCTTGCAGCTTGACAGTGCCACCACCTTGATGGATTGCCAGCTGACCAAGCAGTCACCAAGAACATGGTTCCACTGGTGCTCTTGCTCGTGTCGATGTCACCAGCAAGATCGCTGTCACAATAACTGATGAAGCGCGCCGTGTCAAGAGCCCTCTTGTAGTGCAGACCGTAGTCCAGGGTCCCGGCCACGTATCGGAGAACGCGCTTCAAGGCTTGCAGGTGGTGCTGTTCCATGAACCGGCTCACGTACCCGACCGCGAACGCCAAGTCCGGCCGGGTGTGCACCAGGTACCGGAGGCTGCCGACAAGCCACCGGTAGTGCGTGGAGTCCACCTCCTCCACCGTGCTGTGACGGCTGAGCCTGAGCTTCTCCTCCATTGGTGTGTGAGCTGGGTTGCAGCCAACCATCTCACCGAGCTCGAGGATCCGCTTGGCGTAGTGAGCTTGACAGAGGGTGATGCCGCTGGCATCCTGGCGCACCTCGACGCCAAGGTAGAAGCAGAGAAGGCCGAGGTCGCTCATGTCGAACTTCTCCTTCATCTACGCCTTGAACATCTTCACGTCTTCCTCCTCGGCGCCGGAGATGATGAGGTCATCGACGTAGACGCCGACGAGCAGGACAGTGCGCCCACTGCCCCGCCGGTACACCGCCGCCTCGTGCGCGCTCTGTTGGAAGCCCATTGCCTTGAGCGTGGCGTCCCACTTCGCATTCCAGGCGCGCAGTGCCTGCTACAAGCCGTAGAGGGCCTTGCACAGGCGGTACACCTTGTCTTCTTCCCCGGTGACGGCGAAGCAGTGGCTGGCGCACGTACACCTCCTCCTTGAGGTCGCCATTGAGGAATGCGGACTTCACGTCCATATGATGGAATCGCCATCCTTCCTGGGCAGCCAGCGCGAGGAAGACACGGACTCACTCCATGCGCGCCACCGGAGCGAACACGTCGTCGTAGTCGATGCCTTCCTGCTGAACGAAGCCGCACGCCACTAGCTGTGCCTTGTGCTTGGTCACCATGCCCTTCTCGTCCTTCTTCAGCTTGAACACCCATTTCAGGGTGATCGGGCGGTGATCAGCAGGAAAGTCGACGAGCTCCCAGGTCTCCAATAACTCGAGCTCCTGCTTCATTGCCGCGTGCCATGCCGGGTCACCTTGCGCCTTAGCATAGGTGGTTGGCTCGCCGGCGTGCGTCAGGTGCAGCTGGGCGAAGAGCCGTGGCGCCTGTCCTGGTGGAGTCCCGTCGCCTATGATGTTCGTCACCGTGTGATAGCGGAGAGGCTCATCGTCGTAGAACGCGCCTAGACGGTCCTCATCATCCTCCAGCGGCGTGGCGTACTCGACCGAAGCTTGATCAACAGGCGGCGGTGTGGCAGTGGGGAAGGCAGGTGATGCAGCAGCCGGAGATGCCACCGGTGAAGTAGGCTGGGGCACAAGTGGAGTGCCAGCTGCCGCCGTCGCGCTCCCGGGCTCCCTCAGAGTTGGTGACGGTGAGCCCGGCGGAGCTGGGGACGTTGCCGGCGGCGTTGATGCCCTGGCCGTCGATGGAGATGCACCCTGTGCTCCCCTAGCCCCTCCGATCCACATGTAGTCGACGGTGAACTCCACCGCCGATGCCGAGCCCTCTCCCACCTTGGTCCAGTCCCAGCCGCGTCCTTCGTCGAAGACAACGTCGCGCGTCACACGCACGTGCTGGGACTCTAGGTCGAGAACACTAGAAAGAGGCAGGAGCAAAAGCCTTGGCGCCCTCTACATACCCGATGAAGACACCCGACCTGCTGCGATCGTCAAGCTTCTTCACCTGGTTCATCTCCTTAGCGAAGGTGAGGCAGCCGAACATGCGCAGGTGAGTCACCGACTGTGATCTTCCATGCCACGCCTCGTACGGGGTCTTGCCTTGCAAGCACTTCGTCGGTGATCGGTTTAGCAGGTGAACTGCCGTCACCACCGCCTCCCGCCAGTACTTGGCCGGCATGACGCGCTGCTTCAACAGTGCCCGCGCCATGGCCACCACCATCTGGTTCCTCCTCTCCACGACCCTGTTCTGCTGCAGGCTTGGCGGCTGCGGGAAGGCGATCCACGTTGGCGGCGTCAACTATGACGACGATCACCGAGCATTGTTGCCCACACACACAAATGGATCTCAGATTTGGGTAAGCCCAGAGGGCAGCTTGGCCAAAGGCCGCTTGGATTGAATCTGAAGTTGCAATACTTGGAATACAAGAAGGGCCTAGCCACTGCTTATATATCAAAGTGGTCTACTTACTCCACGACACATTCTAACCACTAACGTGGATGCTGGGCATATTCTTAATATAAGGTTGTTTACACCAAAATTTGGGAAAAAAACGCGGGAACTCGAAGCTTCCAGGATTGTCATCAAGGAATCGATTAGATGTGAATCAGTATCAGCTGATTTAGATGTGATGTTAGAATCAGCTATTTTATGGATGATGTCAGCAGACGGCGTTAATAGGCTATGTTTGAGTGGCGCCAGGAAGATGTGTCGGACTCTACAAATAAGAAAAAATAGGGTCCATGTTATTATCAAGTTAGGAAGTTTTCTTTTATTCCAAGAATTGTAATGAGTCGTGTTTGAGTAGAATTCATGTTTAGGTTCTGGGTATAAATATTAGACCCTGGTTATTGTAAAGAAAAAACGAACACTCAATCAATACAATCTTTTCGGCTTTCGCCATCGTATTAGGAGTAGGAGTATTATAGATCTCGGCAAGTTTTTCAGCAAACAGGGCTGCATCGACTGATCGACCTCCAGCTTGCTTGTGAGTACCGTCACGACTTGTATTGTGCTTGTAAAGCTGCATTAGCTGATTGATCTTTTATGAGCCATAATATAAGTTAGTTATCGATCTGTATCATAGTTTGTAAGGCTGTATCAGTTAATTGATCTCTTATGAATCATAATATAGATCAAAGTTATCGATCTTGTGTTAAATAACCTATTATTTAATACAATATCACCAGTTATCGAATCTGCTAAAATTAGTAAGATTTTTTTTGCTGTTTTTGGTTGATTTACCAGTTATCGATCTTGCTATAATTAATGTTTTAATAATTATAACAAAAATCACCCGATTGAGATAGAGATAGATCGGCATCACATCATCTTAATTAGTCGTCCTTTGATCTGGTCACGCTTCAAATCTTATAATTGATGGCTTAATTCCGCTAGATCGACTGTTTTATCTCTATTCCAGTCAAACATAGTATGCATCCAAAGACATGTTTTCAATCTTGAATAAACTCACTAGTTAATGAGATCTAATCTAATGACACTACTATAGCTGCATCGATCCGGTCAAACCTCACTGGTAAGACTTTAGATTAGAAATTATCGATTAGTGGTCTTGTTCATGATCAAGATATGTACATCTGTTTGTTTGCTATGACTGCATCGACTATTTTAGCCGATTTGCCTATACTCTCACGCGTATAGCATGTTTTCATAAATCTGTCAACATATAGATGGTTTTATAGATTCTTTGGCTTTAGTTTATTATCATTATCATAGCTGCATCGATCCGATCGAACCTCACTGTTGATGATAATAGATTAGACTCAAAATTGTTTGTGGATTCATTTATATTAGACAGTCGATTTGTTCGCATATTATACTCTTTTCATCAGACTTATCGGCTTAACGCTTTATATCGATCATGTTCCATTTAGCCGAGATGATGCTTTCTAATGCTCCATGAGCATCGGTTATTTTGACATTATCGTTTAATATTAGCCGATTATCATTGATTTAAAGATCTTCATTTCATGGATACGCTGGATATCAACTATTTAGTCGATAGCCTCATTAAATCGGCTATCTAGCCATACATTTGGAACTGTTTGGTGCAACACCAACATGTTCCACCTTAAATTACTGATAAGATTTTCTCTCCTTGTCAATTGTAGGTCAAATTGACTGGCACGTCGTTGGGTTTTAAGAATCGACTGGTTCTGTGTTGAAGCCAAGCAGATCTCTGGTCTCTTTCTACTCAGATCTTCCGGTTTGCTGTGTGTTGATCACATCGCCACATTTTTGTGTCAACAAAGGCTTAGAAGCTTGAAAATAGACGACAGGAAATAGTAAAGACAAAAAAGTAAGATACATAGCAACTAGGCTTAACTGTCACATATGATGCAATTTTGGGTTTTGACAGGCTCAAGAAGCACAGTCCTATGCAGTGTGATCGGAACCAGAAAATCTTGGATTTCACACATCAAGGCAAGCACATCAAGATTCAAGGGCTACTCCCACCACCTTTAAAGGCCACACCAATATCTGCTAACCAGTTATACAATGACACTTGGGCTTTTGTCCTAGTTGAAGCTATTCCCCACTCCCTCTCCTTGAACACCACATCAATCACCAATACAACAACAGACCTCCAACAACTGCTGGACGTATATGCAGATGTCTTCCAAGATCCACAAACTACCACCACCCAGAAGCTATGACCACTCCATTTCACTGCTCCCTGGAGCTCTCCCTATCAATGTCAGACCCTACCACTATTCTCCACAGAAATTGAAAACCAGGTGAAACAACTCCTTCAATCTGGTTTCATTACCCACAGCCATAGCCCTTTTGCTTCCCCTGTATTGCTAGTTAAAAAGAAGGAAGGTACCTAGAGGTTCTGCATAGACTAAAGGAAGCTAAATGACATTACAATCAAAAAAAGATTTCTATTACCCATTATAGATGAGATCTTGGATGAGTTAGCTAGACCTCAATACTTCACCAAGCTAGATATGAAATCAGTCTGTCACCAAGTCTGGATGCTCCCTGAAGATGAGTACAAAACAGCCTTCAAGACTCATCAAGGCCACTACCAATTCAAAGTCATGCCCTTTGGGCTGACCAATGCCCCTGCCACCTTTTAGTGTGTGATGAACAAAGCATGTGCTGCAACCATTTCTTAGGAAGTTTGTCTTGGTCTTCCTAGGTGATATACTCATCTACAGTCGGTCCCTTGCTGAGCATATCAAACACCTGGAATTGGTCCTCCAAACCTTAAGAGCAAACAAGTTATATTTGAAGATGTCCAAGTTCTCATTTGCTCAACACCAGTTAGAGTACTTAGGTGACATCATTTCTGCAAAGGGAGTAGCTACTGACCCAGAGAAGACCACTGCAATGCTGCACTGGCCACCACCAACTAATGTGACAGAGCTCAGGGTATTCTTGGGACTGACAGGCTATTACAGAAAATTTGTCAAAGGTTATTGTAGAAAGGATATGGGAAAACACCTCTATTATATAGCCAATCAGGCTTGATATATATGGAATACAATCAGTATACATGGAAGGAATGAACAAGCTTCCTAATACACATATACTTCATAATACCCGCCCGCAATCGTAGCGGGAGGATCACGGACGCAAAAACTGGACCGAAACTCAGTAAACAGTGGAGTTGGAAGGCCCTTCGTCATGATGTCCGCGAACTGGTGAGAGGACGGCACATGGAGGACCCGGACCTCACCCAAGGCCACCTTCTCACGGACGAAGTGGATGTCAATCTCGATGTGCTTCGTGCGCCGATGATATACCGGATTGGCTGTCATGTATACTGCACTCACATTATCACAGTAGACAATAGTGGCCGAAGCGAGCGGGACATGAAGCTCCTGGAGAAGTTGGTGCAGCCAGCAACATTCGGCCACAGCATGAGCTACAGCATGATACTCCGCCTCAGCACTAGATCGAGATACTGTGGTCTGGCGCTTGGAGGACCAAGACACTAGGTTGTCGCCGAGGTAGATGCAAAAGCCAGAGGTGGAGCGTCGAGAGTCCGGGCAGCCAGCCCAGTCGGCGTCGGAGTAGGCAGTCAGAGACTGAACAGAGCCTGTGCCAATGTGAAGTCCGGAGGAGAGTGTGCCCTTCACATAGCGCAGGATGCGCTTGATTAGGGCCATATGGGGCTCGCGCGGATCATGCATGAAGAGGCACACTTGCTGAACCGCATATGCCAAATCTGGTCTAGTCAGGGTGAGGTACTGAAGGGCCCCAGCAAGGCTTTGGTACTCAGAGCCGTCCTGGAGCTTGGCGCCGTCCTGTGCCGAGAGCTTGGCATGAGTGTCAACGGGAGTCGCTGTAGAGTGACACTCAGCCATGCCAGCACGCTGAAGAAGATCCAGGGCATACTGTCGCTGAGACAGGAACAGGCCCTGGGAAGAACGCATCACTGAGATGCCGAGGAAGTGATGCAGGGCTCTAAGATCTGTCATGGCAAACTCGGAGTGAAGGCGGCCCATGATGTGCTGGAGAAGAGTCGTGGACGACGCGGTGAGGACGATGTCATCAACATATAGTAGCAGATAGGCGATGCTCGGCCCCTCTTTGTAGACAAAGAGGGACGTGTCGGAGACAGAGACGACGAAGCCGAGCTGTCGAATGTAGGGGGCGAACCGCTTGGTGCCTGCTTTAGTCCATACAAGGACTTCTGGAGGAGATAGACGTGATCTGGAGCGGCGGGGTCGACGAAGCCGGGAGGCTGCTGGCAGTAGACAGTCTCAGCGAGATGGCCGTGGAGAAACGCGTTCTTCACGTCCAGCTGGTGGATCGGCCAGGCGCGAGAAGCGGCGATGCTAAGGACGGTCCGTATTGTCGCTGGTTTGACAACCGGACTGAAGGTTTCGTCGTAGTCGATGCCGTGGCGCTGGGAGAAGCCTCGGACCACCCAGCACACCTTGTGCCAGGCGAGTGACCCATCAGCATGGAATTTATGCCGGAAGATCCACTTGCCCGACACGACATTGGCACCGGGCGGCCGTGGGACGAGGCGCCAAGTGTCGTCCATCAGAGCCTGGAACTCGTCGACCATTGCAGCACGCCAGTTGGTGTCAGCTAGAGCACTGCGATAGTTTGCTGGAAGCGGAGAGGGCGATGATGGCGAAGCCGTCAAGCCCTGGTAGGACACCCGTGGAATGGCCCCAGTCACAGTCCGAGTGACAGGCCGTGTATGAGCAGGACGTGGCGACGATGCCAGGACTGCGGTCGCCTGAGGTGCCGCAAGCGCAGGTGGCGGCGGCAAAGGTGTGGGCGCCGGGTCTGCTGGTGCCAAGACCATCAGCGGCGCTGCAGGAGGCGCCGAAGCAGATGCCGCAACCGCCGGTGGCCGCCTGGTGTAGTGATGAGGCAGGGGCGGTACCAGCGGTCTGGTAGGCGCCGGTCGGCCGGTGGAACCCCCAACTGCAGGAGCAGGGACGACGTCCAAGCGGGCTGGTTCTGCAGTGGAGGAAGAGGGCGGCGTCCCACCCGCAGACGGAGCGCAGTACACTAATAGACCGCGTACCAGAATGTCCTGCAAAACAACGGGTGATGGCCGAGGCTGCGCAACATCCGGGACGGAGCGACCGAGGCAAGAGTAGGAGCAGTAGAGAGGCTCGACAAGAGGAAGTCAAGCTGTGACGGGTGAGTAGGGTGGGAGGAAAAAGGAAAAACGGACTCGTCAAAGACAACATGGCGAGAGATGATGACACGACGGGTGGATAGGTCAAGGCAACGGTACCCTTTGTGGAATGAAGGGTAACCGAGGAAGACACAGGCTGCAAATCGAGGAGCAAGCTTGTGGCGTGCCGTGACAGAGAGATTAGGATAGCACAGACAACCGAATACACGCAAGTGAGAGTATTCGGGGGGCTGGGAATATAGTAGTTGGTAGGGAATGTTATTCTAAACAGCAGAACAAGGGCGCCTGTTCAGAAGATAGGTGGCGGTGGCGAGTGCCTCGGCCCAGTATGGGGCGGCCATGGAGGCATGAATCAGCAGGGTGCGAGTGACATTATTAAGGGTGCGGAGGACACGCTCAACTTTCCCATTTTGAGGAGGTGGATGCCTCGAGAAGTCAAAAAAGATGTGAGTCTTATTGACAAACTCGGTTCCGTTGTCAGCTCGGATGCTGCGAACGGGAAGACTGAATTGTGTAGTGGCATATGCACAGAAGGCTATGATGTGTTTGGTGACTTCAGATTTGTGAACAAGAGGAGTCGTCCAGCAGAAATGTGAGAAATCATCCAAAATGACAAGGTAGTGGCGATAACCAGAAATACTAGGTACCAGAGAAGTCCAGACATCACAATGGACTAACTCAAAAGGAGTGGAACTGCGAGAGCTCGAATTAGAGAAAGGTAACCGCACATGTTTCCCTAATTGACATGAATGACAGAGTGTGATTGTCTTTATTACAAGAAATGGATGCTCTCTGTCTAAGTGCAGTGATGGCAGCAGGACCGGGATGACCGAGACGGAGATGCCACAAACTGGATGAGATGGCGAGACCGGCGTGGGGTGCTGAGCTGGCGGCTGGAGGAATGGTGTAAAGATCGCCGGTGCTATTGCAGCGAAGAATCTCGCGTCTGGTCGGAAAATCCTTGACAGAGAAACCAAAAGAATCAAACTCTATGCTGCAGTTATTATCTTTAGTAAACTGACGAACGAAAATCAGATTACGAATTAATGAAGGGACAACAAGGATGTTGTTAAGCTGAAAACTGGAGGTGGGGGTGCTGAGGGTAGAGTTGCCATGGCACGTGACTGAAAGGGTGTGTCCATTACCTACAGTAATGGAGGAGTGAGATGGAGGGAGGCAAGAAAGAAGAATACCATCCGTAGACGACATGTGACCGGAGGCTCCTGAGTCAACGACCCAGCCACCATTTTGCAGCGCCATCTGGTTCAAGGCAGCGACGAGTCCCGCTTGATCCCAAGTGGGCGCCTGAGGGGGCGCCTAAGCGGGGACGTAGGCAGCGTGGGCCTGCGGGGGTTGGCCAAGAAGACTAGGGGCACCAGCGCGCCAACCCCCGCTGCCCTGACTGCCGGCCTGCTAGAAGCCTGGCGCTGTAGGAGTTGGCGCCAAGACTGAAACAGAACCACAGGCCGGTGGGGCGAGGAGTGCCGGATGGGGCCTGGAAGCCGCCGCCGCCGCCCTTCTTGTGCTGCCACCGCTTCTTGCTGCCACCGCCGCCGCAGGTGCGTCCGCCGCTGCCGCTGCCGCTGCCGCCATTGTTGCTGCTGTCGCCAGGCAGAACAGGTCCAGCAGGTGGGCGACACCCGCCTGGACAGTCGGAGGAGGACGAAGCATGCCCGGCAAGTAGGGCGGTGGAGTTGGAGACCTTCTCCTCGTTAGCGAGGTGAAGTTCCTTCAGAGCCAGCATGTCCCGAAGTTGAAGGACGGGAAGCCGGTGGCGGAGTTGGCGATGTCGTCGGCTGTGGTGGTGAAGCGGGGGTTGAGGCCGCAGAGGAGGTTCAGGACAAGCTGCGAGTCCTGAACAGGATGACCGACGTCGCGGAGGCCGTCGGCGAGGGTCTTCATGCGGCCGCAATACTCGGCGATGGAGTCGCCCTGCGTCATGGAGTGGAAATCATGACCGAGGAAGATCGCCCAGGACTGCCTGTTGGCACGGAAGAGGCCCTCAATGGCGAGCCAGAGGTCCCGGGCGGTCTGGTTGTCGTCGGTCATGGCGAGGTCGAGGACGGAGTCGTCGACGGAGCCAAAGAACCAGGAGCGGACGCAGCAGTCCGCCTGATCCCAAGCAGGATCTTGGGGGCGAGGTGGCATCGTGCCATCGATGTGCGACCGGAGGCCGAACTTGCCGCACAAGGACTTGAAGTAGGACGCCCATCTGGAGTAGGCAGTGGATTTCATCGTCAGCGTCACGGGAATATGGGATTTGACGTTGACAGTGGCATATGGTAGGGGAGATGAAGCCATCGCTGCCGGGCGTGGCGCCGGCAGGAACACCAGAGAAATTGTCGGTGGCAGTAGGCGGAACAGAGGTGCCACCATTGGCAGCAGGAGGCGGCACATGGCCAACAGCAGGGGCTGTGGGGGCGGTGGCCATGGCACAGCAGGCCAGAAGAGGAGGGGAAGGCGCGGGGAGGAAGGGGAAGAGGGCGCAGGGAGAAAGGAGAAGGCTCAGGATCTAATTAGTTGATACCATGTAGAAAGGATATGGGAACACACCTCTATTATATAGCCAATCAGGCTTGATATATATGGAATACAATCAGTATACATGGAAGGAATGAACAAGCTTCCTAATACACATATATACTTCCTAATAGTTATGGCATCATAGCCAAACCCCTCACACAGCTCCTCAAACAAAAGGCAATTCTTTGGACACCTACAGCCCAACAAGCTTTTGACAACCTCAAACTGGCCTGGCCAACTTTCAAGCACCCTTTCAGGTGGAAACTGATGCATGTGCAGAAGGTATTGGTGTTGTCCTCATGCAATCTGGCCAACTTATTGCTTATCTTAGCATTGATCATGGCAGTGGAGAAGTGGAGACCCTACCTCCAGAGACAAGAATTCATCATTCTTACTGATCACAAATCACTGTCCTACTTGACTGAACAAATTCTGCACTCAGAGCTCCAAAGGAAAGCCATGACAAGACTAATGGGCCTACAACTTAAGATCATCTACAAAAAGAGCAAGGAAAATGTAGCAGCCGATGCCCTTTCTAGAATAGCACACCTTAACATGTTACAAGCAGTATCAATGGTGAAACCTGAATGGATTCAGGAGGTACTACACTCATATGCCACTGATCCCAGAGCCCAACAACTCCTCAAGCAGCTGGCCATCACTAGTCCAGACTCTGCAGGTTGCAGTTTGGACAGTGGGCTACTTAGATACAAAACTAAGCTGTGGATAGGTCAAAATTCAGCACTTCAAACCAAACTGATCTCATCATTCCATTCCAGTGCCATTGGGGGACATTCTAGTACAGCAGGCACCTACCACAGACTCAAGAACCATTTTGCTTGGAAGGGTACGAAGCAAGCAGTGGAGGATAATGCCAAACAATGTGCCATTTGCCAATAGGCCAAGCACACCACTTCTCATCCTGCAGGCCTCCTTCAACCACTTCCTATCCCAGAGGGTGTGTGGAGAGACATATCAATGGATTTTGTGTTGGGCTTACCTAAATCTCAGGGTTACAGTGTTATCTTAGTGGTTGTGAACAGGTTGACCAAATTTGCTCATTTTGTGGCAGTCAAGCATCCTTACACAGCCAGTTCAATTGCTGAGCTATTCCTGGATAACATTGCCAAGTTACATGGCTTGCCTCAGTCTACTGTGACTTACAGAGACACCATATTTGTTAGCACTTTTTGGAGAGAGCTCTTCAAACTCTACAAAGTCAATCTTGCTATGAGTACAGCCTACCACCCACAATCTGTGAACAAACTGAGAGAGTTAACCAATGTTTGGAAATGTACTTGCGCTGTGTAGTACAAGATGCACCAAGAACTTGGAAAGCGTGGCTCTCTTTGGCAGAACTTTGGTACAACTCAGGCCCTGTTTGGTTCCGCTAAAACGCGCATTGCGATGGGGAGAAGCGGGATAATCCTCGCCAAACGGGTCGCGACGGCGGGGGCAACGCGAACGCGCGTCTGCGATGGCTGCGATGGGGAGTCGCCTGCAGGTGTTGGCCGAAACGCGGCTGGGAGTCCGTGATTTGGAAAACGCGAGCGTTTTCCCGGCCCCGTGCGCAGGCTAGCTCGCCCCTCCTCCCGTGCGCAAGCGAGCTCGGCCCCTCCTCCCCTGTGAGGCGCGCCTCCCCCTCCGGCTCCCTCCCTCCGCCGGCCTGTGTGCAGGTGAGCTCGCCCCCTCCCATGCGGGCGCCACCACCTCCTCCCGTGTGGGCGCCGCCCCATGTGCAGGTGACCTCACCCCCTCCTCCGCCGGCTCCCTCCCTCCACCGGCCGCCGGATCTCCACCTCTCGGCCGGCTCCCTCCCTCCGCCGGATCTCCGAGCTCCTGCATCGGTTTTGAAGGACCAGGATGTAAATATAAACTGTTATCTAGGTCCAGTTGCAAGGCTATAGACTCACAGGAACAGTGCTACGCAGTTTGAAAAAAGTCTAGGGGTCCCAGTGCAAAATGTCCTACCCGAAATAATCGGGACAGCCAAAAGCCCAGCTTAGATTCTACGTATCGTGGCTTATTAGATAAACCTGCTCAGCTTATAAGCGAGACTAAGATAAGCTGAACCAAACAAGGCCTCAACCTACCATACCTCCAACTGCTCACCATTCAAGGCTTTATATGGTTATGAACCAAATCTAGGCGCCACACCTACTGTTCCACCAGATGCCCCTCCTACTATTGCTGAAGTAGCACAGAACAGAGAGCTACACATACAGTCACTGAAGCAACGTCTGGCCAATGCTCAGAACCGCATGAAGCTCATGGCTGACAGGAAGAGAACAGATTTACAGTTCCAAGTCGGTGACAAAGTTCTGCTTAAACTGCAACTCTATACACAGTCATCAGTTGCTAATAGGCCTTATCCTAAGCTGTCCTACAAGTACTATGGCCGTTATCAGATTCTGGAATGTGTGGTGCAAAGTCACCTACCGGCTGGACTTGCCACCGGGCAGCCAAATTCACCCAGTTTTTCATATCTCACAGTTAAAACCCTTTGTTGCAGACTACTCTCCAGTCTTTTCAGATCTTCCAGTCACCACCGATATAGAAGAAGCTGCTGCTGTTCCAGAGCGCATCCTCCAGCTTCAGTTGGTGAAGAAGGGCAATGGCGCGGTGCCTCAGGTGCTGATCAAGTGGACCACACTCCCTGAAGGCTCAGCCACCTAGGAAGACTACAACATCTTGAAGCAGCGCTTTCCTGATGCACCTGCTTGGGGTCAAGCAGCCTCTTCAGCGGGGGGAACTGTCACGCCGGTCGCCACCATGCAGTGAAGAAGGCGTCATATCCAGAATACGTATTCATGTTATAGTTTAAGTTGTAATGCAAGTCTATGACGGGCAGGCCCCGCTAGCCAGGGAAGGCTATGTAATAAGCGAACTCCTGTACGGTTGGGAACTATCCTAATTCAGACAATAGAACTCGGCCCTCTGCTGTTCTCCGATCCATGATCTCACTGTTCCCTCACGTCGACGGCCATCTAAGGATGGCAGCGGGGCGGGTTTGGACCCGAAACCCGCGGGTTTGAGACCCGACGAGGGCGGGGACGGGTCTGTTTCTCCCCCCGCGGGTCTCGGGTTCGGGGACCTGAACCAGGTCGGGTGCGGGGGCGGGTTTTCAGATTTCCCCACGGGTGCCCACGGGGCCTCGAAAATTACTGGCACATATGTAGAATTTGGCCCACCAGGCCGCCTAGCGCCTTCCCCGACCCCCTCCCACCTAGCGGCCCAACCGGCGCTCTGCAGTCGCCTATCGCCTGTTGGCAGTGCGCTCCTTAACCCTAGCCGCAATTTGCAGTGACGCCATTTCCGAGTCCACCCTTCGGTCCGAGTCCGGCAGTGACGCTGTCTCCAAGTCCGCTCTCCGCTCTTCGATCCGAGTCCGGCAGTGACGCCGAGCGCATACGAAGGGGAAGAGCGCATGCGAAGGGGAAGCCAATCAAATGCAATGGTGGGCGGAGACAAGCTAATCTCTTTCGCGTGTGTGTGTGTTTGACGCTAGCTGCCATTTGAATCTAATAGTGTATCCGTGCAAATTGAGGCTACCATGTGAGTCCATTCGTCCAAATCCATCTCAATCATGGCTGCAATTGTTTCTTTTTTCTTGTTGTTCGTAGGAATCATTGAAGATGGGAAGGTTGCCACATCATATCTATCTCGTTCATGATTCTTTTTGTCCCCATTATTATTTCTTTTAATTGCTTGGAGGCTCTGAATCTGGTCCGGTGTGGAGGACTGCCGATTCCAAGGCAGGGGCGTGGCCTAAGTCGCAAGGAGGAAGGCGCTCGCGGGTTCCCGTCAGGTTTCGGGTGCCCGCCAGGTTCAGGGCTGGGGCTAATTTTTCACCCGTAAGTCATTTCAGGTTCGGGGCAGGTTTTAGACTCGGGTTTCGGGTGCGGGTCCGCGAATGCTCCACCTGGCCCCGACCCGCCCCGTTGCCATCCTTACGGCCATCACCAGCGGCCAAGGGTGTAACATGGGGGGAGTTTGTTCTTCACATGGAGGTCCATATGGGTGGCCAGCAGCTGTGGGGCTATCTCACGGGTGACCGGAAAGTTCCGCTATGTCCAACTCTCCTCCCCCACCCCAACACCCCCATGCGCGAAGCGCCTCACCCACCACCACCACCCTCGTATCCCCTCGAACATGACGATGCCATCAAGACTGCCCTATTCGAGGCATTTGAGGTTGAGATGGAAGCCTATCAGTCTGATCTCTTGTTGTCTATGAGACTTGGCTACGTGAGGAGGCCTATGCTAAGGCCACTTGTACTCTGATGCCACTTGGGCTAGTGATTACTCTGATCGTCGCTCTCTCTTGGCTTATTACATCTTTCTTGGCTCCTTGATTGCCTGGAAGACCAAAAGGCAGACTGCAGTTTCTCCATTCAAGTGTTGAGGCTGAGTTGCAAGCTATGGCAACTGTGTGTGTCGAGGTGACTTGGCTATGATGGCTGCTTGACGATTTTGATGTACTGATTTCCTTTGACTCTCCTCTGATAGTGCAATCAGTATTGCCAGGGATCCTATGCAGCATGAACCACCAAACACATTGGAGTCGATCTTCGTATATGAGATCGCAAGTGCATGATCAAGTTGTGACTCCAACATGTGGCTTCTGAGGTTCAGTTAGCAGATGTTTTTCACAAAGGCACATACTAACACGTAATATAGCTATTTGCTCTCGAAACTCAATGTTGTTGATCCACCATGAGTTTGCGGGGGGGGAGATGTATATAGTATATACTGCGTATGTATTTAGTCACTTGTGTAGGGTCCTATCTGCAGTTTGCACAACTTCATATCCAGCCCTTTGGCCATGCCAATACATCTGAGTTGCATTTCTAACAACTCCCACCCTCTCTTTTTTGTGCATAGTTTTGGGCAGTTTTTCTATACAATTTAAAATATAAAATTAGATCACTAGGGGTTTCCCCTCCTGTGTTGTAAAAAAAAGGTTGATATTTGACTAAAATTATTTCAGAATACAGTACGAACACACATTGTTGTTTGCTTGCTGAGAATTATTTTCCCATCCTTGTTTTCTTTTGCAGAAAGAAAGTAGTGCTTTAGATTCTCCATCATAAGGGATCAAGATTAAGTGAGTTTAGCCCTACATTAGATTCTAGAGAAACAAACACCTCTAATAGTAAAATGATGATAATTAGGATTCCTTTATGTGGATGTGGACAAAGATGGTTTATCTAGATAATAAGATAAATTTTGTGATATTTGGTTACGGAATTTATTTTATTGAATATATTAATCTGTAGCATGACTTGGATATTATGCCTATATGAGGCTATGTATGGAACAAATCTGAGTAGTTACACTTTCATTACAAAGGCGGCAGGGTAAAAAAATTACCTTACAGATTTTAGGACTTGCTTTGAAATGTTAAAACTGAAACTGTTGAACTAGACAATTAATTGGTCCCTACAACTATGGAAACAGCATGCAGAAGTTACTGATTATTTGAAAATGCATCTCAGGAAACATTTTTGTACTTTATATAGGAGAACCAAGATACAGAGCATTACCAGTTTTACAAGAACAAAATGTCCAAGACAAATACTTTGAGAGCTTTAGCTTATCCTCAATTAATTGGTACCTACAAAACATACTCAGGATCATGCAGGATGAACAAACATTCCAACAGGAGCTAACACTCACCATACTGGATAATTTGTAAAAGCATGCATTTCATAATTATTTTTCTTCAAACAGCAAAGAATATCTTCGACGCCATCAATGTATTCATATGCTCTCACCATGCACTCTTTTAGACCTGCAAGGCATTAAAATGGATTACAACAACCAACTTCTTTTAGGTCAGTAAAATAAGAACAAAAAACATGTTTTTAGGAAAAATCTAGTTCAAGCAGTCTACTGGAAGGGGACACCACAGTGCCATTTCTGATAGAACAAAGCCTAACAGGCTATTGTGATTGATTATTGAATAACAGAGGAGGTTTACATATATAGAGAGGAGTAGAGCCCAAAGGGCCAGCCAGCCTGGAAGAGGTGGCACATATCTAGAGGAGATTAATGCATACATGGGAGAGCCCAAAGGGCTTAAGCCAGCCAGAAGATGGCGGCACAAGAACAGAGGAAGTAAATACTCTAACACCCCCCCGCAGTCGGAGCGTCGTTAGCACGAACGTTCAGACTGGAGCGAAACTCCATGAAGACAGTCGAAGGGAGTCCCTTGGTGAAGACATCAGCGAACTGCGACGTGGTGGGGACGTGGAGAACACGGACAGCCCCAATAGCGACCCGTTCGCGGACGAAGTGGAGGTCAATTTCCACGTGCTTGGTGCGCTGGTGCTGGATGGGGTTGGTGGAGAGGTAGACGGCGCTGACGTTGTCGCAATAGACGAGGCAGGCGGACTGCAGCGGCTGGTGCAGTTCCTGCAGGAGTTGGCGAAGCCAGGTTGCCTCAGCAACGCCGTTGGCAACAGCCCGGTATTCGGCCTCGGCGCTGGACCGAGAGACGGTGGGCTGGCGCTTGGAGGACCAAGAGACGAGGCTGTTGCCGAGGAAGACCGTGATACCGGAGGTGGAGCGACGGGTGTCGGGGCAACCAGCCCGGTCGGCGTCGGTGTAGACGGTGAGTGAGTTGAGTAGACTGGGAATGACAAGGCCGTGGTGATGGTGCCTTGTAGGTAGCGGAGAATGCGCTTGGCGAGAACTGTGGGTCTCCCGGGGATCATGCATGTGAAGGCAAACTTGTCTTTGAACTGCGTAGGTGATGTCAGGCCTGGTGAATGTGAGGTACTGAAGAGCACCTACAAGGCTGCGGTAAGCGGTAGGATCAGCCACAGAGGGTCCATCATCAGCAGCAATCTTGGCACAAGTGTCAACCGGTGTTGTACATGGTTTGCAATCACTCATGCCATGGCGAGCAAGAATGTCCAGGGTGTACTGCCGCTGGGACAGGAAGAGGGAGTCACTGCGATGTTTGAACAACCACACCAAGGAAGTGATGTAGGGGACCGAGATCCTTCATGGCGAACTCATTCTTTAGGGCAGCAATAACTTGGTGAAGGAGCTGCTGAGAGGAGGCGGTGAGCACAATGTCGTCCACATAGAGGAGCAAGTAAGCAGTCTCGGTGCCATGGTGATATATGAATAGAGAGGTGTCCGACTTAGCTTCAAAGGAAACCCAAAGATGTAAGGTGAGAGGCAAACCGGTGTGCTGCGCGAGGTGCCTCGCTTTAGACCGTAGAGAGACTTATTGAGCCGACACACATGTCCGTCCAGAAGCAGGATCAACAAACCCGGTGGGTTGGGAGCAGTACACCGTTTCGGACAGAATCCCGTGGAGGAAGGCGTTCTTCACATCAAGTTGATGAATAGGCCAGTCCCGGGAGTGAGCCAAGGTGAGGACAAGTCTGCGAGCGATGGCGGCTTGACGACCGGGCTGAATGTCTCATCATAGTCAACTCCAGGTCGCTGTGTAAATCCGAGAAGGACCCAGCGAAGCTTTGTATCTGTCCAGAGAGCCATCGGCGTGGAACTTATGCTTGAATATCCATTTCCCAATGACCACATTTGCTTGAGGAGGCCGAGGAATGAGATCCCAAGTGTGGTTGTCCGTCAGAGCAGCAAACTCATCTTCCATGGCCTGACGCCAGTGGGGATCAGCAAGGGCATCCCGGCAGGATCGCGGCAGCGGTGACAATGCCGCGGCGTGGAGAGCAAGTCGGGGCTGTCGATAGCCGATCTTCCCACGGGTTGCCATGCCATGAGTGTTGGCAACCGGCGGGATGGGAACCGCGCCCATGGGAAGAGGAGGATCCTGCTTGACGTAGCGCGGTGGGGAGGGAATCAGGCCGGAGCGTCGGGGAGGAGGCCGTGGTGGGATGCCGGTGACGAGTCAGCGGCCGGCGACGAGGTGGCAGTCGGTGACGGACCGGCGGTCGAAGCACGTCGCGCATAGACATGCACGACGGGCGGCTTGGTGAAGGTTGAGTAGGGGCGGTCAGACGTCTGGGCCGGGAAGCAACAGACAGAGGCGCCGGAGGAGGGGTGCTGGAAGCCGAGGGGCCAGAAGGTGGCAACCTTGGAGGTGCCGAGGCTCTGGCGCCGTGGCGGCAGGGTGGAGGGCCCAATGAGGCCCCTTGATTTGATTTGGGGGGGAGCAGCGAGTGGTCTTAGGCCGCCCCTGCAGGTACCTGCAGGAAAGAACGAAATTGGCAGCGGTGCGTCGTCAGTTAGAAAGTCGAGCTCAGCAGGAGGAGGGTGAGCTCGATGAGTGGAGAAGGGAAACGTTGTCTCGTCGAAGACAACGTGCCGAGAAATAATGACCCGATTCGAGGCGATGTCGAGGCATTTGTAGCCTTTGTGATCGGGAGAGTACCCAAGAAAAGCGCACAGGGAGGAGCGGGGGGCAAGTTTGTGAGGGGTGGTGGCGGTGAGGTTGGGGTAACACGTGCAGCCGAAAGCCCGGAGATCATGATAGGAGGGTTGGGAGCCATGAAGGGCAAAGAAGGGAGTGCTCATGTTGAGGGTCTTGGTGGGGAGGCGGTTCAGCAGGTGGGTGGCTGTAGCAAGCGCATCAGCCCAATAGGAAGGGGGCATGGAAGCTTGGAACAGCAGGGTGCGAATGACATTGTTGGTGGTGCGGATAGTGCGTTCAGCCTTGCCGTTTTGTTGGGAGGTATAGGGGCAGGACATGCGAAGGGTGACCCCTTTGGCAAGAAAGAAAGCACGAGAAGCGGAGTTGTCAAACTCCCGCCCATTGTCACATTGGACAGACTTGATGGTACAGCCGAATTGGGTGTGTACATAATTGAAGAAATTGGAGAGGGTAGGGAAAGTATCAGACTTTAGGCGAAGAGGAAAAGTCCAAAGAAAATGAGAGCAGTCATCCAGTATAACAAGATAATACTTAAAACCAGATATGCTCATAATAGGGGATGTCCATAGATCACAATGGATAACATCGAAATTTTTTGATGCACGGGACAAGGAATTAGAAAAAGGTAAACGGACATGACGCCCGAGTTGACAAGCATGACAAAGGGAGTCGTCCTCGGTCTTGCTGCAGGCGATGGAAGAGGACTGAACAAGGCTCTGAAGCACAGCCTTACCGGGGTGACCAAGCCGTCGATGCCAAGTAGTCGATGATGGTGTTGCCACAAGAGTGCAGGGACTGATAGGAGAAGACGGCAGCTGGAGGGTGTAGAGGGGCCCGGAGCTGTCACATCGAAGGAGAATGTTCCTGGTATGGAGATCCTTCACAGAAATACCAGAAGGGTCAAATTCAACTGAAACACGATTATCGGGCCAGAACTCGACGAAATGACATGTGAGGTTCTCAATGGTTGCAGGGCGATAAGAACGTTATTCGCATTTAAAAGGACCAGAATAGTAGAGTAGCGGTGCCAACAATCGGGAGAGTGGCACCGCTGCCCACGATGATGGAGGGGGGAAAGAAGAGGATGGTGACATGGTGACCATACCGTGGTTGGAGGCGATGTGCGAGGTGGCACCGAGTCGACCACCCGCCGAGGTGCTCGGTGGAGGTTGAGAGGAGACGGCATCTTGAAAGCGCCGGCGAGGGATTGAGTATCCCATGGCGATGGCGACCACATAGAAGGGGCGCCTATGGCGCTGGAGACCGGAGACCGGTAGAGCGGGCGCTGGCGGGGCGCCGGTGCAGAGCTAGGACCGCCATCGTGGCTCTTGTGGCGCCATGGTCGGCCAAAGATGTCTTGTCAGGCGCCGACGTGGGGTGGAGGGCCACGGAACCACCGGATTGGAGCCAGCCACACATGTGAATGGACCCAGTCAAGGATTGAAGATGGAGGCCATTGGGACCCTCCGGGGGCCATCGGGACCACCACATCCACCGTGACCACCTCGTCATGGCCTCCACGGCCCGGCGGCGATCATGGTTGCCTCGAGACGAGGCCCCTTGGCCGGCGAGGAGGGCGCGGGGAGCAGTCCCGGAAGTGGCGCGAGGTGAGCGGCTTGTCGGTCGAGGAAGTGACGAGGGTCGACGGTGGTGCCGGGAGTTGCCATGTTGAGTTCAAGAAGGCGCAGATCAGCCCGCACGTCGACGAATGACTGAAACGGCTTCTGGCGGGGGATGAGCTGGGCCATGAACTGAAAGCGTTCATTGAGGCCGCCAAGGATGTTCAGCACCAAGGTACGGTCATTGACGGGCTCGCCAAGATCAGCGAGGGCATCGGCCATACCCTTCATCTTGCGGCAAAAGTCGTCGATGGAGAGGGCGCCTTGGGCGAGGGTGCGGAACTCGGCGTCAGCAAAGATGGCGCGGATTCGCGGTTGTTCGAGAACCGCCGCTCGATTCCAAGCCAGCAGCCGAGCCATGACCCCGTCAAGCGCTGTGGATGACGCCCAAAGCAGGTCGGGGAGATGGTGTTGAAGAGCCGTGACACGACCACGTCGTCCATGCGTGGCTGCCGGATCGATGTGGCGAGGAACGTCGGCGAGGACATGATCTTTTAGGGCAAAGCGGCGAGGATGAGGAGGACATAGCCGCGCCACTTGGAGTAGTTGGAGGACTGCAGGTCCAGAACGATTGGAATCAAGTTCTTGATGTTTTGGACTGCAGCGGCTTGGCTGTGTAGGCGGGCGATGGCCTCTGCTTCAGAGTTGACGGAAAAGTCGTCGCCATTCACGGTGGAGTCGTCCCGGAGGGAGTTGCCACGAGGCGCCGCGGCGGCGGCGGCTCTTTGCTCCAGGCGTGCTGGCTTGCGCGCCTCGATCGAGGGCGGCGGCGGCAGCACGGACGCGGTCCTGGGCGGCGGCGGCAGACTTGAGGAGTGTGGCCTCCTCCTCGAGCTGCTTGCTGCGCGCGCTGTTGATGGAGCGCAAGGAGATGGCTTCGTCTTCCAGGGACTTGGCGGCGGCCAGAGCCTCATCGCGGAGCTTAGCCGCGGAGGCGGCCGCCATCATGCGGCCAAGTGAGGGTCGCCCGGCCATGGGGCGGGCGGCGCCAGGCCGTCCGAGGCGGTCTTGCGCGACACACGAAGGGGTCGACGGGGAGAGGAGACAGGCAGGCGCCGAGGGGAGAGTCGCGGAAGAGGTGGGGTGGGGATCGAATTTAGCGTGATACCATGATAGAACAAAGCCTAACAGGCTATTGTGATTGATTATTGAATAACAGAGGAGGTTTACATATATAGAGAGGAGTAGAGCCCAAAGGGCCAGCCAGCCTGGAAGAGGTGGCACATATCTAGAGGAGATTAATGCATACATGGGAGAGCCCAAAGGGCTTAAGCCAGCCAGAAGATGGCGGCACAAGAACAGAGGAAGTAAATACTCTAACAATTTCTACTCTGACCTTCTCACCTTCCAAATCAAATGATCTGCCATCATTGAAGAACTTTTTGGCCAGCTCATTCTGAAAGCAACAAATACAATGACAAAAACATGATCTCCCTGTTTTATGGTGTCCGAAAATTTGTATGTAGCACACTTTTGCATATCTTTTGGTCACGATTTGAGGTACACAGAGAGCACAGAAGGTTAAAATGTTGAAAACAAAAGATATTCTGTTGTTTCCATTATCTTTTTTAAATTATTGTGACACTGCAGGTGTAAAGAAAACAGATAAGCAGTTTCACTGTTACAATGTAAAAATGATATTTTCACTCTAACTGAAATAAATAGAGTATAAAAGTTCTTGAGAAAAACCATACTAATATTTGGCATCTGAATGCTACAGCTCAAATCATCAGTTCAGCCAATAATCCTAAATCCACATCACATACCACAACCCTCTATCAAAATTGTCGATGCAAAAAGCATTTTAATTTTTTTCTCCTTTCCTAATGTACATAGTTTATTTATCATTAGTGAAGTAGTTTGGATCTGTAAACTTTACCTTTCTTTACGTAAACTCTGCGAAAGGGCCTCTAGCTGAGTTGGTTAGATGGCTTGAGTAGCACTCCTCAGGTCCTAAGTTTGACTCCCCGTGGGAGCAAATTTCGGGTTAGAAAAATCCCATCGTTTGTCCCATGCCAAAGCACAGGTCTGAGGCCTAGCCCCGGTGGTCGTTCTCACATGGGCTACGGTGCCGCTATGTATGGGTGGGGCAGGGGTTCGGAGGTTTTCTTGACCTACGTGAGAAGGTCTTCTTCTTAATGCAATGCCCAGGGGCGGGCTGTCTTACCCATCGCAGGTTGAGTTTTTTTCTTTACTATGATCTGAATTATTCTTTACAATGTTCTAAATAATGGATCTCTGGATGTAGGAAGCAAGAACAGTGAGTATGAAAACATAAGGCATTTCAGGCAGGATTAGTCCAGCACGTATTCCTATGAACAAAGAAAAAAATGACTCGCATGACCGAGTTAAAACCAGATAATGCAAGATCAAATGAACATCAAGCATACACCACTAGCACACATACCACACATACAAATACTGCACATCATATATCTGAGGAATAAGTCAAGCATCCAGAACTTACCTCATCGATCAGTCCTTTCTCAAATTCTGACCAAGCCGTTGGATGCTTGCTTTCTAGTAGTTCCTTCATGGACATTCTGCAAAAAAACAGAGATAGACAGCTGAGAATGTAATGCAATAATCACAAACATCAGCACAGATGCACTGGACAAGTGTCTGAACTACAGTTTACTGGCGTAACAAAGCAAACGGACGGGTACAGAACAAAAGGTAACAAAATGGTTGGTAACACCTAATCACATTTCAGCCATGCTATTTCATCAATAAATTTACAGAATATCATATGGATCAACCAGTTCATGTTAGATTTTGTAACATTACACCAAACCAATCCTTTCAGCTAGCACTAACACAGTTCGCAAATTCTCCACCAACAAATCGTTCACGAATACAATCCACCACAACACCACAGACAAAAACACTACCTATAACACCTTACAATATACTACTCTGTTATAGAACTTAACATGCATTCCGTCGAACACCTGAGCGGCACACCATAACCCACCCCACCCGACAGAGACAGCCCAAACTAAGTAAACTAGGAGAGCCGGGGGCATGTACGGAACTGAAAGAAGGCGGGGATGTGGTGGTAGAACGGGTCCCGGACGAGGGTGTCCATGACGTCAAACAGCAGCACGGGCAGCTTCCTCGGCGCGGCTGCCGCCTCTGACCCGGCGGCCACGGAAGCGGCGGTGGAGGACGACAACATGGAGGGCGCAGGCGGCCGCTGCGAGGAGCAGGCGGACTTAGCGAGGAAGGCGAGGGAGGGCGCGCGAGGGAGCAGCGAGACCATGGATGAAGGCGACAGAGAAAGGAGCAGTAGAACCGAGAAAAATATCCGATCCGACGGCGCTGCAAAGGACATGTGCTCGCGTGAAAATTGAGAAAATTCGAAGTTCGTCGTCTTGGTCCGAACAAGTGAATAGCCTCCGATTCGGCTCAACACCACTATAAAACAAAATGTTCTTTCCATTTTATTTCGTTTAAACCATCTCTGTTACTTACCTCCGTTTTTTAATTGTCACCGAATTTTTTTTTTTGTAGCAATTTTGACCCTACGTTTTTTCTGCAAAAGATTTTTAGATACATCAAGTTTTCACATATATAATTCTTTATTGAACATACTTCATTAGTGTTATATACATTGAAATATCTAAGATTTTTTTAGAAGAAAAAATAGATGGTCAAATTTGCTACAGTAAAAAAGTTGCTGACAAGTAAACACAAACGGAGGGAAGTATAAAAAATTAGACTTGCTTTGACATTTTTGTCCTTAGACTCGATCGATATTGGTAAATAAGTGAATAACCTCCGATTCGCTTCAACACCACTATAAAACAAATGTTCTTTTCATTTTATTCCCACAATTAGTCACTTCATCGTCAGAGTAACAGTAGCTTTCGGGGAACGCCCATCCCATCTTCCGCTAAGCTATTGACTTCACCCAAGCTTGACGTGGGCCATCACCAAGTCTATAGCACCTGTAAAAACTAAACGGCAGTACCGTGAGTATGATTGTACTCATAGTATTTATTTTAACATAAATATTTGGTGGATACAAGAGAAAGATTAATAGGTATTTGTGAAGTTTGCAAAAGACACGGCGTGAGTTAAAAATAAGGCATGTTATGCTTTACTGCTTATTCATTTAAGCTCATATATTAAATAGATAATTAATCATATGAATAACTCAAATAGAGTTAAACCTTGCTCTTACTATACCAGATTTAGAAGAGAGAACATCTAAAACGATCAAGTCACATGGATTGGATGCCCACACTTCTTCAAACCGACGTGCCATGGTGAAAAGATCAACACATACCCACTCTACACCGACTAGGGACCCACCCCACTAGAGGGGATGGGCCCACATGATAGAGAGGGGGTCGCCCAACCCTCTATTGTCAACCCTCCACCGCCTTGGTGCATGCACTCATGTAAACAAGCACAAGTGTGGAGCATCTCAACCCTTCATTTCAAGGCAGTTGATCAAGTGGCTATGGTCTGAAACACATGGATCCATGGGTCCATCTCCATCCATCTATAAATAGAGCCTAAAACCCCCCCTCTTCATTCATGCCTTCAAGCTCCAAGTGAAGAGTAGCATAGATCCATTCTATCTTAGTAGTGTGGGAGTTAGAGTTGAGTAATGAACTTTGCTTGGGTTTCTGAATCTGGTCTTCTAAAGAGTCTGGTATAGCTCTTGTAATTTTCCTTTTTAGTAAAAGACTTTTAATTTATTCAATTCAATATACTTATATTCTTTCTCTACTTTACATAGCATTTACTTTGTGCAACTTTATACTTGTTATATTGTTGTTGTGGCCTAACTTAGCATATAATTGCTACATATTAGATTGTGATCCAAGCGCACACCTATATTACGATCATTGTCTTTCATTAGGTGCTCTAATTGTCCTGTGTGTACACAATTAGAATAGTGAGAGAAGGTGTAAGCGTGGTGCTTATACATTATCTTGCCTTTGGTTACCATTAGTCGCATGAATTGTTTATGGTAGCTAGCAAATGGTGATAGCCTTGTCTAGCTTTTTGTACTCCACCATGTGTTTATAGGCAAATTCTTAAAAGGTAAGGCCCCCGGAAAAAGTTAGTTGCTTCGGATAGGAGTTACATCTCCTATTGTCTCACCTACCGTTGAGCATACTTGTTGTGTGGACTCAATCTATGTGTTGCAATTGTGTGATTAAGATAGAACCACAGAAGTAGAGTTAGAACATAGGAATCATTTTCTCTCTTATCCTCCCACCTAGCTATATCTTGCTAATTATCATTTATTATCATTCCTGACTACCGCTTTCTCTTGGGATTAAATAAATAACAATACCTTGAAATGCTCCTTGGTGAAATGCTACAACGGTATTCTGTGTGCTTGTGGAATATTCTACTTGAGCATAAGAAATACCAACAACCTCCGACAAGGGTGATGGATCCCAAGACTGGGCTCTTGTCCAAGCAATAAGAGTACCAAACGTTCATCTCCAGCCAGGGTCGCATCTTTGAGCACACCAAAGTATTTGACCAAGGTTTACTCACAAAAATAGGTATGGATGTGGAATTTGATTTTGTCTTTATCGCTGTTGGGTGGCAATGTTTTCTAGCATCTTGCTAATGATCTAGGAATTAGAGTTCTCATGCTTGAATTTCTTAGCACTTTACAAACCTCTCATGATGAAGTCTATTTCCGCATGTTCAATCAGGAGTATAAAATTACATGGAACCAATTTAGTCATGCCCTTGATTTTGCTGCAAATTGTTCTCTAGATCTAGAACTTGCCACCTGATGGTTCAATATATTAGAGTTTTAATTTAGGAAGCCATCACCGGTCTTCGTGAATGTGAATATCCCAGAACTAATGAGATCCAAAATCCTACCTTGCGTTTCCTTCATCGATGGATAGGAGTAACTCTTTTTCTTTGTGATGATGTAAGAATTCTAAGAAATGATGACTTAAGATTGCTTTATGCTATGGTTCATAAAATTCGTGCCTCACCTGTCAAGGCCATGGTGGCTCATTGGCAAGGTGGTGCTGAAAGAATCAGTCCTATTGAGTTTACATCAATAATAACTGGGCTTGCCAACTTTTTTTGCTTGTTTAATCGCTCTGTACAATATATATCCACATCGTCGTGAAGCTTGATTACAAAAGAATACTTTATACAAGCTCATATGCTAAAAGAGGTCCAAATAACTTTGTGATCATAAATTGTCATGACCATGCAGCTAGAGTCCTGCTCCCTTGTGAGAGGCGTACTCCAGCTTTATAAGGTCCGCTAATTAACCTTTGATTTGGACCAAGAAGCTGGACGCAAGAGCTTTGCAGGTACAAGCATAGGGCAACGGTGACACGAAGCATGACATAGGCCACACAATTTGAACAAGGTGGCACATCACAAGATGTTGATGATGATGACAATGAGGAGGAGGAGACATCGAGCACCATGCGGATTTCAAGCTCAAGCGGAAGACGCTAGGCACCACCATCACGTGCCCAAAGTGCACGATTTTCCTTCTCGTCCTCACGAGAGAGAGAGAGTATCAGGGCTTGCGGCAAGACATGAACCATCTCACCAACCAAACGGCGAGATGCGTGTAGAACAAGGGGTCATTCGAGGCGGTGTCGAGTAGAACAATAATCAACTTCTTCTGGCCATCCAACAAGAGAACGTGCATCAATGGATGATGTTTTGGGCGCAACAAGGAGTCTACCTATCACCACCCGGGCTGTGAGAAAGAGACAAGCTTGGGGGAGGTTCCCTCTCCCGTCAAGGTAAGTTTTATTTCTTCTTGCATTTGCTTTAGTTCACTACTATAGATTGATTTATCACTGTTGTCACTTTCACTACCGTAGCGATAGAAGTGACGGTGTTATACTTCCACTGTCGATTGGACCGATAGCGATGCCTCCTAAGGAAGGAAACCCGCAGTTAAAACTTCTACCATCCACGGGTTAACAATAGATGCAACAGTGATATTTTCTCCATCATATGAAAAGCCGAGCCGACTAGGATAGGCATTATGGCCATCGGCCCTACACGACCGTTTGGTGTGCCGGCGGTAGTAAAAATAGTGTGAGTTATTTCTTATTTCCCAACTACCCACAACACAATAGCGATGCCTCCTAAGGAAGGAAACCCGCAGTTAAAACTTCTACCATCCACGGGTTAACAATAGATGCAACAGTGATATTTTCTCCATCATATGAAAAGCCGAGCCGACTAGGATAGGCATTATGGCCATCGGCCCTACACGACCGTTTGGTGTGCCGGCGGTAGTAAAAATAGTGTGAGTTATTTCTTATTTCCCAACTACCCACAACACAGTTGCATCACCATTACTCTATGCCTTGTCATCCCTGATGCGTATTAACTGCTCCTCTCCACTTCTCCATCTTTAAGGTTGGCCTATTTAAGCCGGGGCTGGATGCGCTTCTTGGCAATCCACACACTCCTTCCTCCTTAGATACAGATACAGAACAAAGCTCTTGAGCCAACCATCTATATTTTCTTCATCGCTATGGCGCTCCTTCTCCAACTCCTCCGGCGGTAGTAGCGGTGTTGGGAGAAGGCCTTCAAGATTGAGTACTACCGGCATCTAGGCACAGCCGGGGCTATTCGATCTAGGTACTAGTGGAAGTTTTGCGATTAAGGAGGTTCGCTTATTTGGGCAAGCCAAGGGGTACTGAATGTACTTTGGTATCCCTGGTTTGGCATTGCTGGGCTTCATTAGGGCTGTTGGGATGCCGTTGGTGGCTCCTATGATGGCTCCAAGAACACAGGGCCGCTAGGAAGGTGATATGTCTATATGTACAGTTGCCCTGCACATTTCATATACTGCCGATTCACCATCCCGACGCCCTGGCGATCCTCCTTCCTCTGGAGCAACAGCGACGATGACAACGCTTCTCTTCCACGCCTCCTCTTCTTGCCTCTATCTCGGCCATGAGAGGTGTAGTAGGGAAGGCAAAGCACCTCACTGAGATGCTGGTGGAAGTTTTGTGAGGTGCTACCTCATCCTTAGCTTGCACTGTTTGTCTCTAGACTCGACTATGGGATGTACCTGTACTCGACAGGTCTTTGTTATTGTACACCCAGTAGTCTTCTATAGATCTTTGTTATTGTACATCTGTGGAATGCAATTGAAGTTATTAATGAAAATTTTCCTCATGTGGCTATGATATGATGCTTGTTACTGTGTCGTTTATATATAGTTTTTGCTTTAAAAACAATTAATAACTAAATGGTTGTGATGCTTGTTACTCCATTTTTTAAGTGTCGTAGTATTTGCCTTGGCTACATAGACGTGAGATAAAGCACCTCACTAAGATGGTGCTAGGGTGGAAGTATTTGCCTTGGTTTATTTGCAAATTGGTTTGCTGTGTTTGCAAATTATCATTATTGCAGCTCCCATCGCCGTTTCATACGGTGATTCAGTGTTAGTGTTAGATCACAAAGTGTCAGGGAATCAAATGGTCCACGTCGTCTTCACTGCTCTATCACCCTCGACTAGCGTGGGTGGCCTTGGATGTCATGGACCTTGACTGTTGCCTTCCCCACTCGTGTCATATCATACGCTGTACATGTCATCATTAGGTCCAGTTTTAGATGAGGATGAAATGTGGCAGAGAATCAAATGTGCCTAGGAATCTGAAGCGCATCATGTTCACCGCTCCATTGCCCATGACTCGCGTTGGTGGCCGTGGATGTCACGGACCTTGACTGTTGCCTTCCCTATGCATGTCTTGAGGTGGGGCTATTTAAGCCAAGGTAAGGGGAGCCTCTCTAGCAAACTCTAATCCTTCTTTCTCCCTTAGCATCAGAAAAACCAGAGTGAAAACACCTTGACCGTCGCCATGGCCTCGCTCCTGGCTGGCCTCTTATCCTCATGTGAAGTTTGTACCAACATGAGACGCATTGTGCAAATGCCAACTTCTTGTGAGGATAAGAGGATGTCCATGAGCGTTTCTCATGAAGCTATTATGAGCTGTGCCAAACAAGCCCTGCAAGCTGTGCCAAACAAGTCTCCCATTGCCATGGCCTCGCTCCTGGTCACCTCTTATCCTCATCAGAAGTTTGCACCAACATGAGATGCATTGTGCTAATGCCAACTTCTAGTGAGGATAAGAGGACGTCCACGAGCGTTTCTCATGAAGCTATTGTGAGTTGTGCCAAACAAGGCCTGCAAGCTGTGCCAAACAAGTCTCCCATTGCCATGGCCTCGCTCCTGGTCCCCTCTTATCCTCGTCAGAAGTTTGCACCAACATGACATGCATTGTGGTAATGCTAACTTCTGGTGAGGATAAGAGGACATCCACGAGTGTTTCTCATGAAGCTGTTGTGAGCTATGCCAAACAAACCCTACGAGCTTCCTCGCATTCATCATGAGGTAAGAGGACGAAAAGCCCTGACAGGCGCTACCCCGTGCCCCAACTCCGATGGCACCGTCGTCACGCAGTGGATCTAGATTCTTTGAAGAAACATTTCTGGTGATGAATCAGAATCACTTTATGAAATTGTTTGGCTAGCAATCCGGATTTTGATTAAAAATCATTTAAATAAAAATACATTGCGCTAAATAGGCAAGCGTAGAGGTGGTTACTATGATTTGGATCCAAAGGACTAGGGGGACCGTATGTTGCGCTAAATAGGCTAGTGGTTTGTCACTTCGTCTCCCCTAAACCGCGTGGTTAGCGCTAGAGGGGCCGAGCCGCATGGTCGAGTCAATTTTCTCCGTCCAACTTCCAACACCGTTCCATCACCATTACTTCCACTAGGAGAAGCGTGCTCCATTAAGATTGTGCGAGACGTGGGCTCTCCTTAACTTCTACTCTCGCTCAGTGCAATCGAAGGGAACTCCAACGGGCGCCTATCTCTCCCATCCTTCTATAAAGGCAGAGGCTAAGGCGGGGAAGCAAGTACACGATTCCTTTCTAAACTTGTTGCACTTACCTATCTTCTCATTCTATCTTCTTTGTCCGGTGCTCTGCCTCAACAACCCATCTTTCAGATCTCATCCAATGGCGGATCGGGCAATGAAGCGTCCAATGAAAGAGTCGCCGGTGGTTGTCCCTACTTGTCCCGCATTCGTGCGATGCTACGATGGGACGGGGAGGGTAGCTCGGTGCTACCGCCATCAGGGAGCTGATCCCCGCTTCTGGCTATCTCCTCCTCTAACGACGGGGGGCAGATGATGTCCTCACATTGGTGGAGCAGCTAGACGTGGCCACCTCTGCCCTCCGCGAGGAGAGCCAGGAGGCGCACCGGCTGCGCCTCTCCGTTGTCGCCGCGAAGCGAGAAACGGTCGTGGCAGAGCTTGCCACCGCCGAGGCCCAGGCTCACCTCACTGGTAAGGCATTCGGCATGATATGATCTTGCTCGTTCACTACGTGCGACGTCGTGTCTTCAGTTGTAATGTTTTCTTGTCTCCTTTTTAGCCGTCTAGGAGCAGCTGATCATCGCATAGGGCGAGGCGGTGGAGGCGATCCATCGTCACCAGGTAGCTGAGGACAACACTCATGTCTCCTCCTGGATGGCGGTAAAGAGCAATAGGCACTACCACGACCTCCACGCGGAAGCAGGCAACGTCGTCCGCATGCTTTCGCCACCTGCGCCTGCGGGGACGACCCTGGTGGACCGCCTCCACACCATGCCACTGTGGGTCATGGAGGTGGCCACGTACTGCATTCACCTAGGGGCCACTTCGGCCATGGCCGCCCCCAGCTTTGGCTAGGTGAGGACCTGACTGTGGTGGAGCCGGGGTTCTTGGGAGAGACGAGCTATCGGCAGCGCAAGAACCTGATCGGCGAGTTCTTCACCGTGGGTGATGGCATCTTGGCCACGGTGGATGTAGAGGACATCATTCGTAATGCTCCCCATGAGTACTTCGATTATAACATGCCTCTGCATTCTGAATAAAAATGTTCATAATATTTAGTAGTTATTACTTTGAGTTCATCTCTGTTTGCTGTGACTAGAACATTCCATTTGTGCACCTTAGAGTTCGCAGATAGTATGACACATCCGTCGTTAGTAGGTGCTAACATCTCCCAATCACCACCGCCGGTAGCCTTCACCACCGCTTTCATCAATTTCCAAGCCCGTGCATGAGTCCTACGCGTCACTCCCGCCCATATTTACAAAGTTTTATAGAAATTTGCATTCCCGTGTCTGATACAGTTGCTTACAAAGGATGCTCCCCACCATGTCTTTCTCCTCCATAGTGCCGTGGTTCCTCATCATTGCCCCTGCTCCCCAGTGCCAAACTACACGACCACCCCTACTTAGCGGCGTGCAAGCCACCAGTCACCGCCGACAAGCTAGTGCTCCATGCCAGTATGCCTCACCAGTAGGTAGATAGCACAGATCCACCGGTGACTAGGTTGATACTCATCACCGCCGTCACTGATCGAGCTCAATGCTGCAAGATCCAAAGGCAATGGTAATGCTTTCACTATGTTGTTTGCAATCGGTGACTAAGAAATGGTTGCTACTGGCGGGTAGCAACCATTCTTGTGGTTCAGCTCACTTGGGGTTCGATCCGACAGTCTCCTCGCACTTCCATGTGTTTGAATATGGGATCAAAGACGATGACTCCTTAGGTGTCAACATCTACTCATCTAAAACTAGAGCATTGATCTTTAAAGAATCTAAATGGGGCGAGGGTATTGTACTATCCACATATGGGAAAGGTGTGTTTGTTAATGGTTTTATGCGCATGCTAGAGTTCACCTAGATAGTTGCTGTTGATATGAAGGGAAAGACATGAAAGAAAATTTGTAGGCCAACTGGTGATGCAATCTCCGTTTATGAAGCTCAGGGTCAGTTGTGTTTATGTATTGCTAATACTTTGAATTTGTATGCGCTTTCAATCTGGATCCTTGAAGACTATGGTACTAGTAAATGGACACATAAGGTGATCACGCTGGAGCTATTTGGAAAGATGAATATTGTTGGTATTTCTTAACATAAACAGAAAGATTCCGCAAGCGTACAAAATTATCGTTGTAGCTTTCACCCGGAAGTATTCAGGGTATTGTATTTCCACAGGGAACGGAAGTATTTCTTCTAACTAATTTGTCCAAGGACAACACAAGGATAGCTGATAAGGGTAGAAAAGGATTCCTAAGGCTTAGGGTCTAAGGATAGATAAACTCTACTTATACTTGCTTACTTCGGGCACCAGGTTGCACCTGGTCTGCCAGGCGATGCCGGTCTCCCACTCTACGCCATACCTGAACATGGGGGATTGCAAGGGACAAACATGGCTGTCACCACTTGCCGCTTACCCCTCAATCGGGGAGTACGAGGCAAACGAAGGTAGCCTCTAGCCTAGACACCACATCTACGCTATCGACTACTACTCTAGCATTAGCTAAGAACATTCGTCTTTATTAGGAGTCCTCTACTAGAGCATCCGCCATGGGGATGAACGACGAACCCGCAAACAAGTATAGCTTAACTACTCAAAGACTTTATACCAAAAGAATCACGAATACTCACTTAGCGGGAATTCCCGTTGAGGCACATGTATTCATCAAGGTACAAGGCGGGGAGACACCGACAAGCCCGGCTCTTCCCCGTACTCTTCCCTCACATCTCTCCCTATTTCTCTTCTAGAGCTAGCTAGGGCCTAAGCCCATGGAGTGATGCTCTTGCTCTTGCTCTTTGATGCTCTTGTGCTCTCTTGTGTGTTGTTGTGAATGAGGGGGCAGAGGTCCTCCTTTTATAGGTGGAGGGGTGAGGATCCTTGGAATCTTCCCTTGATCTCCCCCTATTTAAAGAACAAACTACCTCCTCGACAGTTGGTCGACTCCTTTGGACCTCTTGAGTGAGCCTATGTGGGGGCTTCATGGAGATGAGGTGATTTGTTCTAGGTTTGTCCTTGTTCTCCTCTCTTTTGGGCCCTATTTGGCCTGGTTGTGGTCCTTTTCCCCCTTGGGTACATGTCGGGTATATATTTTGCTAAGTTTCTTCTACACTTTAGGCCCATTTTATGTGCAATATCGACATGTCCTCCTGCAAATGAATAATTACCAAAACTCATGGAATTGATTAGTTATAAGTCATAATTCTAAGTTTAGTGTTTATTTTAGCATTTTTATAAAAATCTTGGTGGTTAAAAGTGTGAGTTAAGGACCACCAACAAACTCCCCCACACTTAGTCCTTTGCTCGTCCTCGAGTAAAGTTTAAGGATTAAGATGTGTCATCTCCTTGATATGACATCTGCATACAAAGTTATTCCAAGCTTCTCCTGCACTCATGAACTTTGGAGTGTCTACCATATTATCTTAGGTGATTGAATAATGGAACAACATGTATTCAAATCCCATTGCATTGATCAGTTCAAAAACTTGGGTTTTTCATTTGATTTTAAAAATGTAAACATAGCTTAGCTCCTCAAATGATTCGCTTAGATCTCTCATGTTTGTGTTTGGTTCTTCACCAAGGCATATCATAGTGTTGCCTTCTTTCTTTCCTACTTCTAGAAAGCTTATATGGATCTTTGGGTAGGGAAAGATATGAAGGCATACTTACTCTGCATATTTTGTTAAGTTAAAGCTCGAATCCAAGGAGAAAGATGTCATACCCTTAGATCAAGAAGTGCAAGTGTGTGGATAAAACAATGTTAAACCTATACTATACTCCTTGATATCAGTGATCTCTCTCATGAGATCATGGCTATCATTTTGCATGAGCCTTCATGTGCTCATCATTTTTTTGCATATATATAACTAGACCTTCATGTGTCCATATTTTTTTCTTTTTCATACTTTTGCATAGTCCATGTCTCTTAAACCATATATTGAGAGAGATCACTATTTTGTAGAACATGGAGTATTTACCTAACAAATATTTTTTTGTCTACTCCCAGTGTGGGAGTAGAGATTTGGGTGGATGGAGGCATGTTTTAGCGTATTCCCAGTACAGGAATAGCTTAATATATATGGCATGTACATGATCTTGATCTTGGGGGCATGATAGCTTTCTCAACAAGGGTCAATAAGACGTGACAAAACTCAATGCAGGAATAAGTAGCATAATTTTTGGAAGTTTTCAGTTCTAAACACTAGATATGGCTTTTTGGCCTGTTCGCTTGTTGGTTTCAGCCAGCCCAAACCAGCTAGCCAACAGTGTTTTTCTCTCACAAAAAATCAGCACCAGCCAGCCCAAACCAGCACCAGTATCAACCAGCGAACATGCCCTTTGTAGGAATTTGCACATCATTGAGGAGCATGCTATTTGAATTTTGAATTTTTATAAAATAAATCCCAAGTTCTTCACATAATAGAGCAAGGTTCTATGATAAATCCCAAGTTCTTCATCCTACTATATCTTATATTCCAATTACTTAGATAACATGGAGTCCCTATGATATGTTGTGCTCAAGTTATAGGAATTTTAGCAAGGAATAAAGAGTATGCAAATTTTCATCAAAGGATACCATGGAGATTAAGTGTTATTGTTTTGCATTTTTAAATTTTGTTCAGTTTTAAACTTCAAAATTTAGCAGAGATGAGGGGTAATGTTAGACAAGCCAACGTTGAAGAGGAAGAATGAGCTAAGGGGATCAGAGGTGGTTTGGCTTAACCAGGGGTTTAACCAATCCTTTCTGGAACTTTCTGTTTCGTCCTTCTATAAGTTGGATCATTCGGTATTGCGCAACGTGTTGGGGAGATCTCAAGTTTGTGGTTGTTATGCTTGAGAGATCTCCACCACACTTATTCTTGTATCTACTTTTATTCATTAGAAAAACAAAAGTGGAAACAATAAGGGTTCTACTAGTTTAAATACTAGAGAGCCTAAATCTTTTTATTATTATTTTATTTATTATTATATTTTTATTTTATTTTGTTCACCGGACTTTGTATACTCAAACAAGGCTAATGTAAAGTTTGCAAATTAAATCTAGCCTTGATTTATCTCCATAATAGATTACTTCTATTATTTATGAAAGTAAAGTTCAAAGTTCATTAATCAAATTTCAACACCATGTCAAATTTTGATTAAAGAAGGCTATTTTAACCTAAGCACTATGCTTAATTTAAAAAGTCTATGGATGTATCATATATAAATATAACCAAACCAGAGCATTCGTCATAAGCAAAAAAAGCATGAACTTGTATGAGCAATTTTTATTCACATGGAGATAAATATGAGTAAAGGAGTTTGTGAACAACGAGTGACCTTTGCATATCTGGGTATACTTACGGGCAGTTTTTGTGGATGGATGCTTTTGAAACGGCTGCAGCGGTGGCTTGACTAGATATGGCGCTTACCTAGGCAACCATCAAGGCTATGCCACACACATAAATAGTGTGTATAGACCATGGTTCTTGGTGGTAGCAACAAAGGTCTAGAGGAGCAACCGTCTTGTGGCTCCTTCTCTCTTCTCTTTTTTTCTCTCTTTTTTGTATCATATATTGTTTTTTCTCTCTCTCTCTTTTTATATTTCTCTTTTTTTATCTTTCTTTTTTCTATCATATATATATATTTAGCTTTTTTTTTCTTTTTTTAGCAAGGCAAAGCTGTCATCATTTTTTGGATGGCCTTTGGCATGGATGGAACTTGTAATGAAATTCTCACCATTCCCCCCCACACTTGTACTTTTGTGTAAAAGTCAAGTGTGCAATATTAGGGGTTTCCTTTTGAGTGTGTTCCATCACAAAAGACCATTGACGTGTATGGTTGATGCAACTCCCATGTTCTTTAGTATCATATGTACCTTGTTTTTTCTTGATCTCAACCTAAAAGGGTTAGCAACCAAGAATACCCAAAAATGCATACTAACTTGAGAACATGTTCTTGCTTTTATTTAAAAGGAAAGTTTTTTTTATGATAATCATTATTATTAATAATTTTTTATGATAATTCAGGGTATCTCCTGGCAATGCTTGATTTATGGTCTTAAGCTTGACCATGGGAACTTCATCTTGCAGCTATCAATGGTGATATAGTTCCCAGCTTTACCACCAAACATTTAGCAATAATGTTCAAGCTGCAAGGTTAGTACCACAGTGCTACTATGGGATTTGTAATACTTGTGATAAATAAAAGCATCCACAACCATCCTCTTGAAAAGTTTTGAAACGAGGATTGAGAGATGGTTGGGATCCTCGTAGTTGCACGCGGTACTAAGCACGATGTCCATGGCACAAGAGTTTTCTTTCCTTAAGGATACATCATGTACGATCAACGTTGAATCTTGACCATTGAGAACAAAGTTTGGATGGCCAGAGGGACATGGCTTGGGTTCGAGTGAGGGTGATGATGATCGTTCAGTTTCATAAGCAAGCTTAGGTGAAACGAACGGGGATATAAACTTCACCTCCTCGAACATGTTATGGTTGGGTTGCTGCTTTGCCTTTGGACTTTCGGGACAAGGGATAGGAATGGCGGAAGCAGTTGTTCCCAACTTTTCATCAAGGCCCCAATGGGAAGTTTTTTCTTGAAAAAGTTTGTCCAAAGGATGGCCTATGAGAAGCTCAAATTCAAGGATGGCATAGATATAGAAATCCAAGTGAACCTAGGTTTCATTAATTTCCATGGGCATGACCCTGGCAATCCCACAACATTCGAAAAAGAGTCCTGATGGACTTTTGAAGAGTTTATTGGTCGGGACTAGCGGCATGCTACCCAAAAGGTTTTTTGCTAGGAATTCTTACATGATGCTAGTCCCGACTGTGGGGTTGTGCAGGGCTTGTATGTTTGTTCCCCTTAACGAACAAGGCATGGCCATGGAAGGTGAAAGAATCTGAATTGGTTCAAAAGAACGTTTCACTTCCACTAACCATTCCTTTGATGGTTCTATTCTAGGGGAAACTTCTTTTGTGTGCTTTTCGTGCCATGATAACTTCAAGGTATTGCCAAAATCATCAAATTCGATAGGGAACTCCGAAGGGTGGATTAATGTTTCCTTTGGTGTTCGTGGTTCGGGTGAAGGCTCATAAGTTGAATTTAAGGATGCTAAAGGTTTGGACTTGACTGATGAGGACTCCTCAACACTTGATGTGACTTTTGCCAGGAGGGGTTTCTATAACAAAAGAAGTGTGTTTGTCTATGAAGTGCTCAAGGAATGTCACTTGTTCCATCATGGTTTTATGTGTAAATCTACCTCCGGCAGTCATGTCGAGGCACATGTCAGCTTCCATGTCAATACCCAAACAAAAGAGTCATAGCAATATGCTGTCAGGTAAAGACAAGTCTAGGCTAGCATGTATTAACACTGAAAACCTACCCCAGGCTGCACCTATAGACTCCTCGTGCTGCTCAAAGTCAAGGATTGCCCTCGATAGAGAGATGATACGGGACATAGGGAAGAATGCAAGACAAAATCTGTCTTTGAGTTCATCCTAGTCCCCATTCGTACTTCCTACGACAAGAGTGTACCATTGCTTCGCCTTCCCCATGAGAGAAGGGAAACAATGTCCACTTTAGATTTTCTTGTGTCATGCCAGAGATGCTCAGGTGTGAACACATTTCCTCGAACTCTAGCAGGTGATGGCAGGGGTTTTCATTGTCATGCCTTGAGAAGGGTTGTGCCCGAACTATAGATTTTAGACTAGGATGGAGTTCACAGCCAAATGAACGGTTAGGTTTTAAAACTGGTGATGGCTCAAGGAACTTACCCTTTGAAGCAGACATATTTGAATTTGAAGTTGGCTTCATGGTGAAAAAGATAAAAGAAAATATTTTTGTTTTTATAGAAAGAAAGGATATAGATACGAGGACAAACTAGGTTAAAAGAAAATAGCAACCGTTCCACAGCAACGGTGCCAGAAAGCTTTTTGGTATTTCTTAACGCAGATAGAAAGATTATGCAAGCGTACGGAATTACCGTTGTAACTTTCACCCAGAAGTATTCAGGGTATCGTATTTTCACATGGAATAGAAGTATTTGTGGGGGGTATAACCCTAGGTACCCACTACAATGGACATGGGCCACATCGCCAGGGGTGGTCCAACCCATAAGAAGAAGGCGTGTGATGCAAGACACTAATCGACATGCATCATACGGTTTTAGGAAGGAATCTTAAAGATAGGGAAGGATCTATTCGAATATGATAGATATCGTATTCCTTGTAAATACTTACCATATACTCGAATAGATCTAGATCTAACCGACTTGTAACCCTACCCCCAGACTATATAAGGTGGGCAGGGACCCCCCTCGAATTCATGTCATATTCAATACAATCCAACAAAGACACGAGACACAGGGTATTACGTCGATCAGACGGCCCGAACATATCTAAATCGCTGTCTCTGCGCCTTGTGTCACCATCCGGTTCCTATTACACGCACCTCCACCAATCATCTACTACCATGGGTATACCCCTTGGTAAACTGCTGACCAGACTTTGTTGATAGTGGCGTGCGAGGTAGGGGGTGTGCATGCTGATTCCATGGCCAACCAGATGGTCACTTTCCCGAGCTCCATGGCCTTTCCTGAGCCAGGCCAGATCTTTAAGGTTAGATCCATGACTTGGATCATCGGCCCCAACGGCAAAGGGGGGTCGTGGAAGCAGGCGGGATCACCCTACACCGATCACGCTAACACTTGCAACGACATCTCCGATCCTGATTCCCCGCTGCTGGGTTAGGAGATCCATCAGCAATGATGATCTGATCACATCCATCGATCGGGTCACAGATTGCTTAGCGGAATGTCAACTCCTCATGGATTCGGTCTTAGATCGATCTAGAGCGCGTGACGAACCTCCTACACTCCAAGGTCACCATGCCACTAACGCTGAGCACCCCACTCGTGCACACTGTTCGTGGTGGCAAGATGAAGATTTGGTGATCACTGCAATTCCAGAAGGGCGTACCGTTCAACGCCGACAACTCCTCGCCCCAACGGAGAACATGCCGAGACCCTATCCTTTTGGGCTAGCGGGTGTAGATCCGACCTGTTAGGACACCGTGCACCATCTTTTCACTGACCACTCCAAGTGCAGCCACGTCAACAACCTCTATCAGATAGACTTCCTTGAGGCCGACCAGCCTGCGCCAATGATAAATATGGTGCAAATCCGAACAGATCTTCTAGATGACACGCTACATACAATTCTAGAGGAAAGCCCCGAGCCATACTCCAAGGGCTCTACCAGCACCTGCCCACCTTTCCCTCTAGGCTTTGGGAGAGAGCTCTTCATGGTAAGCCACGATAGTGTTGCTATCTATGGAGAGACTAGTGTCCAGCACCGTGAATGTGAAATCAGGAACGCCGATCGCCAATGGTGTCACAATGAAGAAGACGCCATCTAAGCTACCGGACGTGACCCGCCGCCTCTCGCTCATAATCTCCAACAGGAGTTCCTCATAGTGGACAACCAACAAGTGGAGCAGATGCCGAGCGCCAATCTAGCTGTGGCCACCCATGAGTCGGCTTGGCTCCCACCAATGCCGGAGGTACTCAAGACTCAAGCGCTACTTAAAGCAGCTCAGGTCCAAGTCAACGACATTCGAAACCTAGCTCTGTCTTATTCGACAGCGAGCGCACATAGTCGTAACGCCCCGTAATTTTTGCCGTGATGGAGGGAGTCGTTACCATAGTGGCCAGATTGTCCAAGGGGATCCAGGGGCAATGTTGCAATCAATCCCAGTTCACAAGGACCATGAAATTAGCGACTAGCTCATAATGCCAACCAGGAGGTTAATCAACCCGTGCACGGTGACGCCTGCGATCGCATCAACGCCAATCTCGATGCCCGCAATCGCATCGAGAACAGTCGTGCCCAGCGACATCAGGTAGAACTCCAACACCGACAGGAGTACAACGACCAACACGATGACCCCGTCAGCCTCTGACCACTCCCCGCTATCGAGCCGATGGGACCCCACCCCTTCACAGCAAGGGTGCGAGCTGTACAGTGGCCCGTAGGCTTCAAGATCTTTGGGGTTGATCCCTACGACGACAAGGCTAATCCCGAGCAGTGGATGCAGCTCTACGAGATTGCCATATGTGCCACCAGGGGAAACAACGACGTAATGGAAAATTATTTGCCTGTCTTGCTCTCTCAAACAGCCAACAATTGGCTTATGGGCCTAAGGGAGGATTCCATCGAATCTTGGGATGATCTCAAGAAAGTCTTTGTCGAGAATTACATGGCAACATGCTAGCAGCCTGGCACAAAGTATGATCTGGAGAAACTCCATTAGACCTCTGGGGAACCTCTATGAAGCTACATCAGGCACTTCTTCAAAACAAGGAACACCATCCCCAACATCGGGGATAGCGAAGCCATCTCTGCTTTCACCAGAGGACTCCATCACCATTAGGAGCTACGTTCCAAACTTTTCCGCAAGAGGCCCCAAACCATTAGCAAACTCCTCAAGATTGCAAACTCATATGCAGATTCTGAAGAAGCTGATCGATAGTTCAAGGATGACGTTGCTCGTGCTTCCCGCTCACATCGCCACCCATGTTGTGATGATGATCGCCGCAAAGAACGGCATTATGAAGATCGCGATAGGTGTTACGACGATCACGAACGCCGACATAATGATCGGCCAGAGGGATCAAGGACTGCATAGCCACGTCGCCGTTGACCAGAAAACTTCATCAACAATGTAGAGCAGCCATGCGCTAAGCGCAATTTTAATGCTACCTACGAAAAGCTCCTTGACGGTCCATGCCCAATTCACATGAACAGCAAGCACACCATGCAGCAATGCTATGGCATGGCCAAAGCTTTTCGCGATGAACAACAGAAACAGCAGAATCGCAAGGACGACGAGTCAGATGATGGCAAGGAGGAGGAGCATCCTAAGGATGCATGACTTGCTTTCCAAGATGCCAACAAGATGGTCACCACAATCTTCATAGGATGCGTCGCCTCCGAGAGCGAATGCCAGTAGAAGCTCACTGCTCGACAGGTCATGTCGATCACTAAGTATGACACGGTCGCCGATCCCAAATATCTGGACTGGTCGGAGCATCCTATCACATTCAGTAGGGCCGACCAGTGGGTAGATATCCCATACCCTGGGCGTTTCCTTCTCGTGCTAGATCCAACCATCCGCAACATGTGGTTCAAGAAGGTCCTCATCAATGGTGGGAGTGCCCTCAATATCCTCTTCACCGGAGCCCTAACTGAGTTAGGCCTGACAAAGGATGATCTCGTCCATGTTGATTCTCCATTTTGGGGTATTGTACCTGGCAGAGCGTCCCAACCTTTGGGATAGATCACCTTGCCAGTCCTGTTTGGCAGCGCCGACCACTTCCGTACTGAGTACGTGAATTTCTTTGTGGCAGACTTCGACACCGCCTACCATGCCATCCTTGGCCGACCAGCTCTTGCCAAGTTCATGGCCGTGCCCCATTATGTCTATCTGGTGTTGAAGATTCCAATGGAGCAGGGCATCCTCACCCTGCGCGCCAATGTCTCCACCACCTACGAATGCGAAAGGGAAGAACTCGCCCTCGCCGAAGCAATGGATCTCTTAGCAAGAATGGAGGCTTGCATTGCTGGCTCCAAGAAGGCCCATATGACATAAAGGCTGCAACCCGACTAGTGTCATATAGGCTCTACGACCAAGACGGCGTTGACACCCCTAATTCATGGAGCATTGAACACCTTAGGCATTTCTATCCTTGAGACGTTCTACTAAAGATATGTACCTTTTTTATGTATTTCAATAATAATTATATCCATGATGTTTTCTCTATTTGTTTTCTGTAATTTCTCTCAAGTTACTTATTTCTCCATACTAAACATCTTTAAGATGACATATACTATCACCCTTTGATTCACCGACTAGTCAAGTTCTCCTTCGCTATATCCAGAAGAAGTCCTGTCCTCGATCTAGCACCTAGATGTGCAAGGGCAATAGTGCTCTGCGTCATGGGCAGTCGGCAGTGGCTCCTCAATGATACCTATATTCCTAAGCATGCACAGGAGCTAAGCTCTTAACGCCATGGGGTGTGGAATAGCCGGGGCTGATAACAAGATAAAGGGCTAACAATGCATTGTTAATATTAAATATTAACATTTTGTACATCTTAAACATAATGTTTCATACATAGCCATTTGGCATTAATGTAGAAAAATTTGTTACATGTCATCATGGTTGAGGATCAGCATCGCCGAATAGATCCAAGTTGTTCGCCAGCTTGATTGCCGAATCAGACACCTCCTCCTCTAGCTCGGTGATTTGCTCGTCACTTAGATTTCGAGCAAAGCCATCATCGATTCGTTTGAGCTTCACCGAGGGGTGGAATGACCGGACAACAGCTAGTGCATGGCCCATGGCAGAACAAGCAATGCCACAAGCATATTGCTTGAAGTTCTCTAGCGCTGACCTACACCTCTCCATGATGACATATGACTGCGGTCGCCTAGCGAGCTCTGGCAACTATGGGTCGATGAGGTCCAGCATGAGTTTTATCCCCATCGGTCATGGCCTTCATCGTCTCTTTACTGGCCTCTAGCCGGAGTGCGAAGTCGCAGAACTACGCCTGACTATTGGTTTGGATCACTGCAGACAAGGAGGACAATCGTCTTAAAAAGCTTCTCATAGCAAGATGAGTATTAACATCCAAAATAACTCATGTTGCAGTTCATCGGCGAGTCATTTTTCTGCTGCCCAAGCATCATCCCTTTGTTTCTCCACTAGCACTGTGGCTTCTCATGCTAGCAGAGCTTGAGTCTCTGCCTTTGCCTTGGCGTCACGCGCCAAGCGCATTTCGATTTCTGCCTCCACCTTGGCAGCACACGCTAAACTAGCTTCGGCCTCCGCCTGCCTCAGAGCTTCAACAAGCTCTTCACCAATAAAAGATTTCGGTTAGTATGGGCAAACTGAAGATATGAAAGCAATACACTGAAGGGCCTAAGGCCATACTTTCTTCTCGACTTACGCCATCACCTAGCTGATTCTTTAGCTTCTAGTTCTCTGCTTCAAGTTGAGTCTTTTCTGCTCGCAGCTTCTCCTGGTCGGCATGTGCTCCAACCAGCATCTTCTCTAGAGTCTTCACAGACTCGCGTAACCTCTAGTTTTTGGCAACCGATAGAGTCGCCCGTTCTAGCTGGCATCTGTGGCTCTTGGAAATCTTCATTACCTCCTACGGTGACCAGCAGTTAGCAGGCAAAATCTGTAATTTCAATTGGTTGCATAGACTAACTTACTTCAATTTGGCCAGACACCGACAATATTTCTTCTAACTAATTCGTCCAAGGACAACACAAGGATAGCTGATAAGGGTAGAGAAGGATTCCTAAGGCTTAGGGTCTAAGGATAGATAAACTCTACTTATACTTGCTTACTTTGGGCACCGGGTTGCACTTGGTCTACCAGGCGATGCCAGTCTCTAGCTCTACGCCATACCCGAATGTGGGGGATTACAAGGGACAGACAAATCTGTCACCACCTACCGCCTAGCCCTCAACCGGAGAGTACGAGGCAAACGAAGGTAGCCTCTAGCCTAAACACCACATCTACGCTATTGACTACTACTCTAGCGTCAGCTAGGAAGATCCGTCTTTATTAGAAGTCCTCTACTAGAGCATCCGCCACGGGACGGATGATGAACCCGCAAAGAAGTATAGCTTAACTACTCAAAGACTTTTTACCAAATGAATCACGAATACTCACTTAGCGGGAATTCCCGTTGAGGCACATGTATTCATCAATGTACAAGGCGTGGAGACATCGACAAGCCCGACTCTTCCCCGTACTCTTCCCTCACATCTCTCCCTATTTCTCTTCTAAGTGTTGGTTTCATTTGAAATGTCATTTTCATGATACTAATTTGACCAAAGTTGAATAGTAGTTTAGAGTGTTTGCATGGCTATGTGACCTAAATAAAAGTTGTACTTTACATCATGGTGACAAACTTTATTTAAGGGTCATGAGCTAATTTAGTGTCTAACATGGTCAAATAGAGCTCACAAGTATCAACAAAATGCTATTTTCAAAACTTGAAATTTCGGTAAGTCTTGAAGCTATTTTCAGTTTCAATGTAGCCCACTTTGGAGCAATGTAGTTTGAAATCCATTGCGAATTAAACAAAACTCCTTTAAGTAATCACGTAGCTCTACAATTTCTATTAAGGAAGTTTTTGCTAAATCGCCATGGATTAGGAGTTATAGAGTCACGAAGTTGCGTTGTCAGTCGGGTTCAACGGTGTCTGAACCGACGCTGCGCGCGCGTCGTGGCCAACCGACGTCAGGCCGCGGCCACCGCTTGGAGGCCATCAGTCGGTGTCGGGCCCACGCCTTAGGCCAACGCGGGCAACAAAGCTACGCGACGCCGCTGCTCTCCCTCGCTCACCCACATTCGCGCTCCTCTACCTCGCTTCGCCTCTCTCTCGCCGTGCTAGAGCAAAGCCATCGCGCACCACACCATTGCCGCCAAGCTCGCGCGCCACTGTCACAGCACCATTCCCTAATAGATTGTGTGCACCGCTCAGCCATTTCCCCCTCCACCTCGCCGACCACCCATCGCCTTAGCTTGAGCCAAGGTAAATGGCTAAGGGCAAGTCCGCTGTTGTCGCACCCTCATCGGAGGGCCACCAACCTTGCGCTCGCTATGGCCGTGCTCCACCAAGCCATCTCGCTCATGTGTTCCTGTCGTTATGGTTAGGTTAGAGCTAGGTCTAACTCAAGGCAAGAGCCTAAGGCCAATGCCGGCCTCGTCGGCGCAGAACGTCGCTGTGCTGCCATTGCGCTTGCGCCGCCGTGCCACCAAGCACATGGCATGCCGTCACTAGGGCTTCACTATGGTTTGTAGATGCCATAGCCACACTCGCCTAGCCATGCCGTCACTAGGGATGGCTGGAGCACCACCATGCGCCACTGCTGAGCCACCATGGCCGCCGTCGAGCTAGCTCCGGTAATCCTTTAAAGAAACCTAGAGTACCTATAGGTGCGGAATAGGATGGGGAACACATTGGTGTCGACCTCATCGCCGGTGACCTCGTCGTTGGCGAGTTCTCGCTGATCAAAGCCAGTGCTCTGCTCTGTCTCGCTGATGCATGGGACCAGGTTGACCGTGGGGCCTAGTCATCAGTCGAAGTGGGATGTATACACCGGGTGCACCTAGCTATAGCGCCCAATTTGGAATTTGATTTTCTTTATTAATTTTTTCACAAATTTGGATACAAATTTCAAAAATTCATATCTTGAGGTAGGAGGATCCAAATTGAGTGAACCAAATTTTGTTGGATTCATATTGAAGTGTACTATTTGAGAAAAATATGAAATATGCTGTTTAGCATATTTATCTGAGAGAATTAAATTGAGCAAGATAAGTGCTTTTAAAATAGATTCTATCTTGTAAATTGCATAACTTAAGCTAGCAAGGTGATAAAATTATGATTCAAATTTTGCTGATCTTGTGTTGACATTCTCTAGCTAGGAAAAATATTAAACCTATAGAAAACATACTTGAAATATGGTCTTCCTATTAAATCTTAATTAATTGCTAGATTCTAGTGAAATTAATTAGAGTAAAAATATATAACATATGATCATACAATTTTTTACAGAATATTCTAATGCTATGAGGAAAGTAAGAAAAATATTAAATCTATTGTTGGACACTTTTTACTATGCTAAACTATTTTTGCTAAAATAAGCATATGTAACTTGTCATTTTTGGAAAGGTAGCTATACTTATCCAAATGGCATGAAATTTGTGTAGTAGACTATTAGGGGCATTTGAAGGCTACTGTAATTTTCTCAGAATTTATTAAGCTCTAGAAATATTTATCCTTTAAATCACCTTATTATATAAGAAAATTGATAAATGAATATAAATAAATTAGTTATATTTAACCATGATGTTTTTTGTGGTGCTTGTGATGCATATGATATGTTGATGTTATTAGTTAGGCTTAGAAGTAATTGGTTGTATGCTAATAGTTAATTATTGCTTTATAATTCAACTAGATGGCTGCATGTATAGTTTCTGTTGTGATGATAATTTCATGATGATAATGGCCTTTTCTATAAAACTTGTGAATAACAAAGTTGTAGATAACTTACGTATATACATGGTATTCAATTTTTATAGTCATAGGTCTTATGGTTTAAGAATTATGGTTGTTAGAAATGTTTGCTCTCTAGACAAATATGAAAGATTGAATTGTTTGACCTAAATAACTACTGAATCACCTTAATATGATTGAAAGAAAGATGTAGGAAATTTCATAAGGTTTCTAGAAAGTTCACAACCATATTATTTTGATGTGTATAACTCTAGTTATGATCAAAACAAGTGGTTGTATCTTGTAGTCCAGAAAATGGTTTACATGAGAATTTGTTTAGTTACTAGAGAAGAGATATGCGCCTACTCAGTAAAATAAGATGTAACTTGTTAGAACCTTAATACAAATGCTATTGAAAACACATATGAGGATGCTTTTTATCACACCATATCATATCATACATGTCATTATATATGCATCCATAATATCTTATTTCATGCTCAAGCATATAGGATCGTCCGGGGGGATAACTCTTTTGGAGTTCAACAAAGAAGAAGATGAGGAACAGCAGGAGACACCTTAGGCCGTAGCTCCAGAAGGAGAGGAGCAAACTCTTGAGGACCTCCCTAAGTGCCCAGATCATAGTCCAACCTCTTTCCTCAAAGGCAAGCCCCGGAGCGTTCTAAGTCTCCTATGTTTTACAAAACTTCACTTGAGTCCTTTTATGTTGGATGCATTAGGTGATAAGAGTTGAATTGAAACCACTTGATGCATAGAACTATCTTGTCTAGATATATACACGTTTAACCCTGTGTAGGTCTAGGATCGAATATATGCTTAGCCATGCTTAGACTGGTAGAAGTCGGGTGATTTTCTGTCACCTACGAGATATAGGTGGATACTGAAGCACGATTGACTATATTTGCTATCGTGGAAATTCCATGGGGTAATGTAAATGGAGGCCCGGTGGAGTCTATGTGTAGGTTGACTCATTTGAATCTGTCTGTACTGATTAAGGACCGTATCATTGTTGGCGCTTCTATCGAGATTGAACGCATGCCTCTCACTTAGCTGGCTGGATAACTCGTTCCGACCTTGAAGCCGAGTAGCTAAACTTGGACCGAGCCCGGTTCTATAAGAGTGCACACTCTGGATGGTAGTAAGGATGTGCGGGGAGCCAGACATGAGCCCAAGGGTAGGGTAGTCCTGATCGTCCAGGCAGCTGGTTGTCCCTAATTGTGCGGCGCTGATCGAACCCGTGAAATGTGGACCTGAGTTATACCAAAGGTGACCTAAGGCTACCATGGATGGTAGACTTAGGTTTGTGTTAGGCATAAATTCCAAGCTGGTTGAAATCGATTCGAATCGCCGTCTCTCTCGAACAGTGAGAAACTTGGCTAGTTCCAACATCGTAGTAACTGTGTTATGGAATTTGATGGTTCCAATGAACATGGAATTATTATACCGGCTATGGTTACTACTATATGCTACTAAATAATATACCACATGTTTGGCATAGGTTAGTTGCTAATCTAGAGATGAATAGCTATAATTAACTTGATGACCAAATTATAAAAGGTATAGTTGAATTAGTTGCTTTCTATGCAAAATGTTGTCAAGCTAGCTCCACTTATAAAGCCTTGCATGATCATTGGAGTTACTATATTTTTGGTTTATGACGGGTAAGTCTAGCTGAGTACCTTCTCATACTCGGGTTTTATTCCCATTATTGCAGATAATATAATGTATCATGGCTACTATAAGAACTGCTTTTGTCCCACTATGGAAGAGGAGTAGGGCCCTGGGCAAGGCGTCTCATGATAATCCCTCTCTTATGCTTTTGTGGAATTGTGATCATGAGATGGCACCGTATCTAAACAATGAGGACATATGTTGGTTTCAAACTTATTTACTTTCGCTACTATTTTATTTGAACTTGACTTGTAATAACTTTTAATCGTACTCTAATGTATGAATCCGTATTTGTAAACTTTATGTAACGTGTGACATGTTTGTTGAATCATGTACAATCTTGGTTGTATGTTGATGGTTAATTGAAACCCTTTGTGGTACTCGATGGACTACCAGGTTTATATGGGCTCAAGTATGACAGTGCGACCGCTTGTGAGCTGCTATTATACTTATGCTCTTATAAATTGGTCAGTTCTGCTATAGCTGGTATCAGAGTAAGATTCAACATTAATTGCCACATGTGTATTTAAATAAAGGTTTTTGTTTTCCAAAATTAGTTTCTAGCAACTTATAGCTATATATGTAGGTGTTTAAAACCTAGAGTTTGAATCTAAAGTGTGCTAGTGATCGCTTTCCTTTATGCCTAGTTAAGGACTTTAGGTGGCTAATTAAGTACTAACTTGGGGGTTTTCAATTTTGTCGTCCATACGACGTGCTATTGTATGGATACCATTCACTTGAGTAGTAATGTATGGATAGTAAGATGCCACTCATCATCACAGTGGCATGACCGCAAGATGTGAGCGTGCGGTCTATGGGGAGAGTTAGCTTTGATACTGAAGTGTATATATGTCTCATATATATACGGAAGTATTTAATTGTGGGTTAGCTTTGATACGGCTACATATGCATATTTATATGTATATATAGGACGTATTTTTCTCTCAGGTAGCTTTGATACGGAAGTATATATATATAAAAGTATTTAGCTTGCAACCTAGAGCCTAGATTTACATTCTACATATATAATTGTGGGGTTGGGCTGAAATGAAATTCTTGTGCAGGTACACTAACAACGAAACATGTAGCCCAACTAGTTACGTTATATATGAGAGAACGCTTGTATGGCATCGTGTATGCCGTTAGAAGTTTTAAATTTTCCTTAATTTGTGAGGACGTACAGAACGTGCATGCATCATGATAAATCATTATTATTACACTTGCATTGTTCCTCCCCTTATGGATTTCTTACTCGGTTATGTAACTCTTATCCATTATGTTGTTGTCTCACAAGAGTGGCACCATGTTGTTGGTACAAATGGCAGCACCAACTAGAAGTGAGACTTTACTGTTGATGTTTGGTACCCCTGCCCTAATTTGGAGAGTCTTACATTATGCGGGGTATTACAAACCGCCCCTCTATTATTGGAATGAAGTATACCTAGAGGGACAACCATTGTATGAAGTACAGCTAACCATACCAGCTCGTAACCAAGCACCCTTCTAGCAGGAATGGAGGGTAGAATCTAAAGGAATAACTCCTTGGGAAGCTGCCCAAGTAGTGGCTTTTGAGGTGCTGAGCTAGATATGTCAGCAACACGAGGATGAGCTTACCGGTAGTGCCACTAGCACTTTTCCTCGGGTGGATCCATCAACAACAGTTTGGGCACAGCGCAACATTAATGCGTTGATCCGAGACCAGGATGAGCGAGCAAATAGTTCTAGTCCCGCTATGAGTGCAATGTTTGCAGTGTTGAAGATATTCTATACTCGTCAGGATACCTGATACTTCTGATAGGAGTCCTATACCACTTGCATGGATAAGCTCATGAGAGCCGAAGCTACACAGCGTAAGTTGAGGAAGCGTGTGCGCAAGCATAAGAAGGCAACAAGTGAGGCTCGATGGGAAACTGATCAAGCTTATGTAGCATTGGGAAATCTCCACACTTAGATGGAACATGTCGATCAGTAGAGAGCTGCCGCCCAAGTGGCAAGAACTAACGATCAGGTAGTGCTAGCAGGACTGCAGGAGCAGCTGGAGGTCGCTCATGCCGAGGCGCTCACTGCTACATGCCAGCGGATCCAAGCAAACAACCATGCAACCCTGGCAGAAGCAGCATGAAACAAAGCTGAAGCCTTAGCCGCACAGCAGGACCATGTCAAAAGGGACTTGTGCTAGAAGCTTACACATACCTATAACATGGTGGTTGATCTTCAGCATGAGGTGCATTTTCTGAATAACCAACTGCACCCGATCCTAGATGAGGAAGAAGAAGATCTAGAAATGATGGTTGAAGATGATGGTTGGGAGGAAGAAGAAGTGGAGCTAGAGGATGAGGATGATGCTATCTCTGACCTAGATAGCGAGCACGTTGAAGATTAGAGTCGCCTAGTGACTAGTTAAAGCGCTAGATGTATCCCTGTTATTCATGTAATGGACTTGTAGCTTGAAGTTCGGTATTCGTGATTTAACTTCGGTGTAATATTGGCACTTTGCATGTTGTCTCACTATGGATTGAGCTTTGATGAAATTCCAGTTTTGTTTTACTGGTGGATTATGACATGCATATTAACGCGTTGCGAGTACAATAAGTGATCTAACTGGTGATGTCATGTTGTGAGAATGGATGATTATGCCTCTATTTTATTGTATGAATTTAAGATTCTCTCTAGTAATTTTAGTTTGGCATGATTACACAATTCATCTGTAATCTCTTGACATCATCCAATAATCACTTATTGTTGCAACTTTGCAGATGACTCGCACTCGCGTTGGGGCAGGCCCTAGCTAGGGTGGTAATGACAGTGACTTACCACCACCGCCATCACTGTCTGTGAATGAATTCTTCACACAGTTCCTAGGTAATCAGAGAGCCATGGTGGATACACTGCACCTCATTGTGTAGAACACCACTCACGCCCATCAACAACATCAAGGGCCTGAGCCAAATCAATGCAGCTCTTTTAAGGATTTCCCAGACACCAAGCCTCCTATCTTCAAAGAGGCCGAAGAACCGCTCCAGGCGGATGAATGGCTTAACATGATAGAGCAGAAGTTTCGTCTATTGAGGGTTACAGAGCATCAGAAGGCCGAATATGCGTCCCATCAACTACAGGGACCGGTAGGGATACGGTGGACACATTTCCTGTCTTCTCTACCAGCAAAAGCATAGATCACTTGGGAACAATTCAAGTTAGCCTTTAGGGGACATAACATTCTCCCGGGGCTAATGCGCATGAAAGCCGCCGAGTTCATGCGACTTACTCAAGGGACTAAGACCCTCACTGAGTACATGCATGCCTTCAACAAATTGTCCTGATATGCCCCAGGGTTCATTGATATGAAGGAAAAGAAGATAGAACGCTTCAAGAGAGGTCTTGGCACTAAGCTAATGAAGACTATGGCCAACTCAAGGTGTGCCACATACAACGAGTTTGTTAGTGATGCCCTAACCTAGGAGAATCAGAATAACTTACACGCAGCAGCAAAGGGCCACAAAAGAGCAGCTGAGGCAGGTGCCTCAGGATCTTCCCAGTCCAGAGCTCTAGTAGCAGCTAGACCATAGTTTCATCCACCAGCGCCTAAGTTTAGGCCTCCTTCGCGAAAAGCTCATGCCAATCACCCTTAGAAGACATTTCGCAGGGCATTCACCATTGTCATACCCAAAGGAAACGGAGGGCAAGGAAGCTCACCCGGATCAAGGAACAACCAGCCGTGCTTCAACTGCAATCAGTTAGGCCATTGGTCCAAGGAGTGTCCCCATTCCAAGAAGAATGACAATCAAAATTAGTGTAATAAAAAATATGCCAATCCAAAAGCATGTCCTGGATACGTGCATTACACAGCCGTGGAAGAAATTCCTGTAGGAGAAGTTTTCACCGTCGGTATGTTTTTTGTTAACAAACATCCCGCCATTGTTTTATTTGATTCTGGAGCTTCTTATTCATTTATGAGCCAAGCATTTGCATCTAAGTATGGTCAGAAGATAATTGAGGTAGACAAGGGTGGTTATAGTATAAGTTCAGCTGGGGCCACTATTTCTACTAATCAATTAGTGAGAGATGTGCTCATCTCTATACAAGAGAGGGAGTACACTATAGATCTTATAATATTGCCAGGACTAGGAATAGATGTGATTTTGGGCGTGAATTGGATGAGGGGTCATGGAGTTCTCATTGACACTAGCACTAGAACAATTATGTTGAGAGAACCAAAGGGGAGTAATGCTTTTCTAGTACCACTTCCCCGAAGTTTGGGTCTTCAAAACTTGTCTTGTGCTATCCAAGCCACTACCCTTTGTGATATTCTAGTGGTTTGTGAGTTTCCTAATGTATTTCTAAATGAGTTGTCGGGTCTACCGCCTGATAGGGACGTGGAATTTAAGATCAAGTTAGTGCCGAGTACAGTACCTACCTCAAGAAGACCCTAAAGGATGCCACCAAATGAGTTAACCGAACTTAAAATTCAGTTACAAGAACTATTGGACAAAGGTCTCATTCAACCTAGTTCGTCTCCATGGGGATGTCTAGCTTTATTTGTAAAGAAGGACAAATCACTGAGAATGTGTGTGGATTATAAGCCGCTCAATGCAGTCACCATTAAGAATAAGTATCCTTTGCCCTATATCGATATGTTGTTCAATCAGTTGGCAAAAGCAAAGGTATTCTCTAAGATTGACTTGAGATTCGGTTATCATCAGATTAAGATCAGGTCCGAAGATGTACCTAAAACAACTTTCTCCACTAGGTATGGCTTGTATGAGTATTTGGTCATGTCTTTTGGACTAACAAATGCTCCTACCTAGTTCATGTACTTGATGAATTCGGTATTCATGCCTGAGCTTGACAAGTTTGTGGTTGTGTTTATCGATGATATCTTGATTTACTTGGAGAATGAGGCAGATCATGCAGAGCATCTAAGAGTTGTTTTGTCTAGATTGAGGGGGCATAAATTATATGCCAAATTTAGCCAATGTGAATTCTGGTTGAGCAAAATACCTTTCTTGGGTCACATCTTATCTGAAGATAGAATTTCTGTAGACCCATCTCAAGAAGTCATGGATTGGAAAGCCCCGACTTCGGTTCATGAAGTTCGAAGTTTTCTAGGGCTAGCAGGCTACTATCGTCGTTTCATTCTAGATTTCTCTAAGATAGCTAAGCCCATGACCAGACTAATCTAGAAGGATGAAAAGTTCAGTTGGACGCTAGAGTGTGAAGCCACTTTTCACACCCAACGGACATTGTTAACTATAGCTCATGTTTTAGCACAACCTGACATTGAAAAGCCTTTTGATGTGTTCTGTGATACATCAGGTATCGGTTTGGGGTGTGTGCTCATGCAAGAAGGTCAAGTTATTGCCTATGCTTCTCGACAATTGAGAAAGCATGAAGTCAATTATCCTACACATGATTTAGAGCTCGTAGCAGTTGTTTATGCCTTGAAGATATGGAGACATTACTTGTTGGGAAACGTATGTCACATATACACTGACCACAAAAGTCTCAAATATATCTAAACTCAACCTGAGCTGAACATAAGGCAACATAGGTGGTTAGAGCTAATCAAGGACTATAATTTGGAAGTGCACTAGCATCCAGGAAAAGCTAATGTTGTAGCAGATGCACTTAGTCGGAAATCTCATTATAACACCTTAGAAGCCTTGTTCGAAGATAGATTTAATTTATTACCTCCTGTTGTGCTGCACAATATCACTGTCAGTTGCTCACTTGAGAGTAAAATCATAGAACAGCAGAAGACAGATGCAGGTGTGTTTCACATCAAGAGAAAAATGAAGGAACAAGAAACCAAACATTTTAGGTTGGATGAAAGATGTGTGCTATGGTTTGAGGACCGACTTGTGGTACCAAAAGACCGAGAACTTAGAAATCAAATTTTAGATGAAGCTCATTCATCCAAGTTGTCTATCCATCCAGGTAGTAGCAAAATGTACCAAGATTTGAAAACCCGTTTTTGGTGGACCAAGATGAAGGAAATCGCCGCCTATGTCTCTAGGTGTGATAATTGTAGTAGAGTCAAGGCCATTCATTTGAAATTTGCTGGATTACTTCAGCCGTTGCCTATTCCAGGCTGGAAATGGGAGGAAATAAGTATGGACTTCTTTACAGGCCTCTCGCTGACACAACAAGGTCACGATTCCATATGGATCATTGTAGATCGCCTCACCAAGTCAGCACATTTTGTACCGGTTAACACAAGGTATCTAGCTAGGAAGTACGCTGAGCTATACATTTCTCAAATCAGGAGACTACATGGAGTACCAAGGGCCATAATCTCAGAACAGGGAACACTTGCACCAGGCTTTGGGAACTAAACTAATCAGAAGTTCAGCATATCATCCACAAACTTTGGGACAGACCGAGCGAGTGAACCAAATCTTGGAAGATATGTTGAGAGCTTGTGTTATATCCTCCAAGGGTTTATGGGAAAAATGGCTACCTTTAGCCGAGTTTTTCTATAATAATAGTTATCAAGAGAGCATCAAGATGGCTCCTTTTGAAGCCTTGTACGGTCAGAAATATAGAACTCCCTTGAATTGGGTTGAGCCTAGAGAAAGAAGATATAATGGCATTGACTTTGTCGCCAAAGCTAAAGAGTTATGCTAATAAAAGAAGAAGACCACTAACTTTTGAAGTGGGAGACTATGTGTACTTAAAAGTGTCGCCCATGATGGGAGTGTAGAGATTTGGAGTAAAAAGAAAGGTTGCACCTAGATATGTAGGCCCATACCAGATTATTGAACGGAATGGAAATGCGCCTACAAGTTACAACTTCCCCCAGAGATGAGTACTATATTCGATGTCTTCCATGTTTCTCAGCTAAAAAGATGCCTTCGTATACCTGAGGAAGCCATTGCACCCACCAACATTAAGCTCCAATCGGATTTAACTTATGAAGAGAAACCAATTCGAGTGCTAGAAGAAATGGAAAGAGTAACACGGAGCAAGGTCATTAAGTTCTATAAGGTGGTGTGGAATAACCACAGTGAACAAGACGCCATATGGGAATGGGAGGATTATTTATGTGAGGTTTATCCCGCCTTTTATGAGGAATGGTAGGTCTTTCAAATCTCGTGATGAGATTACTATAAGGGGGAGGGGCTGTAACGCCCTAGTGTTAGGCATTGCATTTGACACTTGCATTTCATGAGCACATGCATTCATGAGCATGAGCATATGAAATTTCATTTCATTCTTTATACATTATCACATGTGATGTTGATTATATATATGCATATGCTTGTAATCATGTATGACCAATGTATGAAATGGTTGTGAGGTCATGAAAACACCTTAGACACATCTAGGATGGTAAATGGAACAATGTTTATATTCATGACATAGACCAAATTTGCTTCTAAGTGTTGGTTTCATTTGAAATGTCATTTTCATGATACTAGTTTGCCTAAAGTTGAACAGTAGCTTAGAGTGTTTGCATGGCTGTGTGACCTAAATAAAAGTTGTAGTTCACATCATGTGTAACAAACTTTATTTAAGGGTCATGAGCTAATTCAGTGTCTAACATGGTCAAATAGAGCTCACATGTATAAAAAAAATGCTGTTTTCAAAACATGAAATTTTGCTAAGTCTTGAAGCTGTTTTCACTTTTAATGTAGCCCACTTTGGAGCAATGTAGTTTGAAAACCATTGTGAATTAGACAAAACTCCTCTAAGCAATCTTGTAGTACTCACGTAGCTCTACAATTTTTATTAAGGAAGTTTTTGCAAAATCGCCACGGATTAGGAGTTATAGAGTCACAAAGTCGCACTGTCAGTCGGGTTCAACGTGTCGTGGCCAACCGGCGTTAGGCCGTGGCTGCCGTGTAGTGGCCGTCCGACGGTGTCAGTCCCGCGCATCAGGCCGATGTGGGCAACAAAGCCACACGACGCCACTGTCCTCCCTCGCTCATCCACATTCGTGCTCCTCTACCTCGCTTCGCCTCTCTCTCGCCGTGCCAGAGCAAAGCCACCGCGCATCGCGCCATTGCCGTCGAGGTCCGCTGAGCTCACGCGCCACCGTCAAAGCACCATTCCCTAATAGCTCGTGCACACCGCTCAGCCATTTCCCCCTCCACCTCGCCGACCACCCATCGCCTTAGCCTGAGCCAAGGTAAACACCTTAGGGTAAGTTCGCCATCGTCGCACCCTTACCGAAGCACCACCGAGCTTGGGCTCGCTGTGTCCGTGCTCCACCAAGCCATCTCGCTCATGTGTTCCTCTCGTTAGGGTTAGGTTAGAGCTAGGTCTAACTCAAGGCAAGAGCCTAAGGCCAATGTTGGCCTCGTCGGAGCGGAACACCGCCGTACCACCATGCATGCGGCCAAGCTTCGCCGCTGCTCTACCCTGACCTAATCCACGCCGTATAGCTTCACTAGGGTTTGTAGATGCCATAGCCACGCTTGCCTAGCCATATCATCATCGGGGATGGCCGAAGCACCACCGTGCGCCACCACCGAGCCGCCATGGCCACCGTTGAGCTAGCTTCTATGATCCTCCGAGCAAACCTAGAGTACCTATAGGTGTGGAATAGGATGGGGAACCCGTGGGTGCCGACCTCATCGCTGGTGACCTCGCCCTCGGCGAGTTCTTATCGGTCAAAGCCGGTGCTTTGCTCTGTCTCGCTGACGCATGGTACCAGGTTGACCATGGGGCCCAGTCATCAGTCACAGCGGGGTGTATACACCGGGTGCACTTAGCTGTAGCGCCTGATATGAAATTTGATTTTCTTTATTAAATTTTTTGCAAATTTGGATACAAACTTCAAAAATTGAAATCTAGAGCTAGGAGTATCCAAATTGAGTGAACCAAATTTTGTTGGATTCATCTTGAAGTTTACTATTTGAGAAAAATATAAAATCTACTGTTTACAATATTTATCTAGGACAGTTAAATTGAGCAAGATAAGTGCTTTTAAAATAGTTTCTATCTTGTAAATTACATAACTTAAGCTAGGAAGGTGATAAAATTATGATTCCAATTTTGCTGATCTTGTGTTGACATGCTCTCACTAGGAAAAATGTTAAACCTACAATAAGCATACTTGAAATATGGTCTTCCTATTTAATCTTAATTAATTGCTAGATTCTAGTGAAATTAATTGGGGTAAAAATACATAACATATGATCATACAAATTTTTACAAAGTATTCTCATGCTAGGCTGAAATGGCCTGTGGATGGCGCACGGCGTCGGTTCAGACACCGTTGAACCCGACTGACAGCGTGACTTCGTGACTCTATAACTCCAAATCCGTGGCGATTGAGCAAAAACTTCCTTAATAAAAATTGTAGAGCTACGTGAGTACTACAAGATTGCTTAAAGGAGTTTTGTCTAATTCACAATGGTTTTCAAACTAAATTGCTCCAAAGTGGGCTACATTGAAACTAAAAACAGCTTCAAGACAGCGAAATTTCATGTTTTGAGAACAACATTTTGTTGATAATTGTGAGCTCTATTTGAGCATGTTAGACATTGAATTAGCTCATGACCCTTAAATAAAGTTTGTTATTCATGATGTGAACTACAACTTTTATTTAGGTTACACAACCATGCAAACAATCTAAGCTACTATTCAACTTTGGTCAAACTAGTATCATGAAAATGACATTTCAAATGAAACCAACACTTAGAAGCAAATTTGGTCTATGTCATGAATATAAACATTGTTCCATTTACCATGCTAGATGTGTCTAAGGTATTTTCATGACCTCACAACCATTTCATACATTGGTCATACATGATTACAAGCATATGCATATATATAATCAACATCACATGTGATAATATATAAAGAATGAAATGAAATTTCATATGCTCATGCTCATGAATGCATGGATGATGCTTGTGCTCATGAAATGCAAGTGTCAAATGCAATGCTTAACACTAGGGTGTTATAGCAGAACTGACCAATTTATAAGAGCACAAGTACAATAACAACCCGCAAGTGGTCGCACTATCATACTTAAACCAATATAAGCCCGGTAGTCCGTCGAGTACCACGAAGGGTCTCGATTAACCATCAACATACAACCAAGGTCATACACGATTCAACATACAAGTCACACATTACATAAAGTTTACAAATACAGTTCCATACATCAGAGTATGATTCAAAGTTATTACAAGTCAAGTTCAAATAAAATAGTAGTGGAAGCAAATAAGTTTGAAACCAACATCTGTCATCATTGTTCAGATACGGTGCCAGCTCATGATCATAATTCCACAAAAGCATAAGAGAGGGATTGTCATGAGACGCCTTGCCCAGGGCCCTACTCCTCGTCCACAGCGGGACATAAGCAGTTCTTACAGTAGCCATAATACATTGTATTATCTACAATAATGGGAATAAAACCCTGAGTACGAGAAGGTACTCAGCTAGACTTATCTATCATAAACCAAAAATAAAGTGACTCCAAGGATCATGCAAGGCTTTATAAGTGGAGCTAGCTTGATAATATTTTGCATGGAAAGCCACTAACTCAACTATACCTTTTATAATTCGGTCATCAAATTAATTATAGCTATTCATCTCTAGATTAGCAACTAACCTATGCCAAACATGTGGTATATCATTTAGTAGCATACAGTAGTAACCATAGTCGGTATAATAATTCCATGTTCATTCGAACCATCAAATTCCATAACACAGTTACTATGATGTTGGGACTAGCCAAGTTTTTCACTGTCCGAGAGAGATGACGATTCGAATCGATTTCAACTAGCTGGGAATTTATTCCTAACACAAACCTAGGTCTACCAACCATGATAGCCTTAGGTCACCTTTGGTACAACTCAGGTCCACATTTTGCGGGTTCGATCAATGCCTCACAATAAGGGATAGCCAGTTGCTAGGATGATCAGGACTACCTTTACCTTGGGATCATGTCTAGCTCCCCGCACATCCTTACTACTATCTAGAGTGTGCACTCTTATAGAATAGGGCTCGGCCTGAGTTGAGCTACTTTGCTTCACGACCAGAATGAGTTATTTGACCAGCTAAGTGAGAGGCATGCTTTCAATTTCGACAGAAGGGCCAACAACAGTACGGCCCTTAATCGACACAGATGGATTCACATGAGTCAACCCACACATAGACTCCGCTTGGCCTCCATTTATATTACCCCATGGTTCTTTTCCACGATAGCAAATATAGCCAACCGTGCTTCGGTATCCACCTATATCTCGTAGGTGATAGGAAATCACCCGACATCTACCGGTCTAAGCATGGCTAAGCATGTATTCAATTCTGAACCTACACAGGGTTAAAGGTGTATATATTTGGACAAGGTAGTTCTATGCATCAAGTTGTTTCAATTCAACTCTTATCACCTAATGCATCCAACATAAAAGGACTCAAGTGAAGTTTTGTAAAACATAGAAAACTTAGAATGCTTCAGGACTTGCCTTTGAGGAAAGAGGTTGGCCTATGATCCGGGCACTCAAGGAGGTCCTCAAGAGTTTGGTCCTCTCCTTCTAGAGCTACGGCCTAAGGTGTCTCCTGCTATTCCTCCTCTTCTTCTTCGTTGAACTCCAAAAGAGTTGTCCCCTTTGACGATCCTATATGCATGAGCATGAAATAAGATATCATGGATGCATATATAATGACATGTATGATATGATATGGTGTGATGAAATGCGTCCTCATAGGTGTTTTCAACAGCATTGTATTAAGGTGATAACAAGTTACATCTTGTTTTACTGAGTAGGCGCATATATCTTCTCTAGTAACTAAACAAATTCTCATGTAAATCATTTTCTGGAATACAAGACATCAACCACTTGTTTTGATCATAACTGGAATTGTACACATCAAAATAATATGGTTGTGGACTTTCTAGAAATCTTATGAAATTTTCTACAACTTTCTTTTAACAAACTTAAGGTGATTCAGTAGTTATTTAGATCAAACAATTCAATCTTTCAGATCAGTCCAGAGAGCAAGCATTTCTGATAGCAGACTTCTAACAGCCATAATTCTTAAACCATAAGACCTATGACTATAAAATTTAATACCAGGTAGATAAGTAAGTTATCTACAACTTTGTTATTAACAAGTTTTACAGAAAAGACCACTATTACCATGAAATAATCATCACAACAGAAACTATACATGCAACCATCTAATTGAATTATAAAGCAATAATTAACTAGTTGCATACAACCAATTACTTCTAAGCCTAAATAATAACATCAATAGATCTTATGTATCACAATCACCATAGAAAACATCATCGTTAAATATAACTAATTTATTTATATTCATTTATCAATTTTGTTATATAATACGGTGATTTAAAGGATAAATATTTCCATTGATTAATAAATTCTTAGATAATTATAGTAGCCTACAAATAACCCTAATAGTCTATTGTACAAATTTCATTCCATTTGGATAAGTATAGCTACCTTTACCAAAATGACAAGTTACATATGCTTATTTTAGCAAAAATAGTTTAGCATAGTGAAAAGTGTCAAGTAACAGATTTACTATTTTTCTTACTTTCCAACTAGCATTATAATACTGTGTAAAAATTTGTTTGATCATATGTTATGCATTTTTACCCCAATTAATTTCACTAGAATCTAGCAATTCATTAAGATTAAATAGGAAGACCATATTTCAAATTTTCTTACTATAGGTTTAATATTTTTCCTAGCTAGAGCATGCCAACACAATATTAGCAAAATTGGAATCATAATTTTATCACCTTCCTAGCTTAAGTTATGCAATTTACAAGATAGAAACTATTTTAAAAGCACTTATCTTGCTCAATTTAATTCTCCCAAAGAAATAGCCGAAATAGTAGATTTCATATTTTTCTCAAATAGTACACTTAAAGGTGAATCCTACAAAATTTGGTTCACTCAATTTGGATACTCCGAGCTCTAGATATGAATTTTGGAAGTTTGTATCCAAGTATGTGAAAAAATTAATAAGGAAAATCAAATTTCAGATCGGGCGCTATAGCTAGGTGCACCCGGTGTATACACCCCACTGCGACTGACGACTGGGCCCTGCGGTCAACCTGGTCCCACATGTCAGCGAGATAGAGCAGAGCACCGGCTTTGACCGGCGAGAACTCGCCGACAGCGAGGTCAACGGCGACGAGGTTGACACCAACCTGTTCCCCATCCTATTCCGCACCTACAGGTACTCTAGGTTTGCTCGGTGGATCACCGGAGCTAGCTCAATGGCAGCCATGGCGGCTCGGTGGCGGTGCGCGGTGGTGCTTCGGCCATCCGCGGTGATGGCATGGCCAGGCGAGCGCCGCTACGACATCTACAAACCCTAGCGAAGCTCTACGGCATGGATTTGGTCAGGGTGGAGCGGCGGCGAAGCTTGGCCACGAGCATGGTGGCATGGTGGCACGAGCGCAATGGCGGCACGGCGGTGTTCCACTCCGACGAGGCCTACATTGGCCTTAGGCTCTTGCCTTGAGTTAGACCTAGCTCTAAGCTAACCCTAACTAGAGGAACGCATGAGCGAGATGGCTCGGTGGAGCACGGCCACAGTGAGCGCAAGATCGGCGGCGCTCCAGCGATGGTGCGGCTATGACAGACTTGCTCTTAGGCATTTACCTTGACTTGAGCAAAGGCGATGGGTCGTCGGCTAGGTGGAGGGGGAAATGGCCGAGTGGTGTGCATGAGCTATCAGGGAATGGTGCTGCGATGGTATCGCGCGAGCTCGACGAAGCTCGGCTGCGATGGCGCGGTGCGCGGTGGCTTTGCTCTGGCATGGCAAGAGAGAGGCGAAGCGAGGCAGAGGAGCACGAATGTGGGCGAGCGAGGGATGGCAGCGGCGTCATGCAGCTTTGTTGCCCGCGTCGGCCTGACGCGTGGGCCCGATGCTGGCGGACGGCCTCCACACGGCGGCCGCGGCCTGACGGCGGTCGGCCATGATGCGTGCGCACGGCGTTGTTTCAGACACCGTTGAACCCGACTGACATCACGACTTCACGGCTCTATAACTCCTAATCCATGGCGATTTAGCAAAAACTTCCTTAATAAAATTGTAGAGATACGTGAGTACTACAATGTTGCTTAAAGGTGTTTTCTCTAATTCGTAATGGTTTTCAAACTACATTGCTCCAAAGTGGGCTACATTAAAACTAAAAACAACTTCAAGGCTTAGTGAAATTTCAAGTTTTGAAACAACATTTTGTTGATACTTGTGAGCTCTATTTGACCATATTAGACATTGAATTAGCTGATGACCCTTAAATAAAGTTTGTTATTCATGATGTGAACTACAACTTTTATTTAGGTCACATAGCCATGCAAACAATCTAAGCTATTGTTCAACTTTGGTCAAACTAGTATCATGAAAATGACATTTCAAATGAAACCAACACTTTGAAGCAAATTTGGTCTATGTCTTGAATATAAACATTGTTCCATTTACCATCTTAGATGTGTCTAAGGTGTTTTCATGACCTCACAACCATTTCATACATTGGTCATATATGATTACAAGCATATGCATATATATAATCAATATCACATGTGATAATGTATAAAGAATGAAATGAAATTTCATATACTCTAGGCGAAGGCATCTTTTTAGCTGAGAAACATGGAAGACATCGAATATAGCACTCATCTCTAGGGGAAGTTGTAACTTGTAGGGAACATTTCCCTTTCGTTCAATAATCCGGTATGGGCCTACATATCTAGGGGCAAGCCTCCTTTTTACTGCAAATCTCTACACTCCCTTGATGGGCGACACTTTTAAGTACACATAGTCTCCCACTTCAAAAGTTAGTGGTTTTCTTCTTTTATTAGCATAACTCTTTTGCCTTGACTAAGCTGCTTTCATATGCTATTGGACAATGCATACTTGCTCTTCAGCTTTGGCAACAAAGTTAATGCCATAATATCTTCTTTGTCCGAGCTCAATCCAATTCAAGGGAGTTCTACATTTCTGACCATACAAGGCTTTAAAAGGAGCCATCTTGATGCTCTCTTGATAACTATTGTTGTAGGAAAACTCGGATAAAGGTAGCCATTTTTCTCATGAACCCTTGGAGGATATAACACAAGCTCTCAACATATCTTCCATGATTTGGTTCACTCACTCAGTCTGTCCCGAAGTTTATGGATGATTTGCTGAACTTTTGATTAGTTTAGTTCCCAAAGCCTGGTGCAAGTGTTCCAAAAAATGAGCTATAAACTATGGTCCCCGATCTGAGATTATGGTCCTTGGTACTCCATGTAGTCTCACGATCTAAGAAACGTACAGCTCAGCCTACTTCCTAGCTAGATACCTTGTGTTAACCGGTACAAAATGTGCTGACTTGGTGAGGCGATCTACAATGACCCATATGGAATCATGACCTTGATGTGTCAGTGGGAGGCCTGTAATGAAGTCCATACTTATATCCTCCCATTTCTAGCCTAGAATAGGCAACGACTGAAGTAATCCAGCATATTTCAAATGAATGGCCTTGACTCTACTGCAATTATCACACCTAGCGACATAGGCGGCGATTTCCTTCTTCATCTTGGTCTACCAAAAATGGGTTTTTCAAATCTTGGTACATTTTGCTACTACCTGGATGGATAGACAACTTGGATGAATGAGGTTCATCTAAAATTTAATTTCTAAGTTCTCGGTCTTTTGGAACCACAAGTTGGTCTTCAAACCATAGCACACCTCTTTCATCCAACCTAAAATGTTTGGTTTCTTGTTCCTTCATTTTTCTCTTGATGTGAAACACACCTCATCTGTCTTTGGTAGTTCTATAATTTTGCTCTCAAGTGAGCAACTGACAGTGATATTGTGCAGCACAACAGGATGTAACAAATTAAATCTATCTTCCAACAAGGCTTCTAAGGTGTTACAATGAGATTTCTGACTAAGTGCGTCTGCTACAACATTAGCTTTTCCTGGATGGTAGTGCACTTCCAAATTATAGTCCCTGATTTGCTCTAACCACCTATGTTGCCTCATGTTTAGCTCAGGTTGAGTGAAGATATATTTGAGACTTTTTGTGGTCAGTGTATATGTGACATACGTTTCCCAACAAGTAATGTCTCCATATCTTCAAGGCGTGAACAACTGCTGCGAGCTCTAAATCATGTGTAGGATAATTGACTTCATGCTTTCTCAGTTGTCGAGAAGCATAGGCAATAACTCAACCTTCTTGCATGAGGACACACCCCAAACCGATACCTGATGCATCACAGAAGACATCAAAATGTTTTTCAATGTTGGGTTGTGCTAAAACAGGAGTTGTAGTTAGCAATGTCCGTATGGTGTGAAAAGTGGCTTCACACTCTGGCGTCCAACTAAACTTTTCATCCTTCTGGAGTAGTCTGGTCATGGGCTTAGCTATCTTGGAGAAATCTAGAATGAAACGACGATAGTAGCCTGCTAGCCCTAGAAAACTTCGAACTTCATGAATCAAAGTCGGGGCTTTCCAATCCATGGCTTCCTGTACTCTAGATGGGTCTATAGAAATTCCATCTTCAGATAAGACGTGATCCAAAAAAGTTACTTTGCTCAACCAGAATTCACATTTGCTAAATTTGACATATAATTTATGCTCCCTCAATCTAGACAAAATAACTCTCAGATGCTTGGCATGATCTGCCTCATTCTTTGAGTAAATCAAGATATCATCGATAAACACAACCACAAACTTATCGAGCTTGGGCATGAATACCGAATTCATCAAGTACATGAAGTAGGCAGGAGCATTTGTCAATCCAAAAGACATGACCAAATACAAGTACAAGCCATATCTAGTGGAGAAAGCTATTTTAGATACATCTTCTGGCCTGATCTTAATCTGATGATAACCAGATCTTAAGTCAATCTTAGAGAATACCTTTGCTTTTGCCAACTAATCGAACAAGATATCGATACGGGGCAAAGGATACTTGTTCTTAATGGTGATTGCATTGAGCGGCTTATAATCCACACACATTCTCAGGGATTTGTCCTTCTTCTTTATAAATAAAGCTGGACATCCCCATGGAGATGAACTAGGTTGAATGAGACCATTGTACAATAGTTCTTGTAACTGAATTTTAAGTTCAGCTAACTCATTTGGTGGCATCCTATAGGATCTTCTTGAGATTGGTGCTGTACCCGACACTAACTCAATCTTAAATTCCACATCCCTATCAGGCGGTAGACCCAACAGCTCATCTGGAAATACATCAGAAAACTCACAAACCACTGGAATATCACAAAGGGTAGTGGCTTGGATAGCACAAGACAAGTTTTGGAGATCAAAACTTTGGGGAAGTGGTACTAGAAAAGCATTACTCCCCTTTGGTTCTCTCAACATAATTGTTCTAGTGCTAGTGTCAATGAGAACGCCATGACCCCTCATCCAATTCATGCCTAAAATCACATCTATTGCTAGTCCTGGCAATATTATAAGATCTGTAGTGTACTCCCTCTCTTGTATAGAGATGAGCACATCTCTCACTAATTGATTAGTAGAAATAGTGGCCCCAGTTGAACTTATACTATAACCACCCTTGTCTACCTCAATTATTTTCTGATCATACTTAGATACAAATGCTTGGCTCATAAATGAATGAGAAGCTGCAGAATCAAATAAAATAATTGCGAGATGTTTATTAACAAGAAACATACCGACGATGACAACTTCTCCGGTGGGAATTTCTTCCATGGCTGTGTAATGCACGTATCCAGGACGTGCTTTTGGATTGGCCTGTTTCTGATTACCCTGGTTTTGATTGCCATTCTTCTTGGGATGGGACACTCCTTAGACCAATGGCCTAACTGATTGTAGTAGAAGCACGACTGGTTGTTCCTTGGTCCTGCTGAGCTTCCTTGCCCTCCGTTTCCCTTGGTTGTGGAAATGGTGAATGCCTTGTGAAATGTCTTCTAAGGGCGATTGGCCTGAGCTTTTAGCGGAGGAGGTCTAAACTTAGGCGCTGGTTGATGAAACTGTGGCGTAGCTGCCACTAGAGCTCTAGACTAGGAAGATCCTGAGGCACCTGGCTCAGCTGCTCTCTTGCAGCCCTTTGCTGCTGCGTGTAAGTTATTTTGATTCTCCTGGGTTAGAGCATCGCTGACAAACTCATTGTATGTGGCACACCTTGAGTTGGCCATAGCCTTCATTAGCTTAGTGCCAAGGCCTCTCTTGAAGCATTCTATCTTCTTTTCCTCCGTATAGATGAACCCTATGGCATATCGGGACAAATTGTTGAAGGCATGCTTGTACTCAGTGAGGGTCTTAGTCCCTTGAGTATGTCGCATCAACTTAGTGGCTTTCATGCACATTAGCCCTGAGGGAATGTGATGTCCCCTAAAGGCTAACATGAATTGTTCCTAGGTGACCTGTGCGTTTGCCGGTAGAGAAGACAGGAAATGGGTCCACCATATCCCTACCGGTCCCTATAGTTGCTGGGACACATTTTTAGCCTTCTGATGCTTAGTAACCCTCAACAGACGGAACTTCTGCTCTATAATGTTAAGCCATTCGTCCGCCTGGAGCAGTTCTTCGGCCTCTTTGAAGATAGGAGGCTTGGTGTCTTGGAAATCCTTGAAAGAGCTGTATTGATTTGGCTCAGGCCCTTGATGTTGCTGATGGGCATGAGCGGTGTTCTACGCAATGAGGCTCCATGGCTCTCTAAGTGCCCAGGAACTGTGCGAAGAATTCCTTCATAGACGGTGACAACGGTGGTGGTAAGTCACCATCATTGCCACCCTGGCTGGTGCCTGCCCCAGCATGAGTGCGAGTCATCTACAAAGGTGCCACAATAAGTGATTATTGGATGATGTCAAGAGATTGCAGATTAATTATGTAATCATGCCAAACTAAAATTACTAGGGAGAATCTCAAATTTATACAATAAAATAGAGGCATAATCATCCATTCTCGCAACATGACATCACCAGTTAGATCACTTATCATACTCGCAACGCGTTAATATGCATGTCATAATCCACCAGTAAAACAAAACTGGAATTTCATCAAAGCTCAATCCATAGTGAGACAACATGCAAAGTGCCAATATTACACCGAAGTTAAATCATGAATACCGAACTTCAAGCTACAAGTCCATTACATGAATAACAGGGATACATCTAGCACTTTAACTAGTCACTAGGCGACTCTAATCTTTAGCGTGCTCACTGTCTAGGTTGGAGATAGCATCGTCCTCATCCTATAGCTCCACTTCTTCCTCCCAACCATCATCTTCGACCAACATTTCTAGATCTTCTTCTTTCTCATCTAGGATTGGGTGCAGTTGGTTGTTCATAAAATGCACCTAATGCTGAAGATCAACCACCATGTTCTAGGTATGTGCAAGCTGTTGGCGCAAGTACCTTTCGACACGGTCCTACTGCGCGGCTAAGGCTTTGGCTCTGTTTCATGCTGCTTCTACCAGGACCGCACGGTTGTTTGCTTGGATCCGCTGGCGTGTAGCTATGAGCACCACAGCACTAGCGGCCTCCAGTTGCTCCCCTAGTCCTACTAGCACTACCTGATCATCATTTCTTGATGCATAAGCTTGATCAGTTTCCCATCGAGCCTTACTTGCTGCCTTCTTGTGCTTGCGCACATGCTTCCTCAATTTACACTGTGCAGCTTTGGCTCTCATGAGCTTATCCATTCAAGTGGCATAGGACTCCTGCCAGAAGTCCTAGGTATCCTGACGAGTATAGAACATCTTCATCACTACAAACATTGCACTCATAGCGGGACTAGAACTATCTGCCCGCTCATCCTAGTCTTGGATCAACGCATTGCTATTGCGCTATGCCCAAACTGCTGTGGATGGATCCACCCGAGGAAAAGTACCAGCGGCACTACCGGTAAGCTCATCCCGTGTTGCTGACATATCTGGCTTAGCACCTTAAAAGCCACTACATGGGTAGCTTTCCAAGGAGTTCTTCCTTCAGATTCTTCCCTCCATTCCTGCCAGAAGGGTGCTTGGTTATGAGCTGGTATGGTCAGCTATACTTCATACCATGGTTGTCCCTCCAGGTATACTTCATTCTAGTAATAGAGGGGTAGTTCGTAATACCCCGCAAAATGCAAGACTCTCCAAAGTAGGGCAGGGGCACCAAACATCAATAGGAAAGTCTCACTTCCAGCTGGTGCTGCCATCTGTACCAACAGCATGGTGCAACTCTCATGAAACAACATCATAATGGATAAGAGTTACATAACCGAATAAGGAATCCATAAGGGGAGGAACAATGCAAGTGTAATAATAATGATTTATCATGATGCATGCACGTTCTGTATGTCCTCACAAATTTAGGAAAATTTAAAACTTCTAATGATATACACGGTGGCATACAAGCGTTCTCTCATATATAACATAACTAGTTGGGCTACACATTTCGCTGTTAGTGTACCTGCACAAGAATTTCATTTTAGCCCAACCCCACAATTATATATGCAGAATGTAAATCTGGGCTCTAGGTTGCAAGCTAAATACTTCCATATATATATACCCATATATATATATATATACTTCTGTATCAAAGCTACCCGAGAGTAAATACGTCCTATATATACATATAAATATGCATATATAGCTGTATCAAAGCTAACCCATAATTAAATACTTCTGTATATATATGACACATATATGCACTTTAGTATCAAAGCTAACTCTCCCCATAGACCGCACGCTCACATCTTGCAGTCATGCCACTGTGATGATGAGTGGCATCTTACCTTGGGCATAGAGGTATTTGATCCACACATTACGACTCAAGTGAATGGCATCCATACAATAGCACGCCGTATAGATGATAAAATTGAAAACCCCCAAGTTAGTACATAATTAGCCACCTGAAGTCCTTAACTGGGCATAAAGGAAAGTGATCACTAGCATACTTTAGATTCAAACTCTAGGTTTTAAACACCTACAAATATAGCTATAAGTTGCTATAAACTAGTTTTGGAAAACAAAAACCTTTGTTTTAAATACACATGTGGCAATTAATGTTGAATCTTGCTCTGATACCAGCTGTAGCAGAACCAACCACTTTATAAGAGCACAAGTATAATAGTAGCCCGCAAGCAGTCATACTTGAGCCCATATAAACCCAGTAGTCCGTCGAGTACCACGAAGGGTCTCGATTAACCATCAACATACAACCAAGATCGTACATGATTCAACATAGATGTCACACATTACATAAAGTTTACAAATACAGTTTCATACATCAGAGTACGATTAAAAGTTATTACAAGTCAAGTTCAAATAAAATAGTAGTGGAAGCAAATAAGTTTGAAACCAACATCTATCATCATTGCTCAGATACGGTGCTAGCTCATCATCACAATTCCACAAAAGCATAAGAGAGGGATTATCATGAGACGCCTTGCCCAGGGCCCTACTCCTCGTCCACAGCAAGACAGAAGCAGTTCATACAGTAGCCATGATATATTGTATTATCTACAACAATGGGAATAAAACCCTGAGTACGAGAAGGTACTCAGCTAGACTTACCCATCATAAACCAAAAATAAAGTAACTCCAAGGATCATGTAAGGCTTTATAAGTAGAGCTAGCTTGACAACATTTTGCATAGAAAGCCACTAATTCGACTATACCTTTTATAATTCGGTCATCAAGTTAATTATAGCTATTCATCTCTAGATTAGCAACTAACCTGTGCCAAACATGTGGTATATCATTTAGTAGCATATAGTAGTAACCATAGCCGGAACAATAATTCCATGTTCATTCGAACCATCAAATTCCATAATACAGTTACTACGATGTTGGGACTAGCCAAGTTTCTCACTGTCCGGGAGAGACGGTGATTCAAATCAATTTCAACCAGTTGGGAATTTATTCGTAACACAAACCCAGGTCTACCAGCCACGGTAGCCATAGGTCACCTTTGGTACAACTCAGGTCCACATTTCGCAGGTTCGATCAGTGCCGCACAATCAGGGACATCCTGCTGCCAGGACAATCAGGATTACCCTATCCTTGGGCTCATGTCTGGCTCCCCACACATCCTTACTACCATCTAGAGTGCACACTCTTATAGAATGGGGCCCAGCCTGAGTTGAGCTACTCAGCTTCGCGGTCGGAACGAGTTATCCGACCTGCTAAGTGAGAGGCATGCGTTCAATCTCGACAGAAACGCCAACAACGGTTTTGTCCTTAATCAGCATAGACAGATTCACATGAGTCAACCTACACATTGACTCTGCCTGGCCTCCATTTACATACCCCATGGTTCTTTTCCACGATGGCAAATATAGCCAACTGTGCTTCGGTATCCACCTATATCTTAGTAGGTGACAGGAAATCACCTGACTTCTACCGGTCTAAGCATGGCTAAGCATGTATTGAATTCTGAACCTACACAGGGTTAAAGGTGTATATATTTGGACAAGGTAGTTCTACGCATCAAGTTGTTTCAATTCAACTCTTCTCACCTAATGCATCCAACATAAAAGGACTCAAGTGAAGTTTTGTAAAACATAGGAAACTTAGAATGCTTCGGGGCTTGCCTTTGAGGAAAGAGGTTGGCCTATGATCCAGGCACTCAAGGAGGTCCTCAAGAGTTTGCTCCTCTCCTTCTGGAGCTATGGCCTAAGGTGTCTCCTGCTGTTCCTCCTCTTCTTCTTCGTTGAACTCCAAAAGAGTTATCTCCTTTGACGATCCTATATGCATGAGCATGAAATAAGATATCATGGATGCATATATAATGACATGTATGATATGATATGGTGTGATGAAATGCAACCTCATAGGTGTTTTCAACAGCATTGTATTAAGGTGATAACAAGTTACATCTTATTTTACTGAGTAGGCGCATATATCTTCTCTAGTAACTAAACAAATTCTCATGTAAATCATTTTCTAGACTATAAGATAGCAGCCACTTGTTTTAATCATAACTGGAGTTGTACACATCAAAATAATATGGTTGTGGACTTTCTGGAAAGCTTATGAAATTGCCTACAACTCTCTTTTAATCATCTTAAGGTGATTCAGTAGTTATCTAGGTCAAACAATTCAATCTTTCATATCTGTCCAGATAGCAAGGATTTCATCATGAAAATATCATCACAACAGAAAAGTAAGTTATCTACAACTTTGTTATTAACAAGTTTAATACCATAAGACCTATGACTATGACAATTTAATACCAGGTAGATAAGTAAGTTATCTATAACTTTGTTATTAACAAGTTTGACAGAAAAGACCATTATCATCACAACAGAAACTATACATGCAGCCATCTAGTTGAATTATAAAGCAATAATTAACTAGTTGCATAGAACCAATTACTTCTAAGCCTAACTAATAACATCAATAGATCATATGCATCACAAGCACCACATAAAATATCATGGTTAAATATAACTAATTTATTTATATTCATTTATCAATTTCCTTATATAATAAGGTGATTTAAAGGATAAATATTTCCATTGCTTAATAAATTCTAAGAAACTTACGGTACCCTACAAATGACCCTGATAATCTAGTGTACAAATTTTATGCCATTTGGATAAGTATAGCTACCTTTACAAAAATGACAAGTTACATATGCTTATTTTAGCAAAAATAGTTTAGCATAGTGAAAAGTGTCAAGCAGTAGATTTAATATTTTTTTTACTTTCCCACTAGCATGAGAATACCATGTAAAAATTTGTATGATCATATGTCATTTATTTTTACCCCAATTAATTTCACTAGAATCTAGCAAGTAATTAAGATTAAATAGGAAGACTATGTTTCAAGTTTTCTTACTGTAGGTTTAATATTTTTCCTAGCTAGATCATGTCAACACAAGATCAACAAAATTGGAATCACAATTTTATCACCTTCCTAGCTTAAGTTATGCAATTTACAAGATAGAAACTATTTTAAAAGCACTTATATTGCTCAATTTAATTCTCCTTGAGAAATACCCTAAACAGTAGATTTTATATTTTTCTCAAATAGTACACTTTAGGACGAATCCAACAAAATTTGGTTCACTCAATTTGGATACTCCTAGCTCTAGATATGAATTTTTGAAGTTTGTATCCAAATATGTGTAAAAATTAATAATGAAAATCAAATTTCAAATCGGGCGCTACAGCTAGGTGCACCCCTTGTATACACCCTGCTATCTCTGATGACTAGGCCCCATGGTCAACCTGATCCTACGTGTCAGCGAGACAGAACAGAGTACCAGCTTTGACCTGGGAGAACTCGTCGATGGCGAGGTCACCGGCGACGAGGTCGGAACCAACGTGTTCCCCATCCTATTCCATACCTACAGGTACTCTAGGTTTGCTTGGAGGATCACCGAAGCTAGCTCGATGGTGGCCATGGTGGCTCAATGGTGGCGCGTGGTGGTGCTGTGGCCATCCCCGGTGATGGCATGGCCAAGTGAGCACGGCTACGACATCTATAAACCCTAGTGAAGCTCTACGGCGTGGATCAGGTCAGGGTGGAGCGGCGACGAAGCTTGGGCTTGTGCATGGCGGCCTGGCAGCGTGAGCGCAATGGCAACACGGTGGCGTTCTGCTTCGATGAGGCTGACATTGGCCTTATGCTCTTACCTTGAGTTAGACCTAGCTCTAACCTAACCCTAACGCATGGAACGCGTGAGTGAGATGGCTCAATGGAGCATGGCAATAGTGAGCGCTAGCTCGGCGACGCTCCGACGAGGGTGCGGCGACGGTAGACTTGCCCTTAGGCGTTTACCTTGTCTTGGGCTAAGGCAATGGGTGGCCGGCGAGGTGGAGGGGGTAATGGCCGAGTGGTGTGCATGAGCTATTGGGGAATGGTGCTATGATAGTGGCACGTGAGCTCGACGGAGCTCGGTGGCGATGGCGCGGTGCGCAGCGAGAGAGAGGTAAAGCGAGGTAGAGGAGCGTGAATGTGGACGAGCGAGGGAGGACAGTGGCATCGCATAGCTTTGTTGCCCATGTCGGCCTGATGCACGGGCCTGACACCATCGGACGGCCTCTATGCGGCAGCCACAGCCTGACGCCGGTCGGCCATGACACGTGCGGGCGGCGTCAGTTTATACACCGTTGAACCCGACTGACAGTGCGACTTCGTGACTCTATAACTCCTAATCCGTGATGATTTAGCAAAAACTTCCTTAATAAAAATTGTAGAGATACGTGAGTACTACAAGATTGCTTAGAGGAGTTTTGTCTAATTCACAATGGTTTTCAAACTACATTGCTCCAAAGTGGGCTACATTGAAAATGAAAACAGCTTCAAGACTTAGCGAAATTTCAAGTTTTGAAAACAACATTTTGTTGATACATGTGAGCTCTATTTGACCATGTTAGACACTGAATTAGCTCATGACCCTTAAATAAAGTTTGTTACCCATGATGTGAACTACAACTTTTATTTAGGTCACAACCATGCAAACACTCTAAGCTACAGTTCAACTTTGGTCAAACTAGTATCATGAAAATTACATTTCAAATGAAACCAACACTTAGAAGCAAATTTGGTCTATGTCATGAATATAAACATTGTTCCATTTACCATCCTAGATGTGTCTAAGGTGTTTTCATGACCTCACAACCATTTCATACATTGGTATGGAAAGAACAAATCACCTCCTCGACATTGAATTTGTCGACATCCCCACCTGAACTGACCATGGGAAGGCGGTAAGTGGCGGCCTGTGAAGTTTGGGCCCAAACGGGGCCACAAGGGGTGTGGTCGCATCCCCACTGGGGCCTTTGGGCCCCATCTTTAGTGGGTCAACTCCTTTGGACCTCTTGAGTGAGCCTATGTGGGGGCTTCAGAGATGAGGTGATTTGATTTGGGTTTGTCCTTGTTCTCCTCTCCGTTGGGCCCTGTTTTGCCTGGTTGTGGGCCTTTTCCCCCTTGGGTTCATGTCGGGTATATATTTTGCTAAGTTTCTTCTACACTTTAGGCTCATTTTATGTGCAATCCCGACATGTCCTCCTGCAAATGAATAATTACCAAAACTCATGGAATTGATTAGTTATAAGTCATAATTCTAAGTTTGGTGTTTATTTTAGCAGTTTTTATATAAATGTTGAAGGTTAAAAGTGTGAGTTAAGGACCACCCACAAATATTGAAATTGGTACTGAGGTTTGTGATGCGGCCTATGGAGTGATTGTAGTTCATCAGAATGGAATTTGATTTTCCTTGTTGGGGAGGACAAAACACCGCTTGCATATGAGATGAACCGCAGTAAAGTTCATGTCCTCCCTACCTGTGCCATCGGCTATCCTAGAAGTACCTGCAAACTATTATGTATGGGCGGCGGACCTCACTATCTTCCTTATTTTCCCTTGTTCATGGAGTCATTAGTAGAGCAGTAAAGGTGCATATGCTGTATTTTGTTGTTACGTCATGCCTTTGTTTAGGTAGGTAGTTGTTTTGATTCTATATATAGGCCAATTTAGGCTTGCAACTAAAGGAATGGTGTGTTGAATATTATGAATTCTGCTGCTTTGTATAGGTGGAGTTTGAGTGCTTTTCAACAATTTTCCTGCATTGGCTAGGAGGAAGAAGAGGGGTTCCATGGTGCATTGCCAACCAATTTGAAGGATGCACTAATTATATTCATTTTTGCCTAGTAAGCAGGAGTGCCACATAGGAGGAGCATAGCTATGTTGTTTCATTATCTAAGTCTGTAGAGATCAGTACCTTTAGTTTGCAATCTATGTACCGCTTGTGTTAGGACATCAATTGAGAAAGATATTATGGTAAGCGTCCATTGTTATTGTAAGAACATGATTTATGGATGCAATGATTATAGCTGTATGCTTTGTGTTCAGTAAGCTATTAAGGGCCATTTATTGTTTTGTTATCACCACTGCCATTGGTGGTGCAAACATCCAACACCATCGCTATACGTATTATGCGGTAGGGATAAAAGTATATCACCGCCGAATCATTTAGTAACCCGACACCGACTGTGGGGGTATAACCCCTGATACCAGCAAGGTTGTACATGGGCTGAGTCGCTAGGGGAGGTCCAACCCATAAGACTATGCATGGGCCATGCCACTAGTGGAGGCCTAGCCTACAAGACGACGCCGTGCGAGGCACAACACAGTTAGTGTGCCTTGTAAGACTGTGTGAAGATCTTTGATGATCTAGGAAACCTGCTCAGATATGCTAGAACCCGTAATATCTGTAACTTCCTATCTTGTAAAACCAATAAGGATAGAAATGATTGATATGTAACCCTACCACCTGAGCTATATAAGGCGGGTAGGGACCTCCCTAGTTTTTAGATCATCTCTCATAATACAATCCATAAAGACACAGGACGTAGGGTATTACGTCAAGCGGATGGCCAGAACCTATCTAATCGCTGTCTCTTACGTTCTGTGCCTCCATTCGGTTCCCTCATGCGCACCTCCACCGATTCATCTACTACCATGGGCATACTCCTTGGTAGATTGCTAGATGTATTTCATCGACAGTGGTGCCCTAGGTAGGGTGTGGCGTGCTGAATTAGTGGCATACCAAATGGTCACCTTCCTGAGCTCCATGGCCTTTCCCGAGTCGGGCCAGATCTTCATGTTTGGATCCATGACCTGGGTCATCGGCCTCGATGGCAACGGGGAGATCGTGGAGGCAGTGCAGGATCACCCTATGCCGATCACGCCAACACCTACAATGTTATCTCTGATCCCGGTGCCCCGCCGCTGGGTTAGGAGATCCATCAGCAATGATGATCTGATCGCATCCATCAATTGGGTCACAGACCACTTAGTGGAATGTCAAATCCTTATGGATTCGGTCTTAGATCAATCTAGAGCGAGCGACGAATTTCCCACACTCCAAGATCACCAAGCCGCTGCAACCGAGAGACCTACTCGGCCACATCGTTCAAGGTGGCGAGATTCTGATCTGGTGATCATGGCTACTCTAGAGGGGCACACGGTGCGGCATCGACCACTTCCCGCTACTGGCCTACGTTTGGCTGACTACGAGTCCCCAATGGAGGACCCACTGAAGCCCTATCCCTTTGGGATGGAGGGTGCGGGATCTGCGTACCAGAATGCCATCCACCACCTCTTTGTCGACCACATCGAGCGCGACCATGTCACTGACCTCTACATGATCGACCCGACTAACTCCGATCAACCCACGCTCGTGGTCAACATGGTGGTTGTTCACCAGCTTTTGGATGAACCCTCTCTTTTGACTGAATCTCTCCACAACATTCTGAACGAGAGCCCCAATGATTATTCTGAGGGCTCAACCAAGACCATATCAAGCTGCCCTGCTTTCCCTCTGAGGTTCAGGGACATGATTTTCCATGTCAGCCACGACAGCGTCACTAAGGATGACGAAATCGCTGAAGAGCGTGAAGCTCGTCTAGTGAAGAACGACGATCACCAACGTCACCGTGATGCAGAAGTAGCATAACGGGCTGATGAGGATGGTCGTGGCCTGCCCCGCCATCAATGTAATTTGGAGGAGGCATTTGACATGGTGGGCGACCAGCTAGTCTACCAGACTCCAAGTGCCAATCTAGCCATCGCTTTCGATGAGCTCGACAAACTCCCTCACACTCTAGAGGTCGAGAAGGTCCGAGCACATATCATAGTAGCGCAAGTCCAAGTCAATGAGTTCCAGAATGATGCCCCATCTTATTCCACTGCATCAGCTCATAGCCGCTGCTTCCGCTATGACGGAGGAGGCTAGCATCACGGCATCAAGGGCCCCCGACCTTAGGCTGGAGGTCCTTACCTCTATAGAGGATCTAGAGGCAACTATGAAGCTCATTCATGCCACGATGGCCACCAACAGTGTCCCTAGGAAGGTTAGGGCGGCAACCACAACCAGGAGGTCAATCATCCCCTCCCTCGCGACCGTCGTGAACACATCAATGCCGGCGCAAATGTCTGCGTCCCCATTGAAAATAGTAGGTCTGCACGCTATGAAGCAGAGATGGAGCGTCGTCGGCATTTCAACGCCGAACATGAGGGATTTGCTGCCCGTCAAGCGCCACTTCCCGCCGGCGCATCAGGACTTCGACCCTTAATGGAAAGGCTTCGAGCCGTCCGGTGGCCTGTGGGTTTCAAGGTTCTTGTTGTTAACACCTATGACGAAAAGGCCAACCCCACTTAGTGTCTAACTCTATACGAGATCGCCGTGAGAGCCACAGGGAGAGATGAAGATGTCATGGCGAACTATCTACCCATCATGTGAACCAGTCTGCAAACAACTGGCTCCTCAGCCTATGGGAGAATTCCATCCAATCTTGGGATGACCTCAAGAAAGTCTTCACCGACTATTACATGGCTACGTGCGAGCATCCCGGCACCAAGTATGACCTGGAGAAGCTTCATCAATCCTTCGGGGAGTCCCTACATGACTTCATCAGGCGCTTTTCAGAGACAAGAAATTATGTTCCCAACATTACTAACGCTGAGGCCATCGCCGCTTTCACCAAAGGGCTCTGGCATGAGCAACTCCATGGCAAGCTGTACCGCAAGAGGCCCACAATCATCAGCGAATGGATACAAACAACAAACAGATATGCCAATGCCGAAGAAGTCGAACGAGCTGCTCGCTCCGCTCACCACCACTGCTGCGACGATGACCGTCGTGAACACAGGCGCTACGATGACCGTGACCGCCGCTGTGACAACCAATACTGCCGCAACGACCATGACCGCCGCCAAGATGACCACGAGCCCTAGCATGATGACCATCTGGATACCTCGAGAGGCAGACAAGGACGCCATCGCTAGCTAGATAACTCCATCAATGCCATCAATGCCCGTGCCAAGTGCACCTATGACGCTAATTTCAGCAAGCTACTTGAGGGCCCATGGCCTATCCACAAGGATGCCAAGCACACCATGCAAGAGTGCAGAGGCCTAAAGATAGCGCTCGGTGGTGAATCATCAAAGAAGCCACAACATGAAGATGATGAGACCGAAGACGGTCAAGGTGGGGAACGAGGCAAGAACAAGGGCCCAACCTACCAGGACCCCACCAAGACCGTCGCCACCATCTTTGGTGGGAGAGCTGTCTCTGAAGACAAGCAGGAGCAGAAGCTTGTAGCTTGATGTGTCATGTCAGTCGCTACATATGATGGCCCTACCGCTGATCCCAAGTACCTTGACTGGTCGGAGCACCTGATCACCTTCTCTAGGGCTGACCAATGGTCTGATATCCCATACCCAGGGCGCTTCCCACTCATCCTAGATCCCATCATCAAGGACGTGCTCTTCCAGAAGGTCCTCATCAACGGAGGGAGTGCCCTCAACATCCTGTTCACTAGGTCCCTAGAGGAGCTAGGGATCAAGAAAGAAGACCTTACCCCCATGGACTCTCCATTCTTGGGGATTGTTCCTAGAAAAGCATCCCTACCTCTAGGATAGATTACACTGCTGTTACAATTCAGCACCGCCAAGCACTTTCACGTTGACTACATCAACTTCTTGGTTGCCGACTTCAACATGGCGTACCATGCCATCCTTTGCCGACTAGGTCTCACCAAGTTTATGGCCGTGCCGCACTACATGTACATGGTGCTGAAGATGCCGATGGAGCAGGGGGTCCTCTCCCTATGCGCCAACATCGACGTCGCCTACTCCTGCAAGAAAGAAAGGTTCACGCTCGCCGAGGCTACTGACAGCTCCATCCGCATGCAAGACTGCCTCTTGTCTTCACAGCAAATTTCCCACAGGACCTGGAGATCCCAACCATGGAGGCCACCCGAGGGTCAACCAAGTCCAAGGAGGTGAAGGAAGTGGTCCTTGTCCCCGGCGACAAGTCTAAGACTGCTCGGATTGGGGCTGACCTCGATCCTAAATAGGAAGATGCGTTCGTTAGCTTTCTAAGGGAGCTTGTTGATGTGTTTGTGTGGAAGTCGGTGGACATGCCCGGCGTGCCTCGGGAGCTAATCGAGAACTCCTTAAATGTATTGGCGACCGCCAAGCCGATCAAGCAGAAGCTTTGATGATTCGCAGGACAAAAAGGAGGCCATTAGGGTAGAAATAACCTTGCTCTTAGCTGCCGGTTTTATCAAAGAGGTGTATCATCTAGAGTGGTTAGCCAACTCGGTTCTTGTAATAAAAAAGAATAAAGAATGGAGAATGTGCGATGATTACACTAATCTCAACAAACACTGCCCTAAAGACCCCTTTGGCTTACCTCGCATTGACGAAGTCATACATTCTATAGCCGGTTGCAAGCTCCTGTGCTTTTTAGATTGCTACTCTGGTTATCACTAGATCATGCTAAAGGAAGAAGACCAGATCAAGAGGTCATTCATTACGCCCTTCATCGCCTACTGCTCAACCATGTCCTTCGGGCTCAAGAATGCGGGTGTGACTTATCATAGAGCCATCCAGCACTGCCTCAAGGACCAGATCGGGAAGAACATCGAGGCTTGCATCGATGACATGGTGGTTAAGTCTACTACTGCCGACACCCTCATCGCCGACCTAATCGAAGTTTTCAAATCCTTGAAAGTGTACTGATGGAAGCTGAATCCCACTAAGTGCATTTTCGGTGTTCCATCCGGTATCCTGCTAGGCAACATCATCAGTCGCCACGTCATCGAAGCCAATCTAGAGAAGATAGCGGCGATGACCAAGATGAAGCCACCGACCTACATCAAGGACGTCTAGAAGCTAATGAGGTGCATGGCGTCTTTAAGCCATTTCATATCCCATCTAGGCAAAAAGGGACTCCCCTTCTTCAAGCTACTCAAGGCTCCAGAGAAATTTGTCTGGTCGGACGACGCTGATAAGGCATTCGCCGAGCTCAAGCGGTTCCTCACCAGACCTCTAATCATGACCGCCCCCAAAAGGATGAAACCCTGCTAATCTACATCGTAGTGACCAACCAGGTAGTCAGCACCACCATCATTGTTGAACAAGAAGAGTCCAGACATGCATACAAAGTGTAGCGCCCAGTCTACTTCATCAGTGATGTCCTAAGCGAGTCTAAGACTTGCTACTCCTAGGTCTAGAAGTCATTGTACGCCACCCTAATCACATCCTAGAAGCTCTATCACTACTTTGATGCCTACCACATAGCGGTAGTCACCGAGTACCCACTCGGCGACATCCTCCGCAACAAGGAAGCCAGCGGCCACATCATTAAATGGGCGGTCGAGCACGACACCTATACCATCAACTTCAGGACTCAATAGGCGCTAGCTGACTTCATCGTCGAGTGGACGGATATGCAGACTCCTATCCTAGTCGACCACCCCGAGCACTAGACCATGTACTTCGATGGGTCCCTCAACCTCGATGGCGCTGGGGCAAGTGTATATTTCATCTCACCATCAGGGGATAAACTTTGCTATGTCTTTCGCCTACACTTTCGAGCATCCAATAATACCGCTGAATATGAGGCGGCACTTCATGGTCTCTGTATAGCTATCGAGCTCGGCGTTAAATGCCTCTAGGTGTACGGCAACTCCGCACTTGTGATCAATCAGCTCAACAAGGATTGGAATTGCAGCAATGAGAAGATGGACACTTACTGCGCCATGATAAGAAAGTTAGAAGACAAGTTCTATGGCATCGAGTACCACCATGTGGTCTAGGCTAACAACCAAGTAGCCGATGAGCTGTCAAAGTTAAGGTTGACCTGGGCCAAAATTCTAGCTGGAGTGTTCATCCAGGACCTGGTGATGCCATCCATCAAGCAGGGGCAAGAAGGCGTTGAAGAAAAGCTACCTGCTGAGCAGTTAGTCGCATCGATCCCTAGCACGAGCAGTGATTGGAGGGAACCTTGCATCAAATACCTCAGCACTACGGACATCCCTGTGACAACACAGAGAGAGAACGCCTCACTCGCCGCAGCAAGCATTACGTCCTAGTCGAAGGAAAGTTATATCACAAGAACGCCAAGGGAGAGCTACTCCAGAAGTGTGTTTCCATAGAAGAGGGAAAGAAGATACTCAAGGAGATCCACGTTGGCACTTGCGGCAATCATGCAGCCTCTAGAACACTGGTCGACAAAGCCTTCCGAGCTAGTTTCTATTGGCCTTCAGCTATTGCCGATGCTGAGGCATTCGTTCGCCGGTGTGAGAATTGTCAGTTTTTTGCTAAGCAAATCCGCGTCCTAGCCCAGGCCTTACAAACGATTCCTACGTCTTGTCCCTTAACATGATGGGGACTAGATATGATCAGGCCCTTCAAGCCTGCGCCGTGAGGTTTTTGTTGGGACTACATCTACATCGACAAATTCTCCCAGTGGATCGAATACAATCCCCTAGTCCAAGCTACAATGAAGAAGGCAACCGAGCTGCTTAATGACATCATTCACTAGTTTGGCCTACCGAACAACATCATCACCGACTTGGGGTCCATGTTCATCGGTGCCGATTTCTAGGACTTCTGCGATGAAAGGTGCATCTCAGTTAAGTTTGTCTCGGTCGCGCACCCTAGGGCTCATGGCCAAGTTGAGCACACCAACGGCATGATTCTCGACATGTTGAAGAAGAGGCTCTACACGAACGAGCAGAAGCACCCCGACAAGTGGCTCAAGGAATTGCCAGCTATGGTCTGGGGAGTAAGGACCTAGCCCAGTCGCAACACTAGCGTCTCCCCATACTTCATGCTTTTTGGCTTCGAGGCTGTTTTACCAGCCGACATCTCTTTCTGAGCACCCAGAGTGGAGAACTACAATGAAGAAAACTCCAACCAAGCTCGACTCGTTGAGTTGGATAGCCTAGAGGAGGAGCACCTGATTTTGTGTGTTCGAACAGCGAAGTACCTTGACAGCATGCGAAGATACTACAACTGCAATGTCAACGATCGATTCTTCATGGTTGGAGACCTAGTGCTCCGTAAGAAGTAGAAGACCGATGTGATGCACAAGCTATATTCACCCTAGGAGGCCCCCTTCATCGTCAAGGCGGTCACCTGACATGGTTCCTACATGCTATGCGACATGGATGAAAGAGATGTCCCAATTTCTTGGCACATCGATCTTCTTAGGCATTTCTACCCTTGAAGGGTCTCCTTTCAAAGATATGTACCATTCATATTCGAGTCTTCAATAAAGTTTTTGTTATAATGTTTCTCCATATTGTTATCTTCATTCTTTTTTCTACGCAATTCTATTTCTGCGTACAACATCTTAAACATGACACGCCAACTACGCCTAAGGCAAATGCCCGAACGGACACAATGATGCTCGGACGCTTCTAGAGACGACCCTATCTCCGACTTCTCCCTGCATGTGCATGAGCGTCCGTCCTCTACGTCATGGGTGGTCGACAGCGGTTCCTTAGCGACGCCCTGTTCTTCCCACACGCACATGGTCCCTGTGCCCCGTGTTATGGTTAACAGGTTAGCTAGGGTTGGGGACTCAGCTAAATACTACTGATCGGATGGTTTATATCAAATATAAACACAAACATACTATAACAATAAGTGTTCAACTAAAGTTGCTAATCACTTTCATATAACGATTCAACATGAGTTTTTTTTCTAATCTACGGAGCACTGCTCCCCCCTTCACCAAACAGCTCGACATCTTCAGCCAACCTCTTTGTTGGCTCTTCCGCATCATCTTCCAGCCTAACGATCTTCTCCGCGTCCATGCCTTGCGCGTACACGGTCGCCACCCGTCAGAGATCCACTAAAGGGTAGTGTGACCATAGCTCCGTGAGTGCACGGACGATGACTCTATGGGTAGTGCTACATGCGAACTCCTTGAAGTCTGCCCATGCTATCTGGCAACGATCCATGACTGACCAGTACGGCCCGTCGCCGGGCAGCCGCGCCCCCTCATGTTGCTCAAGACCGACGTAGTCTAGCACGGGCTGGATTCCCATGATCATTGTCTCCAGCTTGTCATCATGGGCTTTCACTTGTTCCATGAGCACCTAGAACTGCACCTAGGCCTAGTGTCGATACTCTGCAAACAAGACAACCATATGCTAAGCATGCGCTTAACGCCGCACAAGTCAAAATAGCGTGAAAACACTCACGTCGAAGATCTTTAGTGACTTTCTCGGCCTTCTCCTCCGCTTTCTCCTTTACCTCCTAAACCTTGCCGAAGGCCTCCTAGGAAAGGCCGAGCTCCATCTCCAGTGCTGTGTATAATAGTCAAACATCTCATAATGCTGAATACCAGCAAAGCAAAATTCCAAGACCTTCCTTTCACCCGATCAGTGCTTCGGCTAAGCTTCTTGGCCATTGATTGGCCCTCCACCTCCATTTGCTGGCGCTCCTTCTCCAACGCCAGAACCTTCACATCTAGGTCCTCCCTGCGGTGGTGCTCTTGGAGTAGGCGCACCTAGAGGTCTCTCACCGACGTTTGCAGACTCTTGTTCTCCTCCAGTACCGGAGTCATCTCCTCCAGGTGCCGCCAACGCTGCTCGGACACCTTCATCACATTCTACAGCAGGCAAACGAATTAACAGACTATGTTCTTTAAAGGACAAATAAGATCACTTTAGGCTTACCTCAATACAGCGTATCATCGATGTCAGATCAGCCCTCAGCTTCTTTGTCTCTGCGCTCGCCTCCCCCTCCTCCAGCATCTCAAACTCTTCGCCGCGCTAAATGACTGTGCAGATGACTTGGTGAGGCAGGGTAGGCTCCCGCACTATCTCTTCGATCTCAACGGCGGTCGCTAGCAAAGGTACCCTCCTTGGCTATTACCATGCTCGGACAAAGCATCCAAGCGCCATTCCCACCGCTGATGCTACTATAGATGGCTCTTGTTCAACAACCGTGGGTGGACCTTGCGCCGCACTACTCGCTTGTAGGGTCGAGATGGCGGACTAGAGCGGGGGGGGGGTGAATAGTCTTTTGTAAAATTAATCATGTCGGCTAACCGAAACAAATGCGGAAATACAACTATCGGTCTAGCCAAGACTACACCCCTCAATATATGTTCTATAGCACCTTGCAAAGATACTAATAAAGCAACTAAGGTGCCGGGCTAGCTAGAGCTCTCCTAAACAATTCTAGGAGCAAGGTCACACAAACCTATGCCACTAGTACTTTAAGTAACAAGGGAGCTCCTACACATGCTAGTAAGCAAAAGCACAAAGCTAACTAAGCTCACTAGCAATGCTCAATAACAAGGCAACCAATGCCTAATTAGAGAGCGCAAATACTTAGCTACACAAACTAAGCAATGTGACTAACAAGGTTACTAAAACCAAATTAGCCACGCAAGGGAGCTACTTCTATGCTACACAAGCAAGAAGGTAATTAGCTAGCTACACAAGCTATCTAATTACAAGAGCAACTACACAAGCTTAAGATATATAAAAGTAATTGCAAGCTTGTGTAATGGGGATGCAAACCAACGGGAAGAACAAGGTTGACACGATGATTTTTCTCCCGAGGTTCACGTGTTTGCCAACACGCTAGTCCGCGTTGTGTCGACCGCTCACTTGGTGGTTCGGCGGCTAATTAGCATCACCCGCTAAGCCCGCACGTCGGGCACCGCAAGAACCTACCCCTTGAGTGAGGGTAGCTCAATGACACGCTTTACTAAAGTTGCTCTTCGTGACTCCCGCGGGGCGAGCACAAGTACCCCTCACAAGCACTTCTCCGGAGCGCCGCACAAGCTTCTTGCGGGCTTCGACGGAGACCACCACCAAGGGCGTCTAGGAGGTGGCAACCTCCAAGAGTAACAAGCACCACCGGCTTGCAACACGACCACCTAGTGCCACTCCATGCAACCTCACGATGCAATCGCACTAGAATCGCTCACTCACACAATCGAATGATCACTATCAAGTATATGTGTGATGGAGGGCTCCCAAGCACTCACAAGCATGGACACTAAGTCCCCTTAGGTGCTTAGCTCCTGCCATGGCCGAAGGCCACTTCTATTTATAGCCCCAAGGGCTAAACTAGCCGTTACCCCTTCACTGGGCAAAAATCAGGCCGACCGGACGCTCCGGTCGTGTTGACCGGACGCTGGACCTCAGCGTCCGGTCATCCGCAGATGGCCATGCGTCCCGATCCCAACGGTCACTTGACCTGACCGGACGCAGTGGTAAAACTGACCAGACGCTGGAACCTCAGCGTCCGGTCGAGTACAGTAAGGGTCAAAACCTGGTTTTCCTCGACCGGACGCGTCCAGTCCACCTCGACCGGACACAGCCCAGCGTCCGGTGGTAAACCCTAGCCACTGTACCGACAGTCAACGCGACCGGACGCAGGCAGTCAGCGTCCGGTGCTTCTGGATTCAGCGTCCGGTCACTGGACCGACGCTGGCATCAACTCTGTTCTCACTTCTATCTTCTCCACCCTTGCTCCAATGTGCCAACCACAAGAATTTGCATCCGGCGCAATAGAAAATAGGCATTCCATTTTCCCAAAAGTGCCGAGTGTATGTGTGTTAGCTTTTCACCCTGCAAACACCACCTCCTTTGTAAATGTGCCAACACCACCAAGTGTACACCACCATGTGTATGTGTGTTAGCTTTTCACAATCATTTCCCAAAGGATGTTAGCCACTCATCTTGCCACGCCACTCGATCCTAGCGACGATGCAAAGTTAGATCACTCGAGTGGCACTAGATGACCGATATGCAAACAAGTTTGCTCCTCTTGATAGTACGGCCATCTATCCTAAACCCGGTTATCAACTTCTCTACACACCTATGACCGGTGAAATGAAATGCCCTAGGTTATACCTTTGCCTTGCGCATTCCATTCCATCTCCTCCAATGTCGATGCAACACATGCACCAACACGATCAACAATGATATGATCCACTTCATATCATCACGTGATCATATTGGTTCATCGATCTTGACTTCACTTGCCCTTCACCGTTGCCATCGTCCATCGGCGCCAAGTCTTGCTCAAGCTTCACCGCCACGTGGTCCATCACTCCAAAGCCTTCGACTTGCCCTTCACGCTTGCAACCGGTCCATCAAGCCAAGTCATGTCTTGATCTTCTCCACCTTGATCACATGACTCAATGTCATGTCTCATGTGCGTTAAGCTCCTTCATCATCACATGTGTGAGCTTTGCAACATCTCTAAGCCATTTTCACCTTCATGGCATATGTTGCTCACACACATGTACCTATGAACTAATTACCTGTGTATCTCACATAAACACAATTAGTCCACCTAGGTTGTCACTCAATTACCAAAACCAAACAAGGACCTTTCATCGCTGCATCCCCTGTAGGCTCCGTACTTGCTTTAGCAAGGCCACTTGATGTTGCCACAACATCCCATGCCTCCTCTACACCAGGACTGCCCTCGTCATGCAATCCGCCATAGTAGGCGGGGTCGATCCAGTTGTTGAGACCTCCTCCATAGTAGGGGCGGTCGGTTCCACAACCGTCGGTTGCTCCACTATGGTGGCAATTGGATCCGCCCTTACTCAGTGTGGGGAGCTATCGGCTCCTCCGTGTGCCTTCTATCATCAGCAGTCCATGGCTACAAGACCTTCGTCGACTCCGCACTACGACAAGCAAAAATTCGTCAAGAAGCAAACCACCTTTCCGAAGGAATACGGCAAATAAATAAGGCACTTACAACTAGGACTCCCGTTGCATAGCTCAGAACATGCGTCCCTGCCTAGAACCACTCTGCCCAGCAGCCGAAACGCCGGTGCCTCCACCACCGCCACCGGAGTCACTCGCGTGGTCTCGGGGACTATGGTGGCCGCCTATGCTACTACCACTGGAGTCGTCCGCATGGTCTCAGGGACTACGGTAGCCGTCTGGGCTATCACTGACGATGCAACCTGAGCTGCTGCTGGTGCCGCTTGTCTGCTGTTTGGCGTTGTTGCTGCAGCCTCCCATGTCCACCGCGTCTCGTGCGTCTTCGCCCCAGCTAGTGCAGACGATGGGGGCATCACGGCCCTCGGTGAAGGAGGCGCCGCTTGTCCAACATCGTCCGACGAGCTCGATAGCACCACCTGTCGTCTTCATGGCTGGGTGGACGCTCCAATGCTTATCGGCCTCTCCTCACGACGAGATGATCTAGCTGTTTTTCTTCTTTTTGGGGATGGCTCCTCGCCAGTTGGCCGCTTCCCTCGAAGCTTCTCATGGACATACGACGTCCGCTCGTCTTCATCTCTGTCATTAAGGTTAGCCGAGCTGTCCCTACCTGGCTCTAGGATGGTTTGACGCTGACGATTGCTCGGCCGAGCATCAAGACCACTCAGCTAGTCAGCTGATGGCACCGCCGAGAAGTATACCGCCCGATCCTACCCATGAATCTTTAGGAAAAAATGAGTATAATGCAACAGATAAGGGATCAAGCAAAACTAAAAAAAAGACTCTTACCCGTGGTGTGAGGGACCCTACATAGAAGGCCCTCTACTGATCATCAATCCTACGATGCCCCATGAGGTAAAATAACACCCCAATTCACGGCATGACTTTATCCCGGTTAATCGGCTTGGCCACCTCATGGGTCCCATTAGTATTTCCCCAAAATTCATATCCGGGATGTGCTCTCTCCTTGCTGGGCTGGCATCACCAAAAAGTGAAGTTCATCACTACTATGACCCCTCCACCCTTCTCCGATCGATTAGTGCCAACAGTTCCGTCACTTGCTCCATCACATTGGCACCAGGTCTCTCCGACCACTTGGCGTTGCTCACGGGAATCTGATCAATGTCGCATGCCACATTGTGTTCCCCCTATGGCATGTAGAACCATCGATGCGCCCAATACTTCACATTTGTGTTCAATGGGGTGGCGATGTATTGGCCAACCATCCTGTCCCGAAGCTACAAGTACGCGCTGCCTACGATCCTAGATATATACCCCTCGGGCTTTCAGATAGAAGAAGTGGCGGAAGAGATCAAAATGCGGAAGCATGCCAAGATAAACCTTGTAGAAATGGCCTGGATTGTAAAGACTAATCTCGTAATAGTCAATCAATCCATAGAGGAACGGATTGTCACAGAATCGTCCAATTTATAAGAGCACAAGTACAATAGCAATCACCGAAGCGATCAAACCGTCATACTTGAGCCCATATAAACCCGATCGTTCGATGGAATCATGAAGGATCTCAACCAACCAACATACAAACCAAGATCGTAGAGATTCAACATAACCAATCACATGTTACATCATAGTTCACAAATATTTCTCATACAACAGATTTCGAATAATTATTACAAACCAAGTTTGAAAGTAGTGGAAGCAAAGTAGTTTAACATCGACATCACACATAGTTTAATACAAAAGCCAGTTTCATAGTCATCTCCAACCAAAAGCACAAGGGTGAGATGATATACAGAGTGACCTGTCCAACTAATATACTAAGACACCAAGGAGTATGCAAGGCTTTATAGGTAGAGCTGGTAGACATTATTTGCATAAAAAGCATAAGTTGTTCAACATCTCTTAAGTTGTGAATCAATAGTTATTAATCCTATCTCATACTACATTAGCAACTATCCTATGCCAAACATGTTGGTACCATTAAGTCATCACAATAATAACCATATCCGGTTGAGTTCTTGCATAATCTCATAACCAACACTTCCATCAATTACTATGATGAAGTGTACTCCTGTCAAGTTCTCACTATCTAGGAGAGATGGCGATTCGAATCGATTTCTACCCAGCTAGGGAATTATTCCTAACACACACCCATACTTCCCCCTTCGGGGTCACATCAGGTCACCTTTGGGACAACTCAAGTACAATCACGGGTAGAACCAGCGCCGCACCCTCAAAGATACAACCAATCTGGCAAGGGGGCTCGAGACTCTAACCCACCCTTGGGCTTATGCCATTGGCTCTCCACACATCCATACTACCTCCAGGGTGCGCACTTTAACTGCTTGTGTCCCTAGCCTAAGTTGAGCTACTCGGCTTCGCAGTCGGAATGACTTCTCTGGCCAACTATGTGAGAGGCGTGCGTTCAACATGACAAGATAGCCTCCAACGGTCGATCATTAAATGACAGAGATGGAATCACTATGATTACTATAACACAAGACTCCGCCCGGTCTCTAATTATTCAACATCATTAGGTTATGTTCCACGATAGCACCATATAGCCAACAGTGATCGAGTTATCACCTATAGCTCGCAGGTAACAGGAAATCACCCGACTTCTACTGGTCTAAGCATTGCTAAGCATAATAAGGACTTAAATAGGATTCATGGTAGATATTTTTGGTCAAGGAAAGGTAATATGCAGCAAGTGTTTCCAAACAACTCCTGTCACGTAATGCATCAATACGAGTAACTTAGGTGACATTAATAAATTAGGGAGACTTATAATGCTCTGGGGCATGCCTTTCAGGAAAGTTACTGGCTGATGATCGGGGCACTCTGGGAGATGATCAACCTCAGGCTCGCCTTCCCCGGGAACCTCCTGATGCTGCACCTCTTGGTTCTCCTCCTGTGGATCGACATCGAGGTCCACCAACATGATCTCCTTGGTTGCACCTATTACATGCATATGCATAAGTAAGTCTCATGAATGCATAAGAAGGATCATAGATAATGTGATAGGGGAATGGACATGCTGTGATAATGAGGTTAAGTAACACAATGATAACAATTCTAACTCCTTGTTTACGGAGTAGGTGCATATCTCTTCTCTATTCATTACCGATATTCTACACAAGACAATTTCAGAGCTACACCAGCAGCTACTAGTTCACCTTATAACTGAAGTTCTACTTATCCAAATGGTGTGATCTTGGACTTTCTGGAAATATTATAAAATTTCGTACAACTCTTATTTAATCACAAAAAGCTAATTCACACTCTATCCTAACCAAAACAGGCAATCTATCCAGTGCTGTCCAAAAATTCCAGAGAACAAGCATTTCGGGAGACTAAATTTAAATAGCTATTACTCCTAAACCCTTTTGCCTATTGCCCTGAAATTTTAACACAAGATAGATGAAGAATGTTTCCTATAACTTTGTTATTAACCATTTCTACAATAAACATCATTTTGACTATGCAACATATCAAACAACAGAATCTGTCCGAAAACACTTCTAATCGAATTATAGAGCAATAATATTTTTACTGCATATAAGCATTCCAAATTTGACATCACCAACTATACCAACAGTTCAGGAACATCAAATACACTCAAGAAAATATAATGGTAAAGCCCAATCTATTCATTTAAATGCCTTTATTAATTTCATTAGGTAATTAGGGAAAATAACAAACATATACCAAATTTCCACAATAAATTCTTAGAAAATTACAGTGGATTCTAAGTGCTCCCAACAGACTACTATAAAAATTTCATACCATTTGACCATGTATAACATCCTCTATAAAAATGACAAGCTAGCAAGGCCTATTTTAGTGAAAATAGTTAATCCTATATAAAAGTGTCAAACAACAGATCATATATTTTTCCTAGCTTCATATTAGTGCCATACTATTGTACAAAAATTTGCATAGCAATATGTTACATATTTTATCCCTATAATTTTCCTCAGAAAATGCCATTTATTAATAGATAAATAGAAAGACCCTACTTGAATCAAGTTTAGAGCAAGTTTATTATTTGTCCTAGCTAGAGCATGTCAACACAAGACTAACAAAATTGGAATCATAATTTTATGAGTTTTCTAGCTCAAGATATCTATTTTACAAGATTACTAACATTCAAAAAACACTTATCTAGATATATTATATTCACCTATAAAATACTAGAAACTGTACGTTTCATATTTTTATAAAATACTACACTTCATGAGGATTACAACAAAATTTGGTTCACTAGAATTGGACATCTATAACTCCACTTATGATTTTTCAAACTTGTCATACACTTAAGAAATAAATGAACTAGCATCTAGACCTAAGCCGCTGACAACTGGGGTCCCCGAGTCAGCCGGGCCCGCGCGTCAGTGAGCCAAAAACAGAGGACTGGCACTGACCAGCCGGAGTTCGCCGATGGTGAGCTCTCTGGCGATGGCACCGGCACCATAGTAATTTTTAGAGCATGGACAACTGCTGCAAGCTCTAAATCATGCGTTGGATAATTGACTTCATGCTTTCTCAACTAGCGCGAGGCATAAGCAATGACTCGGCCTTCCTGCATTAAAACACACCCTAAACTGGTACCTGAGGCATCACAAAATACATCAAATGGTTTCTCAATGTTAGGCTGTGCCAACACAGGAGCAATAGTTAGCAAAGTCCACAAAGTGTGAAAAGCTGCTTCACACTCTGTTGTCCATATAAACTTTTCATCCTTCTAGACTAACCTCGTCATAGGCTTGGATATCTTGGAGAAATCTAGGATAAATTGACGATAATATCCATCTAGACCAAGAAAACTTCGAACTTCATGAACTGAGGTAGGAGCTTTCCAATCCATCACTTCTTGCACTTTGGATGGGTCTACAGAAATTCCATCCTCAGATAATACGTGACCTAGGAAAGGTACCTTCTTCAACCAAAACTCGCATTTACTAAACTTTGCATACAACTTATGCTCTCCGAGTCTCGACAATACCACTCTCAAGTGCTCTTCATGCTCTTCTGTCGTCTCAGAATAAATCAAGATATCATCGATGAACATAACCATGAACTTGTCAAGTTTAGGCATGAACACCAAGTTCATCAAGTACATAAAGTAGGCAGGAGCATTGGTCAATCTAAAGGACATGACTAAATACTCATAAAAAGGCCATACCTAGTGGAAAAAGCCATCTTAGGTATGTCTTCCAGCCTAATCTTGATTTGGTGATTACCTGACCTTAAATCAATCTTAGAGAACACTTTTGCTTTTGCCAATTGATCAAACAAGATATCAATACGAGGCAAAGGATACTTGTTCTTGATAGTAACAACATTGAGTGGTTGATAATCCACACACATCCGCAAAGACTTGTCCTTCTTCTTCACAAATATGGCTGGACAACCCCATGGTGATGAACTGGAGCGAATGAGACCCTTTTCTAAAAGTTCATGCAATTGAATCTTTAATTCTACTAACTCATTGGGAGGCATTCTATATGGTCTTCGAGAAATAGGTATGGTACCAGGTAACAATTCTATCTTGAACTCTATCACTCTGTCTAGTGGTAACCCTGACAATTCATTAGGAAAGACATTCGGAAATTCACATACTACCGAAATATCAGCAAGGGCCACAGGCTAGATAGCGTTGGCCACATTATGGAGATCAAACTCCCTAGGAAGGGGTACTAGAAAAGCCTCATTATTCTTGGGATCTCTCAACATAACAGTTCTAGTCGATGTATCGATAAGAACACCATGATTCTTCATCCAATTCATACCCAAGATCACATCAATACCCAATCCCAGTAATATCACTAAATTTGTAGTATATTCCCATTCACTTATTTGGATACGTACATCTCTAACTATCTTATTGGTAGAAAGGTTACTCCCAGCAGCACTTATACAATAACTACCCTTGTCTACTACAATTATTTTCTGATCATACTTGGATGCAAAGGTTGGACTCATTAATGAATGCGAAGCTCCAGAATCAAATAAAACAACTGTAGGATGATGATTCACAAGAAACATACTAGCTATGACAACTTCAACAGAGGGAATCTCTTCCATGGGGGTATAGTGCACATGTCCCTGACGTCCATTTGAATTGCCCTGCTTCTGGTTCTTCTTCTTCTTAGGATAAGGGCAATTTCTTGACCAATGGCTAGTCTTGTTGCAGTTCCAGCATGGCATATTGCTAGGTGGAACATTGGAGCTGCCTTGTCCAGTGCTACCCTTTGGTAGGGCAACATAATAAGCCTTGCGATATACTTTCTGGTTCTGACTGGGCTGTGCCTTCTTCTAAGGTGGTCTGTACTTTGGAGCGGGAGGGTGGAACTGGGGTCTCATAGTGGTAGGAGCTTTTGGCTGAGATACACCTGCTTCATAAGCTCTCTTGCGATTCTTGGATGCTAAATAGATGTTGTTATGATTCTCTTGGGTTAATGCATCACTAACAAACTCATTGAAAGTAGCACATTTGTTGTTAGCTAGTGTCTTCATCAGCTTCGGGCTAAGTCCCTGCTTGAAACTAGCAATCTTCTTTGCATCTGTATCCACAAACTATACTCAGTTAAACTCTTAGTATCCTACGTCAGCCTCATGAATTCTGTATGCTTCATGCTCATCAGACCTAGGGGAATATAATGTCCCCTAAATGCAGCCTTAAATTTATTCTAGGTGATTTGAGCATCTTTAGGCAAAGTGGATCGATGATGACTCCACCATATGCCCATAGGTCCATGTAGCTGGTGCGATGCATATTTTGTCTTTAGGTGCTCGGTGAGCCTTAAAAGACGGAACTTCTGTTCAATTGTATTTAGCCACTCATCTGCCTGCAATGGTTCTTCTACTTCATTAAAAACAAGAGTCTTGGTGTTAATAAAGTCCTTGAAAGTGCTAAACTGGTTAGGCTCAGGTCCTTAATGCTGGTCTCTTCCTCGTCCTTGGCCAATATTCTACACGAGACCGCACAACACTTCTCCCATGGAACGTTGAGTCTCCATGAGTTGAGCCATCATCTCTACTGGTGTAGGATGCGGTGGTGGTGGAAGATCCTCATTGCCATTGCCACGACCATCACTACCACCAACATCGTCACCACCAGCTCCCCTACGAGTGCGCGTCATCTACAAAGTTTCAACAACAATTGATTATTGGATTATGTCAAGAGATTGCAACGCGTTCCATACATGCCAAATTTTCATGTTAAAAACAACTGGAAATTCATTGAAAAGCACCATCATCCCAAGTAGTACATGCATAGTTCCAATAACATCACAAGGGTACATCATGAAATTGAGACCTACATGACGAGTTCCTTACATAATGATAGAGGATAAAAAGCTAAGACATCAAGCTCACCACGACTATAGCTAATCTACTCCTCTGAGTGGTCGCTGTCGACGTCGGACACACCATCACCGTGGTCGTCCTCCCAAGGCTCCACCTCTTCATCTTTGGGCTCCTCCTCAGCATCCATCTCTATGCCATCATCCTCAGCAATCAACACATTAGGGCCTTCTTCCACCGCTGGAGCTGGAGGAATAATTGGGTTTATTATGTTGTTGAGGCGATGAACATCAATTTGAAGCTCCTCAATCTGGCGGATGAGCTCCTGCTCCCTGTGATTGAACACAATGGCCTACCTAGCAGCCTAGAATACTGTCCTGATCCTAGCTGCCTATCTGTTTTCAGCAAGGCGAATGACATCGTCCCTCTCTGCATGGATGCCCTGTAATTCAACCCTTGCTGCATTTCTTTCTACCACTGCACGGCCAAACTGCCTCCGGCGAGCTTCTAAGGCTATCACAAAGTTATCTATCTCATGCTGGGCTGCTCTAACTGCCCTTCGGTGCCTGCGCACACGTCCTCGCAACCTGCATTGTGCAGCCTGGGCTCTTTGGAGCTCTAGCATACAGCTGATGTAGCTATCTTGGCGTGAATAAAACATCCTCATGACTACATACATGACACTCATTGCATCACTGCTACTTCCAGCTCTTTCATCCCTATCTCTAATCAAAGCATTATCGCCTGGCCAGGTCCAAGCGGTCTGTGATGCATCCACTCTAGGGAAAGATCCAACAGACCCATTTACAAGCTCATCCCCAAATTCCTAACAAATCTCACTGAGAACCTCAAAAGTGGCCACTTGGGCACCTTCCAAAGGGGTCTGTCCATCTGACTCTACACTCCACCCTTGCCACCGAGGATTGTCCTCACGGGGTGCGATAGTGACCCACACATCATACCACCTCTGTCCTTCAGTTACCACTTCACTCCAAAAGTAGCAAGGTGGTTCAGCATACCCGACAGAGTTCAGCACCCGCCACAGTAAGGTGGGAGTCCCAAACAATGCCAGAAAGGTGTCGCTAGCAACTAGGGCTCCTGAGGCTACCATCTGTAACAAAAGGTTACAATTAAGTGAGACAACCTGATTATAGAAATGAGTTACTTAACCATAGATCATTTAAGGGGAAACAATGCAAGAACATGAATGAATGGTGTATCATGATGTATGCTCGTTCCGTACGTCCTCACAAACTTAGAAAAATAATTCCTAATGACATACGCGGTGGCATACATACGTTCTCTCGATATAATCGTAACTAAACGAGCTACACATTTCGTTGTTAGTGTACCTGCAGAAAATTTATTTCAGCCCAACCCAACAGATATAAGTACAAAAATGTAAATCTAGGCTCTAGGTTGCAACTAAATACTTCGATATATGTATACCCATACATATACTTCCATATCAAAGCTACCCAATGACAATTTATTACCTACAATTAAATACGCAATATACACACATGCAAGCATGCATATACAGCCGTAGCAAAACTAGCTCTCCCCGACCGCATGCTCCCATCTTGCGGTCATGCCACTCATCAACTTACCTTCTTACCTTGGCGTAGTGGCATTTGATCCATACATTACCGCTCAAGTGAGTGGCATCCATACAATAGCATGCCGTATAGACGATGAAAGTAAAAACCCCCATGTTAGTACTTAAATAGCCACCTAAAAGTCCATAACTGGGCATAAAGGAGATGACCACTAGCATACTTTAGTTTTTTATAACACAAAACCTTTATTTTTGAATACACATATGACAAGTTTAATGTTGAATCCTTGCTCTGATGCAAGCTATCACAGAACCATCCAATTTATAAGAGCACAAGTACAATAGCAATCACCGAAGCGATCAAACCATCATACTTGAGCCCATATAAACCCGGTAGTCCGATGAAATCGCAAAGGATATCAAACAACCAACATACAAACCAAGATCGTAGAGATTCAACATAACCAGTCACATGTTACATCACAGTTCACAAATATTTCTCATACATCAGAGTTCGAATAATTATTACAAACCAAGTTTGAAAGTAGCGGAAGCAAAGTAGTTTAACATCGACATCACACATAGTTTAATACAAAAGCCAGTTTCATAGTCATCTCCAACCAAAAGCACAAGGGTGAGATGATATACAGAGTGACTAAGCCCGTGGTCCTAGTCCTCATCCACTGCAGGAGCAAAGCAGTTCTTGCAGTAGCCGTGATACATACCATTATCTGCAACAATGGGAATAAAACCCTGAGTACAAGAAGGTACTCAGCTAGACTTACCCGTCCAACTAATATACTAAGACACCAAGGAGTATGCAAGGCTTTATCGGTAGAGCTGGTAGACAATATTTGCATAAAAAGCATAAGTTGTTCAACATCTCTTAAGTTGTGAATCACCAGTTATTAATCCTATCTCATACTACATTTGCAACTATCCTATGCCAAACATGTTGGTACCATTAAGTCATCACAATAATAATCATATCCAGTTGAGTTCTTGCATAATCTCATAACCAACACTTCCATCAATTACTACGATGAAGTGTACTCCTGTCAAGTTCTCACTATCCGGGAGTGACGGCGATTTGAATCGATTCCTACCTAGCTAGGGAATTATTCCTAACACACACCCATACTTCCCCCATCGGGGTCGCATCAGGTCACCTTTGGGACAACTCAAGTACAATCGTGGGCAGGACCAGCGCCGCACCCTCAAATCTACAACCAATCTACCAAGGGGGCACAGGAATCTAACCCGACCTTGGGCTTATGCCATTGGCTCTCTGCACATCCTTATTGCCTCTAGGGCGCACACTTTAACTGCTCGTGTCCCTGGCCTAAGTTGATCTACTCAGCTTCGTGGTTGGAAGGACTTATTCGGGCAACTATGTGAGAGGCGTGCATTCAACATGACAAGATAACCTTCAATGGCTGGTCCTTAAACGACACAGATGGATTCACTATGATTACTACAACACAAGACTCCGCCCGGTCTCCAATTATTCAACATCACCAGGTCATGTTCCACGATAGCACCATATAGCCAATCGTGGTCAAGTTATCACCTATAACTCGTAGGTGACAGGAAATCACCCGACTTCTACCGGTCTAAGCATTGCTAAGCATAATAAGCATTCCTGGACTTAAATAGGATTCATGGTAGATATTTTTTGTCAAGGAAAGGTAATATGCAGCAAGTGTTTCCAAACAACTCCTGTCATGTAATGCATCAATACTAGTAACTTAGGCGACATTAATAAATTAGGGAGACTTATAATGCTCTGGGGCTTGCCTTTCACGAAAGTTGCTGGCTGATGATCGGGGCACTCTAGGATATGATCAACCTTAGGCTCGTCTTCACTGGGAACCTCCTGGTGCTGCACCTCTTGGTTCTCCTCCTGTGGATCAACGTCGAGCTCCACCAACATGATCTCCTCGGTTGCACCTATTGCATGCATATGCATAAGTAAGTCTCATGAATGCATAAGAAGGACCATAGATGATGTGATAGGGGAATGCACATGTGCCGATAATGAGATTAAGCAACACAATGTTAACAATGCTAACTCCTTGTTTACTGAGTAGGTGCATATCTCTTCTCTATTCATTATCGATATTCTACACAAGACAATTTTAGAGCTACACCAGCAGCTACTAGTTCACCTAATAACTGAAGTTATACTTATCCAAATGGTATGATCTTGGACTTTATAGAAATATTATAAAATTACCTACAACTCTTATTTAATCACAAAAAGCTAATTCACACTCTATCCTAACCAAAATAGGCAATCTATCCAGTGCTGTCCAGAAATTCCAGAGAACAAGCATTTCGGGAGACTAACTTTAAACAGCTATAACTCCTAAACCCTTTGGCCTATTGCCCTGAAATTTTAACACAACATAGATGAAGAAGTTCCCTACAACTTTGTTATTAACCATTTCTACAGTAAACATCATTTTGACTATGCAACATACCAAACAACAGAATCTGTCTGAAAACACTTCTAATCGAATTATAGAGCAACAATATTTTTACTGCATATAAGCATTCCAAATTTGACATCACCAACTATACCAACAGTTCAAGAACATCAAATACACTCAAGAAAATATAATTGTAAAGCCCAATCTATTCATTTAAATGCCTTTATTAATTTAATTAGGTAATTAGGGAAAATAAGAAACATATACCAAATTTGCACAATAAATTCTCAGAAAATTATAGTGGCTTCTAAGTGCTCCCAGTAGACTACTGTAAACATTTCATGCCATTTGACCATGTATAACATCCTCTATAAAAATGACAAGCTAGCAAGGTCTATTTTAGTGAAAATAGTTAACCCTGTAGAAAAGTGTCAAACAACAGATTATACATTTTTCCTAGCTTCATTTTAGTGCCATACTACTATACAACAAATTGCATAGCAATATGTTACATATTTTTATCCCTATAATTTTCCTCAAAAAATGTCATTTATTAATAGATAAATAGAAAGACCCTACTTCAATCAAGTTTACAGCAAGTTTATTATTTTTCCTAGCTAAATCATGTCAACACAAGACTAAGAAAATTGGAATCACAATTTTATGAGTTTTCTAGCTCAAGATATCTATTTAACAATATTACTAACATTCTAAAAGCACTTATCTAGATATATTATTTCACCTACAAAAATACTAGAAATGTACATTTCATATTTTTATAAAATACTACACTTCATGAGGATTACAACAAAATTTGGTTCACTAGAATTGGACATCTACAACTCCACTTATGATTTTTCAAATTGGCACACATTTTAGAAATAAATGAACTAGCATCTAGACCTAAGACGCTGACAGCTGGGTCCCCGAGTCAGCCGGGCCCACGCGTCAGTGAGCCAAAAATAGAGGACTGGCGCTGAACGGCCGAAGTTCGCCGACGACGAGCTCTCCGGCGATGACACTGGCACCAGAGTGATCCCCATGACCTTCCGCACACACCGGGCTAGCTATCTAGGTCGATTCCCGACGCGAAGGGTGACGGTGGCGCTCATAACGGCACGACGGAGCAATGGCTACGGCGATCGAGCGGTACGAGCTAGGTGGCCGGCAATGGCATCGGTGGCAAGCACTATGCTGCTGTGGGCGGAGGCGTGAGTGGAGGAGGCAAGGAGAGGAAATGAGAGCGCACGGGAGTGAACGACGAGCGCGGGGCGTGTGATTGCGCGTCGTGGCCCAATCTGGCCCAACTGGCTAGGCCGTTGGTGTTGTATGGCCGCCACGCGGCGGTTAGGTCCTGCGCCGGTCGGCCATTGATGGCCAGGTTGAGTAGGCCATCAAAGCCCATGCCCAAGCCTGACAACGCCATTTAATGATGTTCAATCTCCTAATCCACGGATCATTAGCGAAAATTTTCTTAACAAAAGTTGTAGCCCTACATACCAGCTCAAATATCTCTTAAATGATCAAAGTCTAAATCATAATGGTTTGCAAGTTATAACATCACAAAGTCAGGCAAATCAAACTGAAAACCAGAAATGACTTAGACAAAATTTTAAGTCCCAAAAACAGTGAAAAGCTGATTCTTGTGAGCACAAAATGGCCAACCTAGGCACTGAATTAGCTTATGACCTAAAAATAAAAGTTGTTGCTCTACTCAAATACTACAACTTTGCTTAAGGGTGCTTTGCCATGCAAAGAATCTATGACATAGTTCAACCTAGGTCAAATATACCACTTTAAAATAATGACTTACACTATAACTAGGACTTAGAGACCAAACTAACCTTAGTCATGAATACCAAAGTTGTTCTATGTGATACTCTAAACATGTTTAAGGTACTCCCAAGGTTCCACAACAATTTATACCTTAGTTACATGCAAACCCTAACATAAGTAAGGCAATTAAGTAATAACACATGCAATATAAGCTAACATAGATAGAATACATGATATGCTCATGCTCATGAATGCTCAATGATGCTTGTGCTCATGCAATGTCAAGGTTAAGTGCATGCTTAACACCTAGGGTGTTACACGGATGGATTGGAACACCAAATCCACAATGGAAATAATCTTCAAAAACTAGTAATTCATCGCCACGAGGAGTCGGAAAGGTCTTACAGCAAGCCAGACGCCATACCGCCATCGCCCTATCGGGCAGCACATCATTCTCCACCAACCGATTGAGCACTACCTCATTGCTAATGGACCCCACCCATTCCTCGGTGCGATTAAGCTCGCATGATGCTCTACTCGAACCACCGTGGTTTCTTTTGGGTGCCATCTAATAGATTCATGGCCTAGAGGAGGCTGCACGCTTGTGGTTGCTCTAGTGGTGGAGCAGTTGCTAGGCAAAGCGGTGTGGGTGCGAGGAAGAAGACGAAGTAGTGGAGAGCAAGTGGGGAATGTGTGCTGGGGTCATGGCGCTCTTATAACAGTTCGACCCCTGACCCTCTGCCTTCCAGGGTTTTTGGGAAACCATGCCTGCCATGCCACATTCTCTCCTGACGTCTCCACACGCCCCTGGGCCGCTGAGTGGGCCTGGTGGGCGCCGTGTCTAACCGTGTCAAATGCATGTCGATATTCAACGCTGAGCATTGCTAAGACATGATATCTTCTTTCTCTGACACTACTACAAGATTTCTTCGTAATCTTCCAGCAGGCTCGGGGACTACGTGTGTACACGTCATCTAGCAATGACTGTACTATTTTCTCAGCTAAGCTAGGAACTGGTTTAGCACTTGAAGACTCTTCTTTGGACCCTGGCACCATGAGACTACTTCACCTAGTGCCAGGCTCGAGGACTAAGTGGGCACACTTCACCTTGCAGTGAATGTGCTTATTTCTTTGACTTAGATCTCTTCAAAGAGGCTAAGTTCTTCCATGCTAACTAAGTCAAGGACGCCATGTGACCAACTTCGACGCCCGAAACCTAAGTGGGCACACTTCACCTAAGATGGAGACTTTGAATTTTTTTACTTGAGCTCCTTTCCTTCTAACGAACTCTGGCTTTGAGTGTGCTCAGCTCCAACAACCAGATGAATAGCTCAGACGCATGCTCAGATAGCTCGAACACATGTTCAAATAGCTCAGACGGCATGTTCAGCAGCTCAGATGCTTGCTCAACAGCTCGGACAAGCTCAAGACGGTGTTGCTCATTGGATGCAAGGCGCTTGGGGACTAGCTGTTGGTGTATAACCCCCGATACCAGTAGAGTTGTACATGGGCCGAGCTGCTAGGGGAGGTCCAGCCCACAAGACTATGCATGGTCCACGCCACTGGTGGAGGCCCAGCCTACAAGATGAAGCCGTGCGAGGCACGACACAAGTCGGTGTGCCTCACAAGACTGTGTGAAGATCTTTGGTGATCTAGGAATCCTGCTCGGATATGCTAGATCCCATAATATCTATAACTTCCTATCATGTAAAATCGATCAGGATAGAAACGATCGATCTGTAACCCTACCCCCCCCCTGAGCTATATAAGGCAGGTAGGGACCCTCTCGTTTTTAGATCATCTCTCATAATACAATCCACAAAGACACAAGATGTAGGGTATTACATCAAGCTGATGGCCTAAACCTGTCTAATCACTATCTCTTGCATTCTATGCCACCATCCAATTCCCTTGCGCGCACCTCCACCGATTCATCTACTACCGTGGGCATACCCCTCGGTAGACTGCCGGACGTATTTCATCGACACCGACTAAATGGTCATCAAAGGCGGATCATGGTGCAAGGCGACAGTGACCATGACCTTTGTACTGATGGTTCATATGCTGAAGCGATGGTGATGTTTACCTCTACAAACATCTTGGCCGTTGAAGCGACAGTGAAGCTGCACCGTAGATACTTAGGTCAAAGTACAAGGCGATGGTCCTGGTGACCACTACACAGGTGGTTGATGTGCCCAGACGATGGTGATGATAGCCTCCACACAGGCGGATCGTTTGCCAATGCGGCGGTGTTAGTGTATACCATCAAACGGGTCGTGCTCCAATGCGACGGAAGTAAGGACCTTATCATGGATGAATCATAAGCCAATACGGCAGTGTAGTGTACACCGCAGTCGGTCTCAGATGCCGACAGTGAGGGCTATGACCATCACTGCCAACAACTTACTGCCGAGGCCAAAATGCGGTTGCGATGGGGGTTACAACGTGGCTGTGAAAGGTCTGAGTGTAGTAGTGGTTTGTGCTATTTCATTCTTTATTGCATATAAAAAAATCTGAATATGACAAAAGTGCCAAAAATCCCTTTATTTTTTTGCGCTTTATGAATGTTTATCTCTTCCCATCTTGGAGATGATGAATAGTTGCTCCGTCAATGATTCTCTAGTACCTAGTTTATAGCTTGGTATTTCTAAGTTTGGAATCTTTAGCTCACATGAAACCATCATGAACCTAAAACTTTGTGGGATGCAAATGCTAAGGAAGTCTAAGTTGTTGCGATATATAATATAGCAAAGACAAGAGCTGCTATAATATTGTTCCAAATGAGTATGATTATCGGAGTTTATCATTGAAAAGTAATGAAAAACCTTGATGTTCCTAAATGGTGATAAATTCCTACCAAAGCCATATATGACTTTACATGATATAAGCTTTCTACATACGCTACTTGCTTTGTACTTAGTTTTGTCAAGTCTGGAGAGACTTATCATGCTCCCAAGATTAAGATCACGTACACAACAGATATATATGCTGCTTCTACACTAGAAGTACACGAAAACATTCCATTCATTTCCACCAAAATAAGTTCTCCATTTTCTAAAAAGTTGTGATCTCCCTCTAAATATGTTTTAGCAGAAGAGACATAAGGATATGAAAAAGTATGAAAAAAGAAAAAAAATGTGGACACATGAAGGTCCAAAGTATTGAAAAAAATGTGAGCACATGAAGGCTCATGAATAGAAAAAATTGATAGCCATGTCTCAAAAATAATAAGTTAGAGAGAGACCATATCAAACGGAGTATTTTCATATATCATGTTCCACACACATGCACATCTTGATCTAAGAGTATGGCACTTCTCTGCGATGATCCAAGCTTTGGCTTTACAATATATGCAAGGTAAGTATGCTACATCTTTTATCCTACCCAAAGCCCCACATAAGCCATTAAAGTAGGATGACAAGGCAACTTAAAAAATGTGCCTTGGTGAGGAATCATACACCATATGGGCATCATGAGAGTACCATATGAGGAACATTAAGCTTTCCTTTGAAAAAAATTACTGCAAAACCTTCGATGTGAAACTTGTGCAAAATGAGAAAAATGGTGCTTGAGTCAAAGTTGTTCTGTCTCTCAACCACCCAAGGCAAAGGAAAAGGGCATATGCCCCATGGAGGACTAAGGTAATATGGGTGAGTTTTCAATATTTCTAATTTTTCACTCAAGGGGAAATATGTTTGTTGTACACTTGGTACTATTGAAATGTGAAGTATAATAGCAACTCCTGATCCACCGATGCTAAGTTTTAATTGTTTGCTTAGGATGAACAAAGATTAAGCTTGGCGATCTTGTTAACGGTGAAAATGTCATGATTTCAAATACTCAAAACACCATCAACATCCTTGGAATAAAAGGTAGATAAGCATATCATGAGCATATTTTTATCAAATAACAAGTTCCACATGTCCTTGGAGTATTTGCTACAAAACTATTGGAATTGGAGAGAAATGAGCAGGTGGTACCACCATAGGGGGTCAGCCGACCACCCCTATGGCCCACCAGCCTTCCCATGCTCCCATGATCCATGTGAAGCACTCCAAAATGATTCTCCACCCTTGGATCAAAGTTGTGTTTCTTCTCAAGGGTGGAAGATCAACTCACATGGATTGATGGCCCCACATTGTATTAAACCAACATGCCAAGGTGAAAATATTAGCACAAACCCACTCAAGACCCACCAAGGACTCACCCCACCAGAGGGGATGGACCCACATGGCATGGGGGGGGGTCGAACGACCCCCTACCCATTGCCTGACCCCCTGGTTGGCTCCATCAACTTTAAGCATGGAGGCCTACAAAGAAGCACACTTTTGGTGCATCCTCTAGGCCTCCATTCAATGATGGTTTGATCAAGTGGCTATGGTGTGAAACACATGGATGCATGGGTCCACATCCATCCATCCATAAATAGAGGGTCACACCCCTCTCCATTCATATGCCTTCAAGCTTGATGAAGGCTTGGTCCCAATCTTCATGGTGTAGGATCTCAATCTCGATAACTAGCCAATGAACACCAAGATAACTTGCTACAAGCAGCGATAACTAGTGCAACCTGACAACACGCACAAGGAGCCAACCACAATCTCATATACGATAGCCTGAGACACCATCATCCTCGCTCTGAGAGGATCATTTTTAGGTGTATTATCTTTGTGGACTAGTACAACCACTAAACCCTAAACCCAAACAACCCTAAAGCCTAGTCGCTTCGGAGGAGGCCCTTCATCATTCGTCATCATCATCGTCCTCATGCTCATCCTTGTCCTCCTCCTTGGTGCTCTAGTTAGGAATCAAATCAGGATCTGTTGGCGGTCCTTGATGCCTAAAAATAACCACAAACTCCCACATAAAATCCTCCCTTATAAACACCAAACTTAGTATTAGGGTTTATAACTAACAAATTCCATGAGTTTTGGTGATTGTTCATTTATAGGAGGATATATTAGGAAAACATAGGAAAAGTACTCAAAGTGCACATTTAGACAAAGCGTAAAGCAGAACCATATAAAGCACATGGGGAGAAAAGCCCACAAACCAAAGCTTACCTGACCAAAATGGGCTCAAACACCTATAGACACGGACTAGGCCCAACATGCAATCGCCATGCGAAAGGCGGTCGTGGGGAGGTGCCATTAGGGGGTGGCTGCACCTAGGGTACGCCCACACCCCTCTCCGTGCCTCTCGCCTCCAGCTACCACATGTCGTCTTCTGGTGATTCCCCCAAGGCTGTTGCATGCGAATCAAGGGAATATTCTTCCAACAACCGACCATTCCAAAACTATAAATAGATGTGGGAGGCCTCCTCACTCCACACACTCTACAATTGAGCATTCCTTCATATCTTTTTGTAGTAGTGTCCCTCTAGGTGCTCCCACCTAGTTGTAGTAAGAAAATAGGGAGAGAGTGAGAGGAAGAGAGCTAAGGAGGAGCCAGGTTTGTTAGATCCTCCTCAACTTTGTACCTCTAGGGAGCCAGCTTGACTTGTGTAACATCTAGGTTCTCTTTGGTATTTCCAAGCTTTCTATTTGACTAAGTTCAGCTCTTGCTTCACTTTACTTATGGGATCTCTGCTGGACCGAGTGCTCTAGTTTTAAGATCTGGACTAGAGTAGTAATCGTTAGCGTAGATGTGGTGTCTAGGCTAATATTTACCTGAGTTTGCGCCCAATCCCATGAATAGTTGTGGTAGCCCCAGAGGTCACAACTCTGATCAGGACTTTGTAATGCACCACATTCAGATTGGTGTTTTCATAGAGCTTTTTGGCAGCCTTCCCACGACCACTTTTCTCACCCCCACGAGGGTCAGAAAGGTACTGTTGCTCCGAAGTAAGTAAGTTTAGTAAGCCTGAACCTTGGCTATCTAGTTTATCTTGGAAAATCCTTAGAAAACCCTCTCTACCCACAAAAACACTTTTCCTTGGATGACCTTGATCCTTTCTAGTACACTTCACGTCCCCCGTGGAAATCGATACCTTGGAATACTCCCGGGTGAAAGCTACATTGGTATCCGTGCGCTTATGGATTTATATGTTTGTGTTAACAAATACCAATAGATCCATGTACTCCTTGTAACACCTCGGCTCAGGGCTTAATAGGATTAATAGGATACTCGTACCAACAAGTTGCAACTTCTTTTCTAGAAGCCCATCTCTTAAGAACTCCAAGGTTAAGCGTGCTTGGCCTAGAGTGATGGGTGACCGACCGGGAAGTTCTTCCCGGGGGCGCATGAGTGAGGACAAAGTGCGTAGAAAAGACTGGTGTTGGTCTATGAGGGCAGTCTATGTCCTAGGAAAGCTATCAGATGTAAGCGGGCCTGGCCTCGAGGAGGGACGTTATAGAATGGTATCAACACCCCAGGAGTTTGTCACTAGTTAAGCAATGTGTTTAAGCTCAACCATGACATGTTCAGTGGTGATGGAGATGTCAAGGTCAAACCTATAGAAATGAGCCCCGACCTAAACTCGGATATTGCACCCTTGCTTTACATATAGGTCTTTTCAAGATAGATGCTTGGCTGGTGTTATTGGAATATCTTCATGTGTCTCACATCAATATCCATCTATATTGATCCATGGAAAAGTTTCGTGAAGTTTGGAATCAAGAAGTCACATGAAATGATAAGTTATATCCTTATTGGAATGACTTTACTAAGTGCTTGAATTGCACTATTAAGTGAATGGTAATGTAGGTCATCAACCAAACCTTGCAACCTTGCCCAAATGACTCTAGATGAACTCTACAACAAAAGTCATGAAGGGTTCGTGTTGAGCAGATGTAAAGAAAATGCATCAATCGGTCTAAAACTCAAATTTAAGCTTTACCACGATGCTACTTTGACTTGGTTTGAACTATGGCTTAGAGGGTTTGCATGGCAGTGGAACCTAAACAAAAGTTGAAGTTTGAGTGGTGTAGAACAAACTTTGTTTTTACACTAAGACCTAGATCAGCTTGGAAATAAGTCAAACGGAGGTCACAAGATTGAATTTACTGCAGTTTTCAGCGCATGGAAATATTCTAAGTCTGGAATTTCATTGACATCAGCATTGGCATTTCGCGTTCTCCGAAATTCGTTAAGCAACTTGAGTTGGTCCAAAAATAAAAGTTGAAGGTTATATTATGGAGAAGAGCATGCAAAAAGTTGCACTGAGTTTGATCGAGTTTTGACCTCCGAAAGCGAATTTCCGTGACCGTTATCAATGTGTTGACACTAGCAGTTTGTAGCTTAATTACCTACTAATCCATAGCTCAAATGACTTGGCACCCTTAATAAGAAATGTAGAGCTGACCAAGGTGAGCAAACTTCGTTTTGGGCCCATTGCTAAATTCAGCCTGGAAGTAGGCCAAATCGGCTCCCCACGTCGGCCATACTGTCACCCGCCACGTGCTCGGTAAAAGGCCTCAAAGGACGCCGCGTGTCCGTGGACGTGGCCACCATTGTCGAGCTTTCTTGCTACGTGGTCTGCCCTGTCTCGTCCCTATGCCCTCCTGAAGGAACGCTTTGCTGCCCTCTCTCCCTCACTCGCTCTACGGCTCCCTCGCCCCGCTCTGTTCGGCGCTAGAGCGTGCGACCGCCAGGGCCGAGCTCCGAGCTCACCGGTGCCACGCTGTTTTCCCCCTCTTAGCCCCCCTCGCTCCTCACGAGCAACGCCATCAGCTTTGCCTCCCTCTCCTGCATGCCGTGCTCGCGCTCGCCGTCCAAAACCGCGCTGGGAGCACCGCAGTCGCCGGCCGCCGTCGCCTCCGACCGCCGGTGCACATGGCCGGGCCACCTCGGGCCGCCTCCCGACCATCCGAGACCACCAGCGGACGCGCGTGGGACCCCTAGTGCTTCCCCACCATTGCCCCACCGCCACCGGCCCTTCTCCGGCCGCCACCGGCCGATTCCCCGACGTCCTCTGTTCAAGTTCGCGTCAGGGACCCCGTGCTTGAATTCGACTAAGGGGAGGGGTCTAACTGCGAAGTCTGTGACTCAAGTGAATAGTGCCAATAAGGACCCATTTGCAGTAAATTTGCTGAATCTTTGGAAATTCATAGTAATTCATAGGAAATTCGTAAAATAGCAATTGAGGACTTTTTGGAATCCTTGTGAAATTCTCTATGCATTAGATCGATAATATGGCATGTTTTAGTTTCAATATTTTGCGGTAAAAATAGATTTGTGCAGTAAGGTTGTAATGCTAGTTGAATTTGTTATTTTCCATAACTGCAGATCTAGGGATCCAAATGAAGTGAAATTTTTGTGTCATGCTACTCATGTGATAGTTGATGTGTGGTAAAAATTTCATGAGTATTGGATGAAGTATGAGTGAGTTATTGGTTTATCTTGCTCTCACATGATTTCTTGCTTTAGCAACTTGTCTTTTTCATAGAGGTTGCTATACATATTCAAATGGAGTGAAATTTGTACAGTAGACTAATGAGAGGATATGTGATCCACTGTAATTTTTGTAGAATTTATTGTATACTTTGATATATGTTCATTAAGTCACCTTGTTATCTAAAATAAATTAAGAAATGCATTAAAAGAATTTATTTGGTCATGGACACTAGGTTTTCTGTTGTTCTTTAGTCATGTGTGACATGTTGGTAAAGTTGGTTTTGCCTAATTATGTGTTTGCAACATAAGTTAATATTTATTTCTTGCAAATATGGTTTATGGACAGATCTGGGAACTTAGCAAAGTTCTTCAGAATAATGTGCTTTGTTGTGAAACTTGTTTATATAAAAGTTGTAGATAATTCATGTATCTATCTTCTGTTAAAATTTGGTGTCATTTGGCCAAGTAGTTTGTGAGTTATGCTTGTTTAAAGTTGGGTTTCAGAAATGGCTGCTCTCTGTCAATTGTGGACCAGTTTCTGTAAATGTATAATTTCGACCTACTTAACTCGTGAATCGTGCTATGATGGTTATATATGAAATGTAGATAATTTCATAAGCTTTCCAAAATGTCTTCTTGCAAGTCATTTGGATTTGTGTAACTCCAGTTATAGCTAAATCTTGTAGCTGCTGTTTGCATGTCCAGAAATTGGCAGATTCCAATTATAGTGTTTGCTTGTATATTGTTAAGTGTGACTTATGCCTTGAATGATGACTGAGTTAGAGCACCTGAGATCTTGGGAAACTTGTGTCATGCTTGGTGTTGTCGTCTTCTTTACCATCTTAGCATGATAGGTTGTGTGATGTTAGTTAAATAGCTATTGGTGTCTATGTCTTGCATAATCTTGTGTTTGTCTTGAATGCTTATGTGATGCATCTTGTGTTACCATTCATCACATTCATACACATGCATTTTGCATCTCATCTAGGTGCGCTAGATGAACCACGTGAAGGACGTGATGTTGGAGCCGAACCCAAAGACGGTGTATGGAGGATCTATCCCGAAGATGGAAGGAATAAGCAAGTGCTCGGACCTGAGATGTCACCAGGACGGTGCAAGCTAACTGAATTGACTTGTGTCGGATCCCAGGCAAGCCCCGGAGCATTCTAAGTCTCCCATGTTTTTACAAATATCTTGAGTATCTTTTATTGTTGATGATGCATTAAGTATAGGAATTGGTTGGAACCAATTGTTGCATTATATCCTTACCTTGTCCAGATAAAATCCTATGAATCCTAATTAAGTGTAGGATTGAATGATGCTTAGCTATGTTTAGACCAGTAGAAGTCGGGTGATTTCCTGTCACCTGCGAGATGTAGGATGAGCTCTGGTCACGGTTGGCTATATTTGCTATCATGAAAAAGAACCATGTGTTAATAATGAAAAGAGACCGGACGTGATGACGGTAGTGCAGCAACAAGGCATGGAGGTCTTGGGTGTGAATCTATCCCCGTCTGTGTCGTTTAAGGACCGATTCGCTGTACGTCCTCATGTCATGTTGAACGCATGCCTATCACTTAGTTGGCCGGATAACTCGTTCCGACCGCGAAGCCGAGTAGCTCAATTCAGGCCAGAAGTCTAGGAAGTGAAAGTGCGCACCCTGGCGGTAGTAAGGATTTGCGGGGAGCTATTGGCATAAGTCCGAGGTGAGATGGACCACCTGGCAGAGTGGACTCCCTGAGGGTGCGGCGCTGCTCAGAACCGCGATTCCTGAGTTGTACCAAAGGTGACCCGAGGAAACCATTGATCAGGTGGATTGGGTGAGTGTTAGGAATACCCCTCCAGCTGGATAGGAATTGATTCGAATCACCGTCTCTCCCGGATAGTGAGAACTTGACTGAGCAGCGACAACGTAGATTCACTAAATTTAAAGATATGGTTAAATGATGATGATGATGATTATTATTATGATTATGAGCCATGAAATACCTGATATGGTTATTATTGTTTGCAACTTAATTAAGTGATTGATTAGTACAGGTGCTAATATAGATGGTAGGGAATGGCTAAAAGTCACTGCTAGTATAGGTGGATAATGCTAATGATTACTCCAGCTTTTATGCAAAAAGGTTGTCAGCTCAGCTCCACCAAATAAAGCCTTGCATAATCCTTAGTGTCACTTTATTTCTGGTTTATGACGGGTAAGTCTAGCTGAGTACATTCGAGTACTCAGGGTTTATCCCACCATGTTGCAGGTGAAGTTCTCGGCCTGTTGAAGATGGTGGCTAACCGCCGGTGGGCTCGGTGATTCTATATTTACTTCTCATCTATATGCTTTTGTCTAAGGATGTCACTTATGCTAGCAATGTATTTGGAACTTATATTAATGTAATCATTTGAACACTATGTTGTTTTCACTAATCGGTTTTGAAACCCAAACTTGTACTATTATTTGTGAACTCATTTGTAATATTATTTCCGCTGCAACTCTGCGTATGTGATGTGTATTTGTTTAATCACGCGATCTTGGTTGTGATGTTGATTTACCGAGGTCCTTCGTGACACTCGGCGGACTACCGGGTTTATATGAGTAAAAGTATGTGTGTGTCAACGTGTTAGCGGGGACAACCATACTTGATCTTGTATAAATTGGGCGGTTCTGTCACAGCTGGCATCAGAGCAAGATTAAGCATAATACTGTCGTGTACATTGTTTTAAAAACAAAGTTTTAGTTTTAAAAAGCCTATTTTAACTAAAACTTTAGCTACAGGCAAATTTGTCAAAACTAATTTGCAAAACTATGCTAGCGACATCCTCCTTTATGCCTAGTTAAGGACTATTAGGTGGCTATCTAAGTACTAACATGGGGGTTTTTACTTTCGTCGTCCATACGGCGTGCTATAGTATGGATGCCATTCGCTTGAATGGTAATGTATGGATCAATTGCCTCTACGCCCAGGTAAGTGTGAGTTGTGAGAGCATGACCGTCCAACTGTCGGTCTAGGGGAGAGTTAGCTATGGTTACTAGAATTTTTACATGTTACACCGATGTATATATGAAGGTACTTAATTGTGGGTATATCTGTTGGGTAGCTATGGATACCGAAGAATATATATCTGGGGATGTATATATGGAGAGTATCTTAGTTTACTGCTTTCATTGTGTGCTTATTTATCTCTTGTGGGGATGGGCTGCAATGAATTTGCCTGCAGGTACGCTAACCACGAATGCGTAGATTGAATATAGCTGACGACTAGCTATATATCGAGAGAGTACGTGTTATGCCACTGACATAGAATGTGATTGCCACCTTAGGCTAGCAATTTCGTGAGGACGAATAGGATGAGCATGCATCATGATTGTGCTTGTGCATAAATATGCTTCCCTCACTTTGTTCTAATATTAAGTAACTTGTGATCAATGTGATGTTACTATCTTCCCTGTGTGAAGCTAGACAAAATACCTTGTCCCATGCTGCTTGAATAGCTATGCTTGAAGGTAGTGGGTGATTAGTTTTGTCGTGTAGGTTTGCTTCCAAAGGAAATAGAGGACAAGTTATTAATTAGCAAAAACTTCACCCCTTTGAAAACTAAATTGCTAAATGTAAGTGAAACTTGTTTTGTAGAGATATCCACCTACTCAGTAAAAAGGAAATAAAAGATAATAGTACCTTACCACCAGGTTCGCATGTTTATGTGTAGTGGTGTTACTGTAGGTGACTGCTTATTATGTACGAGCTTTGTGCTTAGTAATAGTCGCTTAAGCTAATCGGATTGAGTGTTTCGAAATGCTCGCTTAAGACCATGATGTAGGCGTGGATGCTCGTTATCTAGGTAGTGCCGTAGTTGTCACCCTTTTGTCCTCGGTAAGCATATGAGTGTGGAAGAGCGCTATCCTAGAGGAAGCGTCCAAGTTTTGATAATCCCATGGTTGTCGTCTCCAATTAAGTTCTCTCTTAGGAACCTAAGCCTGTACATGTGGTTGCTAGCCTTGAATGTTGTGCTACGAAGACCTTTATCCATGCCTTTGCTTGACCTTAGGCCCAAGCTTAATTCCCTTGAATGCTTGCATTGTGTCGTGGTTGTCTCGCTCCTATGTGGGAGGACCTTGCTCAAAAATCCTTGTCGGACTTCATTGCTCTTTCTCCTACTGATGAGCTAGTGCAACGCTAATCGCTATCTGCCCTGGCTTTGGAACCTTTTCCTCGCAGATCATGTCATTGCTTTATCAACTGAGTCACTAGTCAGTGTAATGGCTCTGTCCCTCAAATTTCGTGTATTTTGTCTCCAACTCTTTCAAGTCTCTGGATGTTTATCAGTCTTGATCTCATGTTGCTGCTCAGCAAGACCAAATCTCATGTTAATCCTTACCTGGTAATCACCTTGGTGGACACAAGACGTATATGGAAATTCGGCAAGAGTCCCCTGCTCAGTTGTCTTTGGCAATTAGGCTATGTTCTCTTGTGCTGTGCTTTGATCTTCAGATCACCTTCTTGTTGAATCCTAACCTTGTGACTACCTTTGTTTGCTATCCCCCCTTTGCATAGTGCTTGTTCTTATGAACCCATCTGTGCAACTTGAAAATTCACTTTGGGTGTGTGATCAGTAATGGTGTTATGAGTAGCAACTACGGTGCCGCGATGGAACCTAGGGCCTCCTTGTGGCCGGCCGGCACATGGTTGTGCTGCTGGGTGCGCACTGGTATCGAAGTTTCTAGTCATGATCTATTGCCGAACTGCACCGATGTGTTATTTTCACATGAGCTCTTCCTTGGTTATCTCTCCATATCTTATCAAAGATACAATCCATCCATATATCAGACCGTAAGTAGTAGAGTTTCCTTTTGAAGTCACAAAAAGGATAACCTTTGAGGAACTGGTCACCGACATAAACATTAACAGACTATAAGAGGTGGTAGACAAGTAACTCCACCTGGTTGTCCCAGTATTAATGTCCGTCACCTAGTGAACAACTTATGTCTTCATTGTTGGATCAGAAAGGCATACAACACTTAATGTTGGACAAATGGTTAGTCGGATAAGAATCGAACGTCACATTATTATTATGACCTGGCTATCCAAGTCTTGATCATTATGTGCATGCGGATCGCACCGGCGAGATTAACTATCTCTAGTGTGACCCCTTGTCTGCTGACTTCGATGGCGACCATCTGTTATGCGTCAATCACAACTATGGGTGACAAGAGTGAAGATTTAGAACTTTTAGTGGGGAGAGACAACTGATTAGTTACTAGTCGGAAGCTTAACCTCCAGCTAGGTGACAACTTTTGCTAATTACGAAAGCTATGTCTCGCAGAGCAATGTTAAGCAATGTAATAACAAGCCGTTTAACAATGCAACTACTGCTTTGTTTTCCAAAACCTATGCTATCAAGTCAATTCCATCCTGGACAATCACACTGATAGTACAAGACGTTGTATCGGCTACGTAAGGAGCTAGCGAAAGCACGTTCCTAGTTTCAGTTAGCATCTTTGTGCCCCTAGGTGCCACTAACACATATGTTCAGACTCTATTGGACGAAGCGCCGAAGGATATACAGGAATGGTTTCTTATCTCTGTAGGATAGTCCCTCCATGTAGAGTATGCTTTGTGTCCCAAAAACAACCCACAAGTCCAATGCTTGTGCATCATCAAGTTGGTGTCTAAATCAAACGATTTAAGTTGTTTCCTGAGAACCACATATGGAAAACCTTAGTCTACATCCTCAGAGAAAAGAGCTGCTGCTGCTTCTGCTATACATAGAGATCGAGAGTATAGAACACACACCACAACGTGTGAAGCAAAGAAAGAGAAGAACGAGAAATCTATCTAGATTTTAAGGTACAGAACCGAACATCCTCAAGCCAACGATTAGTGACTCAAACGAAGTTGGATTGACCCCAAACTTGGTGATCTCATTCCTTGCTTAGGACCCTTCAATGTATTAAGTTGGTTTGAGTATTGGTTGAGTAAAACATCAGATTTGAGAGATATCTTGTCGGCTTGGTTTGCTGCCATTTTAGAACACAGCAGTTTTGGTAGATGAATTGTCTGGATGGTCAAACGGTGTCTGGTTGAGTTGAATTTTGGTGAGTAGTTAGAAGACCCATGGATATACATGCCCACCAAAATTTGTGCATATTGGAGCAGTAGTTTGTGAGATATGAATAGAAAACAAAAGAGTACAGAATCCATAATTTCGCTGTGACTGCGATCATCCTTTGCATTAGACTGTTGTGTTTGTAATTCATGCCAAGAAATTACAACTTGTAGGTGTATTGCTGTTAGACAACCCTCCATACCCTTGAGAAGATAAATTGCACCCCTATGTGCCTTGCTTTTGCCCTCTTAGATCAGCAATGCGTGAGCAGTCAAGGTGTTCTAGAAGCCAAATTGTGCCCTTGCAATTCGAAAGTAATTGGAAAGGTGTCAAACCATAGAATTTTGGATTATGGTTTTTGAGATATTGATTGACCTAAGAATGGAAGCCTTGATGTTAAATATAGTTTAAGAAAGCTGGTTTTGCTACGATGCAAGTAAACCCAACTTGCTGTGCAACTGCACCACGAAGGCAAATTGTACTTAACCTGCTTGGTAGTGAACTAGTCCCTAGTTTTGTGATTACTTGCAACTTATGTTGCCCTCCAAGCCTCGCTAACATCCTTCTGCATCAATGGTTCTCCAATGCTGACATGCCTAAGGTGTCTTCCATGTGTTTTACCCAAGGGGTTGTATCAGATACAACTCAGATAACTATTGCCGTTTGGATACGAGAATTCCCTTAAATAATGGTCGTCGAAAATGCTGAGTCAACAGAGTCAGCTATCACATTCACCGCTCACTCAACTGACTCAGGTAATACAGTATTGTTATCAGAGAAAGAGCACTACACACATGGAACATTATGTAGCTTTCCATCAGTTGACATATGAGTGAGTGCACCGCTACAACCAGTTTGGATATTGGTTAACTAGCTTCTCATACCCTCAAAGGTTGTTTACCCCGTCTATGATCACATCCTTTACGAGAAGTTGTGCTCAAGCCACTTTAGTAGAGAACTGCTTTTCAAACCTTGGGAACAAATATAGCACCGTTGCAAGGAATATCCATCGACCGACTGTGATCTAGTGCAAAGTCCATAGGTCTATGCTATATCCACTAGGGAAGTAGACATTACAAGTATTTAGTCTATGCTTGTATCACTCTTCGTACATCGAGGATGAAGTACGTAGGACAGTGCTATCTTGGATTCCTTCCAATGTAACAATGCTTTATGGACGCCAACGAAGGAAATTCTTCAGACAACAGCTTACGACGAAGAGCAAGTATCAGAAAGTGTGGTGACCAAATTAGCCTCTCTGATACTCTGAAGTTAAGTAGCCTAATGCTATCACTGATGTTGGAAACCGGATGACAAGTTTCTCTTCCCTTAAAAGTCTTTCGCACCGAATCTCGGGACGCGATTCCTTTAAGGGGGGAGGGCTGTAACACCCTAGGAGTTTGTCACTAGTTAAGCAATGGGTTTAAGCTCAACCATGACATGTTCAGTGGTGATGGAGATGTCAAGGTCAAACCTATGGAAATGAGCCTCGACCTAAACTCGGATATTGCACCCTTGCTTTACATATAGGTCTTTTCAAGATAGATGCTTGGCTGGTGTTATTAGAATATCTTCATGTGTCCCACATCAATATCCATCTATATTGATCCATGGAAAAGTTTCGTGAAGTTTGGAATCAAGAAGTCACATGAAATGATAAGTTATATCCTTATTGGAATGACTTTACTAAGTGCTTGAATTGCACTATTAAGTGAATGGTAATGTAGGTCATCAACCAAACCTTTCAACCTTGCCCAAATGACTCTAGATGAACTCTACAACAAAAGTCATGAAGGGTTCGTGTTGAGCAGATGTCAAGAAAATGCATCAATCGGTCTAAAACTCAGATTTAAGCTTTACCACGATGCTACTTTGACTTGGTTTGAACTGTGGCTTAGAGGGTTTGCATGGCAGTGGAACCTAAACAAAAGTAGAAGTTTGAGTGGTGTAGAACAAACTTTGTTTTTACACTAAGACCTAGATCAGCTTGGAAATAAGTCAAACAGAGGTCACAAGATTGAATTTACTGTAGTTTTCAGCGCTTGGAAATATTCTAGGTCTGGAATTTCATTGACATCAGCATTGGCGTTTCGCGTTCTCCAAAATTCGTTAAGCAACTTGAGTTGGTCCAAAAATAAAAGTTGAAGGTTATATTATGGAGAAGAGCATGCAAAAAGTTGCACTAAGTTTGACCGAGTTTTGACCTCCAAAAGCGAATTTCCGTGACCGTTATCAATGTGTTGACACTAGCAGTTTGTAGCTTAATTACCTACTAATCCATAGCTCAAATGACTTGGCACCCTTAATAAGAAATGTAGAGCTGACCAAGGTGAGCAAACTTTGTTTTGGGCCCATTGCTAAATTCAGCCTAGAAGCAGCCCAAATCGGCTCCCCACGTCGGCCATACCGTCGCCCGCCACGTGCTCGGTAAAAGGCCTCAAAGGACGCCATGTGTCCATGGACGTGGCCACCATTGCCGAGCTTTCTTGCCGCGTGGTCTGCCCTGTCGCGTCCCTGCGCCCTCCTGAAGGAACGCCGTGCTGCCCTCTCTCCCTCACTTGCTCTGCGGCTCCCTCGCCCCGCTCCGTTCGGCGCTAGAGCGTGCGACCGCCATGGCCGAGCTCCGAGCTCGCTGGTGCCGCGCTGTTTTCCCCCTCTTAGCCCCCCTCGCTCCTCACGAGCAACGCCATCAGCTTCGCCTCCCTCTCCTGCACGCCGTGCTCTTGCTCGCCGTCCAAAACCGCGCTGGGAGCACCGCAGTCGCCAGCCACCGTCGCCTCCGACCGCCGGTGCCCATGGCCGGGCCACCTCGGGCCACCTCCCGGCCATCCGAGACCACCAGCGGGCGCGCGCGGGACCCCTGGTGCTTCCCCACCATTCCCCCGCCGCCACCGGCCCTTCTCCGACCGCCACTGGCCGATTCCCCGACATCCTCTGTTCAAGTTCACGTCAGGGACCCCGTGCTTGAATTCGACTAAGCGGAGGGGTCTAACTGCGAAGTCTGTGACTCAAGTGAATAGTGCCGATAAGGACCCATTTGCAGTAAATTTGCTGAATCTTTGGAAATTCATAGCAATTCATAGGAAATTCGTAAAATAGCAAATGAGGACTTTTTCGAATCCTTGTGAAATTCTCTATGCATTAGATCTATAATATGGCATGTTTTAGTTTCAATATTTTGCGGTAAAAATAGATTTGTGCAATAAGGTTGTAATGCTAGTTGAATTTGTTATTTTCCATAACTGCAGATCTAGGGCTCCAAATGAAGTGAAATTTTTGTGGCATGCTACTCATGTCATAGTTGATGTGTGGTAAAAATTTCATGACTATTGGATGAAGTATGAGTGAGTTATTGGTTTATCTTGCTCTCACATGATTTCTTGCTTTAACAACTTGTCTTTTTCATAGAGGTTGCTATACATATTCAAATGGAGTGAAATTTGTACAGTAGACTAATGAGAGGATATGTGAGCCACTGTAATTTTTGTAGAATTTATTGTATACTTTTGGTATATGTTCATTAAGTCACCTTGTTATCTAAAATAAATTAAGAAATGCATTAAAATAATTTATTTGGTCATGGACACTAGGTTTTTTGGTGTTCTTTAGACATGTGTGACATGTTGGTAAAGTTGGTTTTTTCCTAATTATGTGTTTGCAACATAAGTTAATATTTATTTTCTTGCAAATGTGGTTTATGGACAGATCTGGGAACTTAGCAAAGTTCTTCAGGATGATGTGCTTTGTTGTGAAACTTGTTTATATAAAAGTTGTTGATAATTCATGTATCTAGCTTCTGTTAAAATTTGGTGTCATTTGGCCAAGTAGTTTGTGAGTTATGCCTGTTTAAAGTTGGGTTTCAGAAATGACTGCTCTTTGTCAATTGTGGACCAGTTTCTGTAAATGTATAATTTCGACCTACTTAACTTGTGAATCGTTCTATGATGGTTATAGATGAAATGTAGATAATTTCATAAGCTTTCCAAAATGTCTTCTTGTAAGTCATTTGGATTTGTGTAACTCCAGTTATAGCTAAATCTTGTAGCTGCTGTTTGCATGTCCAAAAATTGGCAGATTCCAATTATAGTGTTTGCTTGTATATTGTTAAGTGTGACTTATGCCTTGAATGATGACTGAGTTAGAGCACCTGAGATCTTGGGAAACTTGTGTCATGCTTGGTGTTGTCATCTTCTTTACCATCTTAGCATGATAGGTTGTGTGATGTTAGTTAAATAGCTATTGGTGTCTATGTCTTGCATAATCTTGTGTTTGTCTTGAATGCTTATGTGATGCATCTTGTGTTACCATTCATCACATTCATACACATGCATCTTGCATCTCATCTAGGTGCGCTAGATGAACCACGTGAAGGACATGATGTTGGAGCCGAACCCGAAGACGGTGTATGGAGGATCTATCCCGAAGATGGAAGGACTAAGCAAGTGCTAGGACCTGAGATGTCACCAGGACGGTGCAAGCTAACTGAACTGACTTGTGTCGGATCCCAAGCAAGTCCCGGAGCATTCTAAGTCTCCCATGTTTTGACAAATATCTTGAGTATCTTTTATTATTGATGATGCATTAAGTATAGGAATTGGTTGGAACCAATTGTTGCATTATATCCTTACCTTGTCCAGATAAAATCCTATGAATCCTAATTAAGTGTAGGATCGAATGATGCTTAGCTATGCTTAGACCGGTAGAAGTCGGGTGATTTCCTGTCACCTGCGAGATGTAGGATGAGCTCTGGTCACGGTTGGCTATATTTGCTATCATGAAAAAGAACCATGTGTTAATAATGAAAAGAGACCGGACGGGATGACAGTAGTGCAGCAACAAGGCATGGAGGTCTTGGGTGTGAATCTATCCCCGTCTGTGTCGTTTAAGGACCGATTCACTGTACGTCCTCATGTCATGTTGAACGCATGCCTATCACTTAGTTGGCCGGATAACTCGTTCTGACCGCGAAGCCGAGTCGCTCAATTCAGGCCGGAAGTCTAGGAAGTGAAAGTGCGCACCCTGGCGGTAGTAAGGATGTGCGGGGAGCTATTGGCGTAAGTCCGAGGTGAGATTGACCACCTGGCAGAGTGGACTCCTTGAGGGTGCGGCGCTGCTCAGAACCATGATTCATGAGTTGTACCAAAGGTGACCCGAGGAAACCATTGATCAGGTGGATTGGATGAGTGTTAGGAATACCCCTCCAACTGGATAGGAATCGATTCGAATCGCCGTCTCTCCCGGATAGTGAGAACTTGACTGAGCAGCGGCAACGTAGATTCACTAAATTTAAAGATATGGTTAAATGATGATGATGATGATTATTATTATGATTATGAGCCATGAAATACCTGATATGGTTATTATTGTTTGCAACTTAATTAAGTGATTGATTAGTACAGGTGCTAATATAGATGGTAGGGAATGGCTAAAAGTCACTGCTAGTATAGGTGGATAATGCTAATGATTACTCTAGCTTTTATGCAAAAAGGTTGTCAGCTCAGCTCCACCAAATAAAGCCTTGCATAATCCTTAGTGTCACTTTATTTCTGGTTTATGACGGGTAAGTCTAGTTGAGTACATTCGAGTACTCAGGGTTTATCCCACCATGTTGCAGGTGAAGTTCTCGGCCTGTTGAAGATGGTGGCTAACCGCCGGTGGGCTCGGTGATTCTATATTTACTTCTCATCTATATGCTTTTGTCTAAGGATGTCACTTATGCTAGCAATGTATTTGGAACTTATATTAATGTAATCATTTGAACACTATGCTATTTTCACTAATCGGTTTTGAATCCCAAACTTGTACTATTATTTGTGAACTCATTTGTAATATTATTTCCACTACAACTCTGCGTATGTGATGTGTATTTGTTTAATCACGCGATCTTGGTTGTGATGTTGATTTACCGAGGTCCTTCGTGACACTCGGCGGACTACCGGGTTTATATGAGTAAAAGTATGTGTGTGTCAACGTGTTAGCGAGGACAGCCATACTTGATATTGTATAAATTGGGCAGTTTTGTCACACTCCCTAGAGGCATCATCGGACGATGAGCACTACTGGAGCTTGTCCTTATCAAAGGATGAGTCATAGCTGGGAAGCTTGAAGCCACTGCCCACCAACATGGTTCTAGTCTGATGGAAGAAGGGGATGAACAAGGAAGTGGGGTGGTTTTAGAGGCTAGGCTTGAAGAATATGTAGAGCGGGGGGTTAAACCTCGCTTTGGCTTAACCTGGTCGAAGTAACTGTGATGGGACGTTGTTGGTAGTTGGGCATTGGGACACACTCTCACTGACTCACGTTCAATATTTACCGTCGGTAGACCAAACGGTCATGTAGGGACGATGGCCATAATGCGTAACTTAGTTGGCTCAGCTTTTCATATGACGAGGAGTAACAAGCATCATAGCTATTCAGTTACTAATTGTTTTTAAAGCAAAAAATATATATAAACGACACAGTAACAAGCATCATAGCCACATGATGAAATTTTTTATTGATAACTTCAGTTACATTCCATAGTTGTACAATAACAAAGACCTATAGAAGACTACTGGCTACACATACAAAGCAACACTCCACCAGCATCTTAGTGAGGTGTTGTGTAACAACCCGAGTTTTTGTGCAACCAAAAATACGAGCTTTTTAAAAAATTTCCTGTAATGTGTGAATCATGTAGTCGCTAAATTGAAACCCAAGTCAAACCTAGGAAGACTTACTAACAAACTAGTGCATTAATATAGAATTGATTATAGGAGTGTGCCATTGTTCTTGAGTTGGTTTTAGGTCTTGAGTTCTGTTTGGAGTTGGAGTGCACAAAGCCGTAGCAAATTCCCCTCCAACCCCTTTTGAAATCCTCTCAAATCTCTTTTGAATTCCACCTTGATTTCTTTAATCATAAAAGGAAAAATCCATTTTTCCCTTTTCTTCCCATCTGGCCTAGCCAACCTTCTCCTACAGCTGGCCCACTCACTCTCTCTCCCATCTCCTCATCCTATCGGCCCATTTCTCCTTCTCTCCCGTGCAGCCCAGCTTCCTCCCCACTGGCCCAACCCGCATGGCAAGCCCAGCTCGCTACTGCTCCCTTGTTGGCCCAAGCCAACCTGCTTGGCCCACCTCCTCCTCCCCACGCGTAGAAGCCAAAGGCAACTCGCCTCTTTCCCCTTTTGGCACACCTCACCCCTTGCCGCAAGCCCGCACCCGCCGAGCCCCCATAGGCCCATCCACGGCCCCTGCTGGCCCAAGCGGACCGTGCCCCTGCCCAAACCCTAGGCGCACCGTCTGCGTTCCTAGACGCTACCACTGCCCGAGTGGAGCCACGCCCCAGCACCCACGACATGCCCCATGCCCTACCTCAGTGTCCGTATGTGCGCCCTCGCATCCACTGCCACGCGTCCCTGGCTCACCTCCCGAAGATCACCACCGTCCAGAGTGCTCGACGCCCCCTTGAACCCTAGCCGCGCTCGCTATAAAAACTGGAGCTGCCGCCCTCTTCTTCATTTTCTCTAGCAGCCATCACCGTCCCTTCCCCACTCTCTGCTCTGTTCTGACGATGCCACCATTCTTCTTCGAGGTGCCGAGCTCTCCATTAGTCGTAGCCTACTCCACCTTTCCTCCGCTTTGTCCCACTCACGACGCAACATCACGGTTGCCATGGTGGGCATCCAATGCATCCACCACGCCAACCACGGGTAGGCCCCAACCACCGCAACCTCCTCCTCACGTGTCCTCGCTGTGACCTTCCTTGCCTTTGAGCCGGTTTACACCGCGCCAAATCATTGCGCCACCGTGGTGCAGAGCTTAGCTTCGTCCTCGTCGCGTCCTCACCTGGCCAGCCGCGAGCAGGCCAAGGTCGCGTCATGATGACCATGGCCACTCCACCGACCACCTCTGCACCACCAGCTGCCTTGGAGCCTCAACCCCTTACACCCCGATGACTGAGTCTGCTCTAGCCCCATGATGTCAAGCCGGTCATTGCCTCGCCGAACCATGGACGTGATGCCCTACACGCCGTCGCGCCAAACCTCTCCATCGAGCCAAACCATGACCACGTTCTACGACCATGGCGTCCCTGTCTACATCCAAGCTGTCGCCTTCCTTTCTACGACACTGATGCACGTCGACACCATACCTTAGTCCGGCACCACGCTACACCGACCGTCGCTATCTCGCAGCTCCTCACTGACCCTTGCCTTGTCCTTGCCCCCGGTCAGCCCCCGGCACCAAAAGCTCCCACCTTTCCCCTTCCTCGCTGTTGTTCCTATCTGAGACCGGCATTGGTGCCATGTTCCTTCATTACCGTAGGGGAGTCGCACCTTCCATGATGAGCTCCTGCTCCAGCCACGTACTGGCGTCCTGCAGTCGCCCATGCACCCCGTCATTCAAGCTACCGGAGTCCAGCGCCTCCGTTACCTGCAATGCCGGCCATCTGCTTCCTCTACACCACCTCCCTGCACCTCGCTGCTGCTTCATCAAGCTGTAGAACCAGGTACAGGAGCTGTTGGACTGCTACCACCAAGCCGCCACCTTGCTGGACCCTTCTTCACCACAAAAGTTGTGTCCAACAGCAGCAGCCACCTCTCGGCTGCCTGTAGCCACGACTAGCACGCCTACAGCTATCCACATCCATGTCCAACTAGCTGTAGCCAGCCACAGCCAGCCACGGGTGGCTCCATTAGGCCATAGCCGACCAGAGCTTGCTGTAGTTCGCCGAAGGGAGCCCAAACACACCGCAACAGCCCTCCACTTCCAAGGTCAAACCTTTGAACCCTCGCCGATGCCATTCTCGGCGTTGACAACACCCTCCTTTAATTCATTGTTAATCCTTGTTCATATACGTGATCTTTTTGTACATATGGGTTGAGCCGTGCCTTCACGGTGGTCTATCTTAGGTGCTATGTTTATGTGTTGCTCCATGTCGCGTTCTTTGTGTTGGTTCTTTGTGTGTTTGTGTTGTTGTTTGTGGACCAAGCCTTCGAGCCGGTCGAGGGATCGTATCTCATTCAAACGTTTCGGTTGTGGGTTCGTCCCACCGTTGTCGTGATGCCGAGCATAACTCAACCCCTTGTTTTTAGTTGACTTTGTAGTGCCATGATCGTCGGCCTCTCCTACGGTCATAAGATGTCGCCACCATGGGCTCGACATTGGTGCGCTTCCTACTAGGACACGATGAGCCCATCTTTGACCTAGTCTACTAGGGACGAATTAGGGGACAACCATCATGGAATTCACAGAAGCCAACTCATGTAGGTAAAGCTCATGGCCGCAAGTTGCCTTGCCATGACCATCGGGCTCTACCTCTTTTGATCCTTTGTTCTCCCTTGTTCATTTGTTCATCCTAACCACCCCGTATGCTTGTGCCACATTAACCGTAGCATTTCTTTGGTTCTCGCAGTGACAACCGCACCGCTATGAACCCGAGGAATAGCAAAGTGCCGATCTAGTTGCACATAGGTCATTGTGCCTTATGAGTTGGTGTGGATCAAGGGACCGCGAGACTTGTGTCTCTCTTTTCTTTCAACCTCTGTCCGTTGCCATGATGAGTTGGTTGAAATGATGTGAGACCATTCTTCAGTCTTCTCTCGTTCTCTCTTTCGATCCTCATCGATCTAGTAAGATGTGGATTGAGCCCCTTTTGTTCCAACTTCTCCAATTAATGTCTATCGCCATGACATGTGGATTGAAGTACCGTGTAACCAAAGTCCTTTTTCGCTTGTTTGTTTCTGATAGTGTTCTTTTATTGCTTTCATGATTCCATTCTTTTGATTCCCGCTGACAGCTATGGCGAGCGGATCAAAGGATGGTGAATCCCTTATCCCCCTTCTTTTGGCTCCTTTGTGCACAAGCCCCTTGTATGCTTGTACCTATTTTAGACCTTAGTGCTCTTTAGGTTCTCATGGTGACAAATGCACCGCTAAGACCCTAGGGGTGTCTTGGTGCCATTTACAATGGTGTGCGGATTGAGAGAGACCAGAACTGCTCCATTTCCCCCTTAGCCCACTCTGTGTGATCCCATCTTTAGCTATGATGATCGGATCAAAGACTGGACTATCACTTTTAGTTAGCGAGGTTAGCATCTATGTCGTTTCTCGGAACCATGCGAGTGGACCCAATCGACCATTAGAGTGCCGTCTCTATCGAGGATGTGACATGGATGTGCCTAGCTGACTTTCTCCTTTTTAAACCAAAGGAAAATGGACTCGCTTCGTGAGGGCTAGCCTTCTTCTTTCGTGGTGTTTTCTTAAGTTGAGCTAGGGTCTAGGACATTTGTTTTGGAGCCATATAGGTCGACACAATCGGCCTAGGAAGTACTGGTTAGGCTGTGACTTGAGCTTGTGCTTAGTGAACAACCACTTTTGTTTCTCTCTAGCCTAAGGAGCGGACATCCTCCGTGAGGGCTAAGCCCTTCTTGCTTCAGTGTTCATTTGGTGTTATTCAATCTTTCTATATGTTGTTGCCTCTTTATTCGTAGTCTTTCTTGGTTTAAGGATTGATTGCTCTTTTGCCTTGTTTGTCGCTCTATTGCGGTAGTTGCATCGAGGATGATGTTGGTCGAACCAGAATTTGATGTAGGAGGAAGATGCGAATGACAGCTACACTATAAGGAGAACGACTACAAGTCACTGAGGATCTTAAAGTCGATCAGTCAACAGGTGCAACGTCCCACCCTACCTCGTAGAATTCTACTAGACATGCAATAATAATGTAGCTGCTAGTGCTTTATTTTCAAGCAAATGAATTATGATAGGTTGCATGGTAGAATTGCTTGAAGCCATTACCTTGACGCAACCTTTACCCCTGCACACCCGCTGTTAGGCTAGACGCTCGCTTACTAATTACTACTTACTTCTACTATGCATTATATCTGCGATGTGATGCTTGGTGGAGGATTGTTTGTGAGTGGCTAAGGCACAAGGTGCCGCTAAAACTGGTGATAACTTGGGGAGATCTTGATGTGTGTCTTGGCTGTGTGGTGAGGGTTGAGTCGATTGGACATGATTCTATGATGAGTCCTTGGGACAAGTCTTGCTGGGAGGGTGTGATCTAAGCATCCTCTTTGAGAGGTACCTACGGCAGGTACATGTGAATGGAGTAGACCCCAAGGTTCCTCGTAGGGGTGAGCCCTCAAGAAGGAGGTGTCGTTGAGGCACAGGGTGTCGGTTAACCCCACTTGAGAAGATGTCATGTTTGGTCCCCCCTAAGGACTAGTATGTCGAGAGAACCAGATCATAGGACCCTACGTATACACCACTTGTTCCTGAATAGGTGGGGGACGGTTACCTGACCAGCTAGGGCAATGCCACTACTGCCTAGGTTGTAGGTGATAGTGTAGGGCATCTTCATCGATCCTAGCCTCCCTTCCTAGGAATGCCGAGGATGGAGACACAGACGCTGGTGTTGTGGATGATGGTGCGGTGCTCAGCAATGTTGCCACGGTTGACTAGCCGGGTGAGTTGGTGAGCAACAGGCGTGGCACCTTGCAGGGATGGTTGCGGCCAGCAGTCTTCTTCCCAATTTTCGCAAAGGGTTTGGGGAATGGAGGTTGTAGATTCAACATGAGCAAGCCTAATTAAATATGACCAAGCTTCCTTCCTAGGAATCTCAACCATCATCCCAACTAAAAAGGAATTAAATCTCCACCACACGCACTCATTGGAAGCTGAGCCAATGCAGCGCTTTGATTGGCAAATGACTACGCATCCTTTGGCTTGCGTGTGAAATGGGATTAACAAGACAAAAGCAACCCGAGTATGGCAATTGAACATGCTCATCTCCCAACAATGCACCTTCTTCAATCTGCATAGATCTAGATCTAGGTCACACATGGTTACTCGGGCTACCTCTTGGCACCCAAAGTACAAACCACCTGACTGGAGCGATCCCAACTATACATAGATTGCCAAGATGCGTTTGATAGGCAAGCTTGGGGGCTTATGTCGATACCATGCCCCGAGTATCCTGACTTCTATATTTATCGACTACCTACTCTAGATCAGAGAAGACCCGAAGGCCTACGATTACCCTATTCGAGGAAGGATATCTCTGGATTACGCCAAGACTCTGACTTGGGCATGACACCTTAGCTTGTAGGGCAAGTTGATGCTGGATATAAATAGCTAGCAACACCCCCTATTGTAATCATCGACTCTTTCATAGGCATAGCTACATTATAATCACAATCTCACCGAATACAATCAATACAAGAGTAGCAACTGGACGTACATCTTTTACTCGCTTCCTAGGGACCTGAACCAGTATAATCTCATGTCTTGACTGTCATTGTTCTTCGCACCAAGCAGGGTTCCCCAAGGACCAAATATCTACCAGTAAAAAACACTGACACACGTTATGGCCACCAGCCCTCCACGACCATTTGGTCTACCGGCGGTAAATTCAACGTGAGTGTTCAATGTCCCAACTACCCACAACATAGTTGCATCACCATTACTTTCACTTCTCTATCTTCATGGTTGGCCTATTTAACCTGGGTCTAGATGCACCTCTTGGGCTCCATCCATACACTTTTGAATCAACAAACTCGTGAGTCAATCATCTTTCTTCACCACCTAGAGGTGCTTTATCTTCCTCCTTACACCTCTCACAGAGGCCGTAAGAGGTGCAAGGTGGAGATAAAGCACCTCACAGGGATGCTAGTGTTTGGAGAAGGCCTTCAAGATTGGGTGCTTTATATTCCATAATCTTGCTACCCCTGAGCATCGAGATGCAGATCTGCATCCCTCGACCCTCAGAGGTAACACCCTTGAGTCATCGACCCTCAGAGGTAGCAAGATCATGGAATATAAGTCACCTCACTGAGAAGTGCTCGTTCTTCAAGATTGGGTGCTTTAGATTCCATAATCTTGGCACCTTTGAGCATCGAGATGTAGATTTGCATCCCTCAACCCTCAGAGGTAGCAAGATTATGGAATATAAAGGACCTCACTAAGATGCTAGTGCAAGTTTTGTGAGGTGCTACCCCTGAATAGGAGCTTGACCTTGATGATTGTAGATCTTCTTGCAGATCTGCAAATCATCATGGTTCTCTCCTGTTCAGGGGCTCCATACTTGATTGGGTGCTTCAAGTTTGCGAGGTGCTCGTTGTTCAAGATTGGGTGTTGTATATTCCATCTTGAATCTCTCACAGTCAAGAAGCACATCTACATCCCTCGACTTTGAGAGGTACAAGTGTAAGCCCCAGTTTGGTTTTGGATAATTGATGAAACCTAAGTGTACTAACCTTGCAATCTAAGTGATGTGTGAGATAGGTAGGTACACCCAAAAGCTGTGGAGCATTGTTGACACTTCTTAACATCACTACTAAGTTTCCCCAGTAATGATGCCAGAAGTGCTTATTGGTATTTACTAACATGAAACTTGTATCTTAGAAAGACTATATAAATGAAGGAGTCTGCAAGTGCACAGATAATATACAATTGTAACATTTCACCCGGGAGTATTCCAGGTATCGTTATTTATATTTTTACCACAGGGAAGGATGGACAATTGAAATATATCGATAACTTATACTTATGATGGAGAAATAAACCATAACCATTATTCTACTCATAACAAGGGTAAATCAAGAGATAAATGTAATATGAATGATAAATAATGAATGATAATGAACACTCAGAGTACTCCTTTAGATGGCACTAGCATGGCTAAGTAGATATTAGAGAAATAATTCCTAAGTCATTCTTAATTACAAGTCAAAGCATAGTATGATTAGTGCAATTACATTTAATAATCATGGCTAAGATTAACTTCATATCTACACTTAAAGGATATTACTAAGGAAGATCAAGTGACTTCCTTCGCAACTAGATCCTACTGGACCTATATTTGGAGAGTGGACTACAAAGGACTCAACGAGAGTGTCACAGTCGTGATCTACCACATGGCCCAGAATATAGGGTGCATCCGTAGGTAAACAATATATAAGCACCATGCTTACACAATGTCGACCACTCACCCCGTGTACTTTAGAGCAAGCGCTATACGAACTTATGCTTGAACATAAAGACAATCTAGTATACTAAGCATACTAGTATAGTGCCCGTGCTAACGCCACGGCTTAATTTCAGTGATGCACATAAAACAACTAAACGACAAAATAATATCTTTATTATTAATTTATATAATCTTTTGAAACAATACAAAGTTAAATACCAAAATAAATAATTCACATGTATACATACTAATATCTATTATTTATATTGTCCGAACTTTCACATGTATAAAGCCATCTCAGAGGGGAATTTCATCTCAGATTGGAATTTTTTTTCCAAAATTTCAAAACTCTAACATCAGCGGGGATTAGAAAACTCATGGCCCTATCGCCATCATTACCACCGTCGTTGCCTTGTGTCAAACATACAAACTAAAACAACTAAATTATGAGCCGACAAAACTTAAATTTTTTCAAAGACAAAAAAAAATACCCATGCCTTGTTACATGAAAAATATTTCACAAACCGATAACCTCAAACTTTTTAGCCAACTTTTTCATTCCAATTCTTTCCTTTTTCAACAATTACATTGCAACTCCACTAAAACTTTGTAGCCAATTACATTGCCAAGCCCCTGACGATCTGCGGCGCCGCATCTTCCTCGCTCCGGGTGGCATCTAGAAAAAATAAATCATAAAACTAAGCAATAAATCAACGGATGAAAGAAACATAAATTCACAAACTAATGAAATAAGACCATGCAGTATTGTGCTACCTCTCGTGAAGACAAGCAATGAGTAAAACGAATCATCATTGGGAATCCATTCCTTCCAATCCTCGTTTTTGTCTATCCTGGGCTGTTTGACCTCATAAGCAGTATACATGACTTAAGTATGTTTGGGTCCTTCCATGGTCCCTTTCAGCCTTAAGACAACCTCCGTATTTAGGACATGTACAAGTGCCACCAAGAAATACTGGCAATTCCCTGAGATTTTTTTACAAATAAAACAATAATCATAAGCATCCATTATTTTAGGATTTGTTTTCTTAATTACGTAGCATCATAAACATTTGGTATTCAGATTAACACAATATTCCAAGCAAGCAAGAAAAAACAGCAACATATCAAATTCGCGTGCAGTTATCATTGTCAATTTTCTGTAGTCGGTGAATTAATTCGCGTGCAGTTTTGCTGAAATTTTTCAACGCCTATAAGGCATACATATCAAATTAGCTCTCATCAACTAAAAGTTTCATGAAGAGAAGCATCATGAAAGACTAAATCTTCAGTGACATACCATGCCCTGGACATCCAGAATTGTCGTATTGGAATCAATGTGCCTTTTTGCAGCAAGAGAGCAAGCTGGAAATTTAATCAAGAAGCTCCGACTCCCTCCTCTACTGAAGCATATTAATATACAACCTCCAGCTCCTCTGAAGCTTATCATGCTACAGCATGTCAATCTACGACCTCCAGCTCCTCTGAAGCTTATCATGCTAGCTAGTGAAGTGACAACACGACAACCTCCCAACAAAGTTCCCAACAAAGTGATTATTTGCAGCAATGAATCCAAGCATCCAGCTAAGGTTCCCGACTACATGGTTGTGTGTTTACAACCTTACTGCTAGCAGAAACACTCAGGCCTCCAACTCTTCCAACTTGTATAATAGTTTCATTCTTTTTTCCCATTTTCTGCAAACTATATCAAAGTTCAGTAGTGGGGGTAAGTGTCCCAGGTACTGTGAGAAGACAGTGTGCAGACTCTGATTGAATAGCAAAAACAAACTCAACTGGATTGGCCTTCCATCCTGCACAATACATAACAATACATACAATAGAAACTACGAATGTTTCATCAGTTAATTTCTCCTGCCAAAGCAACAAAAATTCGGTCCACATCTTTAATTTTCAGTATCATGTTTAAGTAGTAATACAACCTGATTTTAGTCAAGAGAAGCTGAACTAACCTATTAGAAACACCGCACAGATGAAATCGCAGTATATATTATATTTTTAAATCCTATTTCTGATAGGGGAAGGGAGAGTACGAACCACGGAACCAGTGCAATGCCCGCGGCAGTGGCTCCCAACCGCGAGCCGCTGCCAATGCGCGGCGGTGGCGGCGACCATCTCCACGGCCACACGCACTTGACCAACTGCATCCACCTGCGCCACCACCACGCGCACGGCTCGTCCGAGTGGAGGCGCAGCCCGACGAGGTTCTCTGGCTTGGTGTCGGCCGCGCTGATGCAGGAAACCTCCACCCGCCGCCTCTCCGCCCACGGTGACCGCATCGAGTCGAGCATTGCCCTGTCGAAGGCGTGGACGGACTTGACGGCTGCCGCAGCACGGTGAGGAAGTGGGTGGCGTTGAGGCCGGAGAGGTGGAGGTCGTCTAGGGCCGCCATGGTGCGTCCCAGGTGGACGCGCTCCTCCAGGCCCCGCGCGGCGCAGGGCTCGTCGGCCAGCGTCAATCGCGGCGGTAGCAATGGAAGGGCGATGGTGGGGCGGCTTGCGTCGAGCGCATGCGAGCAGGGAGCGGTGAAATGGGGAGACCGGGGTGGGAGATCCAAAGAATATCGGCCGTCGGATGCGGTTGAGCAAGGAGAGAGAATAAGTTTGAGTTAATTTGGTGCGTACGTTTTTAATGTCATCTTTTTCTGTGTGCGTTTTGTGAGGTGGATGTAATTTAGGTCGTGACTGTAGATGTGGGATTTGTTTGGTGGCTGTAGGATAATTTGAAGTGGTGTATTATAGGGGTAGAGATAATCAAAGTAGACGATGAACATGATAACTAGGAACATGAATAATATTAAGAACAATGTCATCTCAAATGTAGCTAACATAAAAATATGAAAGATACAAAAGAGGATACAAGGGGCTATACCAAACCATGCTCTTGACAAGATCAGGAATCCAAACGAAGCTTGCTTCTCTTTAGATCTAACGTAACTAGCTATGCCCTAAATATTGTGGAGCTCTGAGGATGATCAGGGTTTGATCTCTTGAATGAATGTCTGATCAACGATGCCATAGGAGTGGTGGGGGCCGATATATATAGGGGGAACAATCAATCTCGAGCCCTCGGATCAAACCGACTTAAAGCAATGGCATAGATGCAATCCTTAAGGTGGTGGAGAACTGAGGTAGCGAGGAGGGGCTACCATGTGGGCCTAGGGGCCGGCCGGTGTCGACAGAATATCGTCGGTAGTCCTCCGAGGGGTATCCCATGAAGGTAGATTGATCGGCAGAGATACATGTAATCGAGAACAAGAAGGCAATAGAGACACACAAGTTAGAGATGTTCAGGCCGTCAGAATGACGTAATACCCTACTCCTGTGGTCTGTTGGAGTGTATTGGCTATCGTGTGGTATTGTATGAGTTTGGAGGGGGTCCCTGCCCGCCTTATATAGTCCGAGGGGCAGGGTTACAAGTTGGTTAGATCTGGGAGATAACCAGAAAGTAATAACAGATTACAGGAATCATGGGATCATACGTATCCTATTAGATCTTGTAGTATCTTTAGGATATCTTCCCGGTGTCTTGCGGGAGGCGTCGAACAGCGTCGTGCCCCACAAGGCTTCATCTGGTAGGCTGGGCCACCCCTGGGGGCACAGCCCATGTGGTCTACCATGGGTATCCAGGGTCGTACCCCCCACAGCTAGTCCCCGAGTGCCTTGTACCCATTGTGCAACACCATCTTGAGCTTGTCCGAGTAGGTACGAACAAAGCCAAGCAGTCAAACTCATGGTCCGACCACCGTGATGAGTTGCTGAGTAGTTGTGAGCAGTTGCCAAGCAGCGTGAACCATCGCCGAGTAGTGTGAACCGTCGCCAAGCAGTGTGAACCGTCGCCGAGCAGTGTGAACCATCGCTGAGCAGTGCAACCCAAGTACGGCTTGCCATAAGGGTGTAAGGAGCTCAAGTTCAGAATCGAAATTTTCTTCGTAGTGGACCAAGTGTGCCCACTTAGAGTCCGACAACAAGAAAGGGAGATAGTCTTTTTCAGCTTCAAGAGGAGTTGAGTCTTCTAGAATAAAGCAAACACATTCACCGCAAGGTGAAGTGTGCCCACTTAGTCCCCGAGCCTGACAGTAGATGATGTAGTCATGTGGTGCCAGGGTCCAAAGTAGAAGAATAGTAGAAGACCAGCTGAGCAGGCAGCCAGTCCCCGGGCATAGCCCCGAAATAAGAAAAAACACATTCACCGCAAGGTGAAGTGTGCCCACTTAGTCCCTGAGCCTAATAGTAGGTGACGTGGTCACGTGGTGCTAGGGTCAGAAACAACAGTCAACAGAAGAAAATCCCCAATGTGGTGAGAAACCGAGACATAATGCTGATGCAGTCCCCGAGCCACAAGAGGAAATCTTGGAGAGAACAAATCACGGAGAAAATACCGGAGTAATGGCTGTATAGTAGTAATTACTGAGCCATAGCAGTTGGCGGAGAAGTCGCCGAATATTTGGTGAGCCATAACAAATTGCAGAGATAAATGGGCGATACAGGTCGTGGTTATGCGAAAGCCCAGGTAACGGCCCACCTTGCTATTGCGGAGAATTCAGAGAGGCGCCAATCGTGGGAGCGGTTTCCCAAAAACCCTCGAATGCGAAAGGGTGGGAGTGCTTTATAACTGTGTCGCCGTACCCCGCGCTCCCACCTTTGCCACTTTGCCATTTCATTTTCCTCCTCAACCCTCACGCTTCTAGATTCATAGCCACATACACTTCCGCCGCTAGCCCCAATCCAGATCTGAGAGATGGCACCGAAGAGGTGAGCTATGAACGCAAAGAAGGCGAGCGCCAGAGCCAGCTGTGATGAAGTGTGGGTGCCGTCGTGCATAGGGGAGGCGGAGCTCAATAGATTGGTGGAGGCGGGCGTTCTTCCTGACCGCGTCACCACCGGATGGTGGCCAGCCCTTGGTGAGCCCTACCCAATGCCTCATACTGAAAAAGCTATAGTATTTGAGGACTACTTTTGGCGCGGATTAGGTTTTCCTGTTCATCCGTTCTTGAGGGATTTGTTGTAGTTCTGGAGAGTCAGTCTGTGCAACCTCCACCCAAACACCATATTGCATATATCTATCTTCATCCATTTCTGTGAGGCATATCTTGGAATCCTTCCCCACTTCAACCTCTTCTGTCACCTGTTCTGGCTGAAGAAGAAGGGCGGTGGTGGTTCCAAGGTGGTTGGCGGCGTATATCTTTAGAGGTGCGATGGAATGGTGGGCGAGTACCTTACTGTGCCACTGAACACATTGCTGAAGGGGTGGAACGCTAGGTGGTTCTATATGAAATAGAGCCATCCAACAATCCGCTGCGACGTCGACCACATCCCAAAGAGCCAAAAGAGCTGGTCGAAAAAACCAAGCAGTGGCGACATGGAGCAGGTGAGGGAACTCCTCGACCTGATAAAAGGCATGGAGATGAATGGAGGACAGGTAGCGGCAAGCTTCATAGTGTGCCAGGTCCAGCCCTACAAGGAGAGGGCCCACCCGGGCTTTGACTTCAAGGGCAACGATGATGGCACCTAGGAGAGACTGGAGGGGCTGACGAGGGATGATGTACTAGAGCTGGCCGCAGAGCTATTCGCTCCAAATGCCTCGTTCAGTGTGTCAAGGCAGACGAGGGCCTTTAACTGTACAAATTCGCCTCCTCAGGTAACCATCCCAATTGCTTTGTTCGTGATGTTTTTTATCCATGATTGTTGCTGAGCAGTGAACTGATTCACTTATGCAAAGATCCATTCATAGGAAAGAGCGGTGTACTTCTCGAGCATGCTGAGAGGCGATTGGCCATGGCAGTGGATGCCCGGCCACCAACGCAGCCTAAAGAAGGTGCCGTCAGTGTCTCATCGGAGTCCGAAGGTGCGGACGCTGGTCGGACAGAGAGTCTATCCCCGGTGTCGGAGAAAGTTCGAGGGAAGAGGGCAGCGGCAGATGAGCCGGCCCGGAAGAAGAGAAACATGACAGGTACCAATCCCCTCAAGCTAGGTGGCATCTCACTTGGCAGCGACGAGACCACTCAGACGCGAAGCGCCACGATGTCCAAGTGGTTGGATGATGACAAAGTGCCAGTGGCTCCTCCACCGAGCACTAAGGCGCCTCCGCGCAACACGCGCACAGAGGATCAATCGAAGGGAGGGGAGGGAGTCCCCGAGCAGCAGGCGAAGGGAGTCCTCGAGCAGCAGGCGAGGGGAGTCCCAGAGCGGTGGGCAGAGGAGAGGCCAACGGCGGAGACCGCGAGACCTCCAGCCAAAGGCACAGGAATCAACCCCAAGGCCGTGGCTGGGGGCTCGGGTAGGCAGCGCTGGTTCAAAAAAGTGTGCCGGCAGGCTGACACGTAAGTATCCTTGCCTTGGAGTTATTTTGTTGTCGTATCCTTATCTCTTTTTGGTGACTGACAAGCTAGTCTGATGCAGCGCAAAGCGTACGGAGGATCGTACCGCGCCCGTCCAGACTGACGAACAACCAAGGGCTTGTCCCAAGGCGGAGGCAACACCAGCAGACCATGTCCTGGAGTCCTTGGGTGCTCGGTTTCCTATGGAGGAGTCAACCGCCGCTGCTGACATACTTGGCGGCGGCGAACGATTGGCGCCGACGGCGGACAGGACAACAACGACGCCCGAGGCAGCAGCGGAAACCGCCGGGACCTCAGGAGCTAAGGCTGGAGTCGCCGATGCCACGCCAGAGGCCAGAGCGGAGAAACCTACAGTGCTTGAGGAGCAGACGGCGCTACTTGAGACATCAAAGGGCGTGGTCGGACACGCTGTCCGGCCACGGAGCCCCCTGAGTGGTGCCTCCATCTATGGAGGAGGAGGAGGAGGTGGAAGAAATCGAGCGTGAGGAATCATGACCTCAAGCTGTCTAAATCCTCCGCAAGCGAGGCGATGAAGTGGTGGTCATTGAGGAGGAGGACACCACCAGGGAGCTCAGGAGGCTGGAGTCCACCCTTTCTAGAGTGATGAAGCAGATCAAGGTCAGTACTGTGTCTGGAGTGCTTGTCTTTGATGTTGGAGATCATAGTTCGTCATAATCATTATGCGTTTGCAGGGGATAACTCGGACTGCCAAGCAGCGCCGCCAGCTGATCAAGAGGATGGCGCCCCTCACCGAGGAGAATGAAAAGCTCAAGGAGGCAATGAACCTTATGGAGAAGAACATCCAGAGAGCCCAGCATGAACAAGACCTTGCTGAATCCAACGCTCAAGACCTAGAGTACCAGAAGGGCGTCCTATCCGAGCATCTGGCGACCGTGTTCGAGCAGCTACATTGTAGGTCTGAGCAGCTGGAACAGAGCTCCAAGTAGGTGATGAGTCTTTGCGATCAGTTGGAACGCAAGTCCGAGCAGCTCAAAAGTATCTCTGAGCAGAGAAAATGTATGGAGTATCGGTGAACTTGCTTTGCATTGTTGAATTATTTTTGGTGCTGACGACCACTGTGCTTGTAGAGCAAGAAGCAAAGCTCGGCCAGCTGTGCCAAACCATTGAGCAACTCTGAGAGGAGAAGACGAAGGAGTCAGGGCGAGCAGACAAACTGGTTGAGGAGCTGAAGGGTGAGTACTTCGTGGTTGGAGTTACTGTTGGAGTAATTTCCTTCCTTGATGGAACCTTATAATGCCTACAGACTACCGTCAAAGGGTCAAGGCATAGTTTGATGTGCTGGATCAACAGGCCAGAAGACCTGGAGGTGGCTCCTCAACCCGATGGCAGGCCACCGCATCCGAACACCATCATCGAGAGGTGCAAGGCGGCGTGGGAGAACTTCAAGAGCTTCAACCGTGATGCCATTGTTATTGCTGTTACTCATGCCCTTGTGGCGATCCAGTCCCACTACCTAGCCATTGACCTTCAGGCGATAGGGGCCAGATTCACCGGAAGGATGGGCGAGACGGAGCATCAGCAGCTGGAAGATGAGGTGGAAGACACGGCAAAGAAGCTGGCTAGCGACATCGACCTGTTCGGTCAGATGGATAGCGATGGCGACGCTCGGTGATCTGCTCAGAGAGTTATGCTGTATTAACTAGAGAGAGTAGTTAGAATGTGCAAGGGGGCAAACATACATTTATGTATATGTATAAATGTTGTAAAGTGACAAGTGCATGTTTATGCAGTTTGCTAGTAGCGCGGTGAAAAAATCATTGTAGTGTTAACCCTAACGCAATTATACTGAACTCTTTGACATTTATAAGTAGCGTCCGAGCAGTTAGTTCGTTACTGAACTCTTTGGCTTAGCTAGCCCATAGTCCCTAACGTCGAGCGCAGAGCCCGTGCACATGTAGGAGGAACAGGCGTGGCCAAGGAACTGTAGCCGATCACCCATAACGCAGAGCACAGAGCCCGTAGCATGTGTAGGGAGAGATCAGAGACTGGGTCTTCTCCATAGAGAACAGAGCGGAACATATGTTGCTCGGTGGTTGGTGAATTAACTATGAGATATACATAGTATAAGTGGCATCCGAGCAGTTAGTTCTTTCACTGAGCTCTTTGGCCTTGGCTAGCCCATAGTCCATAACGTCGAGCGTGGAGCCCGTGCACGTGTAGGAGGAACAGGAATGACCAAGGAACCGCAGCTGACCACCCATAACGCAGAGCGCGGAGCCCGTAGCACATGTAGGGAGCGATCGAAGACTGGGTCTTCTCCATAGAGCACAGAACAGAACGTGTGCTGCTCGGTGGTCAGCGAAATATTTTGGAGATATGGAGAAACGCGGTGGAGTGTTTATGGCGATCACATGTTGGAGGTATGGAGAAACATGGCGGAGCAGTTATGACGATCACATGTTGGAGATAAGGAGAAACATGGTTGAGCAGTTATGGCGATCTCGTATTGGAGTTCGTTAAGGAGTAGCTTAGAGCTTTGGTGACCGTAAGTGGAGATTAAATTGTAATGGAGAAATAATGGATACAAATTATGGCGACCAAAACTTTATTCATCATGGAGTGGAGAATACATATCTGGAGTGTTTCAAGGATAGAAACGTATAAGGTGCTCGATGTGCCATGAATTGGGGATATCGATTCCATCCAAGTCACATAGCTGATAAGACCCTGGTCGAGTAACCTCTTTGACAACGTAAGGACCTTTCTAGGGGGAGGAGAGCTTGTGCATCCCTTCGGTTTTTTTGTTTCTACGAAGAACGAGGTCACCGACAGCAAATGAATGACCTTTGATGTTGTGGTTGTAGTATATTCGTAAGCCTTCTAGGTATTTGGCTGTGTGGATACAAGTGATCAGGCGTTCTTCCTCAGCCCTATCGATGTCCTCTACCCGAACAGCTATGGCTTGCTCTTCATCATAATTTTCCACCCTAGGTGCTCGGAAGGCAACGTCCGCTGGTAGTATGGCTTCTGAGCCATAGACCAAGAAATATGGAGACACACCGGTGCTATGACTAGGCTGAGTGAGCAGTCCCCAGACCACAACTGGTAGCCCTTTGAGCCATCTACCTGGATGCTTTTCTTCTTTCTGATATAGCCTCTTTTTGAGGGCATCAAGGATCATGCCGTTCGCCCTTTCAACCTAGCCATTGGCTCTAGGATGGGCAACAGAGACGTATTTAACGAAGATGCATCAATCTTTGCAGAAGTCCCAAAAATGATGACCAGTGAATGTGGTTCCGAGGTCAGTGATAATGCTATTCGGGAGACCGAATCTGTGGATGACAGCTTCGAAGAGCTCTACTGCTTTCTTTGCAGTAGCCGAGACAAGCGGTTTGTACTCGATCCACTTGGAGAACTTGTCGATGGCGAAGTACACGTACCGAAAACCACCAAGCACTGGCTTGAAAGGCCCGATCATGTCCAGTCCCCAGCATGCGAAGGGCCAGGAAGCTGGGATGGTCTGCAGTTCTTGTGCCGGCACGTGTATTCTGCAGTATCCCTTCCTTGGCACTTTTCCTCATCAAGTTGCTGTCCACCAGCACGTAATGCTCGCTTCGACGGATTTGGCGTTTGGTTTTAGTCTTGTCGGTGGGTACTTCGGCGCTGGTGAGGTGCTTGATGAACTGTTCCCTCCAATCGATGGCCGGCGAAGGTACCGTAAGTACCAGCTGCTTAGCGGGGGGAATTTCCTAAACTTCCTTCTCTTCCTTAATGGATGGCGCCAAAAGATCTTGAATGAAGACCCCAGGTGGAATCATGGCGTGAGAAGAGCCTATCTTGGATAGGTGGTTGGCAAGCTGATTTTGATCTCGTACCACATGGTGGTACTCGATACCGTTGAATTTTCCTTCAAGCTTCCTGATTTCGGCGCAATATGCATCCATCTTTTCACTAGAGTAGGACCAATCTTTGTTGAGCTGGTTGATGACCAGCGTGGAGTCCCCGTATACCATGAGGCGTTTGACACCAAGCTCAACGGCTATACAGAGTCTATGGAGGCTCGCTTCGTATTCGACGGCATTGTTGGAGACCAGAAAATGTATTCGGAGAACGTATCAGAGCTTATCCTTGGTCGACGTGAAGAACAGAATGCCCGCACCAGCACCATTGATGTTGAGGGTACCATCAAAGTACATCACCCAGTGCTCGGGGCAAGTAGCGGCGATGGGCTCTTGGATCTCGGTCCACTCAGCGATGAAATCAGCGAGCGCCTTACACTTGATGGTAGGCTTGCTTCTGAATTTGATGGACTAAGTGCCGAGCTCGACAACCCACTTGATGATGCGGCCGTTAGCCTCTTTGTTGTGGAGAATGTCCCCCAGAGGGAACTCGGTGACCACGGTAATCTTGTAATACTCGAAGTAATAGCGGAGCTTGCATGACGTGATCAGAATAGCATATAGTAGTTTCTGAACTTGAGGATAATGAGTTTTGGGCTCGTTAAGGACCTCGCTGATGAAGTAGACCGGACATCGCACCTTATAGGCATGCCTAGCCTCCTCGCGTTCGATGACGATAGTTGTGCTAACGACGCAAGAAGTGGCGGCGATGTAGATCATTAGAGTTTCGTCTGGTCGAGGTGCTGTCATGAACGGAGGCTTTGTTAAAAACAACTTGAGCTACTCAAAAGCTATATCTACCTCCTCCGACCAGGAAAAGCGCTCGGAGGCTTTGAGGAGTTTGAAGAAAGGTAGTCCCTTTTCGCCGAGGCGCGATATAAAGCGGCTGAGAGAAGCCATGCAACCTGTAAGATTCTGTATATCCTTGATGCATGTTAGCCATTTCATGTTGGTGATGGCGGAGACCTTGTTGGGGTTGGGTTCGATGCCACATGCGCTGATGATGTAGCCTAGGAGTATATCGGACAGAACTCCAAAGATGCACTTTGAAGGGTTCAGCTTCCATCGGTAGCTTTTTAGGTTGTCGAACATTTCTTCGATGTCGGCGATGAGATTATCGGCGGTCTTGGACTTGATGACCACATCGTCGATGTAAGCTTCGATGTTGCGGCCGATCTGTTGATCGAGGCACATCTGGATGGCCCTTTGGTAGGTCGCCCTAGCGTTCTTGAGTCTAAAGGACATGGTTGTGTAGCAGTACGCACCGAAAGGTGTGATGAACGACGTCTTGATCTGGTCTTCTTCCTTGAGGGAGATCTGGTGATTGCCGGAGTAACAGTCGAGGAAGGGGAGCAGTTTGCAGCCAATGGTGGAGTCTACAACCTCATCTATCCGAGTTAGACTGAAGGGGTCTTTAGGGCAGTGTTTGTTAAGATCAGTGTAATCAACGCATATTCTCCATTCTTTATTCTTTTTTTGATCGAGAATAGGGTTTGCTAACCACTCAGGATGATACACTTCTTTTATGAATCCAACAGCTAGGAGCCGTTTTATTTCTACCCTAATAGCCTCCTTCTTGTCTGGCGTGAATCGTCAGAGTTTCTACTTGATCAGTTTGGCGGTCGACGAGATATTCAAGGAGTGCTCGATCTTCTCCCGTGGTACCCCCAGCATGTCTGTAGGTTTCCAAGCAAACACGTTGGTGTTGGCACATAAGAAGGAGATGAGCGTGCTTTCCTATTTGGGGTCAAGGTGAGCCCCAATCTTGATGGTCTTGGAGGGGTCGTCAAGGCCGAGGCCGACTTCCTTGGTTTCTTTGGACTTGGCGAAGGCGCGTGGAGGCTCTAGCGATGGGATCTCTAGGTCGTCGGCGAGCACTATTTTGGCATCGGTGACCACACTGGCCATCTAGATGGAGAGGTCGATGGCTTCGGCGAGGGCGAGGCTCTCTATCTCACAGGTGTAGGCAATGGAGAGGATGGCCCATAGGGCCAGGACTCCTGCAGGTGAAGGCATCTTCAGCACCAGATAAGCGTAGTGCGGTACAGCCATGAACTTGGCCGAAGCTGGCCGACCAAGTATGGCGTGATAGGTGGTTGTAGGACCCAATTTTAAAGACAAAACCAGATACACACTATATGTGAGCCCAGGAAGTCAAATCTCACATATAGCCACAAATAAGGGTAATATCAAGAGACAATACTTATTACATAATGTATTAGTAAAAAGGAAAATAACCTCAGAGTAAAGACAACAGAAAATCGACTTCGATCTTCAAGCGAAGACTCCAAATCCATAGGGACGACTGACTGGTTGACCACAAGCCTAACTCCTCCAAACCAGCAATCTGGTACCCATTCGGGATTTTTATCCAAAGTATAGAAAAGTAAAGTAAGTGTAAGTACATGTTGTACTTAACAATTAAATCATGGGGTTCATGAGGCTCAAAAGGCTGACACTGGTTTACTGCGATTAGCTTTAATAGGTCATCTTTTTTTTAAGCAATTGAGTGGCAAAGAATTTATCATTCCCATAAACACATGATCAGGTAAACATGAATAATGTATAGCATAAACAATTAATTATTAGCACAATTGTCCATTAGTGATCATCTCTATTCCATAAGGGTCCAAGGCCGCTCGTGACCGTGAGCACGGCTGATATATCAGTTTTATACTCTGCAGAGTTTGTACACTTTCACTATGAGTTGTGATTTACCCTTTCGCCCGAGGTAGCTAATCTCTTGACCCACTTCTAAGGAAGGTCGGCAGGGTTCACTATGAAGCCTTTCAAAGGTTCGTCTAACAAGTTAGGGCTGCTAGGCGTGTGTGGCCCTTCTCTAGGAGTGGCACGCGTGGGCATCGCAGCACGGTACACACAACCTAGCAGAAAAGGAAACATACCCTTATGCGCCATAAAGGTAACCACTAACAAGCTAGAAAAGGTCCTCATACTGAGCTAAAGCCAGAGCCATATAGCCCTCATAGTTGTACTGTAAGTCCTAGATGATCGCTTACAGATAAGTCCTTAGGGAGAGGAATCTGAAGTATTTAGAAAGTAGCTAAACACTCCAGCCCCCTGTTTCCACGTTACTAAAAAGTCATGTTTTAATGTTTATTGCATATACCATTAGTCAAGATACAAGATCATGGTTTTGATTAATCACTAGCAAAAACTACCCAATGCAATAACCCAAAGGTTTCAAGGTACAAGATATCAAATATCTAGGATATCCTTATTGGGAACAAGGTAGACACATGCAATATGAATTTAGTGATTAAATGTGAGTAGGTAACAAGGATGGTCCCATGCTATACTTGTCTTACACACCGATCCTTTAGTAAGCTTTAATCTTCAATGTCCTTCTTCTTCTGGATTACCACGTATATCTCACCGACTGGACGTAATCGTAGAACATCACACAAACATCCATACACATACATGCATAGCATACAATTGCATCTATATCAGAACAGTACACCAATCATAGAAAAATAAGTATAAGAGATTAAAATATGATTCTACGCATCACTACGAACACACAATCGCGAGAAGCACTCTAATCGGAGCTACGGTTGAAAAGTTACAACTACTGAGAGATTTGCTTTATACGTGGAAAAGAAAACTATAGGCTTCATTTATGTTAACTTTATTAATTCATATATATGAAAGAAATTTTATAAATAATATTGATTCAATTAAGTCAATTTTAGATTTAAATTATAAAACAAAAGTAAAACAAATCATATTTTATATATAAAACCCAGTTGCATAATCATTAATCAAGATATGATTTAAACTATGATTTTTATGAAATACTAATATAGTTAACATCATTACTAATGCGTAGATCTCATCGTTATGAAACAAACGCAACTTGAACGGACTATTTTGGAGTTAAAATGAATAAGTTATGATTTAAACAAGTTTTCATTTAGTTAAATAATAAATTAAATATACCCATGAATTTCAAGTGTTGAAAACATGCCTAACAGTAGTATAAACACATAGATAACGTAAATACGGTCCTAACGCAATTTGAACGGATCAAATCGGACTTAAAACGCAAAAGTTACGCATGAAATAAGATTCAATGGCATTCCTGTAATTAATTGAACTCAATTTTGAATTAAAACAATTAAAAATATATAATTTCACGGTTGCTGGACTGCGGGTACTAATTTTGGAAAATATAGGGCCTAAATGAATAAAAATAGGACTGTAAAATAATTCTTTTGAACTGATCTGGACTGAGGGTTTATTCTACAAAAACAGGAGGGCTTTTATGCAAAACAGGCACGGCTTTGACTACGGGTTGACTGCGACGCTGACTCCGTAGACACGTGGCGGCCACTGGTTGGCGCGGTGCACCATGCGGGCGGTGGACGCGCTGATATGGAGCCATGGACCGAGTCCATGGCTCGCGATGGACCGCTTATACACCAAAACGGTGAGTTCTAATCGTGGCCATTCATCCATGATCCGACGGCGTAGGTGAGTGCGGGCGAACCATGGTGGCTGCACAGTCCAGCCGACGAGGACACCATGGACGGCGGCGACCGGTGCTTGCGGATACAATATTTTAGGGTGCCAACTACCGAAACGGCGGCCCAGGGAGGTGGAGAAAGTCACCGTGAGTCCAACGGCGACGGTCGTAGTGTCCAGGAAGGCTCCAAAGAGGCGGGTTGACGGCGGTGGCAATGGCTAGAGATAGAGCACGGCGGGGGTGAGGGCGATTCTGTTCAAATCGTGACCAAAAACAAGAGATGGAGGTACCTACGGGCACGGGGGAACACGGTGGAGCCTCGAGAAACGTCGGCGTCGAGAATAGCGCTCAGGAGAGGTGGATTGCCGGCGGCGGGGTGTTGTTGGATGCGAGCAGAGGAAAGGGGAGAAGGAGGGGTGCGGCCCGGGGCTTTATAGGCAGGTGGGGCTACGGTAAAAGGAAGGGGAGCGGGGACGCTGCGATTTGCTGCCTTCCTTGCCTGCGCGGAGGACCAGTGACTTGCCGTGGAAGCAGCGCCATCGGCGGGCGACGGAAGGAAAGAAACGCACCGGAGAAGAAAGGAAAGGGGGAGCGTGGGGCGCTGACAAGCGGGACCCGTGAGGCAGTGAGGGAAAAGGGGCGGCGTGCGGGCGTGGGTCTTGAAGGCTGAGCGCGTGCGGGCGTCTGACGATGTGGGCCAGCGGCGCAGTGCAAGGGAGGAGCAGCTTGCGGCAGGCGCATGCGCGCGAAGCGGGCCGGGGCGTCAGTTGGGCCACGTGGTGAGCAAGCTGGCGCGCTAGAAAAGGAGAAGGGACGGGCAGCTGTGCCGGCAAGCGGGCCGAGCGCGGGAGGGAAGGAAGAGGAAAGGGCCGGGCTGGTTCTGGAGTTGGGCTGAAAAAGGAAGAAAAGAAGATTTTCAAATAAAAATCCTTTTCTGTTTTTAGTTTTCAAATCCTAAGCCAAAATCAAATCAAATTCAAATATGTTCTCAATATAATTTTCATCTCAAATATAAATGAGCAACTTTGGTAAGTTTCCAAAAATAAATTTTACCATTTTTTTAAATCCTCTTATTTTAAAATTTTCTTTTCTTTTATTTCAAAGCCATTTTAAATTTCATTTCAAAAGCATTTTAACCATTTTGACTTTTCAATTAAAGTCACTCAACTAATAAAATCAAATGCAATGGCATGTATGCTCAAACATGTTGCTACCTGATGATGTATTTTAATTTAATGAAAATTTTTATTTTCCTATATTTCATGAGCACAAAAATTCCAATTTAAATCATTTTGGCTCTATTTTAAAAGGGGTAATTTTTAGGGTGTTACAGTGGTGTTGAAGTCGGCGACGTAAAAGTTGATGTGCACGACGCGGTAGTTGCTTGCCATGCCGAACTGTACTGGTAGGGTGATCTCTCCAAGCGGTTTGGATGCCCCGCCAGGTACCACACCCCAGAAGGAGGAGTCGAAGGGTGTGAGATCTGTTATCCCGAGGCCCATCTCCTTTAGGGCTCCAGCGAAGAGGAGGTTCAGAGCGCTCCCACCGTTGACAAGCACTTTTCTAAAAAACACTTTCTGAACGGTTGCATCAAGGACAAGGGGGAAACGCCCTATGTAGGGGATGTCCGCCCACTGGTCGGCCTTGCTGAAGGTGATGGGGACCTCAGACTAGGGGCGATAGCTGGGGTTGGCGGCGGCGTCTTCCGCATTAATGGTGAGCACCCGACGGGCGGCGAGCTTCTGTTCTCTTCTGCTCTCGGTGGAGGTGAGGCCCCGAAGATGGTGGCGACCACCTTGTCGTGATCATGGAAGGCATTATTATTGCCCCCAGGTGGTCAGCGGCCTCCGGCGCCGTCGTTGTTGTCATCGTCTGGCTTTTTGGCCTGGAATTCCTTAGCCAAGCCCCGTCGTTCATCTTATGCTTGGCGTTCTTATGGAGAGGGCATGGGCCATTGAGGATCTTCTTGTATTGCTCGTCATAGTTGCTCTTGGCTCGAGGCTCGTCAACAGTGGTGATGATATGGTCTGGTCGGCGGCGGTGATATTGACCAGACTTGGAGCCTTCTGGCCGATCACGGCCACTGTCCTGATGGTGACTGCGGTCGTCGTAGCGACGGTCATTGTGGCGTCTATCGTTAGGGCGATCATCGCTGTGGTGAGTTGGGCGATGAATGCCCACATCCTCATTGAAGCGCACTTTGACTTCTTCGGCGTCGGTGTACTGGTTGGTGGTCGCAATCATCTCGCCAATCCCTGTGGGCGGCTTATGGTTGAACTTGGAGCGGAGATCGCGGTGATGGAGTCCTTGAACGAAGGCGGTGATGACCTTAGCTTCCATGATGTTAGGAATAGAATTCCTCATCTCAGAAAAGCATCTGATGTAGCTACGAAGGTGCTCGGATGGCTTCTGGTAGATGCGGTTCAGATCATGCTTGGTGCCCGGCCGAGTGCATATAGCCATGTAGTTGTCGGTGAAGACCTTCTTCAGCTCTTCCCAAGATCCGATCGAATTTGGGGCGAGGTTTGTGAACCAGTTCATGGCGGTTGGCGTTAGCATGATGGGAAGATAATTCACCATGACACTGGTATCTCCTCCGGTGGTGCGGACAGCAGTGGCGTAAGCCTGTAGCCATTATGTGGGGTTCATCCTTCCCTCATAGGGCTCGACCCCAGTGATTTTGAAACCATGGGGCCACTGGAGTGTTCAGAGCGCCCTTGTGAATGCTAGGGGCCCTTTGGGGTTGTCAGCGCCGTAATCTGCAGCGTTGGCGGTGTTGAGCGGCTCAAGAGCTGAGTCCGGGCTACCGAACTCCTGCTCGTATTCTTGATGGTGGCGTACTTCTTCTTCATGGCAACCGAAGCGGCGTTCATCGATACGTCACCGCGCATCTCGAAGATTGTGGAGGTGCACTCGAGCGTCCTGGTCGACCTCTTGGTCATGTTGGCGGTGATGTTCATTGTGGTTGCCCCTAGCTCCCCCTGGAGGGGTTGTCTATCGTCACGGTGCTGGTCAGTGAAATGACTCGGGCGGCGATCAGATTTGGGCACGGCTGATCGACGAATTGAGCTTGTGGAGTATGAAGGTCTCTGATCCTGGCGGATCTCGTTGACCTAGCAGTGTGCCGCTTTAAGCATGGCAGCAACCTTGGTGACCTCTGGTGTTTGTAGGAGCCGGGCGAGCTCATTGGCAGCCACGACGAAGTTGGCACTTGGGGTCTTGTAGACATTGTGGCCGTCAACGCGGACAAACTTGTCATTGAGGTTGCATTAGAGTGGCCTTTCTTGCGAGTCAAGCTGAGCCTCGGCCATCACAAGGGTAGCCTCGTTTGCTTAGTGCGGCACAAGGTTGATGTTCCTGTTGACGTGGGTGGCACGGTCCTCCTCGGTCTCCCCATCCCGCGGGGGGCAGTCGACGCTAACGTTGAAGATTGCGCCCCCACGGAAAGGAGGGAGAGGAAGTTGCTCGGTGGTGGTTTTAGCGAGAATCTCCATAGAGCCCTAGGACTCGGACTCTAGATTCTCCTCTAGGATGGTCTGCAGGGATGCTCTGCGGCATCGGCCAACATGTAGCTTGTTGACAGTCGGCGGGAGCTGGTCGGCGATCTAGTCGGTGAGAGGATGGACATCTCCAACCTAGTCGGCAAATTTGCCCCTTAGGGCATCTTGGTAGGTGGCAACGATGTTGGTGAGCCCAAAGGGTAGGGCCGTAACCCCTAGAGTTTCCCAAGCAGCCTCCGATAGATCTGGTCGGCGCCGAAACGAGAGTGTCCAGAGCCGATTCTGCAATGGAGAGGCAATCGCGAGCTTCTGACCAACCTAATCGATGGATGCGATCAGATCGTCATTGTTGACTTGCCTCCTCTCGTAACGAGGAAGCAGGTGGCGAGTTGTAAATGAAGGTGACCTCGGAGGCGGTTCTGAGATTAGATCTACAGTCACAGGTGTTGGGGTGATCAGCACAGAATCGATCTGCACCGGCTCGATGAGCTCTCTAACTCCGTCAGTGTTGATGATCCACGAGATTGATCCGACCGTGAAGATCTAGCCGGGTTGTGGGAGGGACGAAGAGTCTATGGAATGTACTATCTTGTTTGATATAGAAACAACACGCACACCCCTACCTGGCGCACCAATTGTCGACAGAATATCATCGACAGTCCTCCGAGGGGTATCCCACGAAGGTAGATTGATTGGTAGAGATGCGTGTAATCGAGAACAAGAAGGCAACAGAGACACATGAGTTAGACAGGTACAGGCTATCAGTATGACGTAATACCCTAGTCCTGTGGTCTGTTGGATAGTATTGGCTATCGTATGATATTGCGTGAGTTTGGAGGGGTCCCTGCCCGCCTTATATAGTCCGGGGGGCAGGGTTACAAGTCGGTTAGATCTGAGAGATAACCAAAAAGTAATAACATATTACAGGAATCATAGGATCATACGTATCCTATCAGATCTCATAGTATCTTCACGGTATCTTCTCGGTTTCTTGCGGGAGCGTCGAATAGCATCGCGCCCTGCAAGGCTTCGTCTGGTGGGCTGGGCCGCCCTTGGGGCATAGCCCATGTGGTATGTCGTGGGTATCCAGGGTCATACCCCCCATAGCTGGCCTGCAGGTGGGGCCTATCATCTTCTTGTAGTATTCTATGGTGGGTTGCCTTCTGGTGTCTTCTAGAGTCTTCTGGAGTTGTTTTCATTGTGGATAAGCATGATTAATTTTGATGATTAGGTCCACCTTGATGGTTTTTTGAATAAACCCTGCTGAAAACATAGATTCACTAAAACTCGTGGAATTTGTTAGTTTAAACCCCTAAACCTATGTTGGTGATCATTTTCACATATTTATACAAGTTATATTGATGGTTTATGATGGGTGTTAACTACCGTCAACAAACTCCCCAAGCCTAACCTTTGCTCGTCCTTGGGTAGTGCTAAACCCCACAATGAATCAGGAGTAGCTATGATGTTTTCACTCCTCAAAAGTACACATGTGTTCAAACAAGAATTCTCCTCCGGATTAGAATAAACTGATCTGACTTTCAAACTTACCCATATTACCTTCAACCATGGGGCTTCTTAGCCTTCATTTCGGTCTTGAGCAATTGAAAGATAGAAAGATCAAGTTAAGCACTATGTCTCAAGTTCTTTGTTCAACCATTATTTTGGAGTTTTTAAAGGTTTTCGAAACAAAACTCAGAGCTTCCATTGTATGACACTCTCAAGTCTTTCAATATTTGTGGTATTTGTGGATCCTTACCGAGGCAATAATGATGTTATGCCTTTTGTCTCCCTATAGCTAAGGCTTATGTGGAGCTCATAAGAGTGGAAATAGCATGAAAGAGCATACTTGCAATACATATATTGTAAAGTCAAACCTTGGATCCAAAGTGAGTTGAGTCATACAATCAAATTAAGATGTGCATGTGTGTGGATGTATGGTGAATACATATGGTGGCTAATCCTAATTCTACTATGCTCCTTGAAAACATATCTCTCTTTTGAAACTTGGAAAATACTTTTGCAAGAAAACATGGGCTATCTTATTCATCTCTTTTATTTTCTTTTTTTTCAGGCAGGCATCGGAGTACCCATTGTTTTCAATATCTCGAATGCTTGTCCATTTTTTTCTCAACTTTTTTTATGAATAACTTTTGCATAGCCCATGCCTCTTTTCCGCAACAAAACTTTTGAGAGATAGCAACAAGAACTTGGAGCATTTATTTGGTGGATGGAAAACCTATCAAGCATGTTTTTGGTGTTTACTCCCAATGTAGAAGTAAAACACTTTTGGGTGGATCTAAATGGAATGGCATGTTTTTGCTCCTACTCCCAGTGCGGGAGTAGTGCATATTTGGGTGGTGTGTACGTGATCTTGATTTTAAGAGCATGACAAACCTCTCATAAGGGTCAACAAAGCTTGACTAGACTCAATACAAAACAAGCAACATTTATGAGTGGAAGTTTTTCTAGTCTAAACATCATGTATGGCTCTGGTAGGAATTCTTGCTTTTCATACAGGAGCTCATCATGTAGCATTTTTATGTTTTTCAAAAGATAAATCTCCAGAACTTTAGTATCACTTAGAACAAGATAAACAGAAGCTCAGACCTTCTCATACGATATCTGCCAATTACCTAGACCTAGATCAAGCATATGCTACCCATGAGTTTTAAGTTCAGAGTAAATTCTTACATCAAAACATCTTGTTGGGTTCATAAACCCGGGGACCCTCGCGGAATGGCTTCCTAGCAAAGGCTCGGCCCAAGTAGACAATGCGCAACTCATGGGCTGGCCTAGGTATCTAAATATCAGGCCAGAAGGGCGATGCAATCACTGATCGAAAGGTCTGGCCGAGGAGGAGCGGCACCCGTTTTCCGACTCCGACCCACCTCTCCGACCGGAGCACTCGCTTCGGTCTCTAGCCCGCCTCCGGTCGTCCTCTCCGACCGGAAGGCCTGGCCAAAGCATTACTTTCGACTCCAACCCCACGGCTCTAACCGGGGTACGTAAAGGCCCTACTCACTAGTCTTCTCCGACTGGCGCAATCAGAGCTGACTGGGGCCAACCGATCGGGGACGCCCATTCGGTAAGGACCAGGAAACGGACGGAGAAAGTAAGATAGGGCGCACAAGTTAAACCGCAATACCGGGGTCCATACCCTATACACCTACGAAAACAGTACTCTGCAACCTCCCTAGCATGGCAGAGCCCAACCAGTGTTGTAGGCACCGACATTTTCCCCTACAGTATTGTGGGCGCCATTAAACTCGCATACGGTGAGCCCCCCCACATGCCTCTGGGCATCGACAGTATTGTGGGCACCGGCTTTTACCGTACCGGACGAACATGGTAAAACCCCTTGCATGCCACCAAGTATCAACAGTGTGGCAGGCGCCGATGTCTGCCATACCCAAAGAAGACAACACCACCTCCCACGTGCATCTAACATTCAACAGTATTGTGGCCGCCTACCATCATCCTGTATTCGCCAGCGTGGGTAGCAAGGCTCGGTAGCATACGTACTCTCTCCCTCTCACTTGTAAGGCCATCCCCTTCATCTATAAAAGGGGATGCGCTCTCTCCCAAAAGACTCAGTTAATCTAGGTTGATAGATTCATTCAAGTCATTTCAGATTCATTAGATCGACCAAGTTCACTAGCACACAACCATAGAACCGCCAGGTTCGAACCACAAGCACATGCTTGAACACTTAGCTCATAGCGGAGCTCCTGTTGCTCTCAGCCCTTCCGACCGGAGTCCGACCGGACCTCTTGTACCCCCCATCTTTCTCCTTCTCGTTTGTAACCCCACTGCAAACTTCGAGCACCTGGGCTTAGGAATAAAGTCACCGACCAACTCAAACTGGACATAGGGCACATTGCCTAAACCAGTATAAACCTTTTGTCATTGAGTGCTAGGCCACCTCCGATCACAACATATGGCAAAACTACAAATATTCACTTGTTGGTCACTTTTTGCACCGATAGTTGGCGCCGTCCGTGGGGATCGAACCCATGACCACGTATCGCGACACCGACTCGTGGCCTCACTCCCCACCAGGGTAATGGGGACGCAACAGATGAGTCGCTCCACCCACTCGCCACTACAACCGCTAAGCGCAGCAGAAGAGGCCGCATCGGCGCCTCGTCTTGACTTGATGACCTCTCCGCACCAATCGCCTGTACACGAGCGGCTCGGGCCAAACCGAGGTACACGCAGCAGCGACCGGAGTCCTAGCCCGGATGGCTCAGGACCACGGACCTTTGTCCAACGCCTCCAGCGAGCACCGCTCCCGCTGCGCTCCAATGGAGGCTGAGGCAAAGGCAAGGCCAAGCGCCAGGATCAGGACGACGGCCCCTCCACGTAGAAAGGGAAAAAGAATAGAAAAGATCACCGCCGACCGGTCAACTCCGCATTGGTCACCACGGCTGATCACATGGGCAAGCAGCCCCAGCAGGACCCTCCAGGCCACTTCCACAAGCTCATGGATAGCCCGTGCACCAACCACGTCTACCCCGTCAAACACCTCTACAAGGACTGCGAGCTCCTCAAGCGCCTTTTGCGATAGGCTAGCGGGCCAAAGGAAGAAAAAGGCGCAGAAGCAGCGGCCAAGATAGGGTGCGTAGCGGACAAGGATTCAGACGACTAAAGGTTGAAGTGATCCGACCGGGCATCTACCGAGTGAAGGATGACAACGACGACATTCTCACCAAACGCTTGGAACAACTATGTCATTTTCTCTTCCCCTAAATTTCAGTCTTACCATTGTTTACTTAGCGTTTGCTCCTATAAGAGCACCCCGACCCGAACACTTTTTGGCCTGGGTCGCTTAGGGGCTCCACGAGGGTACACTACTACCTCTCTTTTTTGTTTACTATCATATGGTGAAACTCCTTCTTACCCAAACAAAAGGGTAGTTCGTTCCTTTAATTTGCCTTACGTAGCTTTGCTTTAAAACATTCCGACCGATCGCACCCCTCCTTTTCCTATGGTTACAAGCAGCTAAGCCTCGCGGGCCACGCCCTGGGCTCCCAAGGTTGCAGCCTATGGGACGAATGGGCAAGTACAAGAAAGAAAGAATAAAAAACAAAATTATGCTAATGGAAAACTTAGGAACGAAAGGGACAAGCTTCCCCGAACGGAGTGACTCCATCACAAAAAATGAAACCGACTGTAGTCGTTAAGTACACAAGAACATTTACACGGGGGCTCCCCCACAAACTTAAACTTTTTACATCTACTAAACTACTTATACTGTACAAGCTATTGGGGTGGCTCGGTGGCATATGCTATCAGTACGACCGGTGAAGGCGTGGGTTGCTCACTCACCAGCGAGACAACATTCAGCTCGGTCGACACCGGGGCCATGTCCACCTCCAACCCAGGCTCTGTGCCATCTACAGGCTAGGCGACGTCCCCTCGATGCACGCTTCTGGCCATGTCTTCACGGCGGACATCCATCACCTACTGCACAGAGACTTGCTCTGCCACCAACCCAGCGTGCGGTAGCAAGCTCTCCCCGAGCGTTTGGATGTCCTCCATGCTCAAGCCGTCAGCATACCCACTATAGATAGTCTCGAAGTCTAGGTTCAGGTGGTACGTCGCCACCGATGTCAACACCCGCGACGCTCCGTAGAACAACCCACTTGAGATAAGGTCCTAGACCGCATCCAGGACCTTCGCCAGCTGGATAGTGGGTGCGCTAGTACTTGGCGCCGACCCGAAGACCTCCGAGATGACAAGCTAGGCAACATTATGGATCTGGTCAAGTTCCCCCTCGAGAGCACGTCGCTCTTCATGGGACTTGACCAGCTCCTCTGCATTCCGACCAAAAGTCACCTTGACTGTCTCCAGGTCCCGCTCCAGCGACTTCACCTTTCCGCCCAGCTCTGAAAGAAGGGCGACAAGCTCAGAAATAGGCTGAAGGAAGAAACCAACACGATAAAAAACAAAAAGGGTATGTATCAAGGCGAAAGTTCTCAAGGGTGGAGAATTCCTCCGCCTGCCGGGCCACCGGCTGGCGTAGCCGGGCGCTTGCCTCCTCCATCCCCATCACCCAGCCCCAAAGCGCGAGCACTTCCCGGTCTACCTTCGACCGGGCCTTCCGCTCTGACTCCAGGGCCTTCCGCGCCAACTCTAGGGTGTTCCGCTCCGACACCAAGGCGCTCTGCTCTGACTCAAGGGTCTCCAGGGATTTTTGGAGCGCTGCCTCGGTGTCCGCCAGGGATGTCCGCAACCCCGCCTCAGTCTCCACCTGGCGGGCGTTCGCCGCCTCAAGCCCCCTCTCGACGACGGTCGCCTGCTTTGCTGCACATTGCCCCTCTGCCCGAGTCGCGGTCGCCTCGGTCGCCCTGTCCTAGGACTTGCGGTGGGCGGACTCTAGCTAATGCTCAAGTGCAGCCACCCGGGCATGCTCGATCCGGAGGAAGTGGGACTTGCGGGATGACATCTCCTTGAGACCCTACGAAAAGCAAGCATGCTGAGGCAACCAACAAGATATTCAGAGGTCAAGGACAAATATGGGAAACTCACCCCCGCGGCGAGCTACAGGTCGACCTGGACTAACTGCTGGGGGGACTTAACCCGCTCCTGGGCATCCTCGAGCTTCAAGGATAGGTTGGCAAGTTCGGACACTGTGGCAAGTCCTTTCCCCCCAAGGATGTCCCAGAGCTGACACTCCTAGGAATCTTGAAGGATGAACTGCACCATTGCCGGGTCCTCGGGGGAGGGCCACTCCAGGTGACCCTCTGGTAGCCCGCCGGAGGGCCTAGCCTCCGACTGAACCACCACCAGCTCTTGCAACGACACCACTGACCCGAGGGGCACCACCCCCGGAAGGGAAGGGCTCACCGCTGCCACCCTGTTCCCCCCGCCACTTGCCACGACGTGCTGCAGGGTGGGCCTCCAAGCCTCCTGCATGGGAGTGGGGGCGATGCTCAACCCCATCATTGCCCAGCCGTTGACAAAAAAAAAGTGCAGGTAAGTCGTACCCCAAAAAGACTCAACAACAAAAGATCGAAAAGCAACAAAATAAAACCATACCAGAAGGTAAGCGGTACAACTCTAAAGGCAAGACCCGATCTCGAGGGGCCTGTAGGGCAAGGACCGCTCCCAGGCTATGACCCATGCAACCTCACTTCAGCTGGGGGCAGAGTCGTCCCAGCCGGCTCCTGCATGGCCTGCGGGTCATCGTGACCCTCGGCTTAGGATGCCCTGTTCAGAGCAGCAGGTGGGGCTTCCTCTAGCTGTGAGTCATGCGCCAGCACCAGTCCTAGCGACGCACGGGAGCCAGCTTGCTCCTCAGACCACCCGGCATGCTCGGCCATGTCAGCGGCAGGCGGGGACGGGACCGGTGACCCCACCGAGGGGCGCGGTGACCGCGTCCACTTCGCCTCCCGATCACCGATGGCGTCCGCGTTCGCCGCATGCTTCCTTGGCATGGGAACCACCGCGCGCCTCTCCACCTCCTGCTCATCACCAGCGGACATCGCCGCAGGGTTGCGATGCTCCACCAAGGTCACAACGACCTCCCGACTTCCCTCCTCCTCGGAGAAAACCATGTCATCCACATCTGTGGGATCCTCTGACTTGAGCTCTAACTCAACGTCGCTCCTATGTTCCCCAGCCTTCACGCGCCGGATGATCTCCTGCTCCTTCTCTTGCTTCCACCGAACCTCCTTGGTTCTCTTCTTCTTCCTGGCATCCGCCGCCTCCTTCTGGGCGGCCTACCAGGCCACGCCCTCTGGTCCCTTGGGAAGGTGCGGCCGGGACTTGTAAACTCCAAGCCCCTACGGAACGGGTGGCTCAAAATCAAAAAATAGGAAAGCAAAGAAAGAAGCACGGACTAAATAGAAGGGAGCATACCAATCTGGACAAGATCGTGGAGTTGAAAGGTGCGGGCTTCCCATCAACCTTCTCTTTGGGCTTCAGCTACAGCACCCGGTCAAGGCGACTCCAGACCTCGTCATCCGGCAGCTCCTCCGGCGACGCATGGTCCGGGTCCGATGGGTCATTGTACTTCCACATCGGCTGCGTCCTGTCCGCCAGCGGCGCAACCCGACGGCGGTAGAGGGTGTGGAACACCCATGCCCCATCAAGGCCGCGCCGCACGAGCTTCTGGAGCTCCTCCTCGATGATCTCCACCTTCTTCTTCCCCCGACGGGCACAACCCCACGACGGGCACAACCCCACGACCAACTGTCCTGCTTCTTCGGCCTCCCACCGGTGAACATCAGGAATGGCGCCTCCGCTAGATTCTTGATATAAAACCACTCCCAGTGCCACCCCCGGTTGGAGTCGTAGGGGATGTATGCGGGATACGAGCCTCCCACGCTCGGTTTCCTCTGCAGGGCAAAACCACCCACTGGTGCGACCTCAGGCGGATTCCCCATCGGCAAAGCTCGCCCAGAGAACAGTCAGCGAAAGAAATCCGCGTGCGTGTAACACCCCGGGTGTTTAAATATTAAAAACCGGACATATCATCATATGCATTGCAAGGCATTGGTCATACTATAAACATTGATATGCATTCACTAAAACAAGTTTACAATTATGTTATAAGTATTGCTTGGTATTGTTTGAATCAAGTTTGAAATCTTTGTATTGATTTGAAATTCCGAAAACCTTGATTTTCAATATTTAAATCCGACCCTGAAAACCCATTTCAAAATCAAAGCACATTTTGGGGTTGAGTCTTAAAACAAAGTTGTAGAGCTTGTCAAGTTGTACAAAGTTTGTTTTTGGAGTTTTTCAAGTTGTTTAGTAAAATTTGAAGTTATTTGAAAAGGCGAAATTCCTTAAATGTCCCATTTTCGAATTCAAAAGTTCATTTCAAAATGTAGACCGAATTAGGGGTTGGTTATAAAAGCAAAGTTGTAGAACTTTAAATTTTGAACAACTTTTGTTTTTGGAGATTTTTGAGTTGTTATGAAAATTTGGGAGTAATTTTGGAATTTTGGCGAATGGCATTTCTGTAATTTTTGTGAACAGTGTCCACCGCCGAAGCTACATTGCCGGTGTTTCCTTCTTCGGTGTTCCAGGCGCGGTCGTGGCCATTTTGGCATCGCGCTGGCGCGGTGAAGGCCACAGCGCAGCTTCCTCGAGCTTCTTGGCCCCCTTTTATAGCCTGAGCCACCGTCGTCTTTGCCATTTCTCCTTGCTCTATTTTTCCCGACGCCTTGCTCATCTCCGGCGAGACCGCGCCATCGTTGTTGTGCTTCCCCGTCGCTGCTAAGCTAGTTTCAGCTTTGCTTACTCCTTGCATGTCCAGCCGACCCACCAATTCAGCTTGTCTTAGCCGGGAACTCGAGTTGCATTGTTTTCTTCCTCGCGGCCGGCAACGCCTCCGTCGAGCACGATTCGCCGCGGCCAGAGCTCCACGGTGCATCTCCGTCCTTGGTTTTGGTTGATTCCATTTCTTCTCGATGCTGTGGTACTTAATCCATAGTTGGTTGCTCATTTTGATCACTGCAATCGCTGGTTCTTCTTCACCGACGATCTTTGCTCTGCCGTGATCATCGTGGTCGTCGTCACGCCTCTCCGTTGTTTCTCCGGCCTCGCTCCTTGCTTCAACGCGTTCGGGGTGAGCTACTGGTGCTTCCTAGATCCTTTGTTTGAGCTCTACTGGTTTCACGTCACCGGCGTAGCGCTGCCGTGCCACCGTGTCCGCCATGGCCGCCGTCGAGCTAGTATAGGGCCATAATCAGTACGGATAGGGACGTCAATCAATGCGCCTAGTCTTGGTGATCGTTTTGGTACTTTGGCCGTCGCCGTTGGGCTCACTGTCGACGAGTTTACGTCGATCAGCGCCATCATCGTCGTGGTCAAACGCGCGAGGTTAGGGATGACAGGTGGGACCCGATGTCAGTGACTCAGCGTTCAAAATGGGATTTTTCTATTTTCAGAATTGAAAGAATAGTATCTATTTTTGTAATTTTTGTGCAGATTTATTTAGAGCTCCAAAAATTTTGAAAATTTTTATGTGACTTCTCTATGATGTGTATTATTTAGGAAAAATATGAAATGTTGATTTTCAGTACTTTTTGAATGTGATAAAACTTGCTCCATTAATTAATAAATAAGTTTTCAGGATTTTTCTAGGCTTATTTATGTATCCAAAAATTATGAAAATTGTTTTGTCACTTAGTTTTCATGTGATGAACATTAAAAAAAATTTGAGCTCAATTGGAACAAGTTGATTTATTTCATAATTATTAATTAATTAATTCATTCATAAAAGCAAATAGTAAGCTTTAGTGATTTAGGTTTTGTTTGAGTTTTTGATTAAGTGATGTCCTTGGGTCATTAGTTGGTGATGATCCTTGGCAATTGTTGTGAGTGTTGCAAAAATGGTTTAGTTAGTTTACCTTCTAACTGTACCGCGAAGGAAAGTTGTATTCAAGTTGTTAATTTTGTATCCATCATCGAGTATCATGTTTCGTATTCCGCATCATGTTAAACATGGCATTGTTACTACGTGTAGTGAATGAAGGTGAAAATGTGGTAGTTAATCAAGTAGTTGAGGAGGTTGATCCGTCTGTGGAGGTTGGTATTGATATCGGTGGAATGACTCCGGACCCAGACTTTTCCGTCAACGAAGGCAAGCCCCGGATGCATACAACCCTACCTTGTATTTTACAAATTGATTTCGCTTTTGCTTCTTTTTACTGCATTAAGTGATTAGGAGTCAAGTGAAAACCAAATTGGTACATTACCAACCTTGTTATTCCATATTTACCATATTACCAGTTTTAAATTTCGTATATACCTAGTTTTGCTTAGCTATGCTTAGAACGATGAAAGTCGGGTGATTACCTATCATCTGCGAGTGTTAAATGGATCTTTAATTACTTGTATGGGAGCCGCAAGACATGGAGGTCTTGTGAGCAGGTTCTTTACGCCTGTGTCGATTAAGGTCCGTCCGTTGTTGAATTGCATGAGGTGAGACTTTGTAGTACTAACCACATACTCCGGTAAGCCTTAACTTGGCTATTCTATTACGAGAATGGCTACTCGCGCACTAGGAGTGGAGAGATGGCGGGAATAGCGTGTACCCACATGGCAATGGGCTAGATTGGTGGAGTACTGTATTCTCGGGTGGCGCGGACCCGTTCTTGTTTTAGAGGATCCGAGGGTAGGTTGGTATATGTAGGTCGGGGACCTGCATATGTCATGTGGTCTGGAATTCCCAGCTGGGTTTAATCGGTTCGAATCGTCGTTGCTCCTTGGTTATGGAGACTCAACTCACTGTTCATCATCGTAGTGTAATAATTGGAACTTGAGGATGGTTTGAGAAGGTGTTGGGTATGAAGTTTCATGATCTCAATGCGGATCATGTCAGCTTTGTATATGATCTTTATGAAGTTTTAAATGTTGATATAAAGAATTTTGTTAAAGTGCTTTTACGCAAAAGAACCTTGATTATTGCTAAAGCCATACCTTGAATCCCATGAGCCTGCATTCCTACATTCTTTTAAATTCTTATTTCGGTTAAGTCTTGTTGAGTACTTTTGTACTCAGAGTTCGTTGACCCTTGTTGCAGGTGAGGCTTATGAGCAGATCTGTTTTGGATCATGCTGCATGACTGTTGTTCAGTGCGATGACGATAAGTAAATGTGTGGCTCTTGGGCAGGGCAGCTTAATTGTGTGTTCTGTATTATAATATAATGCCACTCCACTACTACATTTTGTAATATTAATCGAACTTAGTTGTATGGTTTGAAACAAACGGTTTGTAAACTATGTTATTGTAAGACTTCCGATGTTTTTACTCTGGTGTAGCTATTTGAATAAACTGTTGTAATACTACAATGACTCTATAATGTGATCCTACTTGTAAATCGTGGATGATTCGGGGTTCCCCGAGGACACCCAACAGTCTTCTTAAGTTACCGGAAATGTATGCATAGATGTCTAAGGTCATTGGACATTGACAGGTGCATGTGGGTCCTATAATTTAGGAGGTTCTACCACAGTGCGGCTCCATCCCGAGGAAGGCCTCACAGACGGTGACGAAGCCGACGATGTGTAGCACCCTCATCGGATTGATTTGCTGCAACTCTAGACCCCACTCATTGTGGAGTCCATGTAGGAACCAGTGTGCAGGGTATCCCAACCCGCGCTCATGGAAGGTGAGAAAGGAAACCACCTCACCGGGCCGAGGTTGCAGAAAGTCCTCCCTCTCGGGAGCCCTCCAGTGCGCCACCTCCTTCGGCGGCAGAAACCCCTTCATGGCGAAGGCCTTCAACACCGACTCCCTCACCATGGATGACCTCCAGTCTGACATTTCGCTCCGAGATCACGGAAGGATTTGTGAGTTTTTCTCTTCTCCGTCTTTCTCTCCCTTTTCTTTCCTAGAAACCATCACGGCTCTCAAGAACGCCCTCGGCAAGAAGGAAAAGGAAAGGAGGCAGTAGATGAAGAATAGGCAAAAGAATAGGACAAAAACCTTCCCCCTCCAATTTAAGGAAAAGGGTGCAGCAGTTGGGGAAGGCGCGCCGATCGGGAGAGACGAAACGGCGGAGCGAAAAACCCTCTCTCTTTCCCATTTAATGCAGATGGGACGTACCCTGACCGATGAGACGCGCTCTGCCCGACGGAACGGTGCCTGATCAGACGGGATGTGGCCTAGGCATGGCCCACCACTACCGCACGATGGGCACAAGAACCAAAGTGCCACCACACGTAGGTGGCCCTCCGCTTCCCCAGGAGGGACTTAGAAAAAACCCAAAAAATGGGATCTCCGCCAGGAGAGACCATCGGGCTTGCTAAAAGTCGATCGAACGGCTTAGGAAAACACACCGAGGGATAGGTAAGGAGCAAAGGGACGCCCCATGTAGGCCATGCTGACTTCGTCACGAACGACGAGCACAGGTCCAGGTCGGACATTTCCGACTGGAGCTCTTCAAACCCCGTCACTCGAGTCATCAAGGTAACACTACCGACCCCCGCTATTTCTTTATGCCGATTCATACATCCATACACGCATTCATTCCATACTCCCGTACCCCATGGACGATTCGGGCCCTAAACCGCTTGGGGGCTCAGGAACTAAGCATCGCACATGCAGCAAAATGCATCACAACGCTCCGTGTTGCGTCACAAAGCAGCAGTTGCCTCATTTGACATGAGCAACGGCCGATCGGGGTTTGAAGGCCGGTCCATGAAGGGTTTGAGGCCACCCCACATCAAACAAAGCTAGGGGACAAAAACACAGATGAGCCCCGTGCGGCCATCGCTCGGTCTGCCCCGAAGCAGACTGGGTCATCTCAACCTTCTCGTTCGATCCTGAACCTCTTGCCAAGCCCACAGAATCTCCATCGAGGGGAGGCTGTCAGGCCACCCGGGTCAGTCTCCAAAATGACCCAGGCATCTACTGGGTTACAGGTAATGGAGCAGTGGAATGTCACAAGAGGGCTATGTCGATCCCGTCATGAACAACGGACCTAGATTCCACTCGATCATACCCGTTAGCGAACTCACTGAGCACGTCACTCGAGCCTGAGCGATAGAGACAAGCGATAAAACTCAGAACCTCCGGTTGTGAGAAACCGAGGATGGGGTAATGCACACAACTCAAAATTGACCTCTACCAAAGCCCAACAGGGCTTGGGGGCTCAAAACATCCAAAAACCTGGGTCTACGACCCCGAAACTTGCCCCATCCAGCTACGCTTTTACTACACACCAAACGCCTAGGTCTGCAACCCTGAACTCGCCCCATCCAGCTACGCTTCGACTGCACACCAAACGCCTGGGTCTACGACCCCGAACTTGCCCCATCCGGCTACGCTTCGACTGCACACCAAACGCCTAGGTCTGCGACCCTGAACTCGCCCCATTAGGATCCACGAGCCTCGGCTCGCTCGATCCCTAAACTAACTAACTAACTGCCTCGGCTGCGCGGGCTGCACTGAGGTCAGGATCCATGACTCTGACTCGCCCAATCCCACGGCGCGCACCGACGCTAGGACCCACGAGCTCCGTCTTGTCCGATCCCTAAACTAACTGTCTCGCCCGATCCCATGGTGCGCACCGACGCCAGGATACATGAGCTCTACCTCGCCCGAGCCCAAAAATAAAAAACACCTTCGCTGCACAACGATGCCTTGGTTGATGACTCCGTCTCGACTAAAAAGCATGCCCACACGCCCGCTAACAAACATCCCCCAGATGATTCTGCCTGAATCGCCCGGGGGCACGGGGGCTACACCTGCGGGTGCCCTCGCGTGCACCCACTGACAAAACAAAAACCTCCCCCTCTGGCAACAGAAAAAAACCCCTAGACGATTCTGCCCGAATCACCCGAGGGCTCGGGGGCTACACCTGCGGGTTCCGTCAAGACAAAAATCCCCCAGACGATTCTACCCGAATGGCCCGCGGGCTCAGGGGCTCCTATCGGGTTCATAAACCCGGGGTCCCTCGCGAACTAGCTTCCCAGCAAAGGCTCGGCCCAAGCAGAGAACGCGCAACTCATGGGCCGGCCTAGGTATCTAAACAATAGGTCAGAAGGGTGATCCAATCACCGACCGGAAGGTCTAGCCGAGGGGGAGCGGCACCCGTTTTCCGACTCCGGCCCACCTCTTCGACCGGAGCGCTCGCTTCGGTCTCCAGCCCGCCTTCGGACGGCCTCTGCAACAGGAAGGCCTGGCCAAAGCACTACTTCTGACTCCGATCCCACGGCTCCGACTAGGATACGCAAAGGCCCTGCTCACTGCTCTTCTCCAACTGGCGCAATCAGAGCCAACTGGGGCCAACCGACCGGGGATGCCTGCTCGGTAAGGACCAGGCAATGGACGAAGAAAGTAAGACAGGGCGCACAAGTCAAACCACAATACCGGGGTTCGTACCCTATACACCTGCGAAAATAGTACTCTACAACCTCCCTGGCATGGCAGAGCCCAAGCAGTGTTGTAGGCACCAACATTTTCCCCTACAGTATTGTGGACACCATTAAACTCCCATACAATGAGGCCCCCCACATGCCTCTGGGCATCGACAGTATTGTGGGCACCGGCTTTTATCATACCGGACGGACATGGTAAAACCCCTTGCATGCCTCCAGGTATCAACAGTGTGGCAAGCGCCGACGTCTGCCATACCCAAAGAAGACAACACCACCTCCCACATGCATCTGACATTCAACAGTATTGTGGGCGCCTACCATCATCCTGTACCCACCGGCGTGGGCAGCAAGGCTCGGTAGCATACGTACTCTCTCCCTCTCACTTGTAAGGCCATCCCCTTCATCTATAAAAGGGGATGCGCTCTCTCCCAAAAGACTCAGTTAATCCAGGTTGATAGATTCATTCAAGTCATTCCAAATTCATTAGATCGACCAAGATCACTAGCACACAACCATAGAACCGCCAGGTTCGAACCACAAGCACATGCTTAAACATTTAGCTCATAGCAGAGCTCCTGTCGCTCTCGGCCCTTCCGACCAGAGTCCGACCGGACCTCTTGTACCCCCCCATCTTTCTCCTTCTTGTTTGTAACCCTATTGCAAACTTCGAGCACCTAGGCTCAGGAATAAAGTCACCGACCGACTCAAACTGGACGTAGGGCATGTTGCCTGAACCAGTATAAACCCTATGTCATTGAGTGCTAGGCCACCTTCGATCACAACGTATGGCAAAACTACAAATATTTACTTGTTGGTCACTTTTTGCACCGACACATCTTATCCCAAACTCGGGAGAATTCAAGGCTAAAAACTAGGTACTTTAAAGGAATTACAACAAAGCAACTATTCATCATTTCCATTATAAGAGATTATCTTCAGAGTCCTTTTTATTCAGCTCTTAAAAATCAAAGTGTATAATTCAGAGTCCTTTTTATTCAGGTCATATGTAGGCTACTGTAATTTTCTTAGAATTTATTGTACACTTTTGATATATGTTCCTTATTTCACCTTAGTGTCCAAATAAATTAATAAAGGCATTTAAACAATTTATTTGGGCTTGACCATTATATTTTCTAAAGTGTATATGATGTCCATGAACTGTTGGTACCATTGCTTGTGCCTAGATTTGATTGCTTGTATGCAGTGAAATATTAATTGCTCTATAATTCAATTATAGTGACTGTTTTGGACAGTTTCTGTTGTTAAGTAAATTGCATGGGTAAAATGATGTTTGTTGTAAATCTTGTCCATAACAAAGTTGTACACAACTTACTTATCTTGCTTGTGTAAAAGTTTCATGGCAATAGGCTAAATGGTTTGAGATTTATAGCTGTTAAAAGTTGGTCTCCATAAATGCTTATTCTCTAGAATTTCTGGATAGATCTGGTAAATTGATTTGTTTGACCTTGATAGCCGTTGAATCATCTTGAGATGACTATAAGAAAGTTGTAGGCAGTTTTATAAGATTTCTAGAAAGTCTGAGATCATAGTATTTGGTTGAGTAGAACTCCAGATATGGCCAAAATAAGTAGCTGTTGTTTACAGTCCAGGAAATGACAAAGTCAAATTATAATTGTTTGTCTTATGTGATGCTTGTGTAGATGCTTAGGCTAACTGAGATTAGTTGTTAGCTACAGGTTCTAAGCCTCTTACTGATGATGAACAACTTTACCTTAGGTTACTAGAACTTGGTGAGTGTATGTTTCTTGTACGATAGAAGAGATATGCACCTACTCAGTAAAGATCAACTAGAAGAAAGTTATACATCTACTTGGTCAACGAATGTAAAACTTATCATACATCTTGTGGATAACCATGCTCATGTGTATACACTTCATCATGTCATCTCATCTCTTATGCATTCATGATAATCATTTGTGCATATGCATGCAATAGGTTCCCCGAAAGGAGTGACGCTACTCGAGTTTGAACCCGAGCGTCAGGAGGAGGAGCAGGCAGCCCAGGAGCAGGAGGTTCAAGTGGAAGGAGGAGTCAACGTGGAAGATCCTCCTAAGTGTCCTGACCACCAACCTTCCTGGTTTCTAAAAGGCAAGCTCCAGAGCATTCTAAGCCTCCTATGTTTTCTAAATATCAACTTGAGTCCTTTTATGTTGATGCATTAAGTACTAAGGGTTGATTGGAACCAGTTGCTACATATACTTTCCTTGTCCAGACAAATATATCTTGAATCCTTTGTAGGTCCAGGATCGAATATATGCTTAGCCATGCTGAGTCCGGTACAAGTCAGGTGATTTCCTGTCACCTACAAGATATAGGTAGATATCTGGTCACGGTTGGCTATAATTGCTATCGTGAAAATAACCATGTGTTGATGAATAAAAAGGAGACCGGGCGGGATTGTGATAGAGAAGCAACAAGGCATGGAGGTCTTGGTGCCTATTTATCCCCATCTGTGTTGGTTAAGGACTAATTCGCTGTACGTCTGCATGTCATGTTGAATGCATGCCTAGCACTTAGTTGGCCGGATAAGTCGTTCCGACCGTGAAGCCTAGTAGCTCAACTTAGGTCGGGACCCGGTAAGTGAAAGTGCGCACACTAGAGGAAGTAAGGATGTGTGGGGAGCCAGTGAAGTGAGTCCAAGGGCAGTCTAGGCCTAAACTTCCTGGCAGACTGGTAGTATCCCTGAGGGTGCGGCGCTGATCGGACCCGTGACTGTACCTGAATTGTACCAAAGGTGACCTGACGGGACCCCGATGGGGGAAGTATGGGTTTGTGTTAGGAATAACTCCCTAGCTGGTTGGAATCAATTTGAGTTGTCGTCTCTCCCGGATAGTGAGAACTTGACTAAGCAGCGGCAACGTAGCATTAATTGATGGAACTTGATGGTTATGATGATGCTCAAATTAATACACCGGATATAGTTACTAATGCTTGTTAATTTAATCATGTGATTGCTCTAGTACAGGTGCTAATCTAGAGATGCTTAATTGAATAGGTATTCAATTTAATGCTAAAGATATTAAATATCCAAGTTATATTACTTAAGCTTTTATGCAAAATGTTGTCAAGTTAACTCCACTGATAAAGCCTTGCATACTTCTTTGTGTCATATTATTTTTGATTTATGACGGGTAAGTTTAGCTGAGTACATTCTCGTACTCAGGGTTTATTCCCTCTTGTTGCAGATGATATGATGTATCATGGGTACTGTAAGAACTACCTTCATCCTACCATGGATGAGGACTAAACTATGGGGCATGGTATTCTTAAGTTATCCTCTCTGTTATGCTTTTGCTGGAAATAACTGTTTTACTAGCATGTATTTGAACTAAGTGTGATGTTTGTTTTGACCGAAAAGACTGTGGGGGAGATCCCCACAGTGAGCAACATTTTAATTAATTTAAAATAGGAGAGTGGGTCTTACATACAAATCTAGCTAAAAGCATCAAGCCAAACACAGAAGGTTGACCTAAGGTCATCCTTAAAACAAACAGACTGAAGTTTATATTGGTTCTTAAAATTCGATAACCAAATACTAGGGGTTGGGTCTCTTCTCTGGAAGATCTTGTCATTGCGCACTTTCCACAACTCCCAAGCTGCTATCAGAGTTGCTTTTGTGAAGAAAGGTATGTTGTGGGCGCCTTGAGCTTGGGTGTACTTGTCCAGCACAGGTAGTGATGTGTCCCAATTGATATGTATAGTTGCCTAGCATTCTTTTGCAAACGTGCATTCTAATAACAGATGGTCGATGGTCTCCTCTTCTCCACTGTCACACATGACGCATATATCAGTGCCCTGGATGTCGAGATGCCTTCTACGCAGCATAGTCTTGGTGTTGAGGCGATCTACCAAAACTAGCCAAGCAAAGAATTTGACACGCGGGGTGAATCTAGACTTCCAAATGATCTTGAAGATCGGATGTGTATCTAGATTCTTGAATACCTAAGAATAGAAACGCCATGTGGTATATGTGTTGACCCAAATAGGAATCCATCGATCCACTGCATCTTCATCATATGGTATATCTTGCAACTGAGCTTGTAGAGTTTCAAGCTCTTCGAAAGCCTGTTGTGATAGAGGTAGTAGGAACAAGCTGTCAAGATCAACGGCCTCCATGATTTCCAGCACCGAAGACCCCTATTTCTTGCAAAAGAGGCCAATTTTGGATATGTTTGAGCTAGCACCGAATCTATCCATAGATCATCCTAGAAGTAGACGGAGGAGCCATGGCCTAATTCACACCTGACAACACCTCTAAAAATGATGTTGAGTCTGAGCACATCCTTCCACCAGAAGGAGCCCGATTCTCTAGAAACATGTGGTACTTTGGTGGAGTAGTATTTATTCCAGATTGTCCTAACAACCAACCTTCCTTGCTTCTAAAAGGCAAGCCTCGAAGCATTCCAAGCCTCCTATGTTTTCGAAATATCAACTTGAGTCCTTTTATGTTGATGCATTAAGTACTAAGGGTTGATTGGAACCACTTGCTGCATATACTTTCCTTGTCTAGACAAATATATCTTGAATCCTTTATAGGTCTAGGATCGAATATATGCTTAGCCATGCTGAGTCCGGTAGAAGTCGGGTGATTTCTTGTCACCTGCAAGATATAGGTAGATATTAGGTCACGGTTGGCTATAATTGCTATTGTGGAAATAACCATGTGCTGATGAATAGAAAGGAGACCGGGCGGGATTGTGACAGAGAAGCAACAAGGCATGGAGGTCTTGGTGCCTATTTATCCCCATCTATGTCGGTTAAGGACCGATTCGCTGTACGTCCTCATGTCATGTTGAACGCATGCCTAGCACTTAGTTGGCCGGATAAGTCATTCTGATCGTGAAGCCGAGTAGCTCAACTCAGGCTGGGACCCGATAAGTGAAAGTGCGCATAGTGGAGGAAGTAAGGATGTGTGGGGAGCCAGTGGTGTCAGTCCAAGGGCAGGCCAGGCCTAAACTTCCTGGCATACAGGTAGTATCCCTGAGGGTGCGATGCTGATCGGACCCACGACTGTACCTGAATTGTACCAAAGGTGACCCAACGCGACCCCGATGGGGAAGTATGGGTTTGTGTTAGCAATAACTCCCTAGTTGGTTGGAATCGATTCAAGTCACCATCTCTCCTGGATAGTGAGAACTTGACTAAGTAGCGACAACGTAGCATTAATTTATGGAACTTGATGGTTATGATGATGCTCAAATTAATACACCGGATATGGTTACTAATGCTTGTTAATTTAATCATGTGATTGCTCTAGTACAGGTGCTAATCTAGAGATGCTTAATTGAATAGGTATTCAATTTAATGCTAAAGATATTAAATATCCAAGTTATATTACTTAAGCTTTTATGCAAAATGTTGTCAAGTTAACTCCACTGATAAAGCCTTGCATACTTCTTTGTGTCATATTATTTTTGATTTATGACGGGTAAGTCTAGCTGAGTACATTCTCGTACTCAGGGTTTATTCCCTCTTGTTGCAGATGATATGATGTATCATGGGTACTGTAAGAACTACCTTCATCCTACCATGGATGAGGACTAAACTATGGGGCATGGTATTCTTAAGTTATCCTCTCTGTTATGCTTTTGCTGGAAATAACTGTTTTACTAGCATGTATTTGAACTAAGTGTGATGTTTTTTTTGACCGAAAAGACTGTGGGGGAGATCCCCACAGTGAGCAACATTTTAATTAATTTAAAATAGGAGAGTGGGTCTTACATACAAATCTAGCTAAAAGCATCAAGCCAAACACAGAAGGTTGACCTAAGGTCATCCTTAAAACAAACAGACTGAAGTTTATATTGGTTCTTAAAATTCGATAACCAAATACTAGGGGTTGGGTCTCTTCTCTGGAAGATCTTGTCATTGCGCACTTTCCACAACTCCCAAGCTGCTATCAGAGTTGCTTTTGTGAAGAAAGGTATGTTGTGGGCGCCTTGAGCTTGGGTGTACTTGTCCAGCACAGGGTAGTGATGTGTCCCAATTGATATGTATAGTTGCCTAGCATTCTTTTGCAAACGTGCATTCTAATAACAGATGGTCGATGGTCTCCTCTTCTCCACTGTCACACATGACGCATATATCAGTGCCCTGGATGTCGAGATGCCTTCTACGCAGCATAGTCTTGGTGTTGAGGCGATCTACCAAAACTAGCCAAGCAAAGAATTTGACACGCGGGGTGAATCTAGACTTCCAAATGATCTTGAAGATCGGATGTGTATCTAGATTCTTGAATACCTAAGAATAGAAACGCCATGTGGTATATGTGTTGACCCAAATAGGAATCCATCGATCCACTGCATCTTCATCATATGGTATATCTTGCAACTGAGCTTGTAGAGTTTCAAGCTCTTCGAAAGCCTGTTGTGATAGAGGTAGTAGGAACAAGCTGTCAAGATCAACGGCCTCCATGATTTCCAGCACCGAAGACCCCTATTTCTTGCAAAAGAGGCCAATTTTGGATATGTTTGAGCTAGCACCGAATCTATCCATAGATCATCCTAGAAGTAGACGGAGGAGCCATGGCCTAATTCACACCTGACAACACCTCTAAAAATGATGTTGAGTCTGAGCACATCCTTCCACCAGAAGGAGCCCGATTCTCTAGAAACATGTGGTACTTTGGTGGAGTAGTATTTATTCCAGATTGTCCTAACAACCAACCTTCCTTGCTTCTAAAAGGCAAGCCTCGAAGCATTCCAAGCCTCCTATGTTTTCGAAATATCAACTTGAGTCCTTTTATGTTGATGCATTAAGTACTAAGGGTTGATTGGAACCACTTGCTGCATATACTTTCCTTGTCTAGACAAATATATCTTGAATCCTTTATAGGTCTAGGATCGAATATATGCTTAGCCATGCTGAGTCCGGTAGAAGTCGGGTGATTTCTTGTCACCTGCAAGATATAGGTAGATATTAGGTCACGGTTGGCTATAATTGCTATTGTGGAAATAACCATGTGCTGATGAATAGAAAGGAGACCGGGCGGGATTGTGACAGAGAAGCAACAAGGCATGGAGGTCTTGGTGCCTATTTATCCCCATCTATGTCGGTTAAGGACCGATTCGCTGTACGTCCTCATGTCATGTTGAACGCATGCCTAGCACTTAGTTGGCCGGATAAGTCATTCTGATCGTGAAGCCGAGTAGCTCAACTCAGGCTGGGACCCGATAAGTGAAAGTGCGCATAGTGGAGGAAGTAAGGATGTGTGGGGAGCCAGTGGTGTCAGTCCAAGGGCAGGCCAGGCCTAAACTTCCTGGCATACAGGTAGTATCCCTGAGGGTGCGATGCTGATCGGACCCACGACTGTACCTGAATTGTACCAAAGGTGACCCAACGCGACCCCGATGGGGAAGTATGGGTTTGTGTTAGCAATAACTCCCTAGTTGGTTGGAATCGATTCAAGTCACCATCTCTCCTGGATAGTGAGAACTTGACTAAGTAGCGACAACGTAGCATTAATTTATGGAACTTGATGGTTATGATGATGCTCAAATTAATACACCGGATATGGTTACTAATGCTTGTTAGTTTAATCATGTGATTGCTCTAGTACAGGTGCTAATCTAGAGATGCTTAATTGAATAGGTATTCAATTTGATGCTAAAGATATTAAATCTCCAAGTTATGTTACTTAAACTTTTATGCAAAATGTGGTCAAGCTAACTCCACCGATAAAGCCTTGCATACTCCCTTATTTCATATTATTTCTGGTTTAGGACGGGTAAGTCTAGCTGAGTATATTCTCGTACTCAGGGTTTATTCCCTCCTGTTGCACATGATATGATGTGTCATGGGTATTGTAAGAACTGCCTTCATCCTGCCGTGGATGAGGACTAAACCATGGGGCATGGTACTCTTAAGGTATCCTCTCTGTTATGTTTTTGCTAGAAATGACCATGGTACTGACATGTATTTGAACTAAGTGTGATGTTGACATCAAACTACTTTGCTTCCGCTATTTGAACTTGGTTTGTAATAACTATGTGAACTCCGATGTATGTGAGATACTTGTGAACCATTTGTGAACTGTGATGTAACATATGACTTGTTATGTTGAATCATGTATGATCTTGGTTTGTATGTTGGTTGGTTTGAGATCCTTCATGATTTCATCAGACTACCGGGTTTACATGGGCTCAAGTATGATGGTTTGATCGCTTCGGTGATTTCTATTATACTTGTGCTCTTATAAATTGGTCAGTTCTGTTACATGTCTCACCACACTCTTACTCTCTAGGTGGCAAGGATGACTCCCTCTCGTGCCTTGCCTCAACTATCAAAGCCGGAAATGAACACCAAACCCAGGGGGGAGTAGAAGAAAGGACTCCTCTCACTAATCAAGTTAAGCGTAGGTCATAGGAATGTCTATATCCATGGATGCGGCTATACATATAGATTGATCAACTTTGCAGAGTGTGTATACCTAGAACCATAAGATCACCATCATCGACGGTGGCCACCATCTAGGCTGATACCAGTTGCCTCCCAATGGGTACGATGCCGCCCTACCACTCAGCCCTGAGTCACCCTAGAGTCCACCGGCACGCTGAGACTATGAGACATAGTACCAAGCCCTCAAGGTCACTACGCTGTCTTAGGAGAGTGTGAGCCATATGCCTGTACCTCCCTGCTAGGGGCCCCGGCGATGCTCTCGGCCAAGCTAGAGCCTTCTTCGTCGGGAGGGGTGATCGAGCTCTCCGATGATGAAGAGCCGAAGAACCCGTCCTCGTTGGGTGTGGTTGCTCCCGCCACCCCGGTCATCCCCGCTGCCCCATTCTCCCCATCGCTGTCGACATCCACGACCCCTCTTCTCCCTATGTTGCCGGCTCGCTAGACACAAGCCACGGCGAGGAAATCACGAGAAAGCTATATGTCGAGCTGAACTGCGAGGCCCTCAGCATCTCGAGGGATCGTGGCCTAGTGATCCTCCGCAGTGATGATGAGGAAGAGGCCGCCATGGGAGAGGAGCTCAATGAGGAGAAGGAAAAGGTGGAGGTGGAGGACAACGCCGCGGGTGGTGGATCATCGTTAGGAAGCAAGGCTACTCCCATCTCCTCACCGAGCCCTTTAGGAGCTCGGTGACAATCCAAGATGGTGCCCGTGATGACCTTCTTAGATTATGGTTCTAGTTTATCCATTTGTAAATCTGTGTTCACGAATTATAAATGGAATGACCAATTTTTGTTAAGAATGTTCTATTTCTATATTTATCTGCATTCTTTGAACCGTCCCATGTTCGAGTTGCCACAAGCAGAGTTGCAACGCACTTTGCATGTGGATGCAATCCAAAAGTCTGGACCTTTTTATAGCAATCTCTTCCCCGGCAAGTTTGTTCATAGCCCAGAGCTATAGTCAGGTTGAAATCTCGCTCGTGGTTTAGATGCAAAATATCTTAGTCGTTCTTTACCCACAGGGCACAAAATCGCCTTTTTTTATTCTTGGAATGAAAAAGAGTGATTGTTTTCCCTATGAGTAACTACAGGCGAGTCAGTCTAGGCGCACGTTATGGCTGCCGAGTGGCTTTTTGGGGATCATGCGTGCCAGGCTACCATTTAACCCCTCGCGCCGCTTCGGTGGCAACCACTGTGCCTATTCTCCCACTTAGCATTTCCAAATACGCCTTTTGCCCTTTCGTCGCTTCTCTCACTACCATCTTGCCTCTGCCGCCATGGCCTCAAGTTCCCAACACTCTAGATCTACTAACATTGCCAGTCGTGAAGGCACTGACGCGGTAGAGCCTCGAGCCCTGATCTAGCTGAAGACCAAGGAGCTCGAGACTTGGCGGAGCTTGTAGAATCAGTGGTCATCGTGCAGTTGCACGAGTACTAGGTTACCTCGACGACATCGATGGGGAACCTAGAGATGTTGAGGGAATGCAGGCTTCTTGCTGATCGATTGGTCTATGAATGGACCACCACCCAAGGTGAGAGCCACCTGACCCTGGACACGCACCTGACCCAAGGTGAGAGCCACCTGACCCTGGACACGACATCATTGTGAATGCAGATTTGGTGTGTATCCATCGAAGTTTTTAGAGCGAGTCTATAGGCATTATAAGATCCAGATTGCTCAGATGTTGCCCAATGCTATCGCTATGCTTAGCGTTTTTACTTTACTCTGTGAGGCGTGGCTTGGCATCGAGCCCTATCTAGACCTCTGGTGCTACTTCTACTCAGGAATGTATCATTCTAGCAAGCTGTTTTTGGGTCGGTTGGTTTCTCCCTCAGGAAAATGGGAGAATACATTGTTTTTCGATTAAGTCATCCTGGAAGGGCTATGCGGAAAAATGGCTTTACATCAATCTTCACAAGAAGAATGTAATCAAAGCAATTATAGAATGCCCATGGTTAGTGATGCGTGGTATTCATCCCCCACTGTCACTGAGAAGATGAGAGGCCACATCGAGCGTGTTCGGGCACTCTGAGAAGCCAGATTGATGACCGCACACATAGTCGAGACCTTTGTTCATTGGAGGATTATTCCCTTGAAGCATCAGGATTTGGCCTATACATATACAGGGGTGACTGACCCAAACAGAGAGTCAGTGCAGGTAAAAGTCCCTCCCCCGATCTTGCTCTTTATTCAAAGTTTAACCTTTAGTGTTTGATTTTAACCTCAGTGTGTTTTTTTGAACAGAAGTGTCAGAGGAAGAGATCACTCGTTGGGTGAAGTTTATCCTCGGCGCGGACTAGCCTAGCCAAGAAAACGTTCCTCAGCCATATAGTGCTGAGAACCCTCCTCCCGAGGTGAGTGGCATAATCTCCTTTTGACTTCCTTTAACATCCAGGTTAATCTTATTACTTATGTTATCAGCTAAACCCCACTATGGGACTCATCCTTGGGAGTGTTGATCCGAGTGATCATGAGGGAGATAACACTGGAGCTCCTGAAGCCCAAGGCTCTAACCCTCTCGGGGCCATGGGTGAGCCAGCCCTGGAACAGGTTGAGGTCAGGGTGAAGTCTGCCCAGGACTAGGCGGTAGTCGAGGCAAAGCTTCCGCAAGGGCAAGCCCCTCTTGAGAAGACTCCCGCTCCCAAGCCGTAGACAACTTGAGGGAGAAGGAAGAAGATTAGGGACACGATGCAGGAGCTGACGAAGCCTAAGAAGGCACCAGCTGCCAGGTCAGCCCCATAGGTGGAAAAGAGAAAACTCTGGTCATAGGGGAAACCTAGTAATGTTAGCCTTCCTCCAAACAAGAGGGCTCGGAGTAAATCTAAGAGTCCTCAATCAGCTAAAGGGCCTAGAGCCGGGGGAACACAGCTAGATGCCTGTGAGGAGCACTCAATCAAAGACCCGCCCTGGGCTCATGACTAGGTATCCACTATGGTCATTTTTGGAAGATTATTTGAGGCATTTACTCAACTAGATAATATCAAACATGCACGGGAGGTTTGTTCTGAGGAGAAGGCATCTGCTATGCCAGCCAACAATTCGATGACTAGGCAGGAAGCAAAGCTAAAGGGCTCTATTCCCTTTGAGTCGTAAGTTGTAACTTATTGTGCAAGCACCCATTTTGATCTTGATTAGCCTCTTAACTTATCCATTTTTTGATAGGATATCTGGACCAGCTGAAGCCCCGAGCACGTCTGTCGGAGCTAACAGCTCTGGTGCTGTCCTGACCCCAGATATGCCTATCCTGGCCTTATTGTCCTAGGTCAAGGTTCTAGGGAGCGAGGCGCTATTTCCCAAGCGTGATCCTTCTCAAAAGGGTGCCCTCATTGACGGAAGGAAGACCTATCAAAGCTTGTGGAAGGAAGCTAGTGATAAGGCCAAGCATTACAAGACGGTGGCTACCCGGCTCGAGGAGGAGGTGCAAATTCTTCAGGATTCAAATGAAGGCAATTAAATAATTAGGCGTAAATCTATACCTTGCCGTGCAAACCCTCAAGCTTTCCCTTGTCTATGGACCATGCCAAGTACACCAGGCACTTGGAAGGAGAAAAGGCGACACTAGAGCAGGAGGTTGAAGAACTCCGAAGAAGGCTTGAAGATTTCGAATAGTGTCATGTAGATGTAGAGGAGAAACTGGTTGAAGGAGCTCTCATGGATGCTGGGCATGCGGTTAGTATCTTGAGGAGCCATGTCCCGGACCTTGACATTAGCCAAATATCACAAGGCTATGCCTGCGATAGAGATGAGGCTAGGAGGCTCTTTGAGGACAGTCGACCGATGATTGAACCATTTGTTGAGATGCTCGATCTTTCTGTATAGAGTGATGATGAGGAGGATGAGTAAACTTTTACCTGCTCCTGAAACATTGCAAACATTAGTACTGCTCATCGACATGATAAGTCATGTATGTTTTGTAAAGAACTACTCTTCTTAGTCTTTTAGCTATTCTTTTTTATGTTGCCATTTGACCATTTAATATGCAAGCAGTAGGACCTATAGCAGCTGAGACTTGGGGTGGTCTGCGTACTGTGCGTCCAAGTAATTTGCACATAGTTGAGATTTTTGGCTCATTGAGAATTTTGTAGACTAGTGAGTAGTACTATGATAGCCCATGACTCTCTTTCGATCCTCATCAATCTAGTAAGATGTGGATTGAGCCCCTTTTGTTCCAACTTCTCCAATTAATGTCTATCGCCATGACATGTGGATCGAAGTACCGTGGAACCAAAGTCCTTTTTCGCTTGTCTGTTTCCAATAGTGTTCTTTTATTGCTTTCATGATTCCATTCTTTTGATTCTCGCCGATAGCTATGGAGAGTGGATCAAAGGATGGTGAATCCCTTATCCCCCTTCTTTTGACTCCTTTGTGCTCAAGCCCCTTGTATGCTTGTACCTATTTTAGACCTTGGTGCTCTTTAGGTTCTCACAGTGACAAGCGCACCGCTAAGACCCTAGGGGTGTCTTGGTGCCATTTAGTGCACATGGGTCGAGGTACCCTACGAGTGGATTTGGGCATTTGTGTTCCCTTGTGTGTCGCTCCTTTCCAATGCCCCGTCTCTGGCCATGGCATGAGGGTTGGAAGAAGCAGACCACTGCTCCTCTCTTTTCTCCACCTATTCCATCCTCTCTTTGGTTCTCATCGATTACAATGGCGTACGGATTGAGAGAGATTAGAACTGCTCCATTTCCCCCTTAGCCCACTCTATGTGATCCCGTCTTTAGCTATGATGATCGGATCAAAGACTGGACTATCACTTTTAGTTAGCAAGGTTAGCATCTATGTCGTTTCTCGGAACCATGCGAGTGGACCCAATCGACCATTAGAGTGCCGTCTCTATCGAGGATGTGACATGGATGTGCCTAGCTGACTTTCTCCTTTTTAAACCTGAGGAAAATGGACTCGCTTCATGAGGGCTAGCATTCTTCTTTCGTGGTGTTTTCTTAAGTTGAGCTAGGGTCTAGGACATTTGTTTTGGAGTCATACAAGTCGACACGATCGGCCCAGGAAGTACTGGTTAGGCTGTGACTTGAGCTTGTGCTTAGTGAACAACCACTTTTGTTTCTCTCTAGCCCAAGGAGCGGACATCCTCCATGAGGGCTAAGCCCTTCTTGCTTCAGTGTTCATTTGGTGTTATTCAATCTTTCTATATGTTGTTGCCTCTTTATTCGCGGTCTCTTTTGCCTTGTTTGTCGCTCTATTGCGGTAGTTGCATCGAGGATGATGTTGGTCGAACTAGAATCCGATGGAGGAGGAAGATGCGAATGACAGTTGGACTATGAGGAGAACAACTACAAGTCACTAAGGATCTCGAAGTTGATCAGTTAACAGGTGCAACGTCCCACCCTACCTCATAGAATTCTACTAGACATGCAATAATAATGTAGCTGCTAGTGCTTTATTTTCATGCAAATGAATTGTGATAGGTTGCATGGTAGAATTGCTTGAAGCCATTACCTTGACGCAACCTTTACCCCTGCACACCCGCTGTTAGGCTAGACGCTCGCTTGCTAGTTACTGCTTACTTCTACTATGCATTATATCGGTGATGTGATGCTTGGTGGAGGATTGTTTGTGAGTGGCTAAGGCACATGGTGCCACTAAAATTGGTGATAACTTGGGGAGATCTTGACATGTGTCTTGGGTGTGTGGTGAGGGTTGAGTTGATTGGACAGGATTCTATGATGAGTCCATGGGACAAGTATTACTGGTTGGGTGTGATCTAAGCATCCTCTTTGAGAGGTACCTACGGCGGGTACATTTGAGTGGAGTAGACCCCAGGGTTCCTCGTAGGGGTGAGCCGTCGGGAAGGAGGTGCCGTCGAGGCACTGGGTGTCGGTTAACCCCACTTGATAAGATGTCATGTCTGGTCCCCCCTAAGGACTAGTATGTCGAGAGAACCGGATCATAGGACCCTATGTATACACCACTCGTTCCTGAATGGGTGGGGGACGGTTACCTGACTAGCTAGGGCAATGCCACTACTGCCTAGGTTGTAGGTGATAGTGTAGGGCATCTTCATCGATCCTAGCCTCCCTTCTTGGGAATGCTGGGGATGGAGACACGGACGCTGGTGTTGTGGATGATGGTGCGGTGCTCGGCAATGTTGCCACGGTGACTAGCCGGGTGAGTTGGTGAGCAACAGGTTGTGGTCGGCAGTCTTCTTCCTAATTTTTGCAAAGGGTTTGGGGAATGGAGGTTGTAGATTCAACATGAGCAGGGTTGATTAAATAGGACCAAGCTTTCTTCCTAGGAATCTCAACCGTCATCCCAACTAAAAAGGAATTAAATCTCCACCATGCGCACTCATCGGAAGCCAAGCCAACACAACGCTTTGATTGGCAGATGACTGCACGTCCTTTGGCTTGCGTGTGAAATGGGATTAACAAGACAAAAGCAACCCGAGTATGGCAATTGAACATGCTCATCTCCCAACAGCGCACCTTCTTCAATCTGCATAGATCTAGATCTAGGTCACACATGGTTACTCGGGCTACCTTTTAGCACCCAAAGTACAAACCACCCAACTAGAGCGATCCCAACTATCCATAGATTGCCAAGATGCATTTGATAGGCAAGCTTGGGGGCTTATGTCGATACCATACCCCGAGTATCCCGACTTCTGTATTTACCGACTACCAACTCCGGATCAGAGGAGAGCTGAAGGCCTACAACTACCCTATTCGAGGAATGATATCTCTGGATTGCGCCAAGACTCCGACTTAGGCATGACTCCTTAGCTTGTAGGGCAAGTTGATGCTAGATATAAATAGCTAGCAACACCCCCTGTTGTAATCATCGACTCTTTCATAGACATAGCTACATTGTAATCACAATCTCACCGAATACAATCAATACAAGAGTAGCAACTGGACATACAGCTTTTACTCACTTCCCAGGGACCCAAACCAGTATAAATCTCATGTCTTGACTGTGATTGTTCTTCGCACCAAGCAAGGTTCCCCAAGGACCAAATATCTGCCAGTAAAAAACACTGACACACGTTATGGCCACCAGCCCTCCACGACCATTTGGTCTACCGGTGGTAAAATCAGCGTGAGTGTTCAATGTCCCAACTACCCACAACATAGTTGCATCACCATTACTTTCACTTCTCCATCTTCATGGTTGGCCTATTTAACCCGGGTCTAGATGCACCTCTTGGGCTCCATCCATACACTTTTGAATCAACGAACTCGTGAGTCAATCATCTTTTTCACCACCTAGAGGTGCTTTATCTTCCTCCTTGCACCTCTCATAGAGGTCGTAAGAGGTGCAAGGGGGAGTTAAAGCACCTCATAGGGATGCTAGTGTTTGGAGAAGGCCTTCAAGATTGGGTGCTTTACATTCCATAATCTTGCTACCCCTGAGCATCGAGATGCAGATCTACATCCCTTGACCCTCAGAGGTAACACCCTTGAGTCATCGACTCTCAGAGGTAGCAAGATCATGGAATATAAAGCACATCACTGAGAGGTGCACGTTCTTCAAGATTGGGTGCTTTAGATTCCATAATCTTGGCACCTTTGAGCATCGAGATGCATATTTGCATCCCTCAACCCTCAGAGGTAGCAAGATTATGGAATATAAAGGACCTCACTAAGATGCTAGTGTAAGTTTTGTGAGGTGCTACCCCTAAACAGGAGCTTGACCTTGATGATTGTAGATCTTCTTGCAGATCTGCAAATCATCATGGTGCTCTCCTGTTCAGGGGCTCCATACTCGATTGGGTGCTTCAAGTTTGCGAGGTGCTCGTTGTTCAAGATTGGGTGTTGTATATTCCATCTTGAATCTCTCACAGTCAAGAAGCACATCTACATCCCTCGACTTTGAGAGGTACAAGTGTAAGCCCCAGTTTGGTTTTGGATAATTGATGAAACCTAAGTGTACTAACCTTGCAATCTAAGTGATGTGTGAGATAGGTAGGTACACCCAAAACCTGTGGAGCATTGTTGACACTTCTTAACATCACTACTAAGTTTCCCCAATAATGATGCTAGAAGTGCTTATTGGTATTTACTAACATGAAACTTGTATCTTAGAGAGACTATATAAATGAAGGAGTCTGCAAGAGCACAGATAATATAGCATTGTAGCATTTCACCCGGGAGTATTCCAGGTATCGTTATTTATATTTTTACCACAGGGAAGGACGGACAATTGGAATATATCGATAACTTATACTTATGATGGAGAAATAAACCATAACCATTATTCTACTCATAACAGGGGTAAATCAAGAGATAAATGTAATATGAATGATAAATAATAAATGATAATGAACACTCAGAGTACTCCTTTAGATGGCACTAGCATGGCTAAGTAGATATTAGATAAATAATTGCTAAGTCATTCTTAATTACAAGTCAAAGCATAGTATGATTAGTGCAATTACACTTAATAATCATGGCTAAGGTTAACTTCATATCTACACATAAGGGATATTACTAAGGAAGATCAAGTGACTTCCTTCGCAACTAGATCCTACTGGACCTATATTTGGAGAGTGGACTACAAAGGACTCAACGAGAGTGTCACAGTTGCGATCTACCACATGGCCCGGAATATAGGGTGCATCTGTAGGTAAACAACATATAAGCACCACGTTTACACAATGTCGACCACTCACCCCGTGTACTTTAGAGCGAGCGCTATACGAACTTATGCTTGAACATAAAGACAATCTAGTATACTAAGCATATAATCAAAGTAGACGATGAACATGATAACTAGGAACATGAATAATATTAAGAACAATGTCATCTCAAATGTAGTTAACATAAAAAATATGAAAGATACAAAAGAGGATACAAGGGGCTATACCAAACCACGCTCTTGACAAGATCAGGAATCCAAATGAAGCTTGCCTCTCTTTAGATCTAACGTAACTAGCTATGCCCTAAATATTGTGGAGCTCTGAGGTTGATCAGGGTTTGATCTCTTGAATGAATGTTTGATCAACGATGCCCTAGGAGTGGTAGGGGCTGATGTATATAGGGGGAACAATCAACCTCGAGCCCTCGGATCAAACTGACTTAAAGCAACGGCATAGATGCAATCCTTAAGGTGGTGGAGAACTGAGGTAGCGAGGAGGGGCTACCATGTGGGCCTAGGGGCCGACCGGCCTACAGGTGGGGCCTATCATCCTCTTGCAGTATTCTACGATGGGTTGCCTTCTGGTGTCTTCTAGAGTCTTCTGGAGTTGTTTTCATCGTGGATAAGTGTGATTAATTTTGACGATTAGGTCCACCTTCATGGTTTCCTGAATAAACCCTGCAGAAAACATAGATTCCCTAAAACTCGAGGAATTTGTTAGTTTAAACCCCTAAACCTATGTTGGTGATCATTTTCATGTATTTATATAAGTTATATTGATGGTTTATGATGGGTGTTAACTACCGTCAACAAACTTCCCCAAGCTTAACCTTTGCTCGTCCCTGGGCAGTGCTAAACCCAACAATGATTCAGGAGTAGCTATGATGTTTTCACTCCTCAAAAGTACACATGTGTTCAAACAAGAATTCTCCTCCGGATTAGAATAAACTGATCTGACTTTCAAACTTACCCATATTACCTTCAACCATGGGGCTTCTTAGCCTTCACTTGGGTCTTGAGCAATTGAAAGATAGAAAGATCAAGTTAAGCACTATGTCTCAAGTTCTTTGTTCAACCATTATTCTGGAGTTTTTAAAGGCTTTCAAAACAAAATTCAGAGCTTCCATTGTATGACACTCTCAAGTCTTTCAATATTTGTGGTATTTGTGGATCCTTACTGAGGCAATAATGATGTTATGCCTTTTGTCTCCCTATAACTAAGGCTTATGTGGAGCTCATAAGAGTGGAAATAGCATGAAAGAGCATACTTGCAGTACATATATTGTAAAGTCAAACCTTGGATCCAAAGTGAGTTGAGTCATACAATCAAATCAAGATGTGCATGTGTGTGGATGTATGGTGAATACATATGGTGGCTAATCCTAATTCTACTATGCTCCTTGAAAACATATCTCTCTTTTGAAACTTGGAAAATACTTTTGCAAGAAAACATGGGCTATCTTATTCATCTCTTTTATTTTCTTTTTTTTAGGTAGGCATCGGAGTACCCATTGTTTTCAATATCTCGAACACTTGTCCATTTTTTTCTCAACTTTTTTATGACTAACTTTTGCATAGACCATGCCTCTTTTCTGCAACAAAACTTTTGAGAGATAGCAACAAGAACTTGGAGCATTTATTTGGTGGATGGAAAACCCATCAATCATGTTTTTGGTGTTTACTCCTAGTGTAGGAGTAAAACACTTTTGGGTCAATCTAAATGGAATGGCATGTTTTTGCGCCTACTCCCAGTGTGGGAGTAGTGCATATTTGGGTGGTGTGTACGTGATCTTGATTTTAAGAGCATGACAAACCTCTCATAAGGGTCAACAAAGCTTGACTAAACTCAATACAAAACAAGCAGCATTTATGCGTGGAAGTTTTTCTAGTCTAAACATCATGTATGGCTCTGGTAGGAATTCTAGCTTTGTCATACAGGAGCTCATCATGTAGCATTTTTATGTTTTTCAAAAGATAAATCTCTAGAACTTTAGTATCACTTAGAACAAGATAAACAGAAGCTTAGACCTTCTCATACGATATCTGCCAATTACCTAGACCTAGATAAAGCATATGCTACCCATGAGTTTTAAGTTCAGAGTAAATTCTTACATCAAAACATCTTATCCCAAACTCAGGAGAATTCAAGGCTAAAAACTAGGTACTTGAAAGGAATTACAACAGAGCAACTATTCATCACTTCCATTATAAGAGATTATCTTCAGAGTCCTTTTTATTCAGCTCTTAAAAATCAAACTTAAAGAAATCTAGACACACACTCTTTATTTTGTTTTCATTTTTAAGATCACACATTACTACTATATATAATATAAGGATAAATTTATCTTGTTTTTAGTTATGCATCTTTTTTTTCTTTTAGCAAACTTGGAAATAGTAAAACAAAAAGAAAACATGACATAATTTGATGTCAACTTGGAGGTTGTTGAGAAGGTGGCACAGCCGTGCCATGTCCGGTGCACCGCCACCCCTAGGGTGGTGCCCAGCAGGGCTCAGTACAGAGCAGCATCAGTGGAGGTGGTCACCGCCGCTGATGGTGTACACCACCAAGTGTAGGGCGGTGCACCAGCGTGGGTTGTCCGGTGCCACCGCCAGGGCACCGCCCTTTATTTCCAGAGAGCGTCGGTTTTGGGGGTTTGGCCTGGGTGGTCACCGCCCCCCTAGGGTGGTGCCACTGCCACTCCTATCTGGTAACACTATTGGAATTAGACCATTAGGGCACCGCCTCACCTAGGGCGGTCGCACACTGCCCTGTCTGTTGCCCTTGTAGATTCTATCCCAAGGGGTATAACGACTCTATTTGCTTGTGTGGCTATAAATAGAGGTGGTGGCCGACCATGGCCACTCCCTTAGCACTTCGTACACTTGAGAACACCCTTTGGGAGTTGAGCAAACACGATCCACTCACTTGCACACTTGATTTCATCATTTGGGTGAGATTGGATAGCCTCTAGTGCATTGCATTGGTTTCCATCATCTTGTGGCACTAGTTGAGCGCTTTCCGCTGGTCGTGATCTTGTTACACTTGGTGTTTGCCAACACCTAGACGCCCCAGTGATTGGTGGATCGTTGAGCGGAGTTGGTGATTGTATCTGGCTCCGATCGGTTGCTTGTGAGGGATCTTTTGCCTTCTCTGGCGAAGAGTCAAAAGGTAACTCTAGTAAATTGCTTGTGTCATTGAGTTACCCTCACTAGTGGGTAGGTTCTTACGGTGCCCATTTGTTGGGCTAGGTTTGTGAAGCACCTATTAGTCGTCGAACCACCAAGTGTGTGGTCGACACAACAGGGACTAGCGTGCCGGCAAGCACGTGAACCTCGGGAGAAAAATCATTGTGTCATTTGTCTCCATGGATCACTTGGTATTCTTTATTTGATTGGTTGATCTTCGCTTGCCGATATTGATAACCATCTCTATCACTTGCATTTACATTTTGATATACTTGTGTAGTGGTAGAAGTAACTAGAATAGCTTAGTTGAGTAGCTAGAAGTAATTAGTAGTATTTCTTGTGCTAGCTAGCTCACTAGTGTAGAATTAGCAACCTAGACCCTTGTGTGCCATAGAGATTATAATTCACTAGAATTGCTAGGATAGGTGTCTTGCATCACTTAGTAGAGCTAGAGCAAAACTTGCTATCGCCAATTGTTGTACTAATCATTTTGCTCTAGTGATTTGTAGATTTTTAATTAGGCTATTCACCCCTCTCTAGCCATTTAGGACCTTTCAACAAGATCGAAGGTACAGCATGAAATGATCCACTATTTCCTCTAAGGCAAATTCACATATTACATCATATTGTGGTAGTCCAAGAAGACCAAACTATCACATTATCATTATTCAGTTGATACCACAGTTTATACATCATGGAATTACATGATTACAAGACACTACAACACTTGGTAAGACACCTAAGTACATCATTATTCTAGCAAAAACACACATAGATCTTCATCAGAGTCGACATAGCCCATCAGCGGGTGAAGTCTCCTCCTTCATGGGCAATCATCAGAGTCTACGTAGAATGTCAGTGGGCATAGACTTCATCTCCTCATCCAAACTTGAGCGCAGGAACGAGACCATCTAATCCTTCAAATCTCCATTATCATCGTCGTTGACATCCGAAACCTACCAAATATATTTCAGTATGATTTGTACTGGACACTGGCTCCCACCCTATGCTTTGTGTTTGCTTTGTGGTATGTGGAATGCAAGGGTAGAGCAAAAGGCTTATATATGGCTGTAGGTTTCCTATGCAAGTTCATCAATATTTTATAATAATTCATGAAGTTTTAACCCATCTCATCCACATGTTCACCCATCCCATCACACACGTCTTGTAACACCCTAGGTGTTAGGCTTGCACTTGCATTGCATGAGCATAAGCATCATTCATTCATATATGAGCATAAACATATGAAACATTCATATGAAACATACCTTTGTTATTCTATGTTGCAACATGTGTATGCTTTATGGTCATGCTTGTTAATGCAAGTGGTTGATGTTGATCACTAAAACACCTTAGATACACTTAGGATGGTACATGAAACAAGTTTGGTATTCATGACATGGACCAAAACAGCCCCCAAGTCATAGTTATTCTAGAAACTCCAATTTTCATGATACTACATTGACCAAAGTTAAACTATAGCATCGAGTGTTTGCATGACAGTGCACCCTTAATAAAAGTTGTAGCTTATCTTATGTGTACCAAACTTTATTTAAGGGTCATGAGCTAATTCAGTGCCTAACATGGTCAAATGGTCCAAAATGCTAGTTTTAGTTTCAAGTGCACCACTTTGGAGCTTTGTAACTTGCTAACCATGATGAACTAGATGTTACTCCCTAAATCAAAATTGTAGATCTCACATAGCTCTACAACTTTCACTAATACCATTTTCACTAATTCACCATGGCTTAGGATTCTATGGGCTCAAAGATCGTGGTTCAGTCAACTGAATCGACACTTAGCCGATTTCGACGCTGGCCGTCGTGGCCGAATACGCGTAGGCCGCGGCTGCCAACTGGTGGCCGTACGCCGGCGCCGGGCCCACTGGTCAGGCCGAAGGGTAGTGAAGAGGGAGGCAATGTCGCTGCTCTCTCCATTTCTCGCTCCCTCTCCCTCGCTCTGCCTCTTCTCGCCTGCCAGGCGAAGCCAAGCGCCGCTCCATCGCCGCCGAGCTCGCACACCACCGTTGCTGCACCATTGCTCGATTCCTTGCACCCATAGCTCCGCCGTGTCTTGATCCACCTCGCCCACCCGCTAACACTGCCTTTCGAGCCAAGGTGAGGGCCCTCGGGCCACGACGTCGCCGCAAATGCCATCGGCGCCGCGGAGCTTGAGCTCACCATGGTCGTGCTCACCGGAGCCCTCGCGTCATCTCTCTTTTTGTGTAAGGGTTAGGATAGAGCTAGGTCTAGCTCAAGGCAAGAACCTATGGCCGATGCCGGCCTCGTCGGTGCCGGAACATGCAACCACCGCCGTGAGCCGAGAGCACCGCCACCATGCACGCCACCATGGCGATGCATGCCTGATCCTCTTCCTTGCTCACTTCTAGATGTTAGGTCGTAACCACATGACAGTGAAGCTCATGGGGAAGACGGATGCACGATACTGTCACCCGTCTCACCAGAACGCCACCAAACCGCGGTCATGCTCGCGCCGCCGTGCTGCCATGCACGCGGCCATGCCTCAGCGACGCTACCACGAACCCCAATCCGAACCCTAGAGCTCCTCTGGTCACCCTTGAGCCGTAGTCATGTTCATCCGAGCTTGTCATGGCTAGGAAAGTGATAAAATTATGATTCTAATTTTGCTGATCTTATGTTGACATGCTCTAGCTAGGAAAAATGCTAAACCTACAGTAGGTATACTAGGAATATGGTCTTCCTATTTAACCTTCATTAAATGCTATTTTCTAATGAAAATAAATGGAGTAAAAATATATAACTTATGATCATGCAAATTTTTACACAGTGTTATAGTGCTGGGATGAAAGTAAGAAAAATATGAAATCTATTGTTTGACACTTTTCACTAGGCTAAACTATTTTTACTAAAATAAGCCTATGCAACTTGTAATTTTTGTAGAGATGGCTATACTTATCCAAATGGCATGAAATTTGTACAGTAGACTTTTGGGGTCATATGTAGGCTACTGTAATTTTCTTAGAATTTATTGTATACTTTTGATATATGTTCCTTATTTGACCTTAGTGTCTAAATAAATTAATAAAGACATTTAACTAATTTATCTGGGCTTGACCATTATGTTTTCTAAAGTGTATATGATGTCTATGAGTTGTTGGTACCATTGCTTGTGCCCAGATTTGATTGCTTGTATGCAGTGAAATATTAATTGCTCTATAATTCAATTATAGTGACTGTTTTGGACAGTTTCTGTTGTTAAGTAAATTGCATGGGTAAAATGATGTTTGCTGTAAAACTTGTCAATAACAAAGTTGTACACAACTTACTTATCTTGCTTGTGTAAAATTTTCATGGCAATAGGCTAAATAGTTTGAGACTTATAGTTGTTAAAAGTTGGTCTCCAGAAATGCTTATTCTCTAGAATTTTTGGATATATCTGGTAAATTGATTTGTTTGACCTTGATAGCCATTGAATCATCTTGAGATAACTATAAGAAAGTTGTAGGCAGTTTTATAAGATTTCTAGAAAGTCCAAGATCAAAGTATTTGGTTGAGTAGAACTCCAGATATGGCCAAAATAAGTAGCTGTTGTTTACAGTCCAGGAAATGACTAAGTCAAATTGTAATTGTTTGTCTTATGTGATGCTTGTGTAGATGCTTAGGTTAATTGAGAGTAGTTGTTAGCTGCAGGTTCTAAGCCTCTTACTGATGATGAACAACTAGAACTTGGTGAGTGTATGTTTCTTGTAGTATAGAAGAGATATGCACCTACTCAGTAAAGATCAACTAGAAAAAAGTTATACATCTACTTGGTCAACAAATGTTAAACTTATCATACATCTTGCGGATAACCATGCTCATGCGTATACACTTCATCATGTCATCTCATCTCTTATGCATTCATGATACTCATTTGTGCATATGCATGCAATAGGTTCCTCGAAAGGAGTGACGCTACTCGAGTTCGAACCCGAGCGTCAAGAGGAGCAGCAGGCAGCCCAGGAGCAGGAGGTTCAAGCAAAAGGACAAGTCAACGTGGAAGATCCTCTTGAGTGTCCTGACCACCAACCTTCCTGGTTCTGAAAGGCAAGCTCCGAAGCATTCTAAGCCTCATATGTTTTCTAAATATCAACTTGAGTCCTTTTATGTTGATGCATTAAGTACTAAGGGTTGATTGGAACCAGTTGCTACATATACTTTCCTTGTCCAAACAAATATATCTTGAATCCTTTGTAGGTCCAGGATCGAATTAATGCTTAGCCATGCTGAGTCCGGTAGAAGTCGGGTGAGTTCCTGTCACCTGCAAGATATAGGTAGATATCTGGTCACGGTTGGCTAGAATTGCTATTGTGAAAATAACCAAGTGTTGATGAATAAAAAGTAGACCGGGCGGGATTGTGATAGAGAAGCAACAAGGAATGGAGGTCTTGGTGCCTATTTATCCCCGTCTGTGTCGGTTAAGGACTGATTCGTTGTACGTCCTCATGTCATGTTGAACGCATGCCTAGCACTTAGTTAGCCGAATAAGTCATTTCGACCGTGAAGCTGAGTAGCTCAATTTAGGTCGGGACCCGGTAAGTGAAAGTGTGCATACTAGAGGAAGTGAGGATGTGTGTGGAGCCAGTGGCGTGAGTCCAAGGGCAGGCCAAGCCTGAATTTCTTGGTAGACTGGTAGTATCCCTGAGGGTGTGACGCTGATCGGACCCATCACTATACCTGAATTGTACCAAAGGTGACCCGACGTGACCCCAACGAGGGAAGTATGGGTTTGTGTTAGGAATAACTCCCCAACTGGTTGGAATCAATTCGAGTTGCCGTCTCTCTCGGATAGTGAGAACTTGACTGAGCAGCGACAACGTAGCATTAATTGATGGAACTTGATGGTTATGATGATGCTCAAATTAATACACCGAATATGGTTACTAATGCTTGTTAGTTTAATCACATGATTGCTATAGTACATGTTCTAATCTAGAGATGCTTAATTGATTAGGTATTCAATTTGATGCTAAAGATATTAAATATCCAAGTTATGTTACTTAAGCTTTTATGCAAAATGTTGTCAAGCTAACTCCACCGATAAAGCCTTGCATACTCCTTTGTGTCATATTATTTCTAATTTATGACGGGTAAGTCTAGCTGAGTACATTCTCGTACTCAAGGTTTATTCCCTCTTGTTGTAGATGATATGATGTATCATGGGTACTGTAAGAACTGCCTTCATCCTGCCGTGGATGAGGACTAAACCATGGGGCATGGTACTCTTAAGTTATCCTCCCTGTTATGCTTTTGCTGGAAATGACCGTTGTACTGACATGTATTTGAACTAAGTGTGATGTTGACATCAAACTACTTTGCTTCCCCTATTTGAACTTGGTTTGCAATAACTATGTGAACTCCGATGTATGTGAGATACTTGTGAACCATTTGTGAACTGTGATGTAACATGTGACTTGTTATGTTGAATCATGTATGATCTTGGTTTGTATGTTGGTTGGTTTCAGATCCTTCGTGATTTCATTGGACTACCGGGTTTACATGGGCTCAAGTATGATGGTTTGATCGCTTCGGTGATTTCTATTATACTTGTGCTCTTATAAATTGGACAGTTCTGTTACACATCTCACCACACTCTTACTCTCTAGGCGGCAAGGACGGCTCCCCCTCATGCCTTGCCTCAACTGTCAAAGCCAGAAACCAACACCAAACCTAGGGGGAAGAAGAAGAAAGGACTCCTCTCACTAATCAAGGGAAGCGTAGGTCATAGGAATGTCTATATCCGTGGATGCGGCTATACGTATAGATCGATCAACTCTGCAGAGTGTATATACCTAGAACCATAAGATCACCATCATCAACGGTGGCCACCATCTAGGCTGATACTGGCTGCCTCCCAATGGGTATGATGCCACCCTACCACTAAGCCTTGAGTCACCCTAGAGTCCACCGGCACGCTAAGACTATGAGACATAGTACCAGAACCTCAAGGTCACTACGCTGTCTTAGGAGAGTGTGAGCCATATGCCTGTACCTCCATGCTAGGGACCCCAGCGATGCTCTCGGCCAAGCCGAAGCCTTCTTCGCCGAGAGGGGTGATCGAGCTCTCCGACGATGAAGAGCCGTAGAACCCATCCTTGTTGGGTGTGGTTGCTCCCGCCATCCCGGTCATCACTGCTGCCCCCATTCTCCCCATTGCTATCGACATCCATGACCCCTCTGCTCCCTGTGTTGCCGGCTCGCTGGACACGAGCCACGACGAGGAAATCGCGAGAAAGCTTTATGTCGAGCTGAACTGTGAGGCCCTCGGCATCTCGAGGGATGGTGGTCTAGTGATCCTCAGCAGCGACGATGAGGAAGAGGCCACCGTGGGAGAGGAGGTCAATGAGAAGGAGAAGGAAGTGGTGGAGGTGGAGGACGACACCGCGGGCGGTGGCTCGTCATCAGGAAGCGAGGCTACTCCCATCTCGTCACCGAGCCCTTTAGGAGTTCGGTGACAATCCAAGATGGTGCCCACAATGACCATCTTAGATTATGGTTCTAGTTTATCCATTTGTAAATCTGTGTTCACGAATTATAAATGGAATGACCAGTTTTTGTTAAGAATGTTCTATTTCTATATTTATCCGCGTTCTTTGAACCATCCCGTGTTCGAGTTGCCACAAGCAGAGTTGCAACACACTTTGCATGTGGATGCAGTCCAAAAGCCTGGATCTTTTTTGTAGCAATCTTTTCCCTAGCAAGTTTGTTCATAGCCCGGAGCTATAGTCAGGTTGAAATCTCGCTCGTGGTTCAGACACAAAATATCTAAGTCATTCTTTACCCACAGGGCACAAAATCGCCTTTTTTATTCTTGGAATGAAAAAGAGTGATTGTTTTCCTTGTGAGTAACTATAGGCGAGTCAGTCTAGGCGTACATTATGGCTGCTGAGCGGCTTTTCGGGGATCATGCAACTGCCGTCAAAGAGATTAGAGATATCCTGGTAGTATGTGAATTTTCTAATGTGTTTCCTGAAGATTTACCCGGTCTACCACCTGATAGGGATGTCCAGTTTAACATAGAATTGCAACTTGGAACAGCTCTGATTTCTCGGAGAGCTTATAGGATGCCACCTAAGGAGTTAGCCAAGTTGAAAACTCAGTTGCAAGAATTGATTGAGAAGGGGTTTATCCAACCTAGTTCATCGCCTTGGGGGTGTCCGGCAATTTTTGTGAAAAAGAAAGATGAGACCCTGAGGTTATGTGTTGACTATCGTCCGTTGAATGAAGTGACCATCAAGAATAAGTACCCATTACCTTGGATAGATTTTCTTTTTGATCAACTGGCCGGAGCCAAAGTTTTCTCCAAGATAGATTTGAGGTCAGGATATCACCAAATCAAGATAAAGCCTGAAGATATTCCCAAAATGGCATTTACCACAAGATATGGATTATATGAATACTTGGTAATGTCTTTTGGTTTGACAAATGCTCCAGCTCATTTCATGTATTTGATGAATTCAATATTCATGCCTGAGCTAGACAAATTTGTAGTGGTGTTTATTGATGACATTCTAGTATATTCCAAGAATAAGGAAGAACATGCGAAACACCTCAGAATTGTTCTGACTCGCTTGAGAGAACATCAACTATATGCCAAGTTCAGCAAGTGTGATTTTTGGCTTAAGGAAGTACAATTTCTTGGACATGTCTTGTCAGCGGAAGGAGTTGCTGTTGATCCAAGCAAAGTGAAGGATGTGCTTGATTGGAAACCACCAACCACAGTTCTTCAAGTTCGGAGTTTTCTGGGATTGGCGGGGTATTACCGTCGGTTTATTCTAGATTTCTCTAAAGTATCAAAGTCCATAACTGAGTTACTGAAGAACCAAGTCAAGATTGTCTGGTCATCTGATTGTGAAGAGGCTTTCCAGACTTTGAAGAGACTGTTGACCACTGCACCAGTATTAGCCCATCCTGATATCGAGAAGCCGTTTGATGTTTATTGTGATGCTTCAGGTATTGGTATTGGATGTGTGTTGATGCAAGAAGGCCGAGTCATTGCTTATGCATCTAGGCAACTTAAGCAACAAGATGTACCATGACTTAAAACAAAGGTTTTGGTGGACCAAAATGAAGATAGAAATTGCGAGATATATAGCAAAGTGTGATACTTGCCAGAAAGTGAAAGCTATACATTTGAGGTCTGCTGGAGAATTACAACCATTGCCTATTCCAGCTTGGAAGTGGGAGGACATAAGTATGGACTTTATTGTTGGTCTACCCAAGACATCCAAGGGATTTGACTCAATATGGGTTATTGTAGATCGACTCACTAAGTCAGCACATTTTCTTCCTGTCAAGACTATATATCCCACTGTCCAATATGCCAAAATATATTTAGCAAGAATTATGAGTCTACATGGAATACCAAAGACCATAGTGTCCAATAGGGGTACACAGTTTGTCTCTAGTTTTTGGAAACAATTGCATTCTTCATTGGGTACCAAGCTCCTGTATAGTATAGCTTATCATCCACAGACTGATGGACAGACTGAAAGAGTCAATCAAGTGCTTAAAGATATGTTAAGGTGTTGTGTCCTTAATTATTCCAACAAGTGGGACGAATGCTTACCTTTGGCCGAGTTCTCATATAACAATAGTTATCAGGAAAACATTAGAATGGCTCCATTTGAAGCACTCTATGGTCGTAGATGCAGAACATCGTTGAGTTGGTCTGAGCCCGGAGAAAGAAGATTCTTTGGAGTTGACCTTGTGAAAGAAACAGAAGACAAGGTTAGGCAAATACAGAGTAATTTGAAGATAGCTCAGTCCCGCCAAAAGAGTTATGCGGATAGACGATGGAGACCATTGGTGTTTAGCAAAGGAGATTTTGTATATCTGAAAGTATCACCAATGAAGGGAGTTACCCGTTTTGGTGTTAAAGGCAAGTTGGCACCTCGATATATTGGACCATTTCAAATTCTGGAGAGATATGGAAAAGTGGCCTATCGCTTGAAATTACCAGAACAATTATCAGCGGTACATGATGTGTTCCATGTGTCTCAGTTGAAGAAGTGTCTCCGAGTGCCTGAGTAGAATGTTGAAGTTGAAGGAGTGGAACTTGAACCAGATCTGACTTATTCAGAATATCCTATCCGAGTGTTGGATCAGAAAGATCATGTTACTCGAAGGAGGACAATAAAGTTCTACAAGATACAATGGAATCAACATTCATAAGAGGAAGCTACTTGGGAATCAGAAGATTAGAAAAGTTTCCAGAGTTTCTTGCGTCATTATAGAATAGAGTACTGTTAGTTAAGCTCGGTTGTTACAAATTGTGTTTTGCAAAGGAACCTCAGCTGTTTTATGGATAAGAATTGGATGTTTTTGGATTGACACATTTCCTTTTCCATTACTTACCCTATGGCTTTGAATCTCGGGGCGAGATTTCTTTTAGGGGGAAAGATTGTAACACCCCGGGTGTTTACGTATTAAAAACTGGACATATCATCATATGCATTGCAAGGCATTGGTCATATTGCAAACTTTGATATGCATTCACTAAAACAAGTTTACAATTATGTTATAAGTATTGCTTGGTATTGTTTGAATCAAGTTCAAAATCTTTGTATTGATTTGAAATTCCGAAAACCCTGATTTTCAATATTTAAATCCTACCCTGAAAACCCATTTCAAAATCAAAGCACATTTTGGGGTTGAGTCTAAAAGCAAAGTTGTAGAGCTTGTTGAGTTGTACAAAGTTTGTTTTTGGAGTTTTTCAAGTTGTTTAGTAAAATTTGAAGTTATTTAAAAAGACAAAATTCCTTAAATGTCCCCTATTTGAATTCAAAAGTTCATTTCAAAATATAGGCCGAATTTGGGGTTGGTTATAAAAGCAAAGTTGTAGAACTTTTGATTTTGAACAACTTTTATTTTTGGAGATTTTTGAGTTGTTATACAAATTTGGGAGTAATTTGGATTTTAAACTGGATGGCAATTCTGTAATTTCGATGAACAGTTTTCACCGCTCTTGCTACATTGCCGGCGACCTTCGGTTTGCTTCCAGGCGCGGTCGTGGCCGTCTTTGGCATCGTGCTGGCGCGGTGAAGGCCACTGTGTAGCTTCCTTGCGCTTCTGAGCCGCTCTATTTAGCCTTGGCCGTCGCCGTTTGCCCCCGCTCTCTTGCTCTGTTTTCCCGACGCCATGGCCATAACTCCGGGGAGCTATCACCGTCACTTTAGCGCACTCCAGCCACTGCAAAGCTTGTCACAGCTCCGCCTACTCCTTGCGCACCCAACCAACCTGCTTTTGTCGCTTGTCTTTACCGGAAACTCACAATGCGCGCTCTTCTTCCTCGTGGCCAGCAACCTCACCCGCGATCCCGTTTCGTCGTGGTCAACGCGTTGCGGTGAGTCTCTGTCCTTGCCGAGCCGTGATTCAGTTTTGCCACGATGCCGTGGTGCTTTGTACCTTGATGCTTGATCAAATTGTCCACCGCAGTCACCGGAGCGTCACCGTCACCGTTGCTTGCTCTGCCGTGACTGCTGTGTCCGTCGAACGGTGTCTCTAGTGCTCCTCCGGCCTTGTGCTCTACTTAGTCGCGTTTGGGGTGAGCTGCTGATGCTTCCTGGGCCATCTGTTTAAGCTTTACAAGTCTCATGTCGCCAGCGTAGCGTAGCCGCGCCGTCGTGGCCGCCATGGCCGGCGTAGTGCTCGGTCCAGTCTGTAGCTGGTCCAGCTTGTGTCCCAAATCGATGCGCCTAGTCGAGGGTAGTGTTTTGGTACCTTGGTCGTCACCGTTGGTCTCGCCGTCGACGAGATATCGCCGGTCAGCGCGCGTGTCGCCGGAGTCAAAGCCTGAGGTTGAAGATGACATGTGGGGTCGGGATGTCAGTGACTGTGTAGTTCAAAAATGGATTTTTCTATTTTCTGGAATGAATGAATAGTGTATGTTTTTGTTATTTTTGTGTAGATTTATTTAGAGCTTGAAAAATTAAAAAAAATTCTGTGTGACCTCTCTGTGATGTATATTATTTAGGAAAAATATGAAATGTTGTTTTTCAGTACTTTTTGAATGTGATAAAAATTGCTCAATTAATTAATAAGTGAGTTTCCAGGATTTTTCTAGGCTTATTTATGTATCCAAAAATTATGAAAATTGTTTTGTCACTTAGTTATCATGTGATGAACATTTACAAAAGTTTTGAGGTCAATTGCAACAAGTTGATTTATTTCATAATTCTTAATTAATTAATTAATTCATAAAAGCAAATAGTAACCTTTAGTGATTTAGGTTTTGTTTGAGTTTTTGATTGAGTGATGTCCTTGGGTCATTAGTTGGTGATGATCCTTGGCAATTGATGTGAGTGTTGTGAAAATGGTTTAGTTAGTTTAACTTGTAACTGTACCACGAAGGAAAGTTGTATTCAAGTTGTTAATTTTACATCCATCATCGAGCATCATGTTTCGTATTCCGCATCATGTTAAACATGGCATTGTTACTACGTGTAGTGAACGAAGGTGAACACGTGGTAGTTAATCAAATAGTTGAGGAGGTTGATCCGTCTGTGGAGGTTGGTGTTGATATCGGTGGAACGACTCCGGACCCGGACTTTTCCGTCAACGAAGGCAAGCCTCGGATGCATACAACCCTACCTTGTATTTTACAAATTGATTTCGCTTTTGCTTCTTTTTACTGCATTAAGTGATTAGGAGTCAAGTGAAAACCGAATTGGTACATTACCAACCTTGTTATTCCATATTTACCATATTACCAGTTTTAAATTCGTATATGCCTAGTTTTGCTTAGCTATGCTTAGAACGATATATGCCTAGTTTTGCTTAGCTATGCTTAGAACGATGAAAGTCGGGTGATTACCTGTCACCTGCAAGTTTTAAATGGAACTTTGGTTACTTATGTTATCATGTGATATGGGAATGTGGAGTAATAAATCTAGACCGGGTGGACTCGGTGTGTGTGAGCCACAAGACATGGAGGTCTTGTGAGCGGGTTCTTTCCGCCTGTGTCGATTAAGGTCCGTCCGTTGTTGAATTGCATGAGGTGAGACTTTGTAGTACTAACCACATACTCCGGTAAGCCTTAACTTGGCTATTCTATCACGAGAATGGCTACTCGCGCACTGGGAGTGGAGAGATGGCGGGAATAGCGTGTACCCACGTGGCAATGGGCTGGATTGGTGGAGTACTGTATTCTCAGGTGGCGCGGACCCGTTCTTGTTTAGAGGATCCGAGGGTAGGTTGGTATATGTAGGTCGGGGACCTGCATATGTCGTGTGGTCTGGAATTCCCAGCTGGGTTTTTAATTGGTTTGAATCGTCATTGCTCCTCGGTTATGGAGACTCAACTCACTGTTCATCATCGTAGTAATAAATAACTGGAACTTGAGGATGGTTTGTGAATGTGTTGGTTATGAAGTTTCATGATCTCATTATGGATCGTGTCAGCTTTGTATATGATCTTATGAAGTTTTAAATGTTGATGTAAAGAATTTTATTAAAAAGCTTTTACGCAAAAGAACTTTTATTATTGCTAAAGCCATACCTTGAATCCCTGAGCCTGCATTCATAAGTTCTATCAGTTTTTATTTCGGTTAAGTCTTGTTGAGTACTTTTGTACTCAGGGTTCGTTGACCCTTGTTGTAGGTGAGGGTCATGAGCAGATCTGTTTTGGATCGTGCTGCATGACTGTTGTTCAGTGCAATGACGATAAGTAAATGTGTGGTCCTTGGGTAGGACAACTTTAATTGTGTGTTTTGTAATATATTATAATGCCACTCCACTACTTTGTTTTGTATTATTAATCGAACTTAGTTGTATGGTTTGAAACAAATGGTTTATAAACTATGTTATTGTAAGTCTTAAGCTATATTTACTCTGATGTATCTATTTGAATAAACTGTTGTAATACTGCAATGACTCTGTAATGTGATCCTGCTCGGAAATCGTGGATGATTCGGGGTTTTCCGAGGACACCCGACAGTCTTCTTAAGTTACTGGGAACGTATGCATAGATGTCAAAGGTCGTTGGACAGTGACAGGTGCATGAGGACCCTATAATTTAGGAGGTTCTGCCACACTCAAGTTCCCAACACTCTAGATCTACTGACATTGCCAGTCATGAAGGCACTGATGCGGTGGAGCCTCGAGCCCCGATCTAGCTGAAGACCGAGGAGCCTGAAGACTTGGCAGAGCTTGTAGAATCAGTGGTCATCGTGCAGCTGCACGAGTACTAGGTTACCTCGACGACATCGATGGGGAACCTAGAGATGTTGAGGGAATGTAGGCTTCTTGCTGATCGATTGGTCTATGAATGGACCACCACCCAAGGTGAGGGCCGCCTGACCCTAGACATGCACCAGATTATTGCTTTCACCGCTCATTGTGAATGTGAATTTGGTGTGTATCCATCGAAGTTTTTAGAGCGAGTCTGTAGGCATTATAAGATCGAGATTGCTCAGATGCTGCCCAACGCTATCGCTATGCTTAGCATTTTTACTTTACTCTGTGAGGCGTGGCTTGGCATCGAGCCCTATCTAGACCTTTGGCGCTACTTCTACAAGGGAATGTACCATTTCAGCAAGCTGTTTGTCGGGTCGGTTGGTTTCTCCCTCAGGAAAATGGGAGAATACATTGTTTTTCCGATTAGGCTATGCAGAAAATTGGTTTTACATCAATCTTCACAAGAAGAATATAATCAAACCAATTATAGAATGCCCATGGTTAGTGACGCGTGGTATTCATCCCCCACTGTCACTGAGAAGATGAGAGGCCACATCGAGCGTGTTCGGGCACTCCGAGAAGCCAGATTGATGACCGCACATGTAGTCAAGACCTTTGTTCATTGGAGGATTATTCCCTTGAAGCGTCAGGATTTGGCCTATACATATACAAGGGTGACTGACCTGAACAGAGAGTCGGTGCAGGAAAAAGTCCCTCCCCCGATCTTGATCTTTATTCAAAGTTTAACCTTTAGTGTTTGATTTTAACCTCAGTGTGTTTTTTTTTAACAGAAGTGTCAGAGAAAGAGATCACTCGTTGGGTGAAGTTTATCCTAGGCATGGACTAGCCTAGCCGAGAAAACGTTCCTCAGCCATATAATGCTGAGAACCCTCCTCCCAAGGTGAGTGGCATAAACTCCTTTTGACTTCCTTTAACATCCGGGTTAATCTTATTTCTTATGTTATCAGCTGAACCCCGCTATGGGAATCATCCATGGGAGTGTTGATATGAGTGATGACGAGGGAGACAACACAGGACCTCTGAAGCCCTAGCCTCTAACCCTATCGGGGCCATGGGTGAGCCGGCCCAGGAACAGGTTGAGGTCAGGGAGAAGTCTGCCTAGGACCAGATGGTAGTCGAGGTGAAGCTACCGCAAGGGCAAGCCCCTCCCGAGAAGACTCCCGCTCCCAAGCCGCAGACATCTCGAGGGAGAAGGAAGAAGACTAGGGACACGATGTAGGAGCTAATGAAGCCTAAGAAGGCGCCAGCTGCCAGGTCAGCCCCGTAGGTGGAAAAGAGAAAACTCCGGTCATAGGGGAAACCAGATAATGTTAGCCTTCCTCCAAACAAGAGGGCTCGGAGTAAATCTAAGAGTCCTCAATCAGCTAAAGGGCCTAGAGCCAGGGGAACGTAGCTGGATGCCCGTGAGGAGCACTCAATCAAGGACCCGCCCTGGACTCATGACTAGGTATCCACTATGGTCATTTTTCGAAGATTATTTGAGGCATTTACTCGTTTAGATAATATCAAACATGCATGGGAGGTTTGTTCTGAGGAGAAGGCATCTGCTGTGCCAGCCGCAATCCGATGACTAGGCGGGAAGCAAAGCTAAACTGCTACATTCCCTTTGAGTCGTAAGTTGTAACTAATTGTGCAAGCACCCATTTTGATCTTGATTAGCCTCTTAACTTATGCGTTTTTTTGATAGGATATCTGGACCAACTGAAGCCCCAAGCACGTCAGTCGGAGCTGACAGCTCTGGTGCTGTCCTGACCCCAGATATGCCTAGCCTGGCCTTATCGACCCAGGTCAAGGTTCCAGGGAGCGAGGCGCTGTTTCCCGAGCGTGATCCTTCTCAAATGGGTGCCCTCATTCAGGGAATGAAGACCTGTCAAAGCTTGTGGAAGGAAGCTAGTGATAAGGACAAGCATTACAAGACGGTGGCTACCCAGCTCAAGGAGGAGGTGCAAATTCTTCGGGATTCAAATGAAGGTAATTAAATAATTAGGTGTAAATCTGTACCTTGCCATGCAAACCCTCAAGCTTTCCCTTGTCTGTAGACCATGACAAGTACACCAGGCACCTGGAAGGAGAAAAGGTGACACTGGAGCAGGAGGTTGAAGAACTTCGAAGAAGGCTTGAAGATTTCGAACAGCGTCGTGTAGATGTAGAGGAGAAATTGGTTGAAGGAGCTCTCATGGCTGCTGGGCATGCGGTTAGTATCCTGAGGAGCCATGTCCCAGACCTTGACATTAGCCAAATATCACAAGGCTATGCCTGCGATAGAGATGAGGCTGGGAGGCTCTTTGAGGACAGTCGACCGACGATTGTGCCATTTGTCGAGATGCTCGATCTTTCTATAAAGAGTGATGATGAGGAGGATGAGTAAACTTTTACCTGCTCGGGAAACATTGCAAACATTAGTACTGCTCATCGACATGATAAGTCATGTATGTTTTGTAAAGAACTACTCTTCTTAGTCTTTTAGCTATTCTTTTTTATGTTGCCATTTGACCATTTAATATGCAAGCAGTAGGACCTGTAGCAGCTGAGACTTGGGGTGGTCTGCATACTGTGCGTCCATGTAGTTTGCACATAGTCGGGATTTTTGGCTCATTGAGAATTTTGTAGACTAGTGAGTAGTAGTATGATAGCCCACGACTCTTTACTAGGATATATATAATTTATCCGAATGAAGAGTTGAAGACTAGTCGAGAAAAAAATTTGAAACGTGGAAGCCCCAGCCCCCGAGTGTATATACTCAGGAAAGGTACCGATAACAGAGAAATGGAAATAAATAACCAAAATAAATTACTTATCTGATGCATGTGTTGGTGAGACTTGGAAACAATGGGCCAGGAACGCAGTTTATTAAGCATAAAAGCGCTGTAGCTGATCCATGTTCCATGTGTTCGGGATGATGTCTCAATCTATCTCTGCTAGTCGGTATGCGCCTAGTCAAGCTATTTCAACAACACTATATGGCCCCTGCCAAGGGGGTGATAATTTAGTTTTATCCTTTGTGCGCTGGCCTAAGTTGAGTACCAAGTCTTCGACGCTTAGCGCCCAGCCACGAACACGCTGGCTATGATATTTTCGAAGGGCTTGCTGATATCTCTCTACTCGGTATGCAACTATATCACGCTTTTCTTCGAGGAGTTCAAGGTCGATATGACGACATCAGATTGCTCTTCTTCGGAAAACATCACTACTCGGGGCGAGTTTAATCGGACTTCGGGGGGAAGTACAGCTTTAGCCCCGCACACAAGGAATGATAGAATGAGGACTGATAATGCTTAATGGCTTGTCTTCCACAAAAATTCTCAAACTTTTTGCTCATAAATTGAGTACCATTATCCGAGATAAGTCGGTGCAGTACACCAAAATGCATTCTATGCTCCGCTAAAACTTGACTTTGTTTTCTTTGGTTATCCAGCCTATTGGCTCGGCTTCAACCCATTTTATGAAAGTATCGATCGCTACAATCAAAAATTTGTAACCAACCTAGGCTCTTGGAAAAGGACCCAGGATGTTGATGCCCCATGTGGCGAATGTCCAAGACAAACGGATCATGTTTAACACTTGGGCAGGATGGTGGGTTTGCCATTGAAAAAACTGGCAAGACTCACAAGTTCTAACCAACTCAGAGGCGTCTTCGAGCACTATTGGCTAGTAAAAAACTTGTCGAAAGGCTTTCCCGACCAGCATTCAGTGAGAGGCATGGGACCCACAGATTCCTTTGTGGATGTCATGGAGCAAACTGATTCCCTTGGCCTATGTGACACATTTGAGCAGAACCCCATTATGGCCCTATTTGTAGAGGATACCGTCTACCATTTGATAACTCATGGCTTTATGGTTGGTTCATTCCATATTTGCATCATCGACCATGGTAGCCTGGTTTGTGTGGTGCGCCTAGATTGGATCCATCCAGTTCTCCCCGTTTCCAAATAGAGCGGCACATGAGCCATATCGCCCAGCATAGACTTCACAAGGAATTCGCTGGGTATTGCCTCGTCGCTTGACGGATCAAGCATGGGGTTTGGACCCGTCCTAGGGATCAGGATAGAAGGTTTGGTTAGCACTTCGACCAAGACCCCTCCCGGTAGTTGCTGTCATTCAGCTGCCCGGCTAGCGAGCATGTCAGCATCTGAGTTAAGCTTTCTCAGGATGTATTGGACCTCAACTCCGTTAAATTTTGTTTCCACCTTTGATATACCTGTAGATATACAGCCATGTTCTCATTCATTGCTTGATACCCTTTACAGGATTATTTGGCAACTACTTCTGAATCCCCTTTCACAAGTAGCCGTCGGATTCCCAAGGATATGGCAATTTGTAAACCAGTTAACATGCCCTCATATTCGGCGATATTATTAGTTGGAGTTGGGTCAGTGAAATAAATTTGTATTGCGTAACTCATGGCATCCCCTTCTAGAGAGATCAAGATGACTCCAGCCCCTACGTCATTCTTGCATTTTGCTCTGTCATAGAACATTAGCTAGTGCTAGGGGTTTTGGGCCGCCTCCTCGGGTTCGGGGTTCGTCCATTCTGCAACAAAATCAGCTCAAGCATGCGACTTGATCATGGTCCTAGGCACAAATTCCAGCTAGCCCCACCTACAGGCCGCCCAGCCCCCTAGGCCCACAGCTCAGCCTCTCCTTCGAATGTCGGTGCTCCACTGCCTCCTAGGTTCAATCTACAATGTTGCTTTAAGTCGGTTTGATCCTAGGGCTTAGGATTGATGGTTGCCCCTATTTATACCAGGCTCTACGCCCCTAGGGCATCTTGATCATTGTCTTCTCTAGAAACCCTGATAAGAAGAGAAGAACCTCAGAGCTCTACAAATATTTAGGGCATAGCTAGTTAAGTAGATCTAGAGGGAGGCAAGTTTCGCTTGGATTCCTGATCTTGTCAAGACCGTGGCTTGGTATGGCCCTTGTATCCTCTCTTGTATCTTTCGTATTCCATATGTTTGCTACATTTGTGATGACATTGTTCTTAATATTATTCATGTTCCTAGTTATTATGTTCATTGTTTACTTTGATTATATGCTTAGTATAGCTAGATTGTCTTTATGATCAAGCATAAGTTCGTATAGCGCTCGCTCTAAAGTACACAGGGTGAGTGGTCGACATTGTGTAAGTGTGGTGCTTGTACGTTGTTTACCTACGGATATACCCTATATTCCAGGCCATGTGGTAGATCATGAGTGTGACACTCTTGTTGAGTCCTTTGTAGTCCACTCTCTGAATATAGGTCAAGTAGGATGTAGATGCGAAGGAAGTCAGGCTCTGTTCTTGATCTTCCTTAGTAATATCCCTTATGTGTTGATATGAAGTTGATCCTATCCATGATTATTAAGTGTAATTGCACTAATCATAGTATGCTTTGACTTGAATTAAGAATGACTAAGGAATTATTTCTCTATTGTATCTAAAAGAAGTACTCTGAGTGTTCATTATCATTTATCATACATATATATCTTATCTCTTGATTTACCCCTATTGTGAATAGAAGATTGGCAATGGTTTATCTCTCCATCATACGTACAAGTTATCAATAAATTCCCTTTGCCCGTCCTTCCCTGTGGTAAAAATATAATTAACGATACCTGGAATACTCCCGGGCGAAGTGCTACAATGGCATATTATCTGTGCGCTTGCAGATCCCTATCATATATATTCTTCTAAGTAAGAAATGCCACAAGCATTTCTAGTAATGTTTACAAGTGTCATTAATAAATACCAATAAGCCTTTCTGGCATCGTTACCGGGGAAGGTAGCTTGGCAATCAAGAGGGATATTGATAAACTTTTACTTATTGATGTGAATGAGAAAACCATTTACCTCTGCTATAGCAAGCATACCCTTGTTATGTCTACTTTTATATCTTATGCAGGGTAATGTATGACTGGTTTTGGCCTTCTGACAAACTACGTTAAAGATCTAGAAGCACTATTTAGGAGGACTACAGCTAAACTCAAGAAAGTTTTAGCTTTAGAATCAGAAGACAACCAGACAAGGCATAGTTTAACACTAGTTTTTGAAGCCATGGCTGATAGGACTCTCCATGAATTCTCTGCTCCAACTACGGCCAACATCTGTACTGGACTGGTGATCAACATTGGAGACAATGCTTTTGAGCTCAAGCCAGCTCTCATCAACTTGGTGCAAGCTAGCCAGTTTTATGGAAAGGCACATGAAGATGCAAGTGCTCATCTCCAACACTTCTTGGAGATTTGTAGCACTTTCACCAGCAAAGGAGTTACCTGAGATGCCATATTACTTCATATCTTCCAATTTTCACTTTTGAGGAAGACGAAGCAATGGTTCTATGCCAACAAAGATAGAAATACTACATGGGAAGACTGCTCCACTGCCTTCCTAGCAAAGTTCTTTCCCACGGGCAAAATCAATGCTCTACGTGGAAGAATTTTAAGTTTTCAGCAACAACATGATGAATATGTCCCTGAGGCATGGGAACACTTCTAAGACTACATATCAGAATGTCCTCACCATGGGATGGAGGATTGGCTACAGATGCAGACCTTCTACCATGAGTTGACAAACAACACCCATGAGAATATGGATGCCGCTGCTGGAGGTGCATTTTTATCACTCACAATCACACAAGCAACAGCTCTCGTTGAGAAGATGGCCTCTAACCAAGGTTCGAATAAAGAACGTCTTCAAACCTGCACAAGAGGTGGAGGTATGCATCAACTCAAAGAGGTGGACATGCTTTCTGCCAAGATGGATCTACTGATGAAGAGGCTTGAAGATCGAGCCAATGAAAAGAAAGAAGTCATGCATATTCATGATTCTCGCATGACGTGTGAAGAATATGGAAACACTAGGAATTCAGGGAACAACTGTCCTAAAACCCAAGAGGATGTGAACTTCATCAATAACAACAACTATCGTCATCAACAGAATCAAGGATAGAATCAGCAACAGAGGCCAAACTACCAATGTAATTACCAAGATAACTATCAAGGTAATAATTTTAATAACCAGCCATCTTTGAGAGATTTAGTCTCTGGTCAGGCTAAAATTATGGAGGCCTTATCTAGAAAACTAGCTTCCAATGACAAAATGTTAGAAAATATAAACAATAGAATGGATAGCTTGTCCTCAGCCATTAAAAACCAGCATAGCTTTAATAAAATAATAGAATCATAAATAGCTCAGCTGGCGGCTTCTATTCCTTCAACTGATAAAGGTAAGATTCTAGGACAACCGAAAGATCCTGAAACTGCAAATCTTGTCGATATTCATAATGTTGTAGGATACTACATAGAACAATCAATAGGGAGATGGGAGGATTATTCCTTACCTATCAACAAAGGTGATCCAGGAAGACCTGTCATCCCCATAGCCATTGGACCTCACATGTTCTAGGAACCTGTCTATAACTTCGGAGCAACTGTTAACATTATGCCAAAGGTAATTTATGATAAAATCAATGAAGATACTTTGTTATACACAAATATGCATTTGCAGCTTGTAGATCAGTCACTCTGCTACCCCAAGGGAATTCTTGAAGATATCTGTGTATGAGTTGGAAGCTCATATGTACCCGTAGACTTTGTGGTTTTGGAGACAGGTGGAGATGTAAGGTCACCCAATATCTTGGGTCAACCTTTCCTGCGCACCACAAAAGCCATCATCTACGTGGATAGTGCTAAGATCTGCTTCACAATTAAGGATAGGACGAAGAAATTTATTTTCAAGAACCGTATTCTACAATCTGTTGGACATCCACAAATGTCGTATTTGCCCAAAGAGACAACAGTAAGAAAGAAGAGAAATAACTAAAGGAGGAAGAATAGGGCCAGATAGCCACAAGAAGAATCAGTCAAGATGATCAATACACTTCGATCGGAGTACAATCACCTCCTCGCTTCACCATTCCTTACCAAGAAGGAAGACTCAGGCGTACCAATGATTGAGTGCACAATTGGACAAAGAATTTTCCACAACACCTTCTACGATATTGGATCGGGTGTCAACATAATGTCCAAGGTAACAGATCACTATTTGTTTGGTGACGAACCCTTGTTCCCTACAAATATGCAATAGCAGATGGCGGACCAAACAATCCGATTTCCAGAAGGAATAGCAAAAGACATCATGGTCAAGATACAAGACTACTATGTCCCTATCGACTTCATGATTCTTGGTATGGGAGAAGAAGAAGAAGACATACCTATCATCCTTAGAAGATTGTTTCTCAACACTACAAACGCGATCATCTACATCGGATCAGGAAAAATCCACTTCCAATTCAAAAGGTACCATGTTATTTCAATAGTTATACAACTTATGAGCAGCCGAAGAAGATCCGCTCCAAGAGGAGACGTCGATCATCCCAACATCGGAGGAACCAACTCCCCAAAAATGAAGAGGAAGAAGAAGTTGTAAAGGATGAACCTACTACGCCAAAAGCAAGTCCACAGACCAAGTAGGTCTGAAAAGAAAAGGTGACATCATCATCAGAGTCACCATCACAAGAGGTGCACCCATCAAGGTCTCCATCTCTGGGACTACCAGATGCACCTGAAGAATAAAGGACTTCTCCAATTAAGTCCTGTTCGGAGGACTCAAAACACCGAACACTCTTCGAGAGGTAAAATCGGTAGTAATCCATTTTTACCCTTTTGCATTTCATGAATTATTTTCACTTTAGCATATTTACTTTTCTGAATTGGCATTGGATTAGAAAAGAAAAATAAAAAACCCATTACTGCATTATAAAATCCTAAGCCCCATGTGAATATTTCTATGGTGTGTAAAACCCCGCAAGAATATTCACCATGGTGGCATAAAAAAGTAATAAAAATACCATGCATACATTTAGTTATATTCCACTATATCATAAAATTGAAAAAATATTAGAAAGCCATCCTGATGAAATTGTGTCAAATCAAAAATCTTTCTAAACCTCAAGAACGACTAACCCCTGGACGGCTGACCGCTAACCCTTTTACTCTAATCCGTTCCATGAGTTTTGTTGTTCTTGTTGACATTTTGTAGGTTGATGCATAAGATCAAGAGCAAGTTCACCCGGTCGACTTCATCTCATCCCACTAGGAGTACATCCTCCCGAGGCGGCTCCAACATGATCCAACCGCTAGAGCTGTTGCATAAGAGGAAACCAACTTCCTGATGGACGAGAAGGACATCCACTAGAAAAACCACTCTGAGAAGTATCACTCAACTTCAACATTCGACCACGCAAAAATCAGCTTGGGGGAAAGGCATCCCCATGTATCTAGATAAGTATTTCTTTTCCTTTTGTTTTACTTTTTCTAAGTTTGTTAAAGAAAAGAATGAAAAAATGCATAACTAAAAACTTAATAAAAATTTATCTTTGTGTTATATATCTATAATATAATATGTGATCTAAAAATGAAAATAAAATAAAAGAGTGTATCTAGGTTCTATTTTTAAGAGCTAAATAAAAAGGACTCTGAAGATAATCTCTTGCAATGGAAATAATGAATAGTTGCTCTCTTGTAATTCCTTTCAAGTACCTAGTTTTCAACCTTGAATTCTCCCGAGTTTTGGATAAGATTGTTTTGATATAAGAATTTACTCTGAACTTGAAACTCGTGGGTAGCATGTGCTTGATCTAAGTCTAGGTAATTGACGAATATGATATGAGAAGGTCTGAGCTGTTGTTTATCTTGTTCCAAGTGATACTAAAATTCTGGAGATTTATCTTTTGAAAACATAAAAATACTATATGATGAGTTCCTGTATGACAAAGCTTAAATTCCTACTAGAGCCATACATGTTATTTAGCCTAAGAAAACTTCCACTTAAATGTTGCTTGTTTTGCATTGAGTTTTGTCAAGCTTTGTTGACCCTTCTGAGAGGTTTGTCATGCTCTTAAAATCAAGATCATGTACACACCACCCACATATGCACTACTCCTACACTGGGGGTAGGCGCAAAAACATGTCATTCTATTTAGATTCACCCAAAAAAAGTTTTACTCCTACCCTGGGGGTGAACACCAAAAATATGTTTGATAGGATATCCACTAAATAAATGTTCTAAGTTCTTATTGCTATCTCTCAAAAGTTTTGTTGTAGAAAAGAAGCATGGGCTATACAAAAGTTATTCATAAAAAAAGTTGTGAACAAAATGGACATGTGTCTGAGATATCTAAAACAATGGGTACTCCGATGCCCAACTGAAAAAAAGAAGAGAGAGAGAGATGAATAAGATAGCCCATGTTCTCTTGCAAAGATATTTTTAAATTTCAAAAGAGAGATATGTTTTTAAGGAGCATAGTAGAATTAGGTTAGCCACAATATATATCCACACACATGCATATCTTGATTTGATTGTATGACTGAACTCTCTTTGGATCCAAGGTTTGACTTTACAATATATGTATTACAAGTATGCTCTTTCATGTTATTGCCACTCCTATGAGCTCCACATAAGCCTTAGTTGTAGAAAGAGAAAGGCATAACATAACTTTTACCTTGGTGAGGATCCACAAATACCACATATATTGAGAGACTTGAGAGTGTCATACAATGGAAGCTCTGAGCTTTATTTTGAAAACTTATAAAAACTCTAGAATAATGGTTGAGCAAAGAACTTGTGACATAGTACTTGACTTGACCTTTGTGTCTTTCAATTGCTCAAGACCCAAGTGAAGGCTAAGAAGCCCCATGGTTGAAGGTAATATGGGTAAGTTTGAAAGTCAGATCAGTTTATTCTAATCCAGAGGAGAATTCTTGTTTGAACGCATGTGTACTTTTGAGGAGTGAAAACATCACAGCAACTCCTGATCCATTGCTGAGTTTAGCATTGCTCAGAGACGAGCAAAGGTTAAGCTTGGGGGAGCTTGTTGATGGTAGTTAACACCCATCATAAACCGTCAATATAGCTTGTATAAATGCATGGATATGATCACCAACATAAGTTTAGGGGTTTAAACTAATAAACTCCATAAGTTTTGGTGAATCTATGTTTTTACAGGGTTTATCTAGAAAACCATCAAGGTGGACCCAAATGTCAGAATTAATCGTGATTATCCACTACGAAACCAACTCCAGGAGACTCTAGAAGATGACAGAAGGCAAACCACCAAAGCAGAGAGGAGGACACTACCACTTGCAGGCCGCCCGCCCCCCTAGGCCTACATCTCAGCCTCTCCTTCGAACGTCGGTGCTCCACCGCCTCCTAGGTTCAATCTATGCCGTTGCTTTAAGTCAGTTTGATTCGAGGGCTTAGGATTGATGGTTCCCCCTATATATAATAGCCCCTACCCCCTAGGGCATCTTGATCATTGTCTTCTCCAAAAACCCTGATCAGAAGAGAAGAACCTCAGAGCTCCGCAAATATTTAGGGCATAGCTAGTTAAGTAGGTCTAGAGGGAGGCAAGCTTCGCTTGGATTCCTAACCTTGTCAAGAGGGTGGCTTAGTATAGCCCTTGTATCCTCTCTTGTTTCTTTCATATTCCATATGTTTGCTACATTTGTGATGACATTGCTCTTAATATTATTCATGTTCCTAGTTATCATGTTTATCGTTTACTTTGATTATATGCTTAGTATAGCTAGATTGTCTTTATGTTCCAGCATAAGTTCGTATAGCGCTCGCTCTAAAGTACACGGGGTGAGTGGTTGACATTGTGTAAGCGTGGTGCTTATATGTTGTTTACCTGCGGATGCACCCTATATTACGGGATATGTGGTAGATCACGAGTGTGACACGCTCATTGAGTCCTTTGTAGTCCACTCTCCGAATATAGGTCAAGTAGGATCTAGTTGCGAAGTCAGGCTCTGTTCTTGATCTTCCTTAGTAATATCCCTTATGTGTCGATATGAAGTTGATATTAGCCAGGATTATTAAGTGTAATTGCACTAATCATTGTATGCTTTGACTTGTAATTAAGAATGACTTAGGAATTATTTCTCTGTTGTATCTACTTAGCCATGCTAATGACATCTAAAAGGAGTACTATAAGTGTTCATTATCATTTATCATACATATATATCTTATCTCTTGATTTACCCCTGTTGTGAATAAAAGATTGGTAGTGGTTTATCTCTCCGTCATACGTATAAGTTGTCAATATATTTCCTTTGCCCGTCCTTTCTTGTGGTAAAAATATAAATAACGATACCAGGAATACTCCCGGGTGAAGTGCTACAATGGTATATTATCTGTGCACTTGTAGACCCCTTTCATATTATTCTTCTAAGTAGGAAATACCAACAAGCATTTTTGGCAATGTTTACAAGTGTCATTAATAAATACCAACAGTCATGTAGGACCTCGCTAACAAAATACACTAGATGTTGTTTTGTAGAATTCTCGGCTTGATGCTCAACCACCAGGACCGCGCTAACAACTGTAGGAGTTGCTGATACATAAAGGAGCATGACTTCGCCATCTTTGGGAGGAACTAGTATAGGTAGCTGCTTCAAGTATTGCTTGAATGCTTGAAACGCTTCTTCAGCCTGCTCACTCCAAAGAAAACCGTCATGTTTTTTTTAACAATTTATACCTCGTTCGCCTGACTTGGATATGAATCGACTTAAGGCTGCCATCATGCTAGCTAGCTTCTGGACTTCTTTCTTGTTGCGCGGAGACTGCATGTCGTCGATTGCCTTGACCTTCTTTGGGTTAGCTTCGGCCCCGATGGGACACCAAGTACCAAGTAGCTGACTCGAGGAAATTGCCTTGACCTAATTTGGGTTAGCATCATATTGTTCTTACATAAGTTATTAAAAGTTTCTTCTAGATTGGTGATTAAATCACCTTTGAATTTCCTTTTAACAACGATATCATCAATATGTGCTTCTGTATTACGGCCAATATGGCCTTCAGGGACAATATGAACACCCCTTTGATACGTAGAACCAACATTCTTAAGGCCAAAAGGCATCTTAATATAATAGTACACACCTAATGGAGTTATAAATGTAGTTTTTTCCTCATCATCTATGCACATGCTAATTTGGTGATACCCTGAATAGGCATCTAGAAAATATAGCAATTCGCATCTGGAGGTTGAATCTAAAATTTGATCTATCCTTGGAAGGGGATATTCATCCTTTGGGCATGCTTTATTCAAGTCAGTGTAGTCCACGCACATCCGCCATGTGCCATTAGGCTTCTTGACCATGACAGGGTTGGCTAGCCACTCCGAAAAGGGACCTCTCATATGAAACTGGCCTACAATAGTCGGTTGATTTCATCTTGTATGGCGGCTTACTTCTTGGGTGTGTAGCGTCTTTGCTTCTGTCTGACTGGTCGGACACCAGTTGGTAGACCTAGTTTGTGCGCGATTATCCCCTAGATTCGTCCCAACGATGTTGATTTTGTTGAATCATTGGGGCCTAGAAAGGGATAGTCCAGTTGTTGGGTGCTCGGTTGTGATCTTCCCTAGATCGAGACACATCATTGGGCTTGCCCAGGGGCCCCTGCTGCTACCTCCTTTGATCGAGGAGTGTTGGTAGGGATGTCAACCCAGGCCTTGTCCTAGACAGCGACAAGACCAGAGGTAGTTGAGGCGATTAATAATGTTTCTCGGGCCACGAGGACCTTAAACCCCTGGGGCTCGAGTTGTAGTAATCTTACCAGGGCCCCTGTTCGGGCACCATTTTCACGATATATCTAAGGGCCTATGAGTCCTGAAAGAAAACTCTTTGATTCTCCCATTGATGTTGAAGCAGATATCAGAGGTCTTGGAATAGATGGTGGCTTCGGCGGTGCATAAGAATGGTCGACCCAAAATTATGGGTGCTGTTTGCTCACGCCCGGTGTCCAATACCACAAAATGTGACACCACGTAAGAGTCTCTGACTAGAACGCAGACGTCATCGGTGATTCCTTCAACACGACGAGTTGATCGATCCGCAAACCTGACACGCATATTTGTTCTCAGCAAAAGTGCAAGTCGGAACACATTATCGTAGACTACCATAGGGATAACGTTCATGCCTGCGCCAAGATGGCAAATAGCTTCAAGTGTATGTGGACCGATCAAGATCAAGATAATGGGATGACCATGGTCACCCTTCATGACTGGTCAAGAGGGGTCGTACCACCCACCGATGGCTCGTTCTCTAAAGAATCTTGACTTGACTATTTCAATAGTATTGACCTCGTCAATCATAGTGGCATAACACCGGGAAGTGTGATCTGCCAATAGCTCGAAGTCACCGGCACCCTGGGCTGTCCATGTTACGTTGCCCTGGGAATCCCCATAGCCTGCTATTTCATCACCTAAGACCTTGTGACGTGCTTGTTGGGTGGCAGAACTTACCCAAGGGGGTTGTCTTTGTGGCTTATTAGTTTTGTGAGGATTAAAAGAGAATCTCTCCTTTTTATTGATGTTGAAACGAATGTCAGAGGTCACAACATAGATGGTGGCCTTTGCGGTACATAGAAAAGGTCGACCCAAGATAATGGGCGCCTTTGGACTACTACCGGCATCTCAAACCATGAAATTTGCCGTTACATATGAACCACTACTACACTTGAACCTTTCACAGCCACGTCGTAACCCCCATCGTAGTCCAATTTTAGGCTAGGAAGTAAGCTGTCAGCAGTGATAGTCATAGCCATCACCGTTCGTTAAAACTGACTAGGGCGTACACTACACCACCGTATTGGCTTATCATCCGTCCGTGATAAGGTCCTTACTTCCGTCGCATTGGAGCACGACCCGCCTGTGTGGGTATGCACTAACACCACCGCATGGCTTATGATCCATCCATGATCAGATCCTTATTCTGTCGTATTGGAGCACGACCCTCCCGTGTCGAAGCGAACATCACCGTCGCTTCAGCGTATGAACCATCTAGTCATAGGGCATGGTCACCGTCGCGTTGCAGTATGATCCGCCCGTGATGACCCTTTAGTCGGTGTCAGGTTACTAAATGATGTGGTGGTGATACACTATTGACCCCTGCCACATCAAATGAATAGTGGCGGTGATGGCCATCTACTTGACCAACAGCAAGTGGTACGGCGGTGATGACAAAACAACCAACGGCCCTTACATTCGATGGAGACAGAATGGCATTCGGATTTCACAATGTATTTACTAATTCAGCTAGGACTTAATAACTTACTGAACACACACCATACATATATATTCATTACACATCATTCATCATGTGCACAATGAATAGTACTTGTTATAATAACAATGTTCGACACTAACATAACAAATTATGTCAACTGATGAATTAACACAAGCGGTACATAGATAGCATAATAAAGGTTCTGCTCCCTACAGACTTTCATAACTAAAATGAGGTAGATGTGCTCCGCTCCTTTAGATTGGCACTCCTTGATCAGCTTGGCAACCAATGCACCATGGAACCCCTCTTCTTCCTCGAATAGCCATTGCAGGAAAATCGTTCAAAAGTACTGACACTCCAAAACCTGCATAACACAAAGCTTTACTACTCTGAACAAAATTGGACTATATATATGGACTCAAAACAACTCCTTATCTGAACAAAGACATGTCCTACCAACAAAATACAGCATATGCACCATTACTACTCTGCTAATGACTCTATGAACAAGGGAACATAAGGCATATAGTGAGGTCCGTTCAAATAAATACTCCAAGTACTTCTAGGATAGCGGATAACCCAGGCAAGGAGGACATAAACTTTTCTGCGGCTCATGTCATATGCCATCAGTGTTCTATCCTCCTGAACAAGGAAAATCAAATTCCATTCTGGGTGAACTGCAATCACTCTGTAGTTTGCATCAGCTTCCTTAGAATCGAGTCGAATATTGTTTGGTTCAAATAACTGCAGCGTGTTCACTGTATGCTTCAATTTCCATTGCAAATATCAGCAATACATAGACACAACTGACATGTTCTCCATGGATGGACATTGCAGGACCTGGTGGCCTAAGAATTTTCCTCCATGTCTTTACCTCTATATTAACAGTAACTACCTGGGACACCTCCAGCATGTACATAAAACTATTAAAAAACACAGTTCCTAAAAAATTGCATACTAGAATATCCTTTCCCCATTTAGATTCTTTATACATCCATGCTCCAGTTTTGGATGAGTAGATGCTGACAACTAACACTCCTGGCGAGCTTACCCATAGTTCTACCACATGGAAGTGCGTGGAGATTGTGGGATCAAACCCCAAGCGAGCTGAACCATAACAAAGGTTGCTATGCGATAGTACCACTGATTTGCTAGTCACTAGATTACAGACAACATAGCAAAGCCCAATACACCAGAAGAGGAAGAGGCCTCCGTAACAATCTAAGATGACTAAATCCTGAATGGGGAAGGGCATGAAGGAAAAGGAGGGGTATTCACCGATAAAGTTGGTGAATCGGCGTTTGCCTTTCCAGTTGCCATACACGAGTCCAGCGACAAAACTGGGGTAGCTCCTTACGGTACTCAAATCTAGAGATGAGGCAGTACCTGGAGCGACACACACACTTGTAGCGGCACAAGGTGCGGGCGGTGAGGTGGCGGAGGATAAGGACCAAGACTTCATCTATGAGGATGTCTACTTCATTCCTCTTGTTGGTGGCCTCCTCCTCCATCTTGACTAGGATGTGGTGGAGTGGGGATGGTGATGGAAGCGGTGGCGTTGTCGCCTGAATCAGAGTACGAGTGCCTACGGGGATGTGCTCGTGAGCTCCTTAATGATCAGATGGAAGCTTGATTCGTACTCAGATGAGATAAGAGGGGAATAAAAAGCTAAGAAACATGGATAAGGGAAGTGCAAGAAAGCATTACCCTTGCCTTTGGATCATGCGGCAGTGAGCTCGAGCAGCCATGGCGGTGATGAGTACCAGCCTGGTCACCAGTGGATCTGTGCGGGCATGTCGGTGTGGCATACCGGCGCGGAGCACTAGCTTGTCGGCGGTGAGTGGCGGCTTGCATGCCAATGAGTAGGTGAGGAAAAGCAGCACTTGAGGAGGAGACGGTCAGGGTGGCTGGGTGGATAGCAGTCTTTGTAAGCTAACTACAAAGTAGGACTTCCGAGAAGAGAAATGTCCACCAAAATTTCTAAAAACGCACGGGAGTCATGCGTTGGCTTGCAAATTTTGATGATATCGGCGGTAAAGGATACCGGCGGTGGTGATTTGGCCTTAAAGAAGATGGGACTATAGCACCTAGTGACGGTGATACTTTATATCCGATGGTGATAGAATTGTATAATGTTGATACTAATTCAGCTGGGCCTCGATAGCTTACTGAACACATAGCATATATTTTACAATAACAATGGACGCTAACATGACAAAGTTTGTTAGCTGATGTTGCATAATAAAAGGTACTGATCTCTACATTAACAGTGGAAGCGATAACAAAGTCGTACCATACGGCGGTTTGCACATACAAAGCAACACTCCACCAGCATCTCAGTGAGGTAATAGCATTCAAAATTAATAAAAGACATTCTTTTTTTATTAACTCTGTTACACTTTTCATTCACTAGGCGTACAATAACAAGGATCTATCAGCAACTATAGTTATGATGACAAAAACCTTGGCCCTATTCTTCAGCACTACTTCAGCAGTACTTTTCAGTGAACGAACAGTGTTTTCTCGTACAACAAATCAGCATAAGCCAAATTTTAGCAATGAGCGTAGGTTTATCCCCGCACTCAGCGATGGACATCTCGTGAAGCGTAGAACCCGAACAAAGGCGTAACTAAACCTTCACCATGCTTTTGGATCTTCGGCACGAGCAGGGATGATGCATGGAAGAAGCCTTGGGAAGAACCACCTCGCGAAACTCCCTCTAACATCCAACAAGATGATGAGCCCCGCGAGAAGCCTTGCCCACGCCATCTTCTTCATTGTTGGGGAGGAACGCACGGCATGGTGGTGAGAGATCCTAGGTTGAGATCTGTGGGCTCAAAAGATTTCCTAGCAATAGCAAGCCACCCTTTGCCCTCTAGGATTTCCCACAGATATTTTGACCTAGAAGTCTCCCGCACGCTGACCATCAACGAGCCTAGCCGCCGTGTCACCGGTGACCCGGGCCACCGAAGATGGTATTGTTCTTCCCCATCACTTCATAGAACTTCCTCTAACACCCAAGATGAACGGCCAAAATTAGACCGCTACAGAACCCGATCTTGAAAGCCTTCTCCCAACAACGGTGGAGGCACCGAAGTACGCCATGAACCATGGTGGACGAAAGGAGTTGCCACTATCCCACTCATTCTAATGCTAAGGGATTTGGAAGGAGGGGAGGGGAGGGGCGAGAGACTTAGTGGACCCAAACCCATCTTCAATAGGCCAACCTTGAGATGCACCTAGACTCAATGCAGTTAAGATGCGTGATCTAGGGAGCATGCATCAGGGAAGATGAGGTATACGACGGTTCCTAGCATAACAAGTGGTGGGGATGGTGTTGGAAGTTAGGACATTCAACACTCACCTTGAAGATGCACCTAGACTGAGTGCAGTTAAGATGCGTGATCTTGGGAGCACGACAAGGTATATGACGGTTCCCGACAGTGGGGATGGTGTTGGAAGTTGGAGGATACCCTAAGGGCGTCCCCAATGGTTCCCAAATATTATTTACTAAAAAATTGGTCAAACGTGAAACACCTAAGGGACAGAGGTATATGGGTGGGCTGAGAGAAGGCTGCAAGGAACCATACAGCCAGTAAGCTGGCTGTATTATTAGCCTTGCTGTATGACGATTCCCAGCGTAATAAGTGGTGGGGACAGTGTTGGAAGTTGGGACGACATTCAACATTCACGCACACTTCCCTGAGTTTTGGGCTTCCTCTGCATCTTAATAAATTTTGGTGTGAACACATGCCCCCTAATCTCGTGCGTAACTCAACAAACCCACTATAGAGGTCCCTTGGGGCTATAAATTTGGAGGTAAGCCGGAGTAGAAGGAATACTGCTTGTGTTCATATGTTGTGCCATGACACATATCTTTTCTTCTTTGTTTTCTCCTTCTAGTCTTCTTTTGAGCAATGGCTCACGGCAAGCATCCAAGAGAGGAAACTCTAGAAGCCATGGTTCCGCCTCTATGCCTTTGTTTCCCTCTTCATCGCCAAGTTTGAGAGGAAATGATTTCTTATCTCTATGGCTGTCTTGCATTAATCCTTTGCATATGCAGGGCCACCTCTCATGCTGCGGTACATCGGCCAGCTCTGGTAGAGGTTGGAAAACAATCAATTGTGCATGCTATTGAAGCACATCTTGTTGGGTCCATGGTATCTTCATCTTCATCCTCTGACTTCGAGTCATATGATGGTTAGGATGTTAGAATCTTATCCGTGAAAGGACAGAGGCCGGAAACTTGTATTCTAAAGCGACGTGTGAGGTATGTCGGCTCAAGCTATGTCTCGTTGCTATTAAAACAGCCCACTCTACATCTAAGACCAATGTTGCTCAGATGAGGGCTAATGAAGCTCTTGGTAGGGCAGCAGGTAAAATTTCTTTGAAGAGTCTTTCCTTTTATATTCGCGACTTTATCCAATAACCCTTCATTTTCATTAGATCTTGAGGAACAACTGGCTGCTTCCCATCGTGAGATCGAGGAGGCTCATCACTAGGAGATTGACTTGGAGAGTTGCCATGAGATCCTCCAGTGGGCAGCATAAGGCGCAGTTGCAGTAGTCAACGCCAGGGGAGTTTCTCTTGAAGATTGGCTACAGGATATCCCAGTTCGTGCTAGAGAAGTGACAACTCATGGGGTCGACTTTGGTGCCAGTGCCTCTCTGGCTGCAGCGCAACTACATTTAGGGCATGAGCTCTGCCACCTGGAACCTGGTTTTCTGGACACTGATCGGCTAGAAGAACAAGACCACCTGATTGGAGACTTCACTGATGTTGCCGAGGCTATCGCAGTTACCATCCATGCAGAAGATGTTGTAAATAATGTTTTCTCAGGACCATAGATTATATCTAGGGTCTTATAAGTAAAGAATCTACTATTTGCATGTCACTTTTGATCCTATGTCTTTTAGTGGTATTTTGTGATCTAAAGGCGATACTCTAGGTGTCAGCTATATTTTGAGCCGATGAGACTCGGCTATCAAGCATGGACCCAAATACTTGGGTATAGTACTTCTTTACATATTTTCCATTGAGGTCTACATGACAATAGATCTGTATCATATGGTGGTTTGCACATACAAACCAACAGATCTGCATCTCGATCCTCCGAGATACTAAGATCATGGAATCTAAAGAATGATACAACACATCACAAGACTTCACCCTCAGTGAGGTGCTCTACCTTCCATCTTGCAACCCTCACGGTCAAGAGATGTGATCTGCTTCTTGACCGTGAGAGCTACAAGATGTACCTCACGGTCAAGGGGTATGATCTTCTTCTTGACCATGAGAAGAACGACTGAACGAGCACCTCGCAAACTTGAAGCACCCTCAATCGAATATGGAGCCCCTGAATAGGAGAGAACCAGTTGATTACAGATCTTCTGTTAACACAAAATCTGCAAGAAGATCTGTAATCATCAAGGTCAAGCTCCTGTTCAACGGCAGCACCTCGCAAAGGATGAAGAAGGAGCACCTCACAAAACTTGCACCAGCATCTCAGTGAGGTCCTTTATATTTCATAATCTTTCTACCTCCAAGGGTCGAAGGATGCATATCTGCATCTCGATCCTTGAAGGGAGCAAGATTATGGAATCTAAAGCACCCAATCTTGAAGGCCTTCTCCAAACACCCTGTGTGTAGCTTTATCTTCATCTTGCACCTCTCACGGCTAGGAGGAGGCCATGAGAGGTCCAAGGATGAAGACAAAGCACTTCTTGGCGATGAGGAAAGATATAGTAGCCCACGAGTGTGTGGACTCAAGAGTTTGTGGATTGAGCCCAAGAGGTGCATCCAAACCCTGGTTAAATAGGCCAACCTTGAAGATAGAGAAGTATAAGTAATGGTGATGCAACTATGTTTTGGATATTTGGGAAATAACTCACGCTGACTTTACCGCTGAAAGACCAAATAGTCGTGGAGGGCCGGCGGCCATAACACGTATCCCAGTCGGCTTGGCTTTTCATACGACTGAGAAAATACCACCGCCGCATCTATTGATAACCCATCAGTGGTAGAAGTTTCAACGGCCGATTTCCTTCCTTAGGAGGCCTCCTATCGGTCCAACCAGCAGTGGAACTATAACACCGTCGCATCTATTGCTATGATAGTGAAAGTGGCGACAGTGATATATAAATCTTTAGTAGTGAACCCTCGACTAGTAAACAGATGTCATCTATAATTCCCTCTACTCAGAGGGTTGATCGGTCTACGATCCATATGCGCATGTTTGTGTTGATCAAGGATCCAAACTGTAAGACATCATCATAGATAGTTGTAGGTATGACGTTTACACCTGCTCCCAAGTCACAAATAGCTCTAAGTTTGTGAGGGTTGATCGTTATCGGGATAATTGGATGGCTAGGGTCCACTTTTTAATAGGCCAGGAGTCATCCTACCATCTGGCAATGGGTTGCTCCATGTGGTACCCTAGCTTTGCTATCTTGATCGTGTAGATCTCATCGAGCCTTTGATGGCTTCGAGGCATGTGATTCGCCAACAAGTCGGATTCACTCGCAGTCTATTTTGATTGGCCCATGGAAATTGGACGACCTTCAAATATCACTTCATCGCCTGATTCCTCGTTTTTAGAGTTGGGAGCCGTGATTTGAACAGCGAGGTTGATCTGAAGAGATTGTCCAAATGGAGTGATGACCTCCTTGATGGTCCTTAATGATTTAGGATTTTTTATCTCGATCAACTTGAAGTTGAGATCTCCGGTGTGCTCGAAAACCAATCTACCAAAGCATACGGTTGGCGGTACATCGTGGAGGAAAGCTTTGATTTGATAGTCCAAATTGAGATCTCCCATGACTACAGGTGGTGCTGCGGTGACATTGGAGCATGTCGGTTTCGCGTACCAGACGTTGTTGATGACTGTCATGATCAGTCTTCGTGCATGATCCCCCTACCTAGCGCGCCTCTATCAGTGTTTTTTACCGGCAGATATTTTGTAACGACCCGAGTTTGCTACACCATAGGCTATCATTTTTGGATATCTAAGACACAACCCATCGAACTCCATGGATCCTTAACAACCCAAAACAAATAAATGCTATGTCCTAACAACCCACTGTCCGACGATGCACCGAGTCAACTACCGATCAACATGGGTCAACCGAGCAACCATCAAAAAGGACATCACTTGAAGAACCCAACTCTAGGTCTTTGTATTCACCAAAGGGTTAAGTAAGGCCATTGTAAACTCCAATGTGAACCCAAGGATAGACAGATCAGATTTTAAGCATGGATAGGCGAAGTTAGAATCTACTAGACAATCCGCCACATCTACTAGACCATCCGATGAAAATGTAGAGACTATAGATTGAGTGGGAAATGAGGTGTCATCCATTAAGGGCTATCGCTCACATGTCAGCACGAAGTAGAGGCACCTCTCAACCACTGACCCTTAGCTCCACTCACTCTCCTACCCTCCTCATTTCTCTCATCCTCTCTCTCTCTAGAATGAAGAGCAAGAAGGAGAAAGCAAGAACAAGAGTGAGAAAATGGAAAGGATGGAGAAGAGGGGATAGATCAAGCTTGCCAAGGGCAACAAGATCAGCTATGGATCAAGATCAAGGACTTCAACCACTACATATTCCATGGTTAGCTCAAGGAACCATCTCTTCCCATTACCTTGAGATTAATCCCCAAACTCTAACTCAACTTTCTCCCTTTGCATGGATGGATCATGAAGATTCCTTTGTAGGAAGCAATCCAAGGGTTGGATCCCCAACCTTGATGACAAGGAACTCAGCAAGAGCCCAAGCTAAAGTGCCATGCCCAATCTTTCTTTATCGATAGAATTTTCTCTTAACTAAGGAATCACTAGCTACACCAGCTAACCCAAGCTAAACCATAAGCAACCTAGGCCTAGTCAACTACCTAAAACTACACTAGGAATACCTAGCACATGTATGAAGGCCCCAACCCAAGAGCTAGGCATGAACCCTAAGACTTTCACCCAAGAACCCAGGAGCATAGGTTCTGTCACCCAGTTGGCGGAGTGTCCATCACTAGGATGGAGTATCCGTTAATCTAGAGTCCAGTCACCCACAGCCTAATTTCCCTTCTGAGCAACACAGCGAAGTGTCCACACACAATGGAGCGTCTGACAAATTATAAGAAATAGTGACCCACCAACCTGAGTGCACCCAGTTCATACTAGAGCATCCGTCAGTCAGTCAGACCATCCGATGGTAGCAGTGAATGTTAGAATCGACTAAGTCCTGAACCTACCAAAGTCTCTGTGACCTCCCATGGAGTATCCGTCAACTTGTATAGAGCCAAGCAGAGACACTACTTCTCAGAGCTTTGCACAGCGAAGCATCCATCTCTTATGACACCGTCTCTTATGACAGAGTGTCTGCTAGTCACAGAGAGTGTGAGGTGGTTAAAGTAGTCTACCCAAGCAACCAACCACCACCTAGATACCTTAACTACCAAATAGTGCAATAGTAGAGCCATAGTTAGTTATCTCTTCCCAAGTTCCCAATCAACTCTGAATCTCTTTATCTATCGCGCAACCGTCTCCAATCTTTGGATCCTCTCTTTTCAAGTTCGGTTATCCCGCTAGTGAGGATCGTGTGTGAGTCATCACCACTAACCGGATCGTCATGAAGCAGCAGCATCACCAGGCAGGCACCCCACTAATACATGCTCTATTTTGGATACTTATGAAGTCTCATTATGAGTTATGTATTACATGTAGATTGGGATAGTAATCTTGTTTACTCAACACTTAGAGTCACTCTTTAATCTAGTAGAAGCCTCTCATCTAAATAATGGGAATGGGATGCTTAATTGCTTATTGCTTAGTTGCCTAGCAATGGTAGAAGTCGAGCATGAGAAAGGAACTCGTACTCCCACGTGTAGGATTCTACACTTGGATAATTAATCACTAAAACCAACGAGGGTACAACTTGACTTATCTTCCTAATCTAGATAGGATTCACTTCACTTAAAGTTATAAACTTGGATGCCACTTTGGTAACTTCGCTCATGAGAGGGGTAGGTCATTATGAGTGTGGGATCTCAAACGACGTAGCTCATGGAGCAGTTAAGGACCATTTATTGGGATACGTGAGTCCGAGTAACCACCCATACAGACCATATGTCATGGATGGGGTCGACAAGCTAAGTAACTAGTTACGACTGGTTTATCCGTGAAACTGGCAAGGGGGTGGCGTCGGTCGGGAATGTCCTGGACATTAATCGGGCACTAGTCGAACCTTTCATAGGACACTCAGTTCGGATTAGGGAAAGGTTGGAGAACGTGAGGCAACCCTTACTATTGGGTCTGGTGTATGGTGGGTAGTCCCATTTTTCCGTGTGGGTACAGTTGTACACATCTGCAGAGTTCAAAATCCTGAAGTCGCTCGGGACGAAACCCTTCGGTTGTTCCTACTTTATATACACATGGTAGCGTAATGATGGGATTTGGCAATGATATGGTTTACATAAGTTAATTACTTCTTTTGTTATTATGAACCAATGCTATCTTCTAATAAAGAAATCATGAGCATGTCATCCAAGAAACGCCATGTACCTTTCGCAATTGTACAAATGCCTAATAATACCCTTTGCATCCACCAAATATCTATGTGTCGGAATTAAGTCCTTTGAGTATGAAATGTACTCACGGTGTTGCCATTAAGTTATTTCGCATGTATGTGTTAGAATGGGTAGAGCCACGGCTCTAACCACCACTGCATAGTAGCACTCGGATGGGGCGTTCTGATTATGCTACAAGTTAACTCTGAAGTATCGACTGAGTGATCAAGAGTTGCCAACTTTAGAAGTGGGGTTTAATGTTGTCCATTGGTTCGACCGAATTGTGAAACCTTTGTAAAGATCCTCCTATCTTCACGTATTTAAGTTCTATTCAAGTATTATCCTTTAGTATGTGTCAGTTTGCTATCTAGACTGTTAGATTCCACTCAACTTGATCCTTAAGAGGAGTTGCCAAGGTGCGCTCCTGAGGGCCTCCCGGTTGAAGTGCGACAACTCCCGTCGGCCTCAATCTCAGGGCACGACAACCCCCGGATGGGTATTGGAGCAATGGTTGACGTGCATGTGCAATCCACTTACCGAACTTTCACTAACTAATGCATAGTACTTGAGAAATTGGGTAAAACATGGAATTCTTCTATCTAGAACTAAACACTAAAGTAACTCTTCCCTAGTTAGTCAATTCTAGCCTCTCACCTAGGTCCATTAGAGGTTAATAATTTAAAGGGTTTTGGAAACAAAACAAGTTGATAGATTTGCTAATACTAACTCAGGGCGGGAATGATAGGATAACTCAAGTGAGGAGTTGTCTTCTGTGTAGTCGCCCTACATGTAGTGTGTCACGATGATATGATAGTCGAGAGAGCGGTAGCAATCCCAATCTCTTCATCATCTAGAGGCAACCTTTATCCCTTATCTCATCAAAAACTTCGACAGAATCTCCCCTATATCTTGGCCTTATCTCCCAATCACAGAACCCACAGACAAGTACATATATACGAGGTACTCAAGGGACACTACCAATACCATAAGAGATTCACAGATATAGTCCACAATCAATACAACCAACCAAAGTATCGAGTGTATCAAAACAATGCATCACGCCCGATGTGGCTAGGCGGCAGTCGAACGATTGAAGTCAAGTTCCAAACCATCACAGGAACCTAACCGGGAGACAAGGACAAGCATCACTGCCATGGAGGTGGCGGTGGGAACTGCTGTGGCTGCTGTGAGGTATACGGCGGGGGAGGCATCTGCATGTATGGCGGTGGCAATAGAGTAGAGGTAGGCATCATCAAGGGCACTCCTACAACAAAAGCTTATTGTCAAGTTTAGGGTTGCAAAAAATGGATTATACAAAGCATAGACCAGAAACTAAGGGGCATTTAACTTCTGTACTAGACACGGTGGAGCTTGATGAAGCATAACTCTGGGAGTATGGTATCTAGGAAGGCATTGGAGATATACCTATAACAAAAGGAGAGAGAGCTTAAGTAAGTGGAATCTAAAAAAATTTATGGTACGGTCCACTATCCAAGGACACAAACTTCAGAATGTGGAGTAAGATAGAAATACCTAGAACACCTGGTGGGAAGAAGTGATTAATGTGAGCAGCAAGGTTGTCGTGAGATTGCCTAAGCTGCATGATGTTCTGAGCATTGGCCGCTATGTCATTATAGGCTCGCTGTAGCTCTTCTCTTGCGGTGAGTCGCTCCATCCTCTCAGTCAAATTGCGCACTAAAGCCTATAGTGGATGGATGAGGCGCTCCTACAAATAACCTCGCTCACACTCAAACCTCTGGTCAAAGTTTCCCGCCATCGGCGCTATCATGTCATGAACATGGGTGCAAATGCCTTCGAAATATGGCTCAAAGTAACCGACTGGAGGCACCCAACTGCTCTGATCAACAGCACCTGGACCCCTCCTGTGACCCCTAGCACCACCTCGAGCTAAAGATTCACCTCCCTCAGCTCACGGAGCCTAAGGCGGAGGCAAGCCCTCAGTAAAGAAATCCTTGTTGTTGCCATGAGGATGAAAGGACTTGTGCACTACTTCCTCAATGCCCTGGAGGTATGCCTTGGATTCGACCAATGCCATGATGTAGGGCCAAAAACCCAAAGCACCCCTCACCTTGTGCTTGCACACCATCATCTCCTTAACAAGAAAGTCAACCCAGTTCACCCTAGTGCCATCTAAGATGCTCTTGATTGCCACATAGTACTTTGATCGGATAGCATCGGAATTACTGACCTTGGGCAGCACTATGTAGCGAATCATGCTATTCAACAAACTTGGTTCCATTGCTAGATTCTTGGTCTTGCCATACTCGAAGTCTGAAGTCACATAGAGCTAAGTTGATTCACTCTTCTGCACCTTGGGAAGCACATCCACATACAATCCCTCCTTCATGGTATGGTAGTCGAGCTGGCACACATCTGCAAATTCCCCAAAGGAGGTCTTGTACTTTCCCCTCCCAGTCATCCACTTGATAGTCTCTTTCTCATAGTTCACCTCCAATGTAGGGAAGAACTGTTTGATCACGGCTTCACTCCAATTGTGCTGAAGTGTCATAGCGTTTCTCAACCAAGCCTCCTCAACCTTGGACAGTAAAGCCTGAAGGGGCTCATACTTGCTCATAAAGTCCCAGTCAACCCACTTTTGGTTCATGCACATTAGAGCCTGCTCGAACCTGCCCTAGAAAACAACATACTAAGCCCGAGTGTGGAAACACGGGCAAGGGCAGGAAGGTTGCTGGCTCAAATGCTTGAGATCACAAGCATGGTGGTAGGATTGGAATTCGTCCTCATCCCACTTCTTCCATCTAGTAGGCGGGCTTGACATATCGATGGCGGATACCGCAAGTCTTGGGTTATATTCCAACCCCTCTTCAGCGGACCCTTCGTCCTCATCCTCAATATTGTCATCCTCCTCACTTCCAGGAGGCGAAGGTTCTGGCAACCGCCTTGGTGGAGCTTTCTTCCTACTCCTTGTCTCCGTTTCCTCGACCTCATAATCACAATCCATCGGGTCATCGCCATCAATAACCCGATGGCTCATGCCACCAATGTCCCCTTTTGGCCTTCTCTTTTCTCAGCCACCACCATGAAGACGAAGAACCGAGAAATGTCTGTAGGTAGAAAGGAAATAGCAAGGATTAATGGAAAATGGATGGAAGTACACAATGGTAATCAATTGTGAGACCAAAGAAAGCTTGAACAAAAAATGTGAGAGAAAGCCATGTGCAAGTATAAATATGGAGTAGTAACTCAACCTATAGTATACCTACAAACTTTGCAGTACATAGAAAAGGGCAGCTATAAGGTTTGGATAACAGTTGGAACAAATCTAGGCTAAGTCAGAACTGGACAGAGACTGACGGAGAAACAACACCTACACCCCTCCTGCGACCCCTAGCACCACCTCGAGCTGAAGATTCACATCCCTCAGCTGACGGAGCCTAAGGCGGAGGCAAGCCCTCAGTAAAAAATCCTTGTCGTTGCCGTGAGGATGAAAGGACTTATGCACTACTTCCTCAATGCCCTGGAGGTATGCCTTGGATTCGACCAATGCCATGATGTAGGGCCATAAACCCAAAGCAACCCTCACCTCATGCTTGCACACCATCATCTCCTTAACAAGAAAGTCAACCCAGTTCACCCTAGTGCCATCCAAGATGCTCTTGATTGACACATAGTACTTTGATCGGATAGCATCGGAATTACTGACCTTGGGCAGCACTGTGTAGCAAATCATGCTGTTCAACAAACTTGGTTCCATTGCTAGATTCTTGGTCTTGCCATACTCGATGTCTGAAGTCACATAGAGCTGAGCTGCTTCACTCTTCTTCACCTTGGGAAGCTTATCCACATACAATCCCTCCTTCATGGTATGGTAGTCGAGCTAGCACACATCTGCAAATTCCCCAAAGGAGGTCTTGTACTTTCCCCTCCCAGTCACCCACTTGATAGTCTCTTTCTCATAGTTCACCTCCAATGTAGAGAAGAACTGTTGGATCACGGCTTCACTCCAATTGTGCTGAAGTGTCATAGTGTTTCTCAACCTAGCCTCCTCAACCTTGGATAGTAAAGCCTGAAGGGGTTCGTACTTGCTCATGAAGTCCTAGTCGACCCACTTTTGGTTCATGCACATTGGGGCCTGCTCGAACCTGCCCCAGAAAACATCATACTGAGCCCGAGTGTGGAAACACGGGCAAGGGGAGGAAGGTTGCTAGCTCCAATGCTTGAGATCACAAGCACGGTGGTAGGATTGGCATTCGTCCTCATCCCACTTCTTCCATCTAGTAGGCGGCTTGACATATCGATGGCGGATACCACCAGTCTTGGGTTATATTCCAACCCCTCATCAGTGGACCCTTCATCCTCATCCTCAATATTGTCATCCTCCTCACTTCTAGGAGGCGAAGGCTCTGGCAACCACCTTGGTGGAGCTTTCTTCCTACTCCTCATCTCTGTTTCCTCGACCTCATAATCACAATCCATTGGGTCATCACCATCAATAACCTGACGGCTCGTGCCACCAACGTCCCCTTTTGGCCTTCTCTTTTCTCGGCCACCACCACGAAGACGAAGAACCGGGAAACGTCTACAGGTAGAAAGGAAACAGCAAGAATTAATGAAAAATGGATGGAAGTACACAATGGTAATCAATTGTGAGACCAAAGAAAGCTTGAACGGAAAATCTGAGAGAAAGCCATGTGCACGTATAAATATGGAGTAGTAACTCAACCTATAATGTACCTACAAACTTTGTAGTACATAGAAAAGGGCAGCTGTAAGGTTTGGATAACAGTTGGAACAAATCTAGGCTAAGTCAGAACTGGACAAAGACTGACGGAGAATCCATCGAGGTCTGTGGACCATCCGTCAGTTCAACAGCAAGTAGAAGTGATTGTCAATAGAGAACAACTAGCCACTACCGGAACCTTCCGCCAAGCTATCGGAACTTTCCGTCAGCATGCAAATTATATAGAGTAAAAATGAGCTATAGACTGACTAACGGAGTGTCCACAAAGTTGATGAACCATCTGTCATCCGAACCGGCAGTGAAAAACAACCAGAGTAGAAATTTTTCTAAATCGCTCAAGTTTGGCGGAAGCATCCGCCAGGATGATGGACCATCCGTCAAGAAGTCAGCAGAATAGCAACTCTACAGTAACCAACCTACATTCGATCCTTGAAATATTTTGATTCGACCAACACAACCGCATCAAAAATGGCATGAGGGTACATTCATATATGCTCTACAAGATTTCCAAGATGGATTCGCAAAAAAACTCTAAACATTGAGTAGATCGGGTAAAACCTAGCTTTGCAACAACGGGAATGAAAGCAAAGGCAAAGGAAACGGAGCTTACTCGCCACCCCACGTATTGGAGAAGGACGTGGGTGGGCACATGACCGCAAGATTCGAGCGAGAAGCGTCCAAGGGCTGGTGTCATGGAGTGGGCGGCGGTGTGGGCGCGTGTGCGTGGGGGACCGGCTGGTGGAGAAAAGAAAAGGACATGTCCAGGGGCTATCGGCCTATAAATAACCTAAAGTTAATGGACAGTCAGCAAGGGCAGCAGAGCATCCACCAAATTGGTAAACCCAATAGTAGAGTTAGATCCAAGGATACACCGGAGAGTCCACAAAGGATATTAGACCACCCGTTAGAACTAACAAATCAGAAAAATCTCTAGTGATTAAGATTCTCGAGAAAGGAAGGAAAGTTTTTGGAAAAAAAATACTCAGGTAAATCCAGAGCAACCACTTGGCAAGCTCGAGGACGAGCTTGGATTCAAGTGGGGGAGAGTTGTAATGACCTGAGTTCATTATACCATAGGCTATAATTTTTGGATATCCAAGACACAGCCCATCGAACTCCATGGACATCCTTAACAACCCAAAACAAAGAAATGTTATGTCCTAACAACAAACTGTCTAACGACACACCGAGACAACTACCAGTCAACATGGGTCAACCGAGCAACCATCAGAAAGGTACATCATTTGAAGAACCCAACTCCAGGTCTTTGTATTCACCAAAGGGTTAAGTAAGGCCATTGTAAACTCTAATGTGAACCCAAGGACAGAGATATCATATTTTAAGCTTGGATAGGCGAAGTTAGAATCTACCGGACAGTCCGCCACATCTACCGGACCATCCGATGAAAATGCAGAGACTGCAGATTGAGTGGAACATGAGATGTCATCCATTAAGGGCAATGGCCCACATGTCAGCATGAAGTAGAGGCACCTCTCAACCACTGACCCTCAGCTCCACTCACTCTCCCACCCTCCTCATTTCTCTCATCCTTTCTCTCTCTCTAGAATGAAGAGCAAGAAGGAGAAAGCAAGAACAAGAGTGAGAAAGTGGAAAGGATGGAGAAGAGGGGATAGATCAAGCTTACCAAGGGCAACAAGATCAGATATGGATCAAGATCAAGGACATCAACCACTTCATATTCCATGGTTAGCTCAAGGAACCTTCTCTTCCCATTACCTTGAGATTAATCCCCAAACTCTAACTCTACTTTCCCCTTTGCATGGATGGATCATGAGGATTCCTTTGTAGGAAGCAATCCAAGGGTTGGATCCCCAACCTTGATGACAAGGAACTCATCAAGAGCCCAAGCTAAGGTGCCATGCCCAATCATTATTTATCAATAGGATTTTCTCTTAACTAAGGAATCACTAGCTACACTTGCTAACCCAAGCTAAACCAAAAGCAACCTAAGCCTAGTCAACTACCTAAAACTACACTAGGAATACCTGGCACATGTATGAAGGCCCCAACCCAAGAGCTAGGCAGGAACCCTAAGACTTTCACCCAAGAACCCAGGAGCATAGGTTCTGTCGCCCAATTGGCTGAGTGTCCATCACTAGGACGGAGTATCCATTAATCTAGAGTGCAGTCACCCACAGCCTAATTTCCCTTCTGAGCAACACAGCGAAGTGTCCGTCTCACATGGCAGAGCGACCGACAAATTATAAGAAATAGTGACCCAGCAACCTGAGCCCACCCAGTTCATACTGGAGCGTCCGTTAGTTAGTCGGACCATCCGATGGTAGCAATGAATGTTAGAATCAACTAAGTCCTAAACCTACCAAAGTCTCCGTGACCTCCCACGGAGTATCTGTCAACCTGTACAGAGCCAAGCAGAGACACTACATCTCAGAGCCCTACACAGCGGAGCGTCCATAGCTTATGGTGGAGTGTCCGCTAGTCACAGAGAGTGTGAGGTGGTTAAAGTAGTCTACCCAAGCAACCAACCACCACCTAGATACCTTAACTACCAAATAGTGCAATAGTAGAGCCATAGTTAGTTATCTGTTCCCAAGTTCCCAATCAACTCCGGATCTCTTTATCTATCGCGCAACGGTCTCCAATCTTCGGATCCTCTCTTTTCGAGTTTGGTTATCCCGCTAGTGAGGATCGTGTGCTAGTCATCACCACTAACCGGATCATTAGGAATTGGCAGCATCACCAGGCAGGCACCCCACTAATATAAGCTCTATTTTGGATACTTATGAAGTCTCATTATGAGTTATGTATTACATGTAGATTGGGATAGTAATCTTGTTCACTAAACACTTAGAGTCACTCTTTAATCTAGTAGAAGCCACTCATCTAAATAATGGGAATGGGATGCTTAATTGCTTATTGCTTAGTTGCCTAGCAACGGTAGAACTCATACTCACGCGTGTAGGATTCTAGACTTGGATAATTAATCACTAAAACCAATGAGGGTACAACTTGACTTATCTTCCTAATCTAGATAGGATTCACTTCACTTAAAGTTATAAACTTGGATGCCACTTTGGTAACTTCGCTCATGAAAGGGGTAGGTCGTTGTGAGTGTGGGATCTCAAACGACATAGCTCGTGCAGCAGTTAAGGACCGTTTATTGGGATACGTGAGTCCGAGTAACCACCCGTACAGACCACATGTCGTGGATGGGGTCGACATGCTAAGTAACTAATTGCGACTGGTTTATCTATGAAACTGGCAAGGGGGTGGTGTTGGTCGGGAATGTCCTGGACATTGATCGGGCACCAGTCGAACCTTTCATAGGACACTCAGTTCGGATTAGGGAAAGGTTGGAGAACGTGAGGCAACCCTTACTACCAGGGCTGGTGTATGGAGGTTAGTCCTATTTTTCTGTGTGGGTATAGTTGTACACCTCTACAGAGTTCAAAATCCTAAAGTCCCTCGGGACGAAACCCTTCGGTTGTTCCTACTTTATATACACATGGTAGCGTAATGATGGGATTTGGCAATGATATGGTTTACATAACTTAATTACTTCTTTTGTTATTATGAACCATTGCTATCTTCTAATAAAGAAATCATGAGCATGTCATCCAAGAAACGCCATGTACCTTTCGCAATCGTACAAATGCCTAATAATACCCTTTGCATCCACCAAATATCTATGTGTGGAATTAAGTCCCGTGAGTACGGAATGTACTCACAGTGTTGCCATTAAGTTGTTTTGCATGTATGTGTTAGAACGGGTAGAGGCACGGCTCTAACCACCGCTGCATAGTAGCACTCGGATGGGGCGTTCCGATTGTGCTACAAGTTAACTCCAAAGTATCGACTGAGTGATCAAGAGTTGTGAACTTTAGAAGTGAGGTTTAATGATGTCCATTGGTTGGACCGAATTGTGAAACCTTTGTAAAGATTCTCCTATCTTCAAGTATTTAAGTACTATTCAAGTATTGTCCTTTAGTATGTGTCGGTTTGCTATCTGGACTGTTATATGCCACTCAACCTGATCCTGAAGAGGAGTTGCCAAGGTGCGCTCCTGGGGGCCTCATGGTGGAAATGCGACAACTCCCGTCAGCCTTGATCTCGAGGCATGACATATTTGGTCCTTGGGGAACCCTGCTTGGTGTGAAGAACAATCATAGTCGAGATACGAGATTTATACTAGTTCGGGCCCCTGGGAAGCAAGTAAAAGCCGTATGTCTAGTGGCTACTCTTGTATTGCTTGTATTCGATGAGATTGCAATTACAATGTAGATATGCCTATGAAAGAGTCGATGATTATAATAGGGGGTGTTGCTAGTTATTTATATCTGGGATCAACTTGCCCTACATGCTAAGGAGTCATGCCCTAGTCGGAGTCTTGGCACAATCCAGTGATATCCTTCCTCAAATTGGGTAGTCGTAGGCCTGTGGGTCTTCTCTGATCTGGAGTCGGTAGTCAGTTAATACGGAAGTCATGATACCCGGGGGTATGGCATCGACAATGTGTATCCCAGTCGTCTCGGCTTTTCATACGATGGTGCAATTCAACCCCACTAGCACAACCACATTGATGGTTCAACCATCCGTGCTATAAGTTTCATCTCCTGGTTTGATTGTTTTCTAGGCCTTGCTATCAATCCAACCGATGGTGGAAGTATCACACCATAGCTTATGTCTTCTACGGTAGTGAAAGTGGCGACAATGGTAGCTCAATCTATAGTAGTGATCACATTTTTGTTTAACGTCACATTTAAATATAACTATAGCATAATCACATTATCTTCACATTGCAGTATAATCAAACTTCTCTAACTTTAACCATCAATTTCAAAATATCAATATAGTTTCACATGTGAACTATATATTATGAAAATATTTCTCATAGAGAATCGATCTAAAACAATAAACATGTTGCTCACTAAGAATATAAAAAAATTAGAGAATGTAGGCTCGATGGCTCAGTGAAAGTCAAAGGAGAGGTTGTGGGTGACCGCAGACCGTATCAACTGGGATGGCGCACTGTGGGTAGGGACCGAGCATGGCATACGAGGACAGCATGTGGCAGACTAGAGAATGGGATGACGCTCAACGGTTAGTGTCGGGGTCAAGGTGAAATTGCCAGCGACGCATTTAGAGCTCTTGTGGTCGGCATAGATGCAGACGGTTGCACAAGGGAGATGAAATGTTGGTGCTATGGAGATAGACGAGATGGCGGGGAATAGAAGTTTTCAATATACAGGGAAAGGACATCACCACCGGTTCTCATCTTAGCCTGGCAATGTTGTTTTAGTATCACTATCGGGTTAGTTATGCAACCAACAATGATGCACCTAGATCACTGCCTAGTTAGTTTCTAACCAATAGTGATGCGCTAAGATCACTGCTGGTTAGTTTGTAAGCAGCAGAGATGCGCCAGGATCACTGTTGATTTATTTTTTGACCCGGTACTGATATATGGTCCAAGCCTTTACTTTCTCTATACATGTGTACTTGGTTTGTCCTATGCAGGCCCATTGATGCCAAATCTCTTGTCCTTGTCCCCCCTTGTCACAACTAGTTTGGCCAAAAAGGGTGCTGCCCTCACGCATATAGATGGTGTCCACGTCCAGGTCCTTAGCATCGTATAGAGTTTGTTTGTGATTGAGGTCAAGCACCTCTCACTATGTGCAATGAGTGTAAGTACCACACTGTGTTGGAGTTCAGGGTGAAGAAGGAAGTTCTCAACTATGGCTGCATCTTCTACAAGTGTCCAGATCATAAGGTTAGGTCTTGTTGGCCATGTTTTTTATGATTTCTAGCCTTTTGTGATGATTTTGATTCAAAGTTCTTGGTTTGATGTTCTAATTTTAGTGGGATGGTAGTGGATGTGATGGCTAGTACTAGGATGAAGAATATGTTAAGTTGCTAAAAAAGTTGGATGAGGAGGCTGATGAGAGTGCACCTGATGTGCATGAAGAAGTGAATCAGAAGAAGCCCATTGATGAAGAACTAGCAAAGAATTTGTATCTTTTAGTTGGAATTGAAGTGCAATATTGGTCTAGTTTGTTTAGTACTATTTGGGATTGTCTACATTGTATGGAGGCTGTAGGGTCGAGATGGCAGACTAGAGGGGGTGAATAGTCCTTTCTAAAAATTAAATATATCGGCTAACCGAAATAAATGTGGAATTAAGACTATCAGTCTAGCCAAGGCTACACCCCTCTTACTAAGTTTTCTAGCACCTTACAAAGATCATAATATGAGCAACTAAGGTGCCGAGCAAGGTAGAACTCACCTAAACAATTCTATAAGCAAGGTCACACAAACCTATGCAACTAGTACTTGAAGCAACCGGGGAGCTCCTACACATACTAGTGAGCAAAGCACACAAAGTCTAAGCCAACTAGTAGTTCTCAATAGCAAGGCTACACATGCCAAACTAGAGAGCTCAAATTACTTAGCTACACAAACTAAGCAATGTAACTAGCAAGGCTACTCAAGCCAACTAGTTACGCAAGTGAGCAACTATTTTACTACTAAAGTAAACTAGCTACACAAGAGCAACAACACAAGCACAATGTATGAATAAGTAAATACAAACTTGTGTATGACGATTGCAAACCAACGGGAAGATGATGACATGGTGATTTTATCTTGAGGTTTGGTGGTTTGCCAACCACTTAATCCCCATTGAGACAAGCTCAAGGTTGCCACCGGTCCTCTTGCTAGTGGTGCCCCGCAACACAAGCTCTAGCACTTGAAATGACCAGACCACTTGACGCTCTTCACGTCTCGCTCTACTAGAGTTTCTCTTCATGGCTCCCACGGGGCGAGCACAATACCCCTCACAAAAGCACTTCTTCATAGCACCGCACAAGCTTCTTGTGAGCTTCAAGACAGAGAACTCGCCACCAAACCATCTAGGAGGTTGCAACCTCCAAGAGTAACAAGCACCACCAGCTTGTAACTTGATCACCTAGTGCCACTCGATGCAACCACTCAATGCAACGCACTAGGAATCGCTCACTTCACAATCGGATCACACTCATGCAAGCTCAAGTGAAATGGTGGGCTCCCAAGCACTCTCAAGCATGGACACTAAGTCCCCCAAGGTGCTCAACCTAAGCCAAGGCTGAGACACCTCTCTATTTATAGCCACAAGTGGCTAAAGAGTCGTTGCTCAAAAGCTATCTACGGGGGCGTCAGACCAGACTGCTATATGTGTTAGCATTTCACAAATATTTTTTCCAAAGGATTTTCACTCTTTTCACCATGCCACTCGATCCTAGCACACACGCAAAGTTAGATCACTCGAGTGGCACTATATGACTGGTATGCAAACAAGTTTGCCCCTCTTGATAGTATGACCATCTATCCTAAACCCGGTCATACACTCCTCTACACAACCTTTGACTAGTGAAATGAAATGCCCTATAATTATACCTTTGCCTTATGCATTCCATTCCATCTCCTCCAATGTTGATGCTACACAAGCACCACGCAACATTACCAAATGATATGATCCACTTCATATAATCATGTGACCTTATTGGTTCATCGATTTTGACCTCACTTGCTCTTCACCGTTGCCCTTGTCCATTGGTGCCAAGTCATTGCTCAAGCTTCTTCGCCATGTGCGCTGCGTCGCTCCAAAGCCTTTGACTTGCCCTTCACACTTGCAACCGGTCCGTTGACGCTAAGCCTTGTCATGATCTTCTCCACCTAGTTACATGACTCTATGTCATGTCTCATATGCAATAAACTCCTTCATCACAAGTGTGAGCATTGCAACATACCCAAGCCATTTCCACCTCCATGGCTGAAGTTGCTCACACTAGTGTACCTGTGGACTAATCACCTATATATCTCACATAAATATATATTAGTCAACCTAGGTTATCACTCAATTATCAAAACCAAACAAGGACCCTTCAGAGGGTCTAAATGTTTTTTTGCATATTATTTATCCATCCAAGTTTGTAGCTTGAATTATTCAAAATAATTCAAAAAATTATGAAACACTCCGGTGCAATTTGTAAACAGGCAATGATGCTAGTCACACAAAAATTAATTTATTAAGATATAGAAAATAGCGAACCATATGGAGTCTATAAACACAGTACAAAGACTACAAACATACAACATTTTACCAACTATGTCAATGTTACAATCAAAGTCTACAAACACATTATAGTATAATCACCTCACAAACATTCTTCTAGTACCTTAGTGGGGTCTTATTGGTGCAAGAGCATGCTAGTGAGGGTGGAGAGAGCCAACCAAGGTGCATAAGGGTTTGGACCTTGTGATGAGCAAGTGGCCGCCGCTATCTGAGCGCAGACCAACAACTGTCGGAGGCATGATGAGCAACTCCACGCCGCTGGTTGAGTGCACTCCAACAACCAACCGGCGCCCCGAAAAGCAATATATTGCTAATAGCACCCAACCTTTGGTGTGGCTCTCCATCTTCACAAATATTCTTCTAGTACCTCTTCGTGTGCACTATCGTGACTATGCATAACGAAATGTATATGTGTAGGACTCTCTCCCACAAAACAACCCATATATGTAGATACTATAAGTGGCATACTAAATAGCCCGGCACGATGGACCTCATCTTTGGCTAGGTGTCAAGACATCGCTTTTCTAACCAATGTTGTGATAGTTAGGTGGATCCAACGTCCGAAATTAATACTGATGGGCTAGAACGAAAACTAGCAATGATATGCAAAATGTCACTACCGGGTTGTGGCTTGACCTGACATGGATATATCACTACCGGTCGTAGCACAAGCCGGCAACGATATTGTACATATCACTGCTGAGTGTTGGGTTTAACCTACAGTGATAGGTGTTATCACTGCTGGGTGATTAGCTTCTTAACAATTTTCTGGATCCTCGCCTTACCTCACGGTAGTGACTAGTAGTCACTGATGGCTCCAGCACACCCGGCAGTGATGCTTCAACGTTTATTGTGTGTTTTGGTGTAGTGTACATCCTTGCTTACTAATAGGAATAGAGATTTTGATATAAAATGCCTTACAAGAGCTTTTTTTAATTTGTTCTTGGAATATAGCTATCTTCTGTTATGGATTTTTTGCTAGCTGAAGATAGAGAGTGAAATTAGCTCTCTAGAATGCGCACAAAGTATACAAAAGTTTTTGAAGGGTGAAAAAATATAGAGAACGGATTTTATTCAAATGATTTGGAGAGTGAATTTAAGAAAGACTGTTGAAGATGCTTTACGTGGTAACGTTTGCACCACTAATCGTTGGATTTAGTGTCGCTATTTTGGGGACATCTGGCACATACAACAGACTCTATATACACAATACGCAGATATTGGCCGTTTCAGCCTCAGTCAATCATTGTATAATACAAGTACGCATCTCACATCAGTTTAGAGCCAGCGCCTCGTGCCTCAGCTGCAGCCGCATATGGAGCTGGTTTCTTCGGTCCCGCGTTGAATTTTGCAGCTGTGCCCCAACAGAGGAAGAAACCCAAAAATTCGTTGATTAATCTGGTCGGAGTTGCGGCTATTGTTAATGAAATTAATTTAAATTATAATTCAGCTCGCAAGTCAACACGAAAGTGTGTACTAATATGGGAGATCCTCTAAAACTTCTTGGACCAAATTTTCAGGGAAAATATTACTTTGACCACACTCGACCCTAGAAGTCGATGGTGACGTCTCGAGCTAGCCGGAGTGGCGTCACTTTTGCTTCCGCTCAAACTAGTGATGCAGCCAAAATTTTGCGGTAGTATGTCGGTAACAGACAATGACACTGAATAATTTTAATCCATATATATATATATATAATCTTCTCTTCACTTTTAACTGCGTCTTAATTACACCCACGCGTCACGTACTTAGAGTGGTCCCAACCATAAAACTGTGGTAGTTTCCATACTTATTATGCATCGAAACTATACTTCCAAGAGATAGTCTCTATGAAAGAATTTTCATTCGATTATCTATATTCTCCCTAATATTATCTACCTATCAGAACTATTACTATGTTAATTCCCGTAGAGACATGGTTTCTTATATAAAAAAATCATTTTCTTATCTCCTCTTAACTCTAGTGCCACATCAGCAATTTGCCTACTTGACACATTAATTAATGCTATGGAAACCGCCTATTGGGACTGCCCTTAGGCCAGTTTCAGTGGGCGTTTTATGTTCCAGTTTTCAACACCCATACGTTGAAAATGTTGAAAAAGTAGGCAATTTCGAGATTAAAACAAGAACATAAATCATGATGATCTCATATGCATGTGAATCCCTAACATAGTAGTTAAATGGGACAACATTAGTAGTGACATGATGAACAACATCGTGATCAAAACAGCAGGCATAATAATAGATTGAATCATGGCATGAAGTCGTTTGTAGGAGGAGATATCATTGCCGGTGATGGTATGAAGTCGTCGATGAGTTGTGGAGGAGGAGCTCGGAGCAGCTCACCACGAAAATAACAGAATGTAGCATCGCCTGACATGGATGGAAGATGACCCGTTGTAGAGGTTGTGAACAGTCACGCGATGAGCACTTTCCAAAAATCTTATTGGCCCTCTCCCTATGTAGGATTGCGAGCTACGTCGGCGGCGTGATAGTGGAAAGACGTAAAAACCCTAACTCGATTAGATATGTTTTGGTGTTGTTTGAGAGGCTATTTACATAGGCCTCTCCAACATGTTCTTATGTTGTGATCATGATTTAAATCATTAGGACTCGTATCCACAAATTTAAATGCAAAGTAACCAACAATTAAATCTACTTCGGTAAACATTCACACAGGTGCCACATGTTGACGCCATTCGTCAGCCCCAGCCCGATGAGTCAAGGCGAGCGAGCATGCGCATGTGGGCCTCCATTCTCCTCCTCACACTAGACTAGAGGAAGTGAAGTGGACTTTCATATTTAAGTATGGTTACATCTACTTCTACAAGCAAGGTGGGACTAAATGGTTTGCCACTCTCCTCTTTGCACACATGAACGAGCCTTTGAGATTTTTCTAAAAATTTTAGAAATTCTTATTAGACCAAGCCCATATATTTCAACAATCAGCCACCAGATCTCAAATGTCCATTTCGAGATTTGCTTGTTCCCGCAACTATTTAATATACTAGTGTATTCAACGGACCCTGTAAGTTAAACTTCTACCAAGAACTTTAAGCTAGACCCATCCAAAACTTGAACAATGCACTACAGCTTGAATGGCAAATTTTATGCAAACAAATTTCGCTCAAAGTCAAACTAGTACATGGCTGCCGGTAGCCTTCCTGTGGATCTCTTTGGGGGCTTACTAGAGATCTCCAAGTCTCATAGACTGCAACACATTTTACAGCCATGCTCGTAAAGATATGTTCTTTGAAGAATGCTCTCTTGGACATCATCTTTGCTTGTTGGAGCCAATGGAACACACTAAGGTACTCGCCAACCTGCCTTACAGCTTTGAGAGTATTGCATTTTCTCTTAGAGAGGGTTATATATTATGCTTCTCGCTTTACTGATAGCTTATTTTTCAAAGGTCTTTTTCAAGGGATCTGATCAAAATAGTTGGGTTACTACTATAAACACACATGAGTCTTATACCGATGTTTAAAAAAAAACTAATACGACATCTATTAAAAAATGGAGGAAGTACATTATATAATAACAACTTATATTGGTATATATCTTGATCGTCTAATAATCCCATATCCCAGAGCGAGGATGTTGTTATTGGGTCCGTCCGGTCAAACACACTCATCATGACTGCAAGAAAGGGTCTCGAAATTAGGAACACGCCCGCGCCAGTGCACTTCGGCGGCCACAATTTCGGCGGTCGCGTACGGCACGGCCTCGCGCCGTCCTCGCGCGCTCCGTGTCGTGCCGCGTAACGAGTAGCAGCTGCGCGGCCTGCAGCACGAGCGGGGGTATAAGTAGTGCTGAGGCGACGTCGCTTGCTTTCGTCGTCGCTTGGGCCCCACGCCTCACGCCATCGTCGGGCTACCGCATGGCGCCGGCCGGCACAACCGCAACGTGGAGCCACGGAAAGGCCCCTACCGACCACCCGAAATTATCACATCGGTCCCTGGCGTATCTGCAATTTTAATAGTGTTTGAACCTGGGCCAGCATCTTGTACGCTCACTTCTATGTCTTCGATTCGAAGTGGTTTGGTTGGAGCAGTTTACAGGACATTCTGATCACATTTTTTGTTCTTTCGGAAAGTGATTTTGCTGAATCGATAGGCGTAAGCTGTTGGAGCTCGCCATCCATGGTTCTTAAGAAAATAAGAAATACCATTGGCACACGGTTTCATGTAGATTGGATAGACAGCATTCAAAAGCAGCCAAAAGTGGTGGCAGAGCCGCAGAGGGGAATGACACTAAGCACTTTATTCTATGGAGATGATATTGTATTGTGAGAGAGTGAGAGGGTACGGCATCCACTTTATTCTTATATGTGTGCTGTAAATTAAATTCGTTTCGCCTATAGAAAGCAAATATGAAACATGTATCTCTTTTTCATATTTAATATGTTCCAAACGTCTGTTCATATACAATTGTTAAAATTTCTAGAGGATATAATTCAAACAAAATGTAGAAAATTTAATTATTTAATTTTGTCAATGTTGTCGAAGACAACGATTTACATTTACATTTATAACAGAAGTAAACACATGGTAAAAAGAAAGATTGGGGTTTTTATTGTATGGGCCAACACATAACATATACTTCCTCCGTTCTAAAGTATAAGACGATTTTATTTTTTCTACATACATAGTTTTCACTATATATCTAGAGTATAGCTAAATCTTCGTATCTAGAAAAGACAAAATGTCTTATAATTTGGAATGGAAGGAGTAAGTAGCAGCACATGTGACTTGAATAAAATGAAGCTCTAGGTATGTAGAATACTTTTGTACCCGTTAGCAAATACGGAAAATGTGCATTTCATTGACTAAAATTTCATTCCTTACGGAAAAAATGTACTAGGTCATGTAAATTGTTTGGAATGGTCAGAGTTAATGGACCTAAATGCAAATTTGAAGGAAAAGGTTGAGTGAAAAGGAAAGGAGCCATCAGTTCCACGCTGCTCCCGCTCCAGTCAAATCCCCGCGCGCAACGTTCAAGATGTGCTCTGTTCTCTCGCTTTCCAACTAGCCAACACGTCTCGCAAGAAAACGGACACACACACACACGGACACACCCCGCGTTGGTCCTCCTCTCCCATATAAAGGCTCGTGAGCCTCACCTTCAACTCTAACTGCCAACCTCCGAGCTCGCTCTCTCTGTCGTCTCTCCCCATCTGGATCTCTCCCTAAGCTCACAACAAATAAACCGTGTGCAACTGCTGAACGAGGATCTGCACCGCATCGATCAGCAACAATGGCGGTACACCTCCCGGTATCTCAGCCTTCTTCTCTGGCCTATGTGTGAAACCCCACCAGCAGCGGGGCCATGGCTCCACCGCCGCGGCAATGGCAGCGGTGGCTGCGCCGCCCTCCACGTTCGCTCCGCAGACGACACGGCTCTCTGCTCCGTCCATCACGGTGAACATCAGACACACAACGCCGGCAGCACCGGTCGTCATGACCGAAAGAGTGATGAAGAAGAATGACGAGACGCTGGCGAGCATGTGGCGGGAGATTCAGGGCGCCGGCGACTGGGCCGACCTGGTGGAGCCGCTGCACCCGCTCCTCCGCGCCGAGATCGTCCGGTACGGCGAGCTCGTAGCGGCCACGTACAAGGCGTTCGACCTCGACACATGCTCCAAGCGTTACCTCAACTGCAAGTACGGCAAGGCACGGATGCTTGAGGCTGTCGGCATGGCCAGCGCCGGGTACGACGTGACGAGGTACATCTATGCTGCACCGAACATCGCTTTTCCTGGAGCGACGGGGCTGTGCCCGAGCCGGTGGATGGGGTACGTGGCGGTCGCGTCCGACGAGACGGCGCGCCGCCTCGGGCGCCGTGACATTGTCGTGTCCTTCCGTGGCACGGTCACCGGCTCGGAGTGGGTGGCCAACATGATGAGCTCCCTCGAGCAGGCGAGGTTCGATCCGGCGGACCCACGCCCGGACGTGAAGGTCGAGTCGGGCTTTCTCTCCGTCTACACCTCCGACGACGCCACCTGCCGGTTCACCTGCGGCAGCTGCCGAAACCAGCTCCTTTCTGAGGTGACTCGCCTCATCAACAAGTACAAACACGAGGACATCAGCATCACGCTGGCCGGCCACAGCATGGGCAGCTCCCTCGCCCTCCTCTTGGGGTACGACCTTGCCGAGCTTGGTCTCAACCGCGATGGTTTCGGCAATACCTTGCCGATCACCGTCTACTCTTTTGCTGGCCCAAGGGTTGGCAACGCTGGGTTGAAGAATCGTTGCGACAAGCTCGGGGTGAAGGTGCTAAGGGTTGTAAATGTCAATGACCCTATCACCAAGTTGCCCGGCATCTTCTTGAACGAGAACTTTTTGTGGGCCAAGTTGGAGCTTCCATGGAGCTGTGCGTGTTACACGCATGTCGGTGTCGAGCTTGCCCTGGATTTCTTCAAAGCGAGAGATCCTGCTTAGTGTTGCTCAAGTGCCCTAAGATTGCAAAGGTGAAAAGGGACGGAGAGCATCTTTTAAGCAAGGCAATGAAGTTTGTGCTTCAACAGAGTTTTGATACTTGGAGGTGGCAAATGGCTGCAATCCAAGTTGGTGATTTAGTACAGGCCATGGGGTTGTAGATTGATACAGGGTCCAATTTCATTCCCATTTTTTTGGGGGGATATGAAACATAGATGCCCTTGTAAATTCATTCATTTTGTCAGTAAAACGAGGTAGAGAAGAGTGGAAATTAGAAAAAAAATCGCCGGATATTGTACATGAGAAAGGTAACAAAAAATAATCAAAACAAATACTGATCATAGTTAATACAAATACTAATGTCATCAATGCTACTACCAATAATGCAAAAGAGATTTCATAAATAGGTGCAGCACACTAAAAATAGGTTTCTGGAGGTGGCTAGCAATTTGGTTTGCTTCTAAAAATAGGTGCAACATAGTAAAATTCATAAAAATTTTAATGTCGAGTTGAATGAAGAAAAAAATTATATCAAAATTGTAGCACGCAAAGAGATCTCAACTTTGTAGTCCCTGAGCCTGACGGTAGGTGAAGAATACACCTAGTGCCAGGGTCAAAAAAGAAAAAAACTCCAGTAACAAGACCCCAGCTTAGCTGAAAACCAATAACAGAAAAAAACAGTACACTCATCGCTAGGTGAAGTGTGCACACTTTGTCCCCGAGCCTTCCTAGAAGATAGAAAAAACATCTCGTAGCAGGGTCAAAGAAATTAAGTGAAAAAACTTTGCATGACCGAAGAAAATAATTGTGCTTAGCACCAAACCGCCGCAAAGGCCTGTGAATTGGAATAACCCAAAGCCCATTATCCCACCTGCGGAGGTTTCGGAGTTGTGGGCGCAGCGTGGCGTGGTTTCCCAAAAACCCTAGAATGCGAAGAGGCGGTGGTAGGCCGATATAAACATTGCCGCCCGCTACGCACACCCCCACTCTCCGCCATAGCAGTTGCTTCATCTTCTGCGCAATCGCTTCCATTTTCCACCGCTTCTTCTTCTTCCCCGCGCTCCTTCCTTCACATCCTGCAACCGCTTCATCTTCCTCGCACGCCGTGCATCCGCTCCGCCATTAGAGCTCTTCCCCACCAAATCGTGTCTGCATCCCCATAGTGCAACCAGATCTAAGCCATGGCCCCAAAGAAGCGCACCCGCATCGAGACATCCCGCGATGTGGAGTGGGTGAAATCAACCCTCACTGAAGAGGATATCAATGGCATGGTGGTTGAAGGTATCATCCCCGACAGGGAGAGGGGCGAATGGCGTCCTGCAACCGATGAGTTGTTCTTGACTCCCCACACCCATGAGATGGTTGTATTCGAGGGCTTCTACGTTCAGGGATTGGGGTCCATGTTCATCCTTTCCTTCGCAAACTGCTGCTATACTATGGCATTAGCCTCTACCATCTGAATCCCAATAGCATCAGCCACATTTCCATCTTCATCAACCTATGCGAAGCCTTCCTTGGCATCGATCCCCATTTCAATCTATTCTGCCACTTCTTCTGCCTCAAACCCTTCTTCGGATCGGGGTCGCCCAAGGTGGTCGGCGGCCGTTACATGGTGCTATGGGACGGGATGGCATCCCAATACATCCAAGTCCTACTCAACACCTCGATGAAGGGGATGGTGTGGGACTACATCGGTGACAATTGTAGATGAGCGTTGAGGACACCAGTAAGAGTGCCAACGGTCTAGGTGCTAGTGGAGTTTGGTGGCGGTGGGGCAGGTGGAAGACAAAGAGTGAGGAGGGAGGAGAAGAACACATGGCAGAAGTAGAAAATTCCTGTGTTGCTACTGTTCCTAACATTCACGGGTTCATTAAGAGGTCTCATTTGGCTCCTCTCAGCTTCTTCACTCAAGCCAGTTTTGTTGCCATGGCTGTTTGGTACTAATTCAACAAGCCTACCATATAGGGTCAGCGTGAGACCATGCATGCCAAATGTTTGAGACATGCATATGCCATCAGAAAGAAGCATTAACAAGGTTTTATTTTAGATTAATGAGTTAGTTACATCCATCTATTTTTTTGTCGCCCCGCACGACCACTCCCTCCCCAAGCTGTGTCTTCCACCTCCCCTCCTTGCCTCTCCCTCCCTCCCTCCCCATGCGCTGCACCCCACCGCCTCCCCATGCCCGCGCCAAGCTCCTCCCCCCACCCGCGTAGAGCTCCTCCCCCCACCACCCGCCCATGGCGGATCCGTTGGATCCGGGGGGGGCCATGGAAGATCTGGTGAGGTAGGGTTCCTCCTCCTAGATCTTAGAGCTAGGGCTCTGGTGAGCTCTCCCTATCATATTCCCCAGCTCTACTGGGCTTAGAAGGAAAGGTCTAGGGGGAGGAAGGTTGACCAGGAGGTTAGGGGCCCTGGTGGTCGAGGAGGCGGTCGAGTGAGCTCCGACGAGGGGGGAAGGTGGCCGCCGTGGGTGCCCGCGGCCGAGGAGCTTCGACCAAGCCCTAGCGTGCCACAACGGCAGGAGGGGCAGCGGCGGGGGCGAGGGTTGCCTGCAAGGAGGAAGACGGAGAAGGGGGTGGCGCGAGGTACACGATGGCCGTGCGTTAGGCAAACATTGCGTTAGCTGTATTTATCGCTCACCATTTCCTGGAGGCAATTTGTTTGTGTTTGTACGTACTCCAATCGTTAATAGGAGCACACACGTTTTTGCCCACGTGCAAATTGAGAGCACCCATTTCTTTTTGTGTTGAGTACTGTTACGTCCATGACATCAGCATAACATGAACAGGTGTTGACGGTTGTCAATATCAATCATAAATCATCAACATATCTTACATATATACTTAATTTCATCACCAAACATAGGTATAGGGGTTTAAACTAATCCACAAGTTTTGGTGAATATGTGAATGCAGGAGGATTTATCTAGAAAATAGGTCCTGGGACCACTGTCATACACTCCAAATAGGTAAACCGACATCAGCAAGTGATTCAACCCACGAAACCTGCGAAAGTCAACTCAAGATGGAGTCTAGGCCACATCACCATAGGGGGAGGCCCACCTATCATAGGGGGAGGCCGGCCGGCTCCACCTGTGGGCCAGCCGGCCTATGGCTCCCACAAGTCAGCCCCTGCATTCTACGTCGATTCCCCACCGCCTTTGAGAGTTCATCTCCGCCGTTGCTCAAGGTCGGTTCATAACAAGGGCTTAGATTTTATGTTGCCATGGATTCATGGGCCCATAGGACTCCTGGTGCCCCCTATAAAAGGACCTCCATACCTCCTCCAGAAAGGCAACCTACACATCAAAGCTTCATTATTTCATACACATTGTATGTAGTGTCCCTCTAGGTGCCTCTCACCTAGTTGTATTATAGAAAATAGGGAGAGAGGAGAGGAGAGAGATCTGAGGAGCCGGCCTATCCGATTCTCCTCAACTTTGTACCTCGACGGATCTAGCTCATCATTGGGTGACATCCAGGTTCTTCTATTGGAATTTTTATGTTCTCTAGTTAATTAAATTCAGTCTTTACTTTATTTTACTTACGGGAACTCTGCTTGCATCTAGTGCTCTAGTCTTAAGATCTGGATTAGAGTAGTAACCAATAGCATAGACGTGGTGTCTAGGCTAGTGTTTACCTAAGTGTGCGGCCAATCCCATGGTTAGTTGTTGTAGCCCTAGAGGTGATAGCTCTGTCAGGCCTTTGTAATCCATCATGTTCAGATTGGTGTTTCGTAGAGCTTAGGTAGCCTTCCCTCGACTACTTTTTCTCACCTCCTTTGAGAGTCGAAAAAGTACTGTTGCTCCAAAGTAAGTAAGTGAAGTAAGCCCGATCCTTAGTTATCTAGTTTAAGCCTTAGAAAATACTTCTCTACCCATAAAAACACTTTTCTATTTTTATCCTTAGATGTCCTTGATCCTTATTAGAACACTTCGTGTTCCCTGTGGATAAATACGGTACACTAAAATACTCCTAGGTGAAAGCTACAATGTTATCCGTGCGCTTGCGGATTTTTTTGTGTGCGTTAAAAATACCAACAAGCTTTCTGGCACCATTGCCAGGGGACTGTAGTTGTGCTAGTTTAGAACCAAGTTCGTCCGTATATTCCTTTACCTTTTACAACCACTCGTGCCACATGGATTCCTCACCTATCATTCAACTTTTGGCTCCGAAGGGCGAATTATTGGAGCCTCCACCATCAACGCACCCCATTCTTACTGATGGCAATGAGCTTCGTCCTGCTTTCATAGCCATGGTTCGGGAGCAATCCTTCTCTGGCATAGAAGACAAAAATCCTTACACCCACCATCGTGAATTTGAGCAATTGTGTTCTTGCTTGACTATTGCTGGCATGACACAAGAGACCATTAAGTGGAAATTGTTTCCGTTCTCCCTTTTGGATAGAGTGAAATAATGGTATGCTCATACCGTAGGAGGAGTAAATGGAAATTGGGATGAACTTCAAGACAATTTTTGTCTTGCTTTCTTCCCTTTATCTCGAATTGCCGCTCTACGAATAGAAGTTCTTACCTTTCAACAAAAAGAGAATGAAACATTAGGAGCAGCCTGGGCTAGGTTCATAAGCCTTACTTACTCTGGTCCAAACCTTTCCTTGCTTGACCACGTCCTTTTACATCACTTCCATCTTTGTCTTAGCAAGGAAGCTGCTCTCCACCTCGACGTATCTTCTGGAGGATCGTTCACACACAAAACCATTAGTGAGGGGAAGGCCATTCTATAGAAAATCCTTGAAAACACCCCTTACACTGGCATTTTTTACGAGTTTCCTAAAGAAGAAGAAGTTGAGCCAAGCCCCGATCAACAAGAGGAGGCACACGCAACTGAATCCAAAATTCCTTCAAATTCTTCTAGTGATTTGATTGCCAAAGAACCTCCCAGAACACACCACACCTTAGAGGATCATGAACCTCATCCTTCTATGTTTCCCTCTGAAATCGAGGAAGATCTTTTTGAAGATTTTGGGAATGCCTCGAAATTACCAGTTCAAGTGAAGTCTCTGACACATTTTGTGTCATCAAAGGATGACGATGGTCTACACAATGAGTCTTTCCTAATGGAACACGTCATAGGACTTTTGGCCATCATGAGCCATGAGTGGTTGGTAGAAATGGAGTTATCCATTGAGGTAGCCCAAATCATTGCCCCCTCAGATGTCCTATCTTGCATCCTAAAGAAAACAACCATAAAGGCACATTATAGTCCTACCGTTAGGATGAATATCATTTCAAAGGCTTTGGCTGAAAAACTTTGCCCCAACGAGTCCTTGATCCCATCTCATAAGCTTTTGAGAATTCCTTCTGGAGTTACTCTTGAAAGTTAAGGGGTCATGAGAACTATACCTTTGCACATAAGAGGCTCTGAGTATTACTTAGATTTTCATATCTATGACATCTCAGACATGTCCCTCTTGATTTGTGTACCTTTAGGGACACTCTTTTGAGAGAGACTGAAATAGGGTCTCTTGAATTTAAAGCTAGGAAAGTCTCCTATCGTAGTCTCGCTTGCATGCTCAAGCAACGCGATAGAACCCAAGCCCAAACAAGACCCTATTGAGGATGTTTTAATGGCATCTCTAGAAGACATGGTCCAACCAGCTCTTGACGATGAACATTTAATTCAAGAAGAGGAAGAGCTGGCAGAGCCTGTCGAACTAGATCAAATGGAGGTACCACCACAACCCTCAATTGAGCTAAAACACCTTTGTTCTGGCTTGAAATATGTCTTTCTCAATAACAATAGAGAAACTCCTGTCATCATAAGCGACAAGCTTTCCCAAGAAGAAACCCGTAAACTTGTCGCTGTTCTAGAAAGACATAAATCCGCCATAGGCTACTCACTCCAAGACCTCATAGGGATTAGTTCCACTCTTTGTACTCATCATATCCCCTATCGATCCCGATTCTTCACCATCAAGGGAACCACAACGGAGGCTTAACAACGCCATGCGAGAAGTTGTTAAGAAAGAGGTCCTTAAGCTTTTGCACGCTAGGATTATTTATCCTGTGCCATATAGCGAGTGGGTTAGTCCCATCCAAGTTGTGCCAAAGAAAGGAGGGATGATAGTCATAAGGAATGAAAAGAATGAACTCATTCGTCAACGAACTGTCACCGGGTGGCGGATGTGCATTGATTATCGGAAACTTAACAAGGCCACAAAGAAGGATCACTTCCTGTTGCCGTTCATTGATGAAATGTTAGAATGCCTAGCAAGCCATTCCTTCTTTTGTTTCTTTGATGGGTATTCCGGATATCACCAAATCCCGATCCACCCCAACAACCAAAGTAAGACCACTTTTACATGCCCATATGGAGCTTATGCATACCGATGAATGTCGTTCGGATTGTGCAATGCTTCAGCTTCCTTCCAACGGTGCATGATGTCCATTTTCTCTAACACGATTGAGAAAATCATGGAGGTGTTCTTGGATGATTTTACCGTCTATGGCAAAACCTTCATTGATTGTTTGGAAAATTTAGATAAAGTCTTACAATGGTGTGAAGAAAAGCACTTAGTCTTGAACTGGGAGAAATGCCATTTTATGGTCCAGGAAGGAATAGTGCTAGGACACAAGGTGTATGCTCGTGGGATAGAAGTGGATAAAGCAAAGATTGAAGTCATTGAACAACTTCCACCTCCCACAAATGTGAAAGGCATTCGTAGCTTTCCAGGCCATGCAGGGTTCTGCAGACGTTTCATCAAAAACTTTTCTCAAATCGGTAGATCCCTAACTAGCCTCCTAGCCAAAGATGCACCTTTCATTTTTAACAATGAGTGCCATGAAGTATTTCAAATCTTCAAGAAAGCACTCATTTCAGCTCCAATCATCCAACCACCTGATTGGAAGCTACCCTTTGAGATCATGTGTAATGCTAGCAACTTTGTTGTTGGGGCCGTTCTTGGCCAAACCAAGGATAAAAAGCACTATGCTATATCCTATGCTAGCAAAACCTTGTCTAGGCCACAACTCAATTATGCTACCACTGAAAAAGAGTTGTTGGATGTTGTCTTTGCAATAGACAAGTTTAGATCCTACTTAGTGGGGGCAAAGTTAATTATTTATATAGACCATGCTACTCTTAAATACCTCCTCACTAAGAAAGATGCGAAGCCTCGGTTGATCTGATGGATTCTCCTACTCCAAGAATTTGACATAGAAATAAGAGATAAAAAGGGGGAAGAGAACTCGATAGCCGATCACTTGTCTAGGCTTCAATATAAGGAAACATATGAGTCACCTATTAATGACTATCTGAGGGATGACACACTCCTCAAGGTAACAGACTCTGACCCATGGTATGCAAATATTGTGAACTACATGGTTGCAAGTTATGTTGCACCATGGGAGGACAAGAGGAATCTCAAGCATCAAAGCCACTTGTGGGATGATCCATATCTTTATCGGGTCTGTGCTGATGGATTGCTACGGAGATGCGTCTCCATGGTTGAAGCCACAAAAATCATAGAGAGATGTCATGCATCACCTTATGGAGGACATTATGGAGCATTCCGTACACATGCTAAAATCTAGCAAAGTGGATTCTTCTGGCCAACAATGTATCAAGATACAAAGGAAGTTGTTAGAAGATGTGCTAGATGCCAAAAACATGGAAACATCAATGCCCGGGAAGCAATGCCACTCATGAACAACCTCCAAGTGGAGTTGTTTGATGTTTGGGGGATTGATTTCATGGGACCATTCCCAAAGTCTGGACACGCTGAATACATCTTGGTGGCTGTAGACTATGTGTCCAAATGGGTAGAAGCATTACCATGTTGAGCCGCTAACTCCAAGCACTCGAAAAAGATGTTCCAAGAAGTGATATTCTCACGATTTGGAACACCTCGATTGGTCATTAGTGATGGAGGGCCGCATTTCATCGACAAAACCTTCCATTAGTTCTTGGCAGAATATGGAGTCAAGCATGACATTGCAGCCCCATACCATCCCCAAACAAGCGGTTGTTGATACTTCTTAACAACAATTGGAGTAATTCCGCAGGCGCACAGAACTATCGCGTAGCACTTCGCTCGATGAGTACCGAGTGTTGAATTTATATTTTTCCCATAGGAAGGTGGAAGGCTAGAATTTATATTTACTGGTAGGTTGCTAAGGGAAGCCTAAGTGTATCCTAGGTAGGTGAACGATAGTGGAGGTTGAATGTGCACTACCTATACAAAACTACTAAACAAGCTATACTAGAGATAGCTAGGTGGGAGAGCGAGCGATTTATCTTTCAAATAACTAAGGGTAAGCAGGTAACCAGGAGAAATGCGCTTGTACTTTGGGACACAACCCGCCTACCAACTAGGAGAGTTAAATAGACAAGGTCTGCCATGAGCCCTATGATTTAATAACTAGACCTATCGTGGTGGAATACAAAGGATGGACATGGCTGTCACCACTTGCCACCTACCACAATCTATCTAGAGGGCTAGCCGTATCGACAGGTAATCTATAGCCTAAGCACCATGCTTAATCTATAAACTTACTACTTCGATCCGAGCTTCGATGAAATGAGATCAAAGCACCCTAACCAGATGGTGGAACCAATACTAATGAAGAGCTACTAATTAAGAGATAACCAATGCTACTAATGCCAAACAATAAGCACCTAAGCTCAATAATGATGAACAATAATGACTAAGTACTTAAGTGAAGCAAAGAAATAATACTAGAATAAAGTACTAAAATAAATACTGAATAAAGTAAATGCTAAATGAAAGAATTACAAAAGAGCTATTCCAGAACCAAAAGACTCTTCTGGACTCCAAGAGAAGCACCTGCTCTTGCTCTACTCCACTACTAGACTACTACTCTATAGCTAATGCTAAGCTAGAAAGCTAAGAGAAGCTTAGAGAGCTTGGAAATGAATGGGGCGTCCTTCCACCGAGCTCCACATCCTCTATTTATAGTGTACAGTGGCATGGGGGGTACTTGTAGGTAGCCAGGAGGTTGGTGGCCATAGAAGGGCGCTGGGCGGCAATATAGGGGCGCCAGCTGGCCCTAGGATGCACCGCCTTTGCATCCTACGGTGCTGGTTGGCTCCCAAAGTTGGTTACTTGGACAGCACATGTCGAAATTCAGCAGGTGTGGTAGTTGGTAAGTTGGTGGAGCTTCCCAAGTCTATGACAATGGGCCCATGAATCCACCAGAATCAAATCAAGTCCGTTGATCAAACCGACTTGAATGGATGCTTGTCATTGGCTCTGGAGCAGCTCCCACAGATCAGTGACATGGCAGGGCCACTTGGGGGGCCGAGTGGCGCCCATGTGGAGCCAGGCGGCGCTGCCAAGTGGGCCCACGGCCTCCTGTCATGTTCACTTGCTCCATGTGTCCATATTTGTCACCTTTTTGCATATTGTTGCTATATTTTCCCGCATACAAATAATTCTACAAGCACAAGTTGAACTTGGTGAATTATAAACAAAATTCCTCACATGTGATGATGATTTACCTTACTTTGTCATGCTTTTGGGTGGAATGTTGATGGTCAAAACCGGTGTTAGTGATTGTCAACAAGCTCCCCCAAGCTACCCCTTTGCTGTCCTCAGCAAAGATGTAGTTTTAGCATGGAATAGGTGTTGGATCAGGAGTTACTACTATGTAACGCCTTGTAGAAACTTATATACAAACAAATACTATCTCTTGAGTTGAACATGTTAGCACTTAAAAATTCACCATCAGTCTTAGCAATGTGGGACTTATAACTTTCACCTTGACACAAGCAATTGCAAGAATGTGTAGCTAGATAGATGCTTTTTGCCTACTTTGGTTTAGCTCAAACTTCCTGGAGGTTTTCAATAGATTTTAAAAAGAAAAACTTGCCTAAGTTCCTCAGATGGTACACTCAAGTCACTCAATGGTGTTTGAAATCTCACCAAGGACATGGTTCTTAGCCTTAATTTCTATCCTAAAGCTTATGTGGAGCTCAAGGTAGGGGATAAAAGCATAGCCTACTTGAATTGAGTTTATTGCTAAGTCAAACACTTGGATCGCAAGGAGCAACAAATCATACTGATTGATCAAGATGTGCTTGTGTGTGGTATATTTGGTGGAAGTGGTACTCCTTTGAGAAGTTTCCCTTCTCTAGCTTCTTTTTGAGAGGGCATGGCTACTTTTCTTCTTCACTCTCTCTCTCTCTCTTTGAACACTAGACCTTTTTTCTCTGTTATTCTCTCACTTTTTTTGTAGCCCATGCCTCTCTTTTTGATGTAAGATAGCTATAGAGGTAACTTTGATTCTCATAGAGCAATAATGTATGGAAAACATATGTGGGTGCATATTCCTAGTGTAGGAATAGCATAAATATGTGGGTGTTCATGATCTTGATCAAAAAGCATGACAAGTTTCTCTCCTTAGATCAACAAGGCTTGAAAAAGCTCAAAACAAACAAGCAGCTTTTATGGTGGCTTTATCATGTATGAATGAATATGTATCTGGCTTTGGTAGGAATTTATCACCATTGAGGAACTTCTAGCAAGAGAGTTTTAGCATTTTGCAAAACAAAACTCCAGGTTGTTTTTACCATTCCTCATATAGGTTCAAAGATTTACTCTAATCGTGGCTACAACATATCTCACAAAAGCCTATTCTTGGTTCTAGCATTTGCAACCCATGAAAGCATTCAACTTAAGATGAACTCTAAGTTACCATGCTCAAAACCTAAGAAGTATAAGGTGGTATGACAAGCTTTTGCAAAGTATCATAGAATAACTATTCATCATCTCCAAATAAATTATCATCATTTTATTAGAGCAGAGTTTCTTTTAAGATAAATTTCAAGGCACTCCTCTCTACATTCTATGATAATGAATATTGAAATGTAAGACAAACATGAATGTAAAGAGAGGGTTTAAGATTTTCATACCTGAGCAGGGAGAGATGTCTCCCCCAAGCTTGCCTTTTGCATAAGTTGGAATGTCATCTAGCAGCTCTTTTGATTCTTTTCTTTATTAACTAACTAATACTACTAGGATGCATAAATAACTAAATAACCAAACCTTTTACTACTAGATAACTTATTCAGTATGGATACTGCTGAATATTATTTATTTTTATTCATTATTATTAAGAAATTTTTTATATGTGTTTTTTAAATGCAAATCTATCCTATCATGCATAGCTACTACAGAACTTTATTTATTAATACAGAGTAGCTAAATGCAACTAACCTATCATGAAATGCAAAGCAAATTTCTTTGAAATTTAAATATGAGATGCAACTAATGAAATGTGGTAAATAAATGCAATAGATGGAGAACTTACCTTTTTGACGGGCTCTAGGTCATTCGTCCTTGGGCGGTGGCGTTTCCTCTTGCTCCACCTCAGAGGCCTTGTCAGGATCAGGGGACGACGAGTTTGAGGATGGATCTTTCTTTTTACGCCATCTCTTTGTATTCTTCTTGTTCTTGACAGGCTTCTCCGGCTCTTCAATCGGCTTCGGTTTCTTCATTTTGATTCTCTTTGGATGCTTCTTCTTTTCCTGCTTCTCATCAAAGAGGTGTTGTCCAGAGACAAAAGCAAATATTTCTTTTCTTCCAGCAAAGTGGAATTGGATTTGCCCAGAAGCCACATATATGCAAGCATTTGCAGTATTAAGGAAAGGACAACCAAGGATTAAAGGTGTATCCTTGGCGTTGCCCATGTCTAAGATCATAAAATCTGTAGGAACATAAGCACTCCTAACTTTCACTAATAGAGCAGTGGCTACTCCCTCGAGATAACAGGTGGATTGATCGGCTAATTGTAGGTAAACTGAGGTTGGAGCTAAGGTAGTGTAGAACAATTTATCATAAGTTTTCTTAGACATGATATTAATACTAGACCCTAGATCACAAATGGCATTATGAAAAGTGTGGAGTCCTATGGAGCAAGTAATGACGGGGTTCCTAGGATCACCTTTCTTAATAGGAAATCCCCAACCATTTTCAGAAAAGTCATACCTTGCCTTAACAAGGTTGGCTGTCTCCATGGTTCCTTCAGGTTTGCTAGGAATTCTATCTTTTTCATAGGATGGGATAGTAGCAGCAATTTGGGCTAATTGGGTTTCTATCATCTTATTGGAACTAAGTTGATTCTTTAAAGTAGAAGAAAACTCATCCAATTTAGCATTTATATTTTCCAACACCTTGTCATGAGCATGCAACTTTTTATTAATGCTATCAGTCATTCTACCATTGCTATAAACAAGATCTTTAAGGAAAGCATAACTATTATTACCTTGATTATTCATACGTTGAGAAGAGTAATAATTGTTACCTCCCTGATTGTTGGAGCGCTGATTCTAGACTTGATGTTGTTGTGGACGGAACCCATTGTTGGTGTTGATGAAGTTGAGGTCCTCCTGGGTCTCAGGACAGGAATTTCTCGAATGCCCAACATCTCCACAGACTTCACAAGTCATGTGGGATTCCATGGCTTTGAGTGTCTCTTGGGCACTCACCTTCTCATAATGTTCTACTCATTTCCTGAATAGATCCAGCTTAGTTGCAAGCATGTCAATTTCTTTAACTGAATGCATACCTCGTTTATGGGGTTGGAGTCGATCATCACTCCATCCTTGGTTGGAGACCATCTTCAAAATCAATGTCTTGGCATCTACAACACTTACCGAAAAGCATGCACCACCAGCAGCAGAATCTAAATGGCTCATATCTAACGGCACTAATCCATGGATGAAGTTCTAGATTAAAAGTTAGTCTTCCATACCATGGTGTGGGCATGTAGAGACATACTCTTGCATTTGTTCCCAAGCTTCAGGAATCGACTCATCTGCTAGTTGTTGAAAACTAGACATCTTATTGCGAAGAGCATTAGTTTTCCCCATAGGGAAAACTTGACTAGGAAAGCATTGCAACACTTGTCCCATATGTCTATGGCATTGTGGTTAGAGTAAAACCATTGCTTAGCCTTTCCTAACAAAGAGAAGGGGGAAAGGCGAAGACATATAGCCTCTTGGCTCACTCCCTTAATGGTGAATGTGCTACAAATCTCCAAGAAATGTTGGAGGTGAGCATTTGCATCCTTGTGGGCTTTCCCACAAAATGGACTAGCTTGAACAATCATTATTAACGATGGCTTAAGCTCAAAGTTAGAGTCCCCATTGATAACATTTGGTCTGGTGGCTACATTAGTAGCCGAGGGTGCAGAAAAATCATGAATGGACTTATCACCCATGATCATGTAGCGTAGTGATAGGGTATGAGGAAAAAAGGATAAACTACTTAGGATAACTAAAAGACTAGTTAGCAAGACTATGGGGGTATTAACCCCTATACCCTTATGGCTAAGCTTGGGCCGGCCCGGATCGGTGGGTCCGGTCCACCAAAAGATGACGTGTGGCCCGGTTAACCTGATCGGAGTCCCGTGCAAGGAGTCAAGGCGGATTTGGCGATCAATCAAGATCCTGGTCGGTTAGAATAGGAATCCTTATTCGGCCACATATGGCAATTGTAACTGGCTAGGATTAGTTTCCAGATCTGTAACCCTACCCCCCGAACTATATAAGGCGGGCAGGGGACCCCTCTAAAAAACATCTCTCATTGACATACAGCAATACAAATCAGACGCAGGACGTAGGTATTACGCCTTCTTGGCGGCTGAACCTGGATAAAACCTTATGTCTGTCTTGCGTCACCGTCTTGTTTGTGGCTTGCGCATCTGTCTGCCGACAATCTACTACCTTGGGTATACCCCTAGGTAGACTGCCGACCATATTTCGTCGACAGTGGCGCACCAGGTAGGGGGTGTGCGTACTGCTTTCCAAGCAAACAAGATGGTCATCATCTCCGGCTCCATGGCTACGCCGAACGGCCTCACGTTCACCGTTGGCCAGATCACCTGGACCACCGGCTCCGACGACTTCATCACCATGACCCCGGAGGAGGCGTGGATTCAGTCTGCGTCGACCACTCCTTCACCTACATCGGCTACGGCTCTGACCACGGTGGATACGGCTCCGACCACGATGGATACGGCTCTGACCACGATGGATGTGGCTCCGACCACGATGGATCTGGCTCCGACCACGGTACATCTAGCTCCGACCATGCCTGCATCACCTTTAGCCACGCCGACAACTCATCATCCGCTTCCCCGCTACAAAGGGAAGCAGATCGACAACACCGACCTGCTCGACTCCATCTATCGGGTCGGCACCAAGCTCGCTGAAACCCTAGCTCTGGTAAGTACGATTCAAAGTCAGCCTAATGAGCAGGTAACCGCTCCCCACAACAGATCTACCCGACCAGCTCGGACCAATCGTCCTACACGACTTGGTACAGATCTCGTGGTCACATCTACTCCTCAAGGGTGCTCTACTCGTCGCCGGCCAGCCTTCGCGATGGGTCTCTGTCTCTCCGAGTACGAAGCCTCGACAGAGAACTACTAGGTCCAGCCCCACGGCCTGCGAAACGCTGCCTCCAGCTATGTCTACAACCTTCAATGCTGCTTGGATCTATGTTTTATGCACCGACCTCAGCCGAAGCCACGCAACTTCGTCAACATGATCCAGATTGAAGATTATCAAGAAGGATCCATTCACATAGTCCAAGAGGGTGACTCTAGCTCCTCGTCTGGCACCGCATCTAATGCATCTATCCACACCGAGCTTCAGCATCATGAAGATGAAGGCGTCAAGTACGATCTGGATATCCCAGACCACGCCCCGGGGTTCTCACAATTCCCGTCTTTCCTGCCAAGACGAGGGGATTTGATCCATGTTGTCAGCAATGACGAACTGCCGGTAGTTGGCGAAACAGAACAAGAAAGGACTGCACGTGAAGCACGCAATATTGACCGGTTTAATCGCCGACAAATCGAAGCTGAAGCAGACCAGGAGGCACGATGCATAAGGGTCCAGCCACGTGACCTCAACGATGCTTTCGACAGGGTGGGGGACCAATAGGTCTTCAGAACTCTAAGTGCCAACGTAGCCGTCGCCATGGCGACAATGCAACGGCTACCCAACACCCCGGAAACCCAAGCAGTTCGCGATGAAATACAAGCCTATCTGATGGCTGCTGTGGCCCAGACCACGGAGATTGTAAACCAAGCTCGGGCTCCATCCATCTTGGTCGAGTCAAGCCACAGCCGCTAGCGCCCAAGTCGCTCACAGCCGCCCAGCCAACGTGGCTCGTGCAACAACAACCCATCAGACAACCGTCAAGGAGGAAACGGTGGCCATGATGGTGGCTAGGACGACAACCGCCGTCGGGATGACAGCCGCCGCGACGTCTAGGATGATAACCGCTAGGACAACCACGACAATCGCCGCGATAACCACGGTCGTAGAGCTAATCCAGATGGCAATCGAGATCACCGCGATGGCAATAACGATCTCCGCCATTACCTCGGTGGACGTGATCTACGCGCTCGCATCAACCAGAGAGCCGACGACCGAGCATCCCATGAAAGTTATCACCGTATGGAATATGACACTGCCCACGGCCTGCCGGGTTTGAAGTAGTTTACTCCACACCTTCGCCAAGTCATATGGCCCAAGAATTTCAAGCTCGAGAAACTTCAGAAGTACGACGGCAAGGAAAACCCTGAATTATGGGTTATGCTTTACAAGACTGCGTGCAGATCAGCCATGGCTGACGAGCACGTCATGTCTAACTATTTCCCAGTCGCTGTTGGCCATGTGGGTCACCAATGGCTGGTCAGCTTGCCGACGAACTATTTCGACTCTTGGTAGGAGCTCAAGCAAGCCTTCATCGACAACTTCATTGCTACTTGTGAACAACCAGGCAACAAATACGATCTGCAACATATTCGAGATCGAAAAGATGAGCCACTGCGCGAGTACGTCCGGCGTTTCTCGAAGATGCGCATCAAGGTCCCATCAATCTCCGACAACGAGGCAATCGAGGCTTTCATCACTGGCCTCCGCTTCCACGACGCCCTAAGGGACAAGCTCCTCCGCAAGAGACCTGATTCGATCACAGCGCTCCTGGCCACCGCTAAGAAATACGCGGACGCCGACGACGCTAAAAAGATAATTATTGAAGAAGCAGCAAGGGTTCCGCGCTCCAACCACCCCCCACACCACGATGACTACCGCAGCAACCGTGGTCGGAACAACAATTTTGACCGCCGCAACCAGCGCAACGACTCCCGCGACCACCGTGACCAATGTAATCAGCGGCGTAACCGCCGTGACGATTACAGGAGCAAGCGTGCTCGGGAAGACGACGGTGAGGTCAACACCGTTAAAAAGGGTGGCGGACATCGTAACTATGAAGACGACTATGCCAAAGCATTGAAGGGGCCCTACCAGCTCCATCGTAAGTCGAACCATACCATGGAGAACTGCCGCGTCCTCAAGTCTATCTACACGCGTCAACAAGCTCCAGATACGTCCGACAAGCCTAACGACGCAGGGGAACAGCGCAACGAGGATAACGATGATGACGATGCAGACCCTCATCACAAGTATGTCAAGCCAACCGATCGCATGCACACCATCATCGGAGGCAAAGTGTCCATCGAGACCAAACGAGAACGCAAGCTGCTCGCCCGCGCTTGCTTGAACGTGGCCAACACCGACAATCTCCTCACCGATCCACGACTCCCTCCATGGTCTCACCGCGAAATCTCCTTCAGCAGAAAGGATCAATGGGCCGCAATACCTGAGCCAGGGTGTTTTCCCCTGGTCCTCGATCCTTGTATCAACAAAGTTCAGTTCGACAAAGTACTAATCGACGGCGGCAGCTCCATTGATATAGTGTTCAAGAACAGTCTGCCTGCCCTGAAGATAGCTCAGGCGGACCTCAAGCCATACGAGGCACAGTTCTGGGGTGTCCTCCCCGGATAGAGCTCTACGCCTCTCAGGCAGATCACGCTACCAGTGCAGTTTGGGACCCCGGATCACTTCCGCACCGACTACGTCAACTTCATGGTCGCCGACTTCGACGGCACCTACCATGCTATTCTTGGTCGACCGTCGCTCACCAAGTTCATGGCCATACCTCATTACAAGTATCTGGTGCTAAAGATGCCTACTGAGAAAGGAGTTCTAACCCTCCAAGGCAACATGTACGCAGCTTATACCTGCGAAGATGATAGTTTCAAAAGAGCAGAGGCTCACGACCTCTCTATTCGCATGGCTGAGACCATGTTCGACGCCAAGAAGACCTCGATCGACCACCAGGAGATCCTAGAGCTCGAGGCTCCACGCAAGAACATCAAGTCCAAGGAGCACAAGGTGATCCAGCTGGTCGATGGTGATCCCAGCAAGACAGCCCTTATCGGGGCCAACCTGGATCCCAAATAGGAAGACGCGCTCGTTAGGTTCTTGAGGAGCAACGTGGATGTGTTCGCATGGAAACCTGCTGACATGCCCGGTGTACCTCAGAACTTGATCGAGCACTCCTTGAATGTCAACGGCAAGGCCAAACCTATCAAGCAGAAGCTATGACGGTTCGCTCGCGACAAAAAGGAGGCGATTAGGGTAGAAGTTACACGGCTTTTGGTAGCCGGATTTATCAAAGAAGTGTATCATCCGGAGTGGTTAGCCAACCCGGTTATTGTATGCAAAAAGAATAATGAATGGAGAATGTGCGTTGATTACACTGATCTCAACAAACACTGCCCTAAAGACCCCTTCGGCTTACCTCGCATAGACGAGGTTGTAGATTCAACCGCCGGTTGCGAGCTCCTTTCCTTTCTCGATTGCTACTCTGGTTATCACCAGATCGCTCTCAAAAAGGATGACCAGATCAAGACATCTTTTATCACGCCCTTCGGCGCCTACTGCTACACGACCATGTCGTTCGGGCTCAAGAACACCGGGGCTACCTACCAACGCGCTATACAAGCTTGCCTCAAAGACGAGATAAAAGATGACCTCATCGAGGCTTATGTTGATGATATAGTTGTCAAAACCAAGGAAGCTCATACCCTTGTTGACAACCTGGGACACACTTTTGCAGCCCTTAATACATTTCAGTGGAAGTTAAACCCAAAGAAGTGCATCTTTGGTGTTCCTTCTGGCATACTCCTCGGCAACATCGTCAATCACGACGGCATACGCCCTAACCCAGAAAAAGTCAAAGCTGTCTTAGACATGAAGCCACCCAAAAAGGTAAAGGATGTTCAGAAGCTTACCGGATGCATGGCCGCCCTCAGCCGTTTCATATCAAGATTAGGCGAAAAAGGATTACCGTTCTTTAAACTACTCAAAGCGTCCGAAAAGTTTGAGTGGTCGGAGGAAGTAGACGTTGCCTTCACACAGCTGAAACAATACCTTATGTCACCTCCGGTACTCACTGCTCCAAGAGATGGGTAAATACTCCTGCTATACATTGCGGCTACTAATCGAGTGGTCTCCATGGCCATGGTGGTCGAGCGAGACGAGCCCGGCCACGTCTACAAGGTACATCGGCCAATCTATTTCATTAGTGAGGTACTCAACGAGTCCAAGACCAGGTACCCATAGGTTCAGAAGTTGATCTACGCCATACTGATAACATCCCGAAAGTTGAAACACTACTTCGACGGATATCGTGTGGTGGTCATGACTGAGTACCCTCTGCGAGACATCATTAGCAACAAGGATGCGAACGGGCGCATCGTCAAATGGGCAATGGAGCTATGCCCCTTTTCCTTGGAATTTGCAAGCTGCACTACAATCAAGTCTCAGGCACTTGTCGATTTCATCGTCGAGTGGACAGACTTAAGCACGCCTGCCTCTCCCGGATCCGACGAATATTGGACGATGTACTTCGATGGCTCTCTCAACATTGATGGTGCGGGAGCAGAAGTCCTTTTCATGTCACCATCCAAGGAGCAGCTCCGCTACGTCCTCAGGATTTATTTCCTAGCATCTAATAATGCCGCCGAGTACGAAGCATGCCTACATGGTTTGCGCATTGCGGTTGAGCTTGGCGTTAAACGTCTCTACGTCTATGGAGACTCTGCTCTGGTCATCAACCAACTCAACAAGGACTCGGACACAACCAATGAAAAGATGGATGCATATTGCAATTTGATCAGAAAGCTAGAAGGCAGGTTCTATGGCATCGAGTACATACACGTGGTCCGGGACAAGAATCAAGCAGCGGATACACTGTCAAAGTTAGGATCATCCCGAGCAAAAATCCCACATGGCGTATTCGTCCAAGACCTACTCACGCCTTCCATCGAAGAGAAAGATTCCACGGCAGACAAGCCTCCAGACCAGCAATTGGTGGCTACGGTTCCGGCGTCAAGCACCGCCGAGCCCCCTCCGACCACTCATGAGCCTAACTGGAGAATACCTTTCATCAAGTACCTAACAGATGGCAGCGGTTACACTCATCGGACAGAGAACGAGCGCCTGATGCGTCGCAGTAAGCAGTACCTGCTCGTTGATGGCAAGCTATGGCGCAAGAACACAAAAGAGGAAATCTTGATGAAGTGTATAACCCAGGAGGATGGCGAACATCTCCTGGACCAAATCCACTCTGGCTCCCGCGGCAACCACGCGGCCTCAAGAACGCTGGTCGGCAAGGCTTTCCGAGCAGGGTTCTATTGGCCGTCAGCAGTATCCGACGCAGAGAAGCTAGTCCGCCACTTTGAGGGTTGTCAGTTCTTCGCCAAGAGAATCCACGTACCAGCACATGAGATCCAGACAATACCAGCCTCCTGGCCCTTCACATGCTGGGGACTGGATATGATCGGGCCCTTCAAACCGGCTCCAGGGAAATTTACATGCGTCTTTGTGCTGATCAACAAATTTTCTAAGTGGATAGAATACATGCCTTTGGTATAGGCATCCTCAGAAAAGGCTGTCACGTTCCTCGACCAGGTCATCCATCGTTTTGGCATACCGAACAGCATCATCACCGATCTGGGTACTCAGTTCACCGGGAACGCTTTTTGGGACTTCTGCGATGAAAGGAGCATAGTAGTAAAATACGTCTCGGTGGCGCACCCTAGAGCTAATGGACAGGTCGAGCGGGCAAATGGCATGATCTTGGACGCGTTGAAGAAGAGGGTGTATAGAGAAAATGACAAGGCTCCCGGAAGATGGCTCAAAGAGTTACCAGCCGTGGTCTGGGGACTCAGAACTCAGCCCAGCCGTAACACCGGCGTCTCGCCATACTTTATGGTTTACGGCGCTGAGGCGGTCCTCCCTGCAGATATAGCTTTCAGATCAGCATGGGTAGAGAACTTCGACGAAGGCAAGGCCAATGAAGTACGGGAGCTAGAAGTGAATAGCGCAGAAGAAAAGCGGCTCGATTGTTGTGTACGTACGGCCAAATACCTTGCTGTTTTGCGTAGGTACTACAACAAGAACGTTAAAGAGCGGTTTTTTGTGGTCGGGGACCTGGTCCTGAAGTGGAAGACGAACCAGGCTGGTGTCCATAAACTCGCAACCCCATGGGAGGGGCCCTTCATGATCAAGGAGGTCACATGACCAACGTCTTACAGGTTAGCTCACCTGGACGGTACGGACGTACCAAACTCGTGGCACATCGACAAGCTTAGATGCTTCTATGCTTAACTACTGAGATATGTACCCCTATTGTATTTTCGATTTACTTCAATAAAGCTATTATTATTTCTCCAACCACTCTAATGTGTCACTTCGACTTTTATGGTTATTCTAACTTAGCCAGTAAAAGCTGACCACTACTCCTACGGTTTTTGGAGCAGGACCTATCTCCGGTTCCTCCCAACACATGCATGGGATCCACTCTCTACGTTGCGGGTGATCGGCAGGTTCCCCTTGGTTTGACTTGTTCGCGTCTGCGTGTGCACAGGTCACGCACCTCACACTCCGACCACATGGCAAACTAGGGCCGCACAAAACTTTTCAGGATGATGTGTCGAGCAAAATGATACAACTAAACAGAACGTTATTATGTTCTCACTTAGTTCCACCAACATAAGTTTCAAGCTTAAATACGTTTTATACAACGCAAACAAGCTTATAATGATATACAGTTACGTTATTACAAGCTTGCCTGAAGAGGCCCAAGTTTACAATAACATAACTATGTCCTCCTTCTACAGCTCTAAGCCTATTACATTGGCTGGTCGGGGCGCGCGGCACCTACTGCTCGCTGCTTCCGATATCCTACTCGAGTCACGGGGACTCTTGTGCTAGTCGAGCTGAAGGGGATGGCCCCGCCAATGCCTGGCTGGTCGAGGCCACAGGCTTCGTCGGTGGCTAGCAATAGATGGCGTTTCCAGCTGACTTGTCGATGGCGTACCCTGTACAGGTGCTGTCCCACCTCCACACTAGTTAATGTCACCAATTATCTTTGACGACAAGTCCAGCTGAGCCATCCGAAGCTCCTCCGCCTTGTTTGGGTCTACCTCCTTCAGGTATCCGGCCTCCAGGCGCTTAAGATCGATCAGGGGGTAGTGGGCACGCACCATGCTTAGCACATGGGCGCCCGTGTACTCACCCGCCTCCTTCACGAACTCCTGGAACCATCCCCATGCTTGTCGGCATCTCTCGACCAGTCCGAGCTGGGGCGTCCTTGGCTCTTCCTCTATGAGCGCCGGGTCGACAAGGTCGAGGATGGGCAAAATGCCAGTTGCCACTTCCTGGCACCGGTTCTTCCATGTGTCTCGATCCTCGGTGGCCTCGAGGCATCGTGCTTTCCAGCTGTCACGCTCTTTCATCACGGCTTCTAGATGCCTCTTGGCATTGACTTTTAAAACTGCACACCATACCAGACATCAAATGTAAAGGCACGACAAGTCAAGGGGGGCAACAGAATGAGAACGGTGGTCTGGAATACTTACTGTTCAGTTCCTCCTTCATTTTGGTGGTGTGGTCCTGGAGTTGAGAGTGGCTGCGCGCCAGTTTCTCATTGTCCTCCTTCAGGCGACCACACTCTGCAGTCACGCGGCTATTCTCCTCTTGGAGGTGGGTTACCTCAGCTTCTAAGCCTGCATTACAGCTGTCATTACCAACAACACAACAACACGTGTCATACACTTGATGTGATAAAATGACAACTTACTTGTTTTTTGACGCTCTTTGTCATTGAGCTGGCCGACCAGGTTCTGGTTCTGTGCTTCTTGCTCTGTCCTCTCCTGGTCGGCGGCGCAAGCGTTCCACCTCGGTCGCCAGTTCTCTATTGTTCGTCGTGATTCCCTCAATCTGGTCGAAGCACCTCTTTCGGTACTTTGCGGTCTTCATCAAGTCCTGCATATAAATAAGCTAAGTCAGATAGTTCGACTACATAACAGGGTCAAGTGGTCAAGCCAAACATACCTGGACTTCTATCACCAAACGCTTTGCTGCTCGTTCAACTTTTAGGGTCTCTTCGACCTTTGGGATTTCTTCATGCATAACCCACTCGTTGTTCCGCCAACGCGACACATATACATGTTGTCGTTTGTCTTTGGGACGGCCTAGGATCTCTTTGACTTCGTCCTCTTCGGCCTCTTGTTTAGGGGGCGGCGCTGGGCCGGAGATAGTAGTCTCCGCGACCACTATGGCTTTCCCATGAGCCGTAGCATCGGCAAGAGTGTTCTGTGCCAACTCCGGTTGCTGCTCCTCGGCTCGGTCTAGTTCCCTTGGCGCCAAGGTATCCGCCTCAGCAGGGTTAGTGCTCGAAGCATTTGTACTTTGCTCGGCAGTCTTCTCGACCAGCTACTCGGGGACTGATGTCGGGCCGCTCGTCTGCTGAGGTTCCGGCGGAATCTCTTCTACAGGTTTGTCTGCAGTCGGCTGCCGAGCAGTTCTTTCCACCAGTACTGGCGAAGCCATGCCACACCCGGCTAGCTGGTTGGGATTTTCGGTGGACACTGACCTAATATACCAGAGAAAGTTCAGAAGACAATAGTATTCAATACAAATTATAAGATTACATCAAAGTTACAGATACTTACAGCTTGGAAGCACGGAATAACGTGGCGAAGGAACGCCTCTTCGACCGCTCCTGCTCCACGTGCTCGGCGGGTTCCACCGGGTCTTTTTCCACCACCGGTACTGGCGTCGAGTTTTGGTGCTCGACACTTCCCCCGCTTGTCTTCTGTGTTGCAATGGTCGGTGATGCGATCACTGCTGGCACAGAGGAGCCACCCTGCTCTGTTGACCCCATTTGTCTCCTCTTCTTTCGAGGGACGAGTCAGAAGATGTCCGCATCCTCTATTTCATCGTCTGAAAGGGGGAAGATGGCTTGGTGACGTTTGTTGGCAGCCGGCTGCTTACCAGCAGCCCTGGCCGTTGCATCCTCCCCAACCCCGAGTACCGCCTAGTCGACGTCTTCGGTATTGGCACTGGTCTGGGCGGTTGAGTTGGCAATTTGCAGCCAATCCACGCCAGGGGGTGGAGACACGAATACTGCTGCCCGGTCATGACCATTACTCTAGGAAATATAAAGAAGACAACAGTCAATTTTTTGTTGCAACATAAATCTACAGGTATAAGGAGGCATCATTTACCTTTGGGGGAGGTCGGGCCAGCTTGAAGGCGTGCTCGATGTCGTTTAACCTGACATAATTGGGGTCGGCTAGATTGAATAGCTCCCCAATTCTGGCCTTGATTTCTATCTTGTCGAGCGCCTCTTTTCTGGTCCTCATCGGATCTGCGCTACCCTGGTACTCGAAGCCAGGATGTACCCTCTTTTGGCAGGGCTGGATCCTTCGGTTGATGAAGTTCCCGACCACGCTTGGACCATCCAGCTTTCCCCATGGGATCAACCCGAGCAGTTCTACGATCTGCTCCAAGTGCTCGGGCTTCTCCGACCAGCTGTTCTTCTTCTCCGGAATCAACCCCACGTCACACAGAGTGATCGTGTTTGGCTCTTCGCGGATGTAGAACCATTTCTTGTACCATTCGTCCAGTGAGGTGTTCCAGGGGCAGTGCAGGTACTGGGCCTTCATACCGTCATGCAGATTGAGGTATACGCCTCCGGCTATTTTCGAGCCTCCGCTCCCTTTCTTCCGCAGACAGAACAGATGGCGAAAGAGGTCGAAATGGGGCTGGAAGCCACCATAAGCTTCGCAAAGATGGATGAAGGTGGAGACAAGAAGAATCGAGTTGGGATGCAGATTGCAAATCCCAATCTCGTAATACAAGCAGAGCCCCTGAAGGAAAGGGTGCACTGGAACCCCAAAACCCCGCTTGAAGAAATCCTCAAAAACCACAATCTCACCTGGTTGTGGATCGGGGAAGCTTTCTCCTTCCGATGCACGCCATCCCGCGAGTGCCTTGTTGTGGAGCACTCCCATGGTGACGAGGTCTTTGATGGTCTGCTCGTTGCTCCTTGACTTCCACCACTCCTTCACCATGACTCCGCCTTTCTTCTGGGCGTTTCTCTTCGCCATTAATCTACCCTTGTTAAGAGGGTGGATGCGGTGGAGGAGGGATTGGTGGTGATTTTTGGAGGAGTAGGGTTCGGCGAGAGGAAGAAGAAGGTTGCGGCGGTGAATGACAATGTGGATCGGTAAAAAGTAACTTACCAGCTCTATATTATAAATAACCAAGGGCTCCGTCATTTCGTCCGCCCGAGATTCTTGGGAGACGTGCGCACGCGCCGCAGACGGTTGTTTTCACAATCTCGAGATCTACGCCAACAAACGCGCCTCTTCGTTTCCAGTGTACACGCCTCTTCATTGATAATGTGAGAGGGCCCACACTGACGCACCTCCATACAGGCGCTAAGCGACTGTTTGCCAGAAAGAGTAAGAAGGCAGAGTGATATGTTATATCCGTCTGCTTTTTTGACTAGACGTGGCAGATTGGACTTGACAGAGTAAGGAGATAAATAAATACACCAAATAATAATACAATCGGCATTCTTTTTTTCGCTGCATATTTTGAGCTCAATGATGGACCAGATCACTGTCGTGCTCGGGGACTGCCCAGACCACTACCGTGCTCGGGCACTGCCCAGACCACTACCGTGCTTGGGGACTGCTCCGACCACTGCTACGCTCGGGGACTGCTCCGGCTACTGATGTGCTCGGGGATTGTCCCGACCACTGCTCGGAGATCGTTCTCCTCGGCTACATGTGATTTGTACTCATATACAGTTGAGAGACATTTATTTAGACCTTGCTATAAGGCTCATACTTTGCCTTCTAGCAAGCTCGGGGACTCCATCGGTACGATGCACCTGTCGGTGCATCTCGTATCGCCTGCACAACGATTGGATTCTTAACTTTAATAGAAATTCTTTTTTTTAGACCCTGGCACCACGTGCCTACGTCATCTACTACTAGGCTCGGGGACTAAGTGGGCACACTTCACCTTGCGGTGAATGTGTTTGTTTAATCGACCCTTATGCTTTGGCTGATTGTAAGGATTACTATCATGCTCGAGGACTGTCCCGACCACTGTTCTGAGATCGTTTCTCCTCGGCTACATGTGATTTGTACTCACATACAGTTGAGAGACATTTATTTAGACCTTGCTATAAGGCTCATACTTCGCCTTCCAGCAAGCTCAGGGACTACATTGGTACGATGCACCTGCCGGTGCATCTCGTATTGCTTGTACGACAATTTGGTTCTCAACTTAATTGGGGATTCTTTTCAGACCCTGGCACCACGTGCCTATGTCACCTACTACCAGGCTCGGGGACTAAGTGGGCACACTTCACCTTGCGGTGAATATGTTTGTTTTTCGACCCCTACGCCTCTGATGATCAAGGACGCTACGCTCCAAGACGCACTTACATTTCTGTTCAGAAATACAAGTGGGCACACTTCCCAGGACGGAAATCTTTTTCTTTTTTCTTAAGAGCACCATATATTCTTCAGACAACCTACTTCTCTGGCGACAACGGTGGTCAAAGACGTCAAGGACTCAAGCCTTACTTGTCGGAGAAGGTAAAAATGGCGTGTCGCAGCATAATACATGGTGCTCGGGGACTAGCTGTGGGGATATTAACCCTTATACCCTTATGGCTAAGCTTGGGCCGGCCCGGATCGGTGGGTTCGGTCCACCAAAAGACGACGTGCGGCCCGGTTAACCTGATCGGAGTCCCACGCAAGGAGTCAAGGCGGATTTGGCGATCAATCAAGATCCTAGTCGGTTAGAATAGGAATCCTTATCCGGCCACATATGACAATTGTAACTGGCTAGGATTAGTTTCCAGATCTGTAACCCTACCCCCCGAACTATATAAGGCGGGCAGGGGACCCCTCTAAAAAACATCTCTCATTGACATACAGCAATACAAATCAAACGTAGGATGTAGGTATTACGCCTTCTTGGCGGCCGAACCTAGATAAAACCTTGTGTCTATCTTGCGTCACCGTCTTATTTGTTGCTTGTGCATCTGTCTGCCGACAATCTACTACCTTAGGTATACCCCTAGGTAGACTGCCGACCATATTTCGTCGACAAAGACTAGCAATATAAATTCGAGGCCAGTTGCCTTCCCTAGCAACAGTGCTAGAAATGCCTGTTGATACTTCATAACAACTATTGGAGGAATTCCGCAAGCGCACAGAACTATACAGTAGCACTTCGCTCGGTGAGTACCGAGTGTTGAATTTATATTTTTCCCACAGGAAGGTGGAAGGCTAGAATTTATATTTATTGATAGGTTGCTAAGGGAGCCTAAGTATATCCTAGGTAGGTGAATGATAGTGGAAATTGAATGTGCACTACCTAAATTAAACTACTAAACAAGCTACACTATAGATAGCTAGGTGGGAGAGCGAGCGATTTATCTTTCAAGTAACTAAGGGTAAAGAGGTAACCAGGAGAAATGCGCTAGTACCTTGGGGCACAGCCCGCTTACCAACTAGGATAGTTAAATAGGCAAGGTCTGTCACAAACCCTATGATTTAATAACTAGACCTATCGTGGTGGAATACAGAGGATGGACAAGGCTGTCACCACTTGCCACCTACCACAATCTTTCTAGATACTACTTCGATCCAAGCTCCGATGAAATGAGATCAAAGCACCCTAACTAGATGGTGGAACCAATACTAACGAATAGCTACTAATTATTAGATAAACTATGCTACTAATGCCAAACAATAAGCACCTAAGCTCACTAATGATGAACAGTAATGACTACGTATTTAAGTAAAGCAAAGCAATAATACTAGAATAGAGTACTGAAATAAATACTGAGTAAAGTAAATGCTAAATGAAAGATTTACAAAAGAGCTATACCAAACCCAGAAGACTCTTCTATACTCGGAGAGAAGCTCCTGTTTTTGCTCTACTCCACTACTAGACTACTACTCTATAGCTAATGCTAAGCTAGAAATCTAAGAGAAGCTTGGAGAGCATGGAAATGAATGGGGTGTCCTTCCACCGAGCTCCACACCCTCTATTTATGGTGTAGAGAGGCATGGGGGGTACTTATAGGTAGCCAGGAGGTCGGTGGCCACAGGGGGCACCGGGGGGTGGCATAGGGGCGCCAACCGGCCCTAGGATGCACCGCCTTTGCATCCTATGGTGCTGGTTGGCTCCCAAAGTCGGTTACTTGGACAGCACATGTCGAAATTCAGCTAGTATGGCGGTTGGTAAGTCAGTGGGGCTTCCCAAGTCAATGACAATGGGCCCATGAATCCACCGGCATCAAATCTTGTCCGTTGATCAAACCGACTTGAATGGATGCTTGTCATTGGCTCTGGAGCAGCTCCCATGGATCAGTGATGAGGCAGGGCCACTTGGAGGGCCGAGCGGCACTGCCAAGTGGGCCCACGGCCTCTTGTCACGTCCACTTGCTCCATGTGTCCATACTTGTCACCTTTTTGCATATTTTTGCTATATTTTCCTGCATAGAAATAATTCTACAAGCACAAGTGGAACTAGGTGAATTATAAACAAAATTCCTCACATGTGATGATGATTTACCTCACTTTGTCATGCTTTTGGGTGGAATGTTGATGATCAAAACTGGTTTTAGTGACCGTCAACAGCGGTCAAGCTGAAACATCAAATAAGCAAATCAATAACATTCTACAAAAGACCGTGGATGAGATGGGGAAGAAGTGGAAGTACAAGCTTCATGATGCATATCAAACAACATATAAGACACCCATATGTATGTCACCTTATTAGCTTGTATATGGAAAAACATGCCATCTGCCTGTTGAATTGGAATTCAAGGCCCATTGGGCAATCAAGAAATGGAATATGGATCTCCACCTAGCTGGCAAAAATCGTGAAATGCAAACATCTGAGTTTGAAGAATGGAGAGAAATGGCTTATCACAACTCCAAGATTTACAAAGAGAGAACAAAAAGATGGCATGATAAAAGAATCAAGGACAAGGAGTTCAAGCCTGGAGATAAGGTTCTACTATTCAACTCAAGTGTAAAGCTCTTCGGTCACGCAAAACTTCGAAGCAAATGGGAAGGGCCATTCAAGGTGATTGAAGCCTCATCACATGGTGCCGTCACACTCCAAGATGATACAGGTAACACCTTCAAGGTAAATGGTCAATGTTTGAAAGTTTTTCTTGAACCTAAAAAATTAGAAGAGATTGACTTGATTGAATTTTTGGAATTTAATGAACCAATTTAGAAAATTTAATCTTGTTCTTATTTCCTTCTATATCTTAGGTTAATCCAATAGTTCAATAAAATTATGACTCTCTAGTGTCCCGCACCAGAAGAGTCCCTTGTGTTTTCACCATTTTCTGTCTATGAATAAAAGTTAGGTGTAGTTTTGAAGAAGTGTGGGGGTATGCAACACTCCCATTGTGGGGGGTACGACCCCTGATACCCACGGCAGACCACATGGGCTGCGCCCCCAGGGGTGGCCCAGCACACAAGACGAAGCCTTGCGGGGCACGGCGCTGCTCAGCATCTCCCGCAAGACACTAGGAAGATATCCTAAAGATACTATGAGATATGTTAGGATATGTATGATTCCATGATTCCTATAATCTGTTATTACTTTTCGATTATCTCTTAGATCTAACCGACTTGTAACCCTGCCCTCAGACTATATAAGGCGGGCAGGGACCCCTCCAAACTCACGCAATATCATATGATAGCCAATACAAACCAACAGACCATAGGAGTAGGGTATTACGTCATACTAAAGGCTTGAACCTATCTAACTCGTGTGTCTCTGTTGCCTTCTTGTTCTTGATTACACGCCTCTCGGCAATCAATCTACCTTCGGGGGATCCCCTCGGAGGACTGCTGATGATATTATGTCGATAGTTGGCGCGCCAGGTAGGGGTGTGCGTGTTGTTTCTATATCAAACAAGATGGTACATTCCGCAGGCTCTTTGTCCCTCCCCCAGCCTTGCCAGATCTTCACGGTCAGATTGATCTCATGGATCATCAACGCTGACGAAGTCAGAGAGCTCATCGAGCCAGTGCAGATTGATTCTGCGCCAATCATCCCAACACCTGCGACTGCAGATCTGATCTCGAAACCGCCTCCGAGGTCGCCTTCATCGACAACTTGCCGCTCGCTACCTCGCTACCAGAGGAGGTAGATCAACAATGACGATCTGATCGCGTCCATCGATCAGGTTGGTCTGATGCTCGTCGATTGCCTCTCCATCGCTGAATCGGCTCTAGACACTCTGGTTCAGCACTGACCACCCTCCGATCCAGATCTATAGGAGGCTGCTCAGAAAACTCCAGGGGTTACGGCCCTACCCTTTGGATTCACCAACGCCGCCGCTGCTTACCAAGATGCCCTAAGGGGCAAATTCGCTGACCAGGTTGGAGATGTCCATCCTCTCAATGACCAGATCACCGACCAGCCTCAACCGGCCGTCAACATGCTGCACATCGGCCGACGCCCCGGAGCATCCCTCCAAACCATCCTGAAGGAGAATCCGGACTCCGAGTCCTAGGGCTCTACGGAGACCATCACCAAAACCACCACCAAACTACTTCCTCTCCCTCCGTTCTGTGGCAGCGCAATCTTCAACATCAGCATCGACAGCCCCCCTCGGAACAGCGAAACCGAGGAGGAATGTGCCGCTCGCGAGAACCAGAACATTAACCGTGCGTAGCACTGAGCAAACAAGGTCGCCCTTGCGATGACCGAGCAGCACCTTGACTTGAAAGGAAGGCCACTCCAACGGAACCTCGACGATGAGTTTGTCTGTGTCGACGGCCACGACGTCTACAAGACCCCAAGCACCAATCTGACAGCGGCCGCCAACGAGCTCGCCCAGCTCCCGTAGACACCAGAGGTCGCCAAGGTTGCCGCCATGCTTAAAGCGGCGCACTGTCAGGTCAATGAGATCAACCAGGATCTGAGACCCTCATACTCCACAACCTCGATTCGCCGATCAGCCACGCCAAGATCCGATTGCCGTCCAAGTCGCTTCACCAACCTGCACCATGACGACAGGCAACCCCTCCAGGGCGGAGCTAGGGGCAACCACATTGAACATCACCGCCAACATGACCAGGAGGTCGACCAGGACATCCGAGTGCACCTCAACAATCTTCGAGATGCATGATGATGTATCGACGAACGCCGCTTTGGCCACCATGAAGAAGTACGCCGCCACCAGGAGTACGAGCAAGAGTACGGTAACCCGGACTCTGCTCTCGAGCCGCCCAACACCGGTAATGCTACAGATGACGGCGTCGACAACCCCAAAGGGCCCCCAGCATTCACGAGGGTGCTTCAAACACTTCAGTGGCCCCATGGTTTTAAAATCACTGGGGTCGAGCCCTATGAAGGAAGGATGAACTCAACATAGTGGCTACAGGCTTATGCCACTGCTGTCTGGGCCGCCGGAGGAGACACCAATGTCATGGCGAACTATCTTCCTATCATGCTCATGCCAACCGCCATGAACTGGTTCACAAGCCTTGCCCCGGACTCCATCGGATCCTAGGAAGAGCTAAAAAAATTTTCACCGACAATTTTCACCAAGCATGATCTCAACCACATCAACCAAAAGCCATCTGAGCTCCTCCATAGCTACATCAGATGCTTTTCTAAGATGAGGAATTATATTCCCAACATCACGGAAGCGGAGGTCATCACCGCCTTCATCAGAGGACTCCATCACCTTGAGCTTCGCTCCAAGTTCAACTACAAGCCACCCACATGGATTGGCGAGATGATCACAACCGCCAACCAGTACGCCGACGCCAAGGAAGCCGAGGTGCGCTTCAACGAGGATGCGGGCACTCATCGCCCAACACGCTGCTACGATGACCGCCCCAATGACCGACGCTACAACGACCGCCGCTACGACGACCACAGTTACCATCGTGATAGCGTCCGTGATCAGCCAGAAGGACCCAAGTCTGGTCAAAATCGCCGCCGTCGGCCAGACCACATTGTTGCCATCATTAATGAACCTCACGCCAAGCGCAACTATGACGAGCAATACAAGAAGATCCTCGATGCCCCGTGCCCTCTCCACAAGAACGCTAGACATAAGATGAAGGACTGCCTCGGCTTGGCTAAGGAGTTCTAGGACAAAAAGCTGGACGACAACACCAACGACAGAGCCAGAGGCCACCGACCACCTAGGGGCAATAACAATGCCTTCTAGGACCATGACAAGGTGGTCGCCACCATCTACGGGGGCCTCGCCTCCACCGAGAGTAGAAGAGAACAGAAGCTCACCGCCTGATGGGTGCTCGCTGTCACTACGGAAGTCGCCACCGCCAACCCTAGCTATCGCCCATGGTCCAAGGTTCCCATCACCTTCAGCAGGGCCGACCAGTGGGCGGGCATCCCCTACATAGGGCATTTCCCCCTCGTCCTCGACGCAACCGTCCAGAAAGTGCTTTTCAGAAAAGTGCTCGTCGATGGTGGAAGCGCTCTGAATCTCCTCTTCACCGGAGCCCTAAAGGAGTTTGGCCTCGGTATAACAGATCTCAGACCCTCAGACTCCTCCTTCTAGGGTGTGGTACCTGGCAGGGCATCGAAACCGCTTGGAGAGATCACCTTGCCAGTACAGTTCGGCATAGCAAGCAACTACCACGTTGAACACATCAACTTCTACGTCGCTGACTTCAACACCGCCTACCACGCTATACTTGGTCGGCCAGCTCTAGCCAAGTTCATGGTTGTACCACACTATGCTTATCTGGTGTTGAAGATGCCTTCGCCTGCAGGAGTCCTAGCCTTGTGGGCCAACATCTCCATCGCCTATGCCTACAAGATAGAGAGTCTCGCCCTCGCTGAAGCCACTAACCTCTCCATCCAGATGGCCAGTGTGGTCACCGACGCCAAGATGGTGCCCGCCGATGACCTGGAGATCCCATCGCTGGAGCCTCCTTGCACCTCTGCCAAGTCCAAGGAAACCAAGGAGGTCAGCCTCGGCCTCGACGACCCCTCCAAGACCATGAAGATTGGGGCTCACCTCAACCCAAAATAGGAAAATGCACTCATCTCCTTCCTACGTGCCAACGCCGATGTGTTTGCTTGGAAGCCTACAGACATGCTAGGGGTACCGTGGGAGAAGATCGAGCACTCCTTGAATGTCTCGCCAACCGCCAAACCGATCAAGCAGAAACTCTGCCAATTCATGCCAGACAAGAAGGAGGCTATTAAGGTAGAAATAAAATGGCTCCTAGCTACTGGATTCATAAAAGAAGTGTATCATCCTGAGTGGTTAGCAAACCCTATTCTCGTTCAAAAAAGAATAAAGAATGGAGAATGTGTGTTGGTTACACTGATCTTAACAAACACTGCCCTAAATACTCCTTCGGTCTGCCTTGGATAGATGAGGTTGTAGACTCCACCACCGGCTGCGAACTGCTCTCCTTCCTCGACTGTTGCTCTGACTATCACTAGATCTCCCTCAAGGAAGAAGACCAGATCAAGACGTCGTTCATCACGCCCTTCGGTGCGTACTGCTACACCACCATGTCCTTTGGACTCAAGAACGTCGGGGCGACCTATCAAAGGGCCATCCAAATGTGTCTTGATCAACAGATTGGCCACAATGTCGAAGCTTACATCGATGATGTGGTCACCAAGTCTAAGACCACCGACAATCTTATCGCCGACCTCGAGGAAACATTCGCCAACCTGAAAAGGTACTGATGGAAGCTGAACCCTTCAAAGTGCATCTTTGGAGTTCCATCCGGTATACTCTTGGGCTACATCGTCAGCGCATGTGGCATCGAGCCCAACCCCCGACAAGGTCTCTGCCATCACCAACATGAAACGGCCAATATGCGTCAAGGATATACAGAAGCTTACAGGCTGCATGGCTACTTTAAGCCACTTCATATCGCGCATCGGCGAAAAAGGGCTACCATTCTTCAAACTCCTCAAGGACTCCAAGCACTTTACCTGGTCGGAGGAGGCAGACACAGCTTTCGAGCAGCTCAAGTTGTTCCTAAGAAAACCTCCGATCTTGACAATGCCACGGCCAGACGAAACTCTCCTGATCTACATTGCTGCTACTTCTCGCGTCGTCAGCACAGCCATTGTGGTCGAACACGAGGAGGTCAGGCACGCCTATAATTTGCAATGTCCGATATACTTCATCAGCGAGGTTCGTAATGAGCCCAAGACTCATTATCCTCAGGTCCAAAAGCTGCTATACGCCATCCTAATTACGTCGCGCAAGCTCCGCCACTACTTCGAGTATTACAAGATCGCCGTGGTCACCGAGTTCCCTCTAGGGGACATTCTCCGCAACAAAGAGGCCAACGGCTACATCATCAAGTGTGCTGTCGAGCTTGGCACTTACTCCATTGAATTCAGAAGCTGGCCTACCATCAAGTCTCAGGCGCTTGCTGATTTCATCGCTGTGTGGACCGAGATTCAAGAGCCCATCGCCGCTACTTGCCCCAAGCACTAGGTGATGTACTTTGACGGTGCTCTCAACATCAACGGTGCTAGTGCGGGCATTCTTTTCATCACGCCAACCAAGGATAAGCTCTGATACGTTCTCCGGATACATTTTTCGACCTCCAATAACACCGCCAAATATGAAGCATGTCTCCACGTACTCCATATAGCCGTTGAGCTCAGTGTTAAACGCATCATGGTATACGGGAACTCCGCGCTGGTCATCAACCAGCTCAACAAAGACTGGTCCTACTCCAGTGAGAAGATGGATGCATATTGCGCCAAAATCAGGAAGCTTGAAGGGAAGTTCTACGGCATTGAGTACCACCACGTAGTACGCGATCAAAATCAGCTCGCCGACCACCTATCCATGTTAGGCTCCTCTCGCACTGTGATTCCATTAGGGGTCTTCATTCAAGATCTTCTGGCGCCATCCATTAAGGAAGATAAAAAAATTCAGGAAATTTCCCCCGCCGAGCAGCTGGTACTTACGGTACCTTCGCCGGCCGCCAACTAGACGGAACAGTTCATCAAGTACCTCACTAGCGCCGAAGTACCTGATGACAAGACTGAAACCGAATGCCTAATCTGTCGAAGCAAGCATTATGTGCTAGTGGACGACAACTTGATGAGGAAAAGTGCCAAGGAAGGGATACTGTAGAAATGCATCACCCAAGAAGAGGGAGTGAAGTTACTTCTCAAAATTCACTCTGGTTCTTGCGACAACCACGCGGCCTTGAGAAACCTGGTCGGCAAGGCTTTCTGAGCTAGTTTTTACTGGCCCATGGCCATCTCCGATGCAGAAGACCTCGTCCGATGTTGTGAAGGTTGCCAATTTTTCACCAGGCAAATACACGTGCCGGCACAAGAACTGCAGACCATCCTAGCTTCCTGGCCCTTCGCATGCTGCGGATTGGATATAATCGGGCCTATCAAGCCAGCGCCTGGAGGTTTCCAGTATGTATACATCACCATCGACAAGTTCTCCAAGTGGATCGAGTATAAACAGCTCATCTCGGCTACTGCAAAGAAAGCAGTCGAGCTCTTCGAAGATATCATCCACAGATTCGGTCTTCCGAACAGCATTATCACCGACCTCAGAACTATATTTACTGGCCATCACTTTTGGGACTCCTACGAAGACCAATGCATCTCCATCAAATACGTCTCTGTTGCCCATCCTAGAGCCAACGGCCAGGTCGAACAGGTGAACGGCATGATCCTTGATGCCCTAAAAAAGAGGCTATATTAGAAAGAAGAAAAGCATCCAGGCAGATGGCTCAAAGAGTTACTAGCTATGGTCTAGGGACTGCGCACTCAAGCTGGTTGCAGCATTGGTGTGTCACCATATTTCTTGGTCTATGGCTCAGAAGCCATACTACCAGTGGACATTGCCTTCCGAGCACCTAGGATGGAAATTTATGATGAAGAGCAAGCCGTAGCTGTTTGGACAGAGGACGTCAACAGGGTCGAGGAGGAACGCCTAATCACCTACGTCCGCACAGCCAAATATCTAGAAGACTTGCGGAGGTACTACAACTGCAACATCAAAGGTCATTCATTTGTTGTCGGCGACCTCGTTCTCCATAGAAAACAAAAAACCGAAGGGATGCACAAGCTCTCCTCCCCCTAGGAAGGCCCTTACGTCGTCAAAGAGGTTACCCGACCAGGGTCTTATCGCCTATGTGACTTAGACGGAATCGATATCCCTAATTCATGGCACATCGAGCACCTTATACGTTTCTATCCTTGAAACACTCCAGATATGTACTCTCCACTTCATGATGAATAAAGTTTTGGCCTCCATAATTTGTCTCCATTATTTCTCCATTACAGTTTAATCTCCACTTACGGTCGCCGAGCTGTAAGCTACTCCATAACGAACTCCAATACAAAATCGCCATAACTGCACCAACCATGTTTCTCTAAATCACCAACGTATTTCGCCAAACAGGTTTCTCCAAATCGCCGACCATGTTTCTCCAAATCGCCAACGTATTTCACTAAACAGGTTTCTCCAAATCGCTGACCATGTTTCTCCAAATCTCCAAGATATTTCACCGAGCACTGAGCAGTATACGTTCTGTTCTGTTCTCTATGGAGAAAATCCAGTCTCCGATCTCTCCCTACATGTGCTACGGGCTCCGCGCTCTGCGTTATGGGTGGTCGGCTATGGTTTCTTGGTCACGCCTATTTCTCCTACACGTGCACGGGCTCCGCGCTTGACGTTATGGACTATGGGCTAGCCAAGGCTGAGAGCTCAGTAAAGAACTAACTGCTCGGATGCCACTTATACTATGTTTATCTCCAAGTTATTTCGCCAACCACCGAGCAGCACACGTTTCGCTCTGCGCTCTATGGAGAAGACCCAGTCTCCGATCTCTCCCTACACGTGCATGGGCTCCACGCTCGTTGTTATGGACTATGGGCTAGCTAAGGCCAAAGAGTTCAGTAACGAACTAACTACTCAGACGCTACTTACTACGTATAATTGCATTAGGGTTATTACTACAACGATTCTTCACCACAAATACCAGCAAACTACATAAACATGCACTTTATAATATTTATACACATACATGAATGTTTTCTGCGCTCTCACGCAATCTAACTACCCTCTCTATATGTTATAGATAATATTCTCCTAGTAGATCACCGACCTTCACCATCGCCGTCCATCTCGCCGAACAGGTCGATGTCGCTGGTCAGCTTCTTCGCCGCATCCTCTAGCTACTGGTGCTCTGCCTCGCCCATCCCTTCGGTGAATCTGGCCCCTATCGCCTGAAGGTCAGTGGCTGGATAGTGGGACCGAACCACCACAAGGGCGTGGGTAATGGCGGTAACAATGGCATCGCGGTTGAAGCCCTTGAAATTCTCCCACGCCGCCTTGCACCTCTGGATGATAGTGTCCAAACACGGCGGCCTACCGTCGGGCTGGGGAGCCGCTTCTAGGTCGACGCAGTCAAGCATCGGTCTAACTTTGGCGTCGAACTTGTCCCTTTGGGTCCTAGCCTCCTGCACCAGCACATCAAACTATGCCTTGACCCTCTGATGGTAGTCTGCAAACATTACAAGATTCCATCAAGCAAGGAAACTACTTCAACAGAAATTCCAACCAGGAAGTACTCACCTTTCAGCTCCTCGGCCAGTTTGTCTACTTGCCCTGACTCCTTCGCCTTCTCCTCTCGGAGTTGCTCGATGGCCTGGCGTAGCTGGCCGAGCTCCGCATCTTGCTCTATAAGCACAACAGTCATCACCAAAAATATGGCTATTCAACTATACAAAGCACATTCGCTGATACGCCATACCTGATTTTTGCTCGGATACGTTCCTAAGCTGCTTAGACTTCCGCTCCAGCTGCTCGGAAGCACTCAATAGCTGCTCAGACTTGCCGCGTAGCTGCTCGAATATGGTTGCCAGCTGCTCAGACATGACGCCCTTCTAGTATTCTAGGTCCTACGCATTGGACTTCACAAGGTCTCACTCGCGCTGGGCCCTCTGGTTGTTTCTCTCCATAAGGTTCATCGCCTCTTTGAATTTTTCATTCTCCTCGGTGAGGGGCTCCATCCTCTTTATCAGCTGGCGCCGCTGCTCGGCAGTCTGAGTTATCCCCTGCATAAACGCCAAGATCATGAAGAAGAACAATCTCCAATGTCAAAGATGAACAATACAGATGCAGTACAGACCTTGATTTGTCTCATCACTCCAACAAGGGTGGACTCTAGTCTCTTTAGCTCCCTGGTGGTGTCCTCCTCCTCAACGACCACCACCTGATCGCCGTGTCTGTGGAGGATTTGTGTAGCCTAGGGTCAAGATTCCTCATGTTCGATCTCTTCCACCTCGTCCTCCTCCGCCGCGGCTAGAGGCACCACCAGTGGGCTCCATGGCTGGACAGCGAGTCCGACCATGCTCTACGATGCCTCAGGAGGTGCTAGTTGCTCCTCGGGCGCCACCGGCTTCACCACCCCAGACTCAGGCATGGCACTGGCATCTCCTGCATTCGCCACTGAAGACACAACGGTTTCCGCCGTTGCCTTGGGCATCATCGCCGATCCGTCCACCGTCGGCGCCAACTGTTCACCGCTGCCAAGTCCGCCAGCAGCGGTGGTTGACTCCTTCGCAAGCCGCCGAGCACCCAGGGACTCCGAGATGGGGTCCACCGGCATCTCCTCCACCCCGAGGCCAGCCTTCGGTTGCTTGTCAGTCTGGACAGGCAGGGCCAAATCCTCCATACGCCTTGCTCTGCATCGAATCAGCTTGTTAATCGCCAAAAAAGGATAAGGAAATGACAATCAAATAACTCCAAGACAGGGGCACTTACGCAACAGTTTTCCGATAGATTTTTCTGAACCGGTGCTGCCTACTCGAGCCCTAGCCGCGGCCTTGGGGTCGACGCCTACGTCTTGGGGTGGAGGTCCTATGGTCTCTGCCGTCAGCCTCCCCTTCGACCGCCGCTCCGGGGCTCCACTAGCTTGATTGTCGGGGACTTCCTCCGCCCACTGCTCTAAGGCTCCCCTAGCCTGTTGCTTAGGGACGTCCTCTGCCCACTGCTTTGGGGCTCCCCTAGCCCGTTGCTCAGGGACTTCCTCCGCCCACCGCTCCGAAACTCCCCTTGCCTGCTGCTCGGGGACTCCCTTTGCCTGTTGCTTGGGGGCTCCCATCATCCATTGTTGGGGAACTTCCTCCCCTCCCCTCGATTGTTCCTCCATGTGCGTGCTGCGCAGAGGCGCCTTCGTGCACGGTGAAGGAGCAACTAGAACTTCGTCGTCATCCGACCACTCAAACACTATGGTCCTCCACATCCGAGTGGTCTAGTCACCGCCAAGCAAGATGCTGCTCGGCTTTAGGGGAGCGGCGCCCACCGTCTTTCTCTTCTTCTATTCCGGCTCGTCTGCCACTGCCTTCTTCCCCCAGATTTTCTACAACACCAGGGATGGACTCTCCGATGATATGATAACGGTTTCCTCCTCAGGCTGCGTCAGTGGCCGGGCATCTACTGCCTGTGGCCAATCACCCCTCGGCACGCCCGAGAAGTACACCGCTCTTTCCTATGAATGGATCTTTGCATAACTGAATCAGTCCACTGCTCGGCAACGACAGAAGATAAAAGCATCAGGAACACACAATTGAGATATTTACCTAAGGAGGCAGATTTTTGTAGTGAAAGGGTCTCATCTTCCCTGGCAAGTTGAATAAGGCAAATGGAGCGAACAGCTCTGCAGCCCGCTCTTGCACTACGTCCCTCAATAGCATCTCTGCCCTCTCCTGGGTACCATCAGTCTCCCCCTTGAAATCAAAGGCCGCGTGAGCCCTCTCCTTGCAGGGCTGGACGTAGTGCACTATAAAGCTCGCTGCCACCAATCCACCATTGGTGTTCACTCCCTTTATTAAGCCAAGGAGCTCCCTCACTTGCTCCATATCAGCGCTGGTTGGCATCTCCGACTAGCTCTTCTGGCTCTCTGAGATGTGGTCGGCGTCGCAGCGGACGGTAGGGTGGATCTGCTTCATGTAGAACAACCTGGCATTCCACCCCTTCAGCAACATGTTCAGCGGCATAGTAAGGTACTAGCCCGCCATTCCATCGCGTAGCTCAAGTTACACTCTGCCGACCACCTTGGAACCACTGCCACCTCTCTTCTTCAGCCAGAACAGGTGACAAAAGAGGTTGAAGTGGGGAAGGATTCCGAGATACGCCTCATAGAAATGGATGAAAATTGAGATGTGCAAAATGGTATTTGGGTGGAGATTGCACAGACTAACCACCCAGAACTCCAACAGATCCCTCAGGAATGGATGAACAGGAAATCCCAACCCACGCTAGAAATAATCCTCAAATACCACTACTTCATCAGTATGAGGCATTGGGAAGGGCTCACTGAGGGCCGGCCGCCATCCGGCGATAGCGCGGTCAGGAAGAATGCTCGCCTCCACCAATCTATTGAGCTCCGCCTCTCCCGTTCGCGATGGCACCCACTCTTTGTCAAGCTGGGTTTCGGCGCTCGCCTTCTTGGGGCTCATCTTCTTTGGTTTCGTAGCTCCCTTCTTCGGCGCCATCTCTCAGATCTGGCTAGGATTTGGTGGAAGAAGCAATTGTAGATGTGAATCTGGAAATGCGAGGGCTGAGGAGGAAGATGAAATGGCAAAGTGGCAAAGGTGGGAGCGCGGGGTGCGGCAACGCAGTTATAAAGCACTTCCCCCACCTTTTTGCATTTGAGGGTTTTTGGGAAACTGTTCCTACGATTTGTGCTTCTCCGAAGTCTCCGCAACAATAAGGTAGGCTGTTACCTAGGCCTTCGCATAACTGCGGCTTGTATCGCTGCTATATCTCCGCAATTTGTTATGGCTCGCCGAATATTCATTGACTTCTCCGCCAACCGTTATGGCTCAGTAATTACTACTGTACAGCCATTACTTTGGTATTTTCTCTACAGTTTTGATTTCTCCAAGATTTCCTCTTGTGGCTTAGGGATTGCGTCAGCATTATGTCTTGGTTCCTCTCTGCATTTGGGATTTTTCTTTAGTTGACTGCTGTTTCTGACCCTAGCACCATGTGACCACGTCACCTACTGTCAGGCTCGGAGACTAAGTGGTCACACTTCACCTTGCGGTGAATGTGCTTTTTTCTTATTTCAAGGCTACGCCCGGGGACTAGCTGCCTGCTCGGCTGGTCTTCTACTATTCTTCTACTTCGGACCCTGGCACCAAATGACTATGTCATCTACTGTCAGGCTCGGGGACTAAGTGGGCACACTTCACCTCGTGGTGAATGTGTTTGCTTAATTCTAGAAGACTCCATGCCTCTTGAAGCTAAAGAAGACTATCTCCTTTTCTCGTGGTCGGACTCTAAATGGGCACACTTGGTCCACTATGAAGAAATTTTCATTTCTGAACATGAGCTCCTTACACCCTTATGGCAAGCCGTACTTGGGTCACACTGCTCGGCGACGGTTCACGCTGCTCGGCAACTGCTTACAACTGCTCAGCAACTCATCATGGTGGTCAGACCATGAGTTTGACTGCTCGGCTTTGTTCATACCTACTCAGACAAGCTCAAGACGACGTTGCACAATGGGTACAAGGCGCTCGGGGACTAGCTGTGGGGGGTATGACCCCGGATACCCATGGCAGACCACATGGGCTGTGCCCCTAGGGGTGGCCCAGCCCACAAGATGAAGCCTTGTAGGGCACGGTGCTGCTCAACATCTCCCTCAAGACACTGGGAAGATATCCTAAAGATACTATGAGATCTGTTAGGATACGTATGATTCCATGATTCCTGTAATCTGTTATTACTTTCCGGTTATCTCTCAGATCTAACAGACTTGTAACCCCACCCTCGGACTATATAAGGCGGGCAGGGACCCCCTCCAAACTCACGCAATATCATACGATAGCCAATACAAACCAACAGACCACAGGAGTAGGGTATTACGTTATACTTGTTTACACCAAATTTTGGGACAAGAGAGCGGGAACTCGCAGACTTCCAAGATTGTGCCAATCAAGGAGTCGATTGAGTAAGAATTGATATCTGTCGGGTCGACTGCGACATTGGGATCGGTTCTCTCTGAATGACGTCAGCAGATAACGATGACGAAATATGATTGGCATCGAGAAAATACATATTGGACTCTACAAAAGGGGAAAGATTAGAGTCTAAGTTATCTTAAGATAGGAATGTTTTCTTTGTACCAAAGATTGTACTGAGTCATACTCGAGTAGGATTCATTTTTAGGCTCTGGGTATAAATACCAAACCCCGGCTATTGTAAAAAACAAATAATCAACCAAATACAAGTTATTTACTTTTTTCGGCTCTAGCGACCCCTTAGGAGTAGTAAAGTAGATCTCGGCGAGTTCTTCAGCAAGTATGGCTGCATCGATCCGGTCGACCTCCACTGCTTGTCTATAAGTACCGTCATGGCTTATACCTATGTTCCTATGGCTGCATTGATCTAGTCGACCTCCACTACGACTCTGGTATGAGTTAGTTATCGACTCTTGTCTAGTTTAAGTACGGCTGCATCGATCTGGTCGACCTCCACTGCTCGAACTGGATTAAGGTCAAGTTATCGGCTCTATCAAAGGGTGGCGTTCCTTCGGATAGATTCATTAAGTTACCGATATTGCTTATTGCTTCCATTGTTTATTTAATTACAACAATATCACTTCGCCCGATTGGGATTGATCTAGATCGGCCTTATATCTTTGTTAACCCATCATTTGTTAATCTAAACTGATTTAATCTGCACTATAAATGATGAGTTATGTTTTATCGGCTATTTTACGTCAATCTTGATCGTGCATAGCGTGCGGTTAAGGCATGTTTGATCTTGAGTAGATCTATTGGCTAGCGAAAACTATTCCATGGCCCGTTATCACAGCCTGTGTGATTCTACCTCACACCCCACTATTAGCACCGTGGATTGGGGATTGTTATTTGGTAGATCTATTCCTAAGAGGGCATGACCTTAACTGTGCGTTATACCTAAATCGGCTGTTTTAGCCGATATCGAGTGCTTTCACGAACAGTTCATGTCATGAGACCATTGAAGTAGCGGTAGGTTGAAAGATATGTTAGCCCCATGATCTTATTATTGTATTATGGCCTGCTTGATTCTACCTCATGCCCCACTAATATTAGTAATAAGTTAGAGTTGTCGAGTCTATTGTTGTTTCTACGGCCTGCATGATTCTACCTCATGCTCCACTGGTCATAGCGATAGATGAGATCTAATATGTTCATTAGATTTATCTCTATTAAATGGTTGAATGATGATGAACTGTTTCTTTTATAAAAAAAGGGGTTCGGTTACTTGCAGTCATTGGCTCAGCACGAACTAATTATTGTTAATATCTTATGGCCATTGACCAATATTTGTTTAAAGAATGATACTCATCCTGAATGATAACCGATTCTTCTTACACAACCCCATGAGCTTTAACCGATTTATTTTTATGAATATACTGGAATCGGCTATTTAGTCGATCTCTTTTCATATCGGCTCTTAGAGCCGCACATTCAGGACTGTCTAGCAACACCGGCACGTTTCGCCCTTAATTACTGATAAGCTTTCTCTCCTTGTTAATTGCTGGGTCAAATTGACTGGTATGTCTCGGGAGGAGTGCGTAGGATCGACCATCCCTGCGCTGAAGCTAGGCGGATCTCCAGCTCCATCGAGCGGACCCTTCTGGCTTGCTCGTGTGTCCTCAGCACGGGATGAAATTCTGTGTCGACACACGTTTCTGGCATGCCCGGTGGGACCCCACAATCATTATGGCGGTTGACAACAACAACGACATCCTTATGCTGCATTATGAAGATCTACCTAATGGGGATAAGGGTATCATCAGCAAGGCTACAGAAGAGTTTCAGAACAAGTGTTTGTTGTCCTACACCAAAATACGTGACAACACAATTGTTCAGAAATTTCCACTACCAAGAGTTCTATTACACGGGCAGATGAATACAACTGAAGATGAAGACAGGTGTTTCTTTAAGGAAGTTGTAGACAAATCTGTTCGTGATGCCATATCAAGCCATAACGAAGCTTTCTTGGACATATTCCACAATGCCATGAGGGAGGCGATTCATGGGTTTCCAGTTGGTCAAGGTGGGCTGGCTTATTACAACATTCTAGATCCGTCGACCTAAGGGACTAATCAAGTCGGTACGAGCCATCAAGAAGCAGCACCAGCTGGTAATGGTGATGTCCAGGCAGTTCAGGGTTCATATGAACAAACTCAAGGAACTATTGCAAATCAAATACAGTACAATCCTAGACCGTCAGTACAGCATGTGCAACAGCCGGCGGGGCAAAGTCAGAACTAGGTGATCAATTTTGGCACATCAGGCCACATACCGTCGTCGGCTCAAGAAATAGCACCATCAATTCAAAGGATTCGTAGAGATATAGATCCTTATGTCTATAATCAGAGACTTTAAGTAGCAAGCCAGCAAAGGACCCAGCAGATCGAGATTCCACAAGGGTATCACTATGGCATAGATTATAACACCCTTCACATGATGCCAAATCCAGGATATCAAGACACATGAGATTTCAATCCACAGATGGGTCAGCAGGTGCAGAGGAATTCAAATCCGCAAGCTGATGAATTATTGCTGAGGGTGACCAAGATGATGAAAAATTAGTTTGGTCTGAAGCCAAAAGGGCTGACCTTTTCGTACAAACACCCATATCCAGAATGATATGATTTGGTCGCTCTTCCCACAAATTACAGGCTCCCAGAATTCACTAAGTTCACTAGCCAAGATAGTACAAGCACGATAGAACATATCAGTCGGTATCTTACACAATTGGGCGAAGCATCAGTTGAGGATGCCCATCGAGTTCATTTCTTCTCATTGTCCTTATTAAGGCCAGCCTTCACTTGATTTTCATCACTACTAGTCAATTCCATTGCCAATTGGGCTGACCTAGAGAAGAAGTTTCATACATATTTTTACACTAGGACTAGAGAAAAGAAGATTACTGATCTGACAACTATAAGATAGAAGACTAATGAATCGGGCACTGAATTTCTTTAGATGTTTCGACAAACCAGGAACTTGTGCTTCTCCTTAAATTTGGCTGATGATCAACTAGCTGCTTTAGCTATTCAAGGAATGCTGCCAATGTGGAAAATAAAGCTGCTAGGACAAGAATTTGACAATTTGGATCAATTGGCTCAACGAGTGGCAGCGCTCAATAGCCAATTCCAGAGTATGCGCAGAGATACCAGATTCTAGAAGAGTACCACACTAGCCGAAGCTTATAATCCATACTCAGTCGATGACGGCTATGAAGATGAAGATGAAGAAGAAGAGGTTGCTGCGGCTGAATGGAATTGGGGCAAGAAGATAGTAATGGTGCCAAATCCTTAGGTAAGAGGAGTCAAGGAGAGCTATGACTTTGATGTCACCAAATCAGATAAGCTCTTTGATTTCTTGCCTGAGAAAGGATAGATCAAGTTGCTCGATGGTCATGTCATGTTGCCCCCTGATTAGTTGAAGAATAAGAAGTTCTACAAGTTCCATAATGCTATTTCTCATTCCACCAACAAATGCAGAATTTTTCGACAGCATATACAGAGGGCTATTCAGCAGGGGAGGCTCAAATTTGATACGCCTCTGAAAATGAAAGTTGATGATAATCCTTTCCTAGGAGATCAAAACATGGTTGATGCTGGGCTACTCAAAGGAAAGACTAAGGTCCTAACATCAACCAAATCAAAAGAAGCTAGAACAGTCGATCCCAAGATGCAAATATCGGCTGACGAGTACAGCAAGATTAGAAGACGTCGTGCCGAGCAAAGGAGCCGATACGAGCAGGGGGAGACATCAAAAGCATGGATGACAAAGCCACGAGTTACATCTCGATTCTGTTGAATAAGTGGCAGCGGCAGAAGGAAAAGGATTACCAGCATTGGTTAAAGGATCAAGCATACTAGCATCAACTGAAAGAAGAGAGGTATGAAAGGAAACAAGCCGAATCGCATTAGAATTGTCCTTTCTTCAGACATTGTTGGAATGAAGGTTTGAAGTTGCCTACCAGACATGACTGTCCAGAATGCAGCAATCAGTATTGGGAGTTTAGGCAATCTCAAACCAACCGCCGGTCTATCCATACTCAAGATGCATATCATCATGATAACAAGGATCAACGCTTAAAAATGGAAGTGATCGTAATCGGCTGGGAAAAAGAGTTGTTGACTAGGACTGGGCTGATTATGAAGGGGAAAGCAACAAAAGAATATATGTTTGGCAGGAAGGCCAATGGTGTCCAGGAGGTTTAACAAGAAGCCAGAAGAGAAGGGTGCAATGCCTAAGGAATAAAGAGATGGAACAGGTTCAAGCATCCGGTAAACCTCAAGTATGGCGTACCAAGCAAATAGCTGATAGAAAGCAACCATCGGCTAATATCCAAATGGCTTTTCTGTTGCCATCAGAATTCAGAGCTCCGGTAGATCAAGAAGTTTATTCGGATTTCGATGAATCGGAGTATGAGGAGATAGTTGCCAAGTTAACGGTTGTACAGCAAGCAATATTTGACAAACCAGTCAAACATCGGCACTTAAAAGCTTTATATATGAAAGGTCTTGTTGATGGGAAGCCAATGAACAAGATGTTGGTGGACGGAGGTGCTTCTGTCAATCTTATGCCTTACACCACTTTTCGTAAGCTTGACAAAGGACTAGGAGATCTGATGGAGACTGACATGATGCTTAAGGACTTCGGAGGTAATATGTCTAAGACCTGGGGGGCAATAAATGTCGAACTTACAATCGGGAGCAAGACTCTGCTGACCACATTCTTCATCATCGATGGAAAAGGGTTGTACAGTTTGCTCCTCGGTCGTGATTGAATTCATGTGAACTGCTGTATACCATCAACCATGCATCAGTGTTTGATTCAATAGCATGGAGATGATGTCAAACTAGTTCACGCTGATGAGTCCACGAGCATCGCAATAGCCAATCTAGTCTTTTGGGAACTAGGAGACTTCGAATGTTTTCTGGCAAGTCATGGGAAGGAGGCTTCATTAAGATCAGCAATGAAATCCAACAGCCGATGCAAGTGATTGGCTCTGAGAGTTTGTTTTAGTAAAAAGTCACGGCTTCACGTCGGCCATTGGATTAAGGAAAAATAAGCATTAGCCTTGGAGATGGGTTTAGGTCGACGTATGTGGATGTTGAGTCAAATTGTAAGTGTGATTCAGGGTTAATGGATTTCTTAAAGAAGTTCTGTTTTGCTTAATAGGATGCTTGACCTGGGTTGATTAATCGTTTGACCTTTGATATGAAAAGTTTTGCGGGACATTATCCTAACATCTAATCAACATTTGATAGCCGATTTGTTCTCGGCTCTAACAGTCGGTACCACGAGGGTATCACCTCTAGTTCAAAAAATGAAAATCTTCAAAGATAATGAAAGCCGATATGATGTGTATCGCCTATAGAGCAAAAATAACAAGCAAAAACAGTCATACACAAGAGCATTGCACTGAGACACATTCATGAAAAGAACAAGAGTATTTGTTCATCAGATTACCCTAGATACAATCTAATCAAAGACCTTGTTCACCACATCCTGGGTGGATGTGATGTCTACTATGGCCTCCGCTGCCATAACAAATTCTTCGAGCAGGTCCTCATGTTCCTCAGGGCCGTCGCCCATTGGGAAACCAGTCTCCATGGCGTGGAGCTCGTACCTAGTCTAGACTTGCGCCGCGGTCAGCGCCACCACCGCACCATAACGAACGCCGTGGAGGGCGATCTCCTGAACGCGGGGTGGAACGTCGTGAAGGCAAGCATCGATGAGGGAGCCGCGGGCATTGACGGCATCCACAGCCGCGTTCACCGCCAATTGGAGAGACTCCAATTGCACCGTCAGGGCTGATGATCACAGAAATGGGAGAACTATCAGGATAAAAAAAGTGGAAATCAGAATAAAGGCATCCTTGAAGTTTGTCTTACCTATCACCGCGGTGTCAGACTCGGCCAGCCATGCTCGGACGGTGCTGGCCTCCTCCTCAGCCGCATGAAGGGTGGCCTAAGAAACCCCGAGGCGGGTCTCGAGCTGGCCATTCTCTCGATTCGCCTTGGAGTAGCGGTTCTGAGCCGCCCTCCACTCTCAAAGGAAGCGCCGGGCGCCATCGCCGTTGTATGAGTCAGAGGAGTCCAACGACGAGGTTGGAACAGAAGATGCAATGTCAGAGGGCTCACCGGCCCTGGGAAGAGGACGAAGACTATCGTTCACGACAAACCTAGAAACAAAGTAGAAGAGTTCATCGCTATGAACAGAGGATTTACAGATCATTGCCATGAACAGAAGTCATTAATCTCACCTCATGCATCGGAGGCGCTGGCTCACTAGTATGTTCTCCTCCAAGGTCTCCTCCGCCGCACGCTTGCCATGATTATCCTCACCAGCCATGAAATCGATTGGATCTACAAGATGGGAGGAAAACCACTACAGTGTTTTGGAAGGCAGAGGAATGCAAAGGAACAGTCATGAGTGGAGATGTGTTCAAGGCTGAAACCATCGGCTGGTATTTGAAGCCACAGAGCGAAGAGGTGGACGCCTTGAGGAGTGCAAAAGGCAACCACAATTAATAGAAGGTGAAGCACCGCCTCGCTAATGCCAAACAGAATACGGAGTTGGGCGACTGAGAGTAGAAAAACTGAAGGGCTCTCTTGATAAAGCCGAGTTTTCAGACTTAATTGGATTAAGATTAGAAGTACGGAGTCGGCTGTTTTTAAATAGGCTCTTTGGCCGAAACAAGAGATACAATGAGGCAACAAAGTTATGGTTATGATTGATCCCACACAAGACAAGTGTCAACATACAAATTACATGTTTAGGACATCCTGGATGACTTTTAGTACTTCTAGCCGGATAGCATTAGCTTCTGCAAGCTTTTGCTCGTATTCTTTGGTTGTTCTAGAGGTGTTCTCTAGGCAGCTTCGGATGGCTCTACTTTCTTTCACTTTGGCCAACAGTTCCTGTTTCTTTTGATTGATGGCATCGGGTATTTGGGCTAGAGTGGACTTGCGATGATCAATGGCAGTTTTCATGTTTTCTAGCTCCTTCTCAAGTTCTGCACGCTTGATTTCTAGTTGGGACAACTCTAGATCAGTCCTGAGGGAGGAGTTTTTCAAATCATCAATCAACTGCATCAGCTCTTTAGCCTCTTGCCTGTTGGAGTCCCCCTTGGCCAGTAAGGCTTCATGATTGGACAAGTTCCTTTGGGTCTTTTTCACCTGCAGGGCCTGATCTTTGAAAATAGACAAAGATGACAGGACTCTGGAGAGAGCTGGAGATGGATCACCCTTAATGGCCAAGAAGACTCTCTGCATTGAATCAGTATCTTGGACCAAATCGGCTATGTTTTCTCAAATATTGGTAGTATATTTCTTAGCCAATTTCTGGTCTGCTTCGGTAGAGCTTCGTTAGAGGAAATGGCTGACGATCTGATTTCATCTTCATCAAAATATTCCTCAAGATTGAAAGAGTAGCTCTGGGGTGGAAGATTGAGTGCCTATGTATAAGGGAAATCTTGATTAGGAGGTTTGAATCGGTTTATCATAAAGTGGATGGCGAAGAGGATATAGTACCTTCTCTGTAGCAGCCTCTATTTGAAGAGGAGGGACAGCTGATGATGCACTAATAACATCTGGTTGAATCGACTCTAAGCTTCCAGCGTTAGCATCTGCAATGACAAGGAGAATTTTTAATTCATGATTATTGCAATAAAAAGAGACATGTGACTTCCTTACCATCAGGTGTGTGCCGAATTGGGGAATAGGCAGTCTGAGTACCAACCACAGGATTATTCCCAATGTCAACAGGATCGTTGTCAATAGGTGAACTACCAGACTCCTGTTCTTGCATGGGTGTTTCATCAAAGAGTGTCTGGTATGATAAATAGCAAAATAAAGGGTGGGAATAATTGTGAATCAAGGAGTTAAAGAAAATACTCCAACGAGTATCAAGGATGGAACTTACATTTTCTGCTATTGTGGAAGTATTGGTTATTTCAACCGAGATTAGCTCCGTTCATGGATCAGCCGATGGAGGTCCAGTTGGTGCTGAATCAAACGCCTGGGATAGCAGTCCCATGCCCAAAGTAGACTAGGGCGCAATGCTCGATAGTTGTGAAAGAACAGGATTAGAAAGTTGAACATCAGTTCAAGGAAAAGATAAATTGATTACCTGAATAGCTGATGGTCTCGTTCTACGGAGTCTCTTCCTAGTATTGCTTTTCTGGGTCGCCCCTTGGACCACCTTGCGCTTTGAAGATTGATATGTCACAATTATGGGGGCAGTAGGAGTTTTCATCAATCTCTTTAGGGAAGGCGCAGCCGACCCCATTCTCGAAACCGGGCACGGTGGCTGGTAATCTATAGGACGTCCCTTCCTATCCAAGCTCGGAGGATCGAATTCAACATCATGAAAAGGTTGATTAGGACTGTTAACAGAGGAATTCGCTAAGCAGTTTTCTTGAAGAGAAATAGCAAATTACCTCTTCATCAGAAGCAAATTTTCCATCCAGGGATATACACAAGGGATGGACCGATCCACAGAAAAGATGGGAGCGCCATTCTTGCCACCAAGAGTCGAAGGAGTAGAAGAAAGGCTGACTCTAATCCAATCATGCAAACAGAGGGAAGGAAGATCTGATCCCAGTTGAAAAACTCTTCCGGCTTCCAGCACTTCACTAATATCTTCCCGAGGCTTCAGTATGTCCCTGAAGAATAGCTGAGGAGGCAATTGACCAAAACCAAACTAACAAGCTTCAAAGGATGGGTTGTAAAACTCATACATTAGAAGATTGCCTAGGATAAAAGAGTCTGTGGCCATTTTGCCACGGCCATGACGAAACTCGGCTAGAAGAACACAGGGCTTGACGAAAGAATTAAAGATTGCAGCCGCCACATCATTCGAACAACCTGACTCAAATCGAAACTTGAATGGGAAGGCTAGCTCATCATTCTCATCATCATATGGTAGCCAAGTCAGGAAGTCTACACCAAATCCTCTATAAAACTTCTTGAAGAGATGGCCAATATCGAGATCAATTGTTATGGCCGATGCAACCTCACCATAGCTCATGCATTGTAGAGTTCTTCCTTCTTCACCTTTGTATTCCTCATCAAAATTGGAAGAAGGGAAGCTCAGACTTTTGAGATCAGGCCTGACAAACTTATGCATATACAGGTTAAGCCACATTTGTATTAGCCACTAGGGGCCACTGACAGTATGCACTGGTTTATTCTTCAGTAATTGGGCAGCCACCTGAGATATTAGATGATAAGCAGCTCCTAGCAGATATTTTCCAAGCGGGATGTCCTTGCCTAATGCTAGGTGCTCCGCCATGAGTTTGTGATTGTAGGTTGGACCACAAGATGACCCATAGAAAATGAATTTTTCCAACCACATGTTCAGAAAGGCCACGTATTCCCTTTCCCTGATAGTTGGTCCATCTTCAACGTGGTTCAAAATGTAATCGGTCCATCCTGTGCAGTCTGCTATTTTGGCTAATTTCTTGGAGCCAGCACTCAAGTACTCGTAAGCTTGCATTGATCTAGTTATTCTAAGGCTGGTCAACATGTAAACATCAGCCAAGGTGATGGTCATTGGGCCATGACCAAAGATGAAAGCATTTAGGGCATTGGACCAGAAATAAGATGCAACAATCAGAAGTGAGTAGTTCCTCTCCATCCCGGACAATGAAAGAGTCAAGCATTGATTCAGATCATAAAGTTCCCAATCTCCACCCTTTTTCTCGGACACCCTACGGAACCAATTTCTCCATCCCTTAGGCATCTTTGGCCAATTTCTGAAGAGAGTTTTGGTATTCCAAGAGGACAAATCCACTGCAGATTGTTTGAAGGGGATTTGGTTTGTTTCTTGGCAAATGAAATCGGATGGATCGGGATCACCCATAAGGCCCAAGAAAATAGATATTGGGGGAAATGGCTGATGGAATCAAGATTTCGTTCCTCATTTCCTAAGAAATCGGGCGAAATAAGTTTGAGATATAAGATAGCGGCCGATAATTAGAGAATGGAAACTTGGAGACATACCTCAAGGATGTGGTCGATGGTCGCCATCACGGTCAAAAATTGGTTTGAATCTGGCGAGGATCGCTTGGATGACGGCTTGTAAGAGCAAATGGATTGCTAGGGTTTGGGACCTTGGCGATGACGGCATCGGCTGTTAAAGTTGGCTTGAGGAAGAAGGAGAGAGCGAATAGGCCGAGTGGGTTGCAAAAGATACTGTTGGGATGTTATATAAAACTTGGGGCAGAAAGTCAGGAGTCGTGCGTATATCTCAGGATAGTACAGTTGCGGCATGGTAAACCAATGAACTGGAATTTTGGGATAAAATTTTATCCCAAAATTGGGGGGCATGTGTTTACACCAAAATTTGGGAGAAGAGCGCTGGAACTCGTAGGCTTCTAAGATTGTGCCAATCAAGGAGTAGATTGAGTAAGAATTGATATCTACCGGGTCGACTGCGACATTGGGATCGGTTCTCTCCGAATGACGTCAGTAGATAACGATGACGAAATATGATTGGCATCGAGAAAATACATATCGGACTCTACAAAAGGGGAAAGATTAGAGTCCAAGTTATCTTAAGATAGGAATATTTTCTTCATGCCAAAGATTGTACTGAGTCGTACTTGAGTAGGATTCATTTTTAGGCTCTGGGTATAAATACCAAACCCCGGCTATTGTAAAAAACACACAATCAATCAAATAGAAGTTATTTACTTTTTTCGGCTCTAGCCACCCCTTAGGAGTAGGAGTAGAGTAGATCTCGGCGAGTTCTTCAGCAAGTATGGCTGCATCGATCCGGTCGACCTCCACTGCTTGTCTGTAAGTACCGCCATGGCTTATACCTCTATTCGTATGACTGCATCGATCTGGTCGACCTCCACTGTGACTCTGGTATGAGTTAGTTATCGACTCTTGTCTAGTTCAAGTATGGCTGCATCGATCCGGTCGACCTCCACTGCTCGAACTGGATTAAGGTCAAGTTATCGGCTCTATCTAAGGGTGGCGTTCCTTCGGATAGATTCATTAAGTTACCGATATTGCTTATTGCTTCCATTGTTTATTTAATTACAGCAATATCACTTCGCCCGATTGGGATTGATCTAGATCGGCCTTATATCTTTGTTAACCCATCATTTGTTAATCTAAATTGATTTAATCTGCACTATAAATGATGAGTTATGTTTTATCGGCTATTTTACGTCAATCTTGATCGTGCATAGCGTGCGGTTAAGGCATGTTTGATCTTGAGTAGATCTTTTGGCTAGCAAAAACTATTCCATGGCCCGTTATCATGGCCTATGTGATTCTGCCTCACACCCCACTGTTAGCACCGAGGAGTGGGGATTATTATTTGGTTGATCTATTCCTGAGAGGGCATGACCTTAACTGTGCGTTATGCCTGAATCGGCTGTTTTAGCCGATATCGAGTGCTTTCACGAACAGTTCACGTCACGAGACCGTTGAAGTAGCGGTATGTTGAAAGATATGTTAGCCCCATGATCTTATTATTGTATTACGGCCTACATGATTCTGCCTCATGCCCCATTGATATTAGTAATAAGTTAGGGTCGTCGAGTCTATTATTGTTTCAACGGCCTGCATGATTCTGCCTCATGCCCCACTGGTCATAGCGATAGATGAGATCTAATATGTTCATTAGATTTATCTCTATTAAATGGTTGAATGATGATGAACTGTTTCTTTTATAAAAAACAGGTTCAGTTACTTGCAGTCATTGGCTCAGCATGAACTAATTATTGTTAATATCTTATGGCCATTGACCAATATTTGTTTAAAGAATGATACTCATCCTGAATGATAACGAATTCTTCTTACACAACCCCATGAGCTTTAACCGATTTATTTTTATGAATATACTGGAATCGGCTATTTAGTCGATCTCCTTTCATATCAGCTCTCAGAGCCGTACATTCGGGACTGTATGGAAACACCGGCATGTTCCGCCCTTAATTACTGATAAGCTTTCTCTCCTTGTCAATTACAGGGTCAAATTGACTAGCACGTCTCGGGAGGAGTGCGCAGGATCGACCATCCCTGCGCTAAAGCTAGGCGGATCTCCAGCTCCATTGAGCAGACCCTTTTGGCTTGCTCGTGTGTCCTTGGCACGGGACGAAATTATGTGTCGATAATACTGATGGCCTAAATCTATCTAACTCGTGTGTCTCTGTTGCCTTCTTGTTCTTGATTACACGCCTCTCTGCCGATCAATCTACCTTCGTGGGATACCCCTCGGAGGACTACCGACGATATTCTGTCGACACCCATTGTGAACAAAAACATTGAAGCACATCATGAACTGGTTAAGGAGTTTGCACACAACTTCTAGAATCCAATTTGATTCTGTTTCACTTGTTCATATACTTACTCCCTATTTCATACTTGTTTAAACATGCAAATTAAAAAGAACCAAGTTTCACACTTAAAGTTAAAATTTTGAAAGTAAGTATGAATATAGTTCTTAAAGATTGACCTGCATAATGTTTATTCCTTACATATACTTGGTGCTTGTGGGAAAAATATCAGATAGGAAAATCATATTGACTAAGTTGTTATGGAGTGTGATATAGTTTTGGCTTAGAAATCCTACCGGTTCTAATCAAAGTACTTGGATAATTTGTTTTTGATAAAAATATTATAAAACCATAGTGTCACATACTCCTCAATGGTGATAAATTCCTACCAGAGCCATATACATATTTTTAGGATACAAACCTTCCACATAAGCTACTTGCTTGTGTTGAGTTTTGTCAAGTCATGTTGACCCTTGTTGAGAGATTTATCATGCTCCCAAGATCAAGATCACGTACACACCACATATATGTGTTGCTTCTACACTGGAAGTACGCAAAAACATGTTTTTCATCCACCTCAAGATGTTCTGCTCCTACACTAGGAGTAGGCAAAAATATGTTTGTTAGGTTTTATCAAAATAAACGCTCTAAGTTCTTGATAATACTTCTCTCAAAGGTTTGTTGCTGAAAAGAGACATGGGATATGCAAAAGTAAATTAAAAAATGGACACAAAGATGTCCGGAATATTGGAAACAATGAGTACAAAGATGCCTGCCAGAAAAAATGAAATAAAAAAAAGAAAGATGAGAATAAAGATAGCCCATGTTCTCACAAAAGTATTTCAAGTTTCATCAAGAGAGAAATATGTTTCAAGGAGCATAGTAGAATTAGGTTAGCCACCAAATATTCCACTCACATGCACATCTTGATCTAAGAGTATGACGCTTCTCTCCTTGGATCCAGGATTTGACTTTACAATATATGCAAGGTAAGTATGCTACATATTTTATCCCTACCTGAACTCCACATAAGCTTTTAGAAGTAGGAAGGAAAAGAAGGCGTTGCTATGTTGTGCCTTGGTGAGGAATCATACACCATTGAGTGATTCAAGAGTACCATTTGAGGAGTATAAAGTGAACTAAGCTTTTCTTGCGAAAACTTTAAAAACTCCAAGTTACTGAGATGAGAATTTGGGAAGATGACTTCGCTTCGAAAGCTGTTCCACTTTGCAACCGCTCAAGGAGATATGTTAGCCACTCCACATATCCCACAGGTACAAGTATGTTTTGGAATAATCCGTATGTTAGTTCAATATCTTGAATAGTTATGTTTATGTTTATTTTATTCTAACCTTTACTCGAGGATGAGCAAAGAATAAGTGTGGGGGAACTTGTTGACGGTTGTTAATATCAATCATAAACCATCAACATATCTTACATATTGTTGGTGTATTGTAAACCGGAATAGTAAATTTATACGATTGCCGCGCTGCTCCAGGAAGACTATGGTAGCATCCAAAAGACACGAGGATTTATACTGGTTCAGGCCAGAGCCCTATGTCCAGTCTCAGAGATGATCGAGTGCGCGTTCCTCGCTTGAATGCTCTAAAGTTCTTACAATGGGGGGTGCAAGATGGTGGAAGAGGTGTGAGTGCTAGAGCTAGGAGATGGATTACCTAAAGAGAAGCTCCAAGAGTCCTTCTATAAAGGAGAATGTGTAAAATGGTAGAGGATCAGAATGAGGATGTCCCTTGGATGGGTGCCCTGGCTGCCCTTATGTAGAGTTCGGGGCTAGGGTGTGTACAGAGAAGGAGGTTCTCCCGACCGAAGGGTCAAGAGCCTAAGAGAGGTCCTAGCTAACTTGGCTTGCAAGATACGCTGTACTGTGATGCACGTCTGTGCGTGGGTGTCATCACAATCCTGTGGCCATGTCGAAGCATGGTGTGGCGTGGTGCTATTGTGCCGACCATGGTGGCATTGTAGGCATGGTGGTGGTTCACCAGCCATCCTGTGCAACGTGATCTCTACCATGGTCTTTGTCATCACCTCCTGGTTTCCTTAGGCGTCGTACAGGAGTTGGTAGCCGCCCCTGGATCGTCGATTGCCTTGTTGGCTTGAGGAGTTGAGGGCCATGATCCCGATTGTTGGGGTCATGGCTTCCGCTGGTCTAGCTGGCCTCTAAGTTAAGGCCCTCATCGTGGATCCCATCCTGTAGTGGGTAGGATCGTATATGTGTCTTGTCGGGGCGTATTTGGATGGTGGGCACCGTACCGGCCGTCACTGCCTTGGGCGGTGTTGTCTTGTTTGAGCTACGCGGTGTGAAAGGATCAAGATGCCCAAGAGGTGGTGTTGAATTGGGCTAATTCTAAATTTCTTTACAATAATTAAACCCTATGGTTAGCCCAATTAACCCCTTGTGCCTAGAAAATGTTCCTATTGATCTAACGCATAGAAGTTTAGCAACCTATGTTCCAATCCTACTCTAGCATGGCAATTCTATGAAAGTAAATGGCAAGAATTGAATTGCTCAAAGTAAATGCTCAAAGTAAAGAGAGAAGGAGGAACACGGCGATGTTTTACCGAGGTATCGGAGAGTCGCCACTCCCCACTAGTCCTCATTGGAGCACCCACGCAAGGGTGTAGCTCCCCCTTGATCTGTGCAAGGATCAAGTGCTCTCTATGGGTAGATTCTTCGACACTCCGTCGTGGTGAATCACCCACAACCGCTTACAACTTGAATTGGGTCATCCACAAGCTCCATCGGATGATCACCAAGCTCTCAATCACCACCAAGCCGTCTAGGTGGTGGCGATCACCAAGAGTAACAAGCATGAACTCTCACTTAACCATGACAAGCCTAATGAGAAGGGTGGATGCATACTTTGCTACTCCTACTTTCACTAATGAGGGCTCTCTTTGGGATTCTCATATCTCAATCACCTCACTAGGACCTTGCTCTTCTTGGCACTCTCAACGGTGTTTCTCAGCTGTTGGAATGAGCAAAAGTACCCCCTCACACGAATGTAGGAAGTATTTGTACACCCGGTTGAAAAATGAACCGTTATGTGCCTCTGCGGGGTGACTGGACGCTCCGGTCATGTTGACCGGACGCTCCAGTCAGTTCACCCCAACCTCTAGTGTTTAAGTTGTGACCGAACGCTGGATAGCGTCCGGTCAGCACTGACCGGACACGTCCGGTCACGATTTCCCCTCTCTAGAACCTTACTGGAGTTGACCCAGCGTCCGGTCGCTCACCTCTCAGCATCCGGTCGCACCAGACCAAATCACCTTGATCAAATAAAATGATCGGACTCTGCGCCAGCGTCCAGTCACACCGAAATCAGCATTCGGTCAGCATTTGACCCTCCATTCACTTCCCACTCTCAATCATACGTGAATGAAGTTTGCTCTAATTGATCTAAGGGCTTTTTAGGAGCTACCTAGTGCTAGATTTAGCAAGTGTGCACCACACCTAACCCACTAGACTCACCTAGGTCAAGCTACCCGTCCATACCCGCTTAATAGTACGGCCAAAGGAAAAACAAAGTCCTAAACTACTCTAAGTGTCTCTTCAACTCCAAACGACACTTAGAACTAGTCCATCCTCAACCTTGTCATCCATCCTTTAAAAACCAAAACGATTTCCATCGTAGGGGCATGACAACCATGATTGCCCAACCGATCTCCATTACCGTGACCTAACTTAATTGCCTCTGCAAAACACACATTAGTCACAGTAATCACGTATTGTCATTGATCACCAAAACCCATCTAGGGGCCTAGATGCTTTCAATCTCCCCCTTTTTGGTGATTGATGACAATACCACCTCGAGTATGTGAAAGAGATGAGGTTTTTAACATGCTTGGATCATATAAGCTTTTGACAATAAGAACAAAAGAGTTAGGCAAGCTTATATGACCCAAGCCAACATAATGTACTGAATAGATATGAAATAAGCATGAGTACAAGTAATAAAGCTCATTTGCATCAGAGTAAAACGCTGAAGCAAAGCAAATGAGCATAACATAAGTGATATGACATATAAATAATTCAAAGTAGAGAGCACACATGTCACATATCACATAACTATCACGATCACGTAGATATCACTATCACATAAATATATAGTTCGATGCATGAAAGTAAACACATGAATGCATAATAGTGTATCACACATAAAAAACCAAATATGATAGATAAGCTAAACTCCCCCTAGATAAGTCGCTCCCCCTAAGTCTAACATACTCGATCCCTCTCCCCCTTTGGCATCAAACACCAAAACCTAAGGGTCGGTCGACGGGGCTGCAGCGGACGAGTCGGGCGCTGAGGTATGAGGAGCGAGCTGGAACTATGTGCCATCATCATCTGATGCTGAGCTCTGAGCTGTCTAACCCTCTGTAGCTAGAAGCGATGTTGAAGCGGTCTAGGTCAGATCAGGGACTAGAACGGCCATAGACTGTGCAGGTATGACTGTAGCAGGCGGCTCTGATGATGCAACAGAAGAAGGGAGTGTCTCTGTAGTCCTGGTAATAGGTGCAACTGTGGAAGGACCTGGGACATGTAGATATGGCAGACTAGGCTGCCCTGTCAACTCATTGAAGGATGCACCAAGGCTCCTGGACACTATAGTCTCTGGCACAAGCAGCGAGGAAGTTTGAGCCGGTGTGAAGCCCGTCTAAAAAGGTGTGAACTGCGGGGCTGGCACTAGCGAGGAAAACCACTAGGACACCTGCTCTGTAGGTGAAGCAAACTGAGTAGCAGTTTGTCCCTGACTCTAAAGCCCACTAGGCTGTAAAGCTAGAGTCATAGAAGTGGTGGTAGGCTGACCAAGCTAGGGTGAAGGCTGTGGCGGTGGAGCCCCAATAGCTATCACAACATGCTGCATAAACCCAAGCAACTGCTGCTGCATGAGAAGATACTGCTGATGCATGGCCTACTGCTGCTCCTGTATAGCCTACTACTGCTGCTGGATCGCCTGCTGCTGTCGCTGGAACTCATCCTACCGAGTCTGAAACTGTGCAAATGTAGCAGCGGTCTCTTGTGCCTGGCGAGCCTGATCCTACCTCATCCGCTCAAGGATAACAAGTAGAGCAGGGTCTGTCTGCAGTGCAGGTGGAGCTAAACTAGAGCTACCGGCCTCATGGTCATGTCGTCGTGGAGGCATCTGAGGAATGTCCCGATAGTCATCATCTGAGCTGTCACTAGGGTCGCTCTCGACCATCCCCTCCTACTGAGCATCTAACTGCTCCTCCTCTATAGCTGCTATGCCCCTGATGGTCTCATCCTGCTGGGTTGCAGTCTCTGGCACCTTTGGACGACGGCGCGGCTGGCTGGGTGTCCTCACTGTACTATGGCAGATCATCTGAGTCATGTTGTATGCAGGGAACTCTGTAGTAGCACCACTGTACTCTACCAGCATCTCAGGTGGCCTCACAGTAACTGCCCTATGGATCAGGAATGTAATCCAGTGAGCATATGGCAGCTACTTGTGACCCCTGAACCCCTCTGCAATAGTATCCTCCATCTCTGATAGAAGGAGATCCCAAATGTCAAACATAGTCTGTTGCATCAGAGAGTTCAGTAGCCATAACTGTATGCGAGTCAAGCCCTCACGATACCCCATCCTTGGAAGCAGGGTCCTCCTCATAATAGCATCAAGCACTCTAGTAGTAGGAGTGAGATCACTGGGTGTCCTACTCGACCCCTCACCGAAAGGCTCTGTGAAGCAATGGCGGACTAGATCTCTAGGGGGCACAAGACCGCCATGAGGGCGTCTAGGAGGCGTTGTCTGTCCATAGCAAACCTCATGTAGCCGGATGGGCTGCTCCTGAAGCCTGAGTATCTCTCTGACCCTAAAGCTCATCCGCCTGTAATCTCTGCCTCTGAAAGCAAAGTGAATGAATCTGTGTTGTGGGTCAATCCAAAGTGTAGCATAGAACTCATGGACCCAAGATGGAACATATAAGCCTGTCTGTCCGAGTAAGTCTGTCAGCCCTGGCAGGTAAGATATGTAAGGGTGAATATGCTCTCCAGCTACTGCTACTATGGACTCAATGTTGCACACCCTCTGAGATCTAAATACTGCCCCACTGTTAAGATATGCATTATAAAAATCTTCCTGCAGTGGTGTGTAGAAGCCCTCTAAAGCTCAGTCATCCCTCCTCGGCAGGAACCACTGCTCAAAGTCCACAAATCTGAGCTGCTGCACCTGCTTGGCCATGGCGGCCCTCAAATCCAAGTGAGTCACTAGAGGCAGACCCTATGGTCTAGGAGGCGGACGAGAACCCCTCCACTATGTCTCTGGCCTCGGTGTGACTGTAGCATGGGTACGACCAGAGCGACATAACTGTGGCTGAGGTGCCTGCTCTGTCTCCTTGGCCTGCTCTCCCTCCTAAGTCTGCTCTACTGGCTGTGGCTGCTGCTGTGACTCCTCCTGAGGCTGACTCTCATCAATAGCAACACGCCATCCTCCAACCATGGCTGTACCAGCTAAACCACCATGACGACGCTCAACCTCCTGGACAGTGGCCCTCTGAGCTGGTGAAAGCTGATCTACAATAACAACACCACTCCAAGCACCTCCTCTCTCTGCACACTCTGCGGCCTCTGCAACTGTGGCTGCTCTCACTGTATCTGCATCAGGGTACCTGTGCTTCTTTGTCGTTAGCTTCTTCGTCGCCTTGCCTTTTGCATCTGTAGGCTAGCGAGGAGGGGGCCTCGGATCCTCATCACTGGGACCTTCTCCGACATTTTTGACATGAGCCATCTGATGGAGCTGAAAAGAACAACTGCCGTTGACAAAGATCAACTACCAACTGTCACTTCCGAGGCTTGGCCTCGATCCGTACTCGCGAGCTTGGCCCCGAGTTAACTGACAGCTACCCCTGAGACCTCAGAAACACCGATTCGCTGCATGTTAGAATAGATCGGATATATAAATAATTACAATATATCTAGAGATGTGAAACCCTAAGAAGTAAGCAATAGGTACAAAATTAGAATCGAGGCCTTGCTACCTAACGAACCGGAGATCCAAAAAGCAGAGGAACGACACTTGGGGAACCACCGGGAATCCAAGGGTTAGGGTTGCGCTGGTCGGCGTGGATCGGCGGCAGGGAAGATGCAATGTGGGCACTAGAGGCTCTAGTGAAGGCAGCAGGAACTCCGGTGAGGACCAGTCAGCGGTGCTAGGGCACTAGCACGGCGGTGGCACTGGGGCACTGGCACGGCAGTGGCACTAGAGCACTGCTCGGGCGAGCTGTAGCACGGGCATGGGCAACGCGGGCGCGGCGGTGCTGGTGCGGGAGCAGGGCGAGCATGGTGGCGTGGTGGCTCAACTCGGGACAGGCGAAGACAACACATGTTAGCGGTCGGATTAAAGCCTTGGGTCAACCGGAGATTTGATTTTATGGTGGCCCCCAACGGAATAGAAAAGGAAACGGATGAGAATTCCTAAACCCGCACGTTTTCTATTGACCGGACGCTCCAGTGGCAATGACCGGACGCTGCCACCCAGAGTCCGGTCGATTCCAGAGAGGTCCAAAACCCCTAGAATCATGACCGGACGCGTCCGATGAACCCCGACCAGATGCAGCCAGAGTTCGGTCCTCACTGCCTTGATCGCCTTCGCTTGATTGACGCTGAACCACCATCTAACCGGACACTGAATAGTAGAGTCTGGTCACTCCATCGTAGCTGGTTCACCTCCTGTGAACTGACTGGACGCTGGACTTCAGAGTCCGGTGCAGCGTCCGGTCACTCTTTTTCTACCAAATCTTCAAAGTCCTTCATGCTGTCTGTTCCCAATCAAGTCCCAACTCCAATAAGATCCAAATAAACACCAATTGGGACTGATGTGAGTGACCTCTCTCAAACCCTCAAATTTTTTTTAAAAATATTTTGCCTTAGGCTATAATTCTTTTTAAGAAAATAGGCAATAAGAGGGCAATTGAAGATAAATGACAAAGCAACATTCATGCATATACAATGCAATACTTGAAAGTAAATCTAGTTGCTTGTCAAGTTTGATCCAAGGTTAAGCTTCTTCACTCGCTTTACGGCTATTATCTTAACCATGTTAGACAAGCCCTAAGTGCATTACCATAAAGTAAACATGTTGTATATTACAATGCAATGCAAGGGACAACACAAGCTTCTTTTCTAGAGAAGTTACTAAAATCAAGAACATTGAGCTCATTCCGCAATCTACAAAATATCGCCTCATCTAGCGGTTTAGTAAAGATATCCGCCAATTGATCCTCGGTCCTTACACCTTCTAATGATATATCATTCTTTGCAACATGATCTCTAAGAAAGTGATGGCGGATATCTATGTGCTTGGTGTGAGAGTGTTGAATCAGATTATTTGCAAGTTTTACCGCACTTTCATTGTCGCACAAAAGAGATACTTTTTCTAGAACTATACCATAGTCTAGCAAAGTTTGTTTCATGTAAAGTATTTGTGCACAACAAGCACCCGTGACAATGTATTCTGCTTCGGCGGTGGACAAAGCCACACTATTTTATTTCTTGGAGGACCAAGACACAAGTGATCTACCAAGCAAATGGCACCCTCCGGATGTGCTTTTTCTATCAACTTTGCAACCGGCATAATCCAAATTGGAATAGCCAACTAATTCAAATATAGCTCCTTTGGGATACCAAAGGCCAATGCTTGGTGTGTGCTTAAGATACCTAAGGATTCTTTTAACGGCAATCAAATGAATTTCCTTAGGATTAGCTTGAAATCTAGCACACATACACACACTAAACATGATGTCGGGCCTAGATGCAGTTAAATATAACAAGCTACCAATCATAGAGCGGTAGAGAGTTTGATCAACCATGTTACCTCCCTCATCTAGGTCGAGATGTCCATTAGTTGGCATTGGTGTCTTGATTGGCTTACATTCATCCATCTTGAATCTCTTGAGAAGATCATTAGTATATTTCTCTTGAGAGATGAAAATTCCTTCTCTCATTTGCTTGATTTGAAAACCAAGAAAGAATGTAAGCTCTCCAATCATTGACATCTCGAACTCCTTCGACATCAATTCACCAAACTCTTTGCAAGAATCTTCATTTGATGATCCAAAGATGATATCATCAACATACACTTGACAAATGAAGATATGTCCATCAATCTTCTTGGTGAATAGTGTGGTGTCGACCTTCCCAATGGTGAAGCCCTTCTCAATGAGGAAGTCCCGAAGGCGCTCGTACCAAGCTCTTGGGGCTTGCTTAAGCCCATATAATGTCTTGGACAACCTATAAACATGATTAGGATATCTAGGGTCTTCAAACCCAGGAGGTTGATCAACATAGACTAGTTCACTAATAAAGCCATTTAAAAATGCACTTTTCACATCCATTTGATATAATTTCATTTCATGATGTGACGCATATGCAAGGAGGATATGAATGGCTTCTAGTCTTGCAACTGGTGCAAAGGTCTCTCCACAATCCAAACTTTCAACTTGAGAGAACCCCTTTGCAACTAGTCTTGCCTTGTTCCTCACAACAACGCCTTGATCATCTTGCTTGTTGCGGAACACCCACTTTGTTCCAATGACTCTTGCACCTTTTGGTCGCTCTTCAAGAGTCCAAACTTCATTGCGGGTGAAGTTGTTCAACTCTTCATGCATGGCATTGATCCAATCCGGATCTTGAAGAACTTCTTCTACCTTAGTAGGCTCAAAGCAAGAGACAAAAGAGTGATGTTCAATAAATGAAGCAAGCTTTTGTGAGCGAGTCATTACTCCCTTTGATGGACTCCCTATGATGAGATCTTGTGGATAAGCTTGAAGTAGAGGTGAATTTCTTCTATCAACCACTTGAGGGGGAGGTTGTGGAGCATCAACATCATGTTCTTGTGTCACCATTTGCTCATGGGAGACATGAGTGTCTTCATTTTCTACTCTCCCATCTTTATCACCATCTTGTGGCACATTTGATGAAGAAGGTGGATTGATCACTTGTATATCATCTTCATCATCATTAGGCTTGATGTCTCCAACTGGAATATTCTTCATGGCCTCCCTCAATGGTTCATCACCTACATCAACAAGATTCTCATGTGCTCCTTGGGAGCCGTTAGATTCATCAAATTCCACATCATATGTTTCTTCAACCAAGCCGGTGGCATGATTAAATACTCTATATACTTTGGACTTTGATGAGTAACCAACAAGAAAACCAATATCATAACATCTTTGAAACTTCTCTAGGTGTTGCCGCTTCTTGTATATGTAGCATTTGCAACCAAACACCCTAAAGAAGGAGACGTCCGGCTTCTTCCCATTGAGCAGCTCATAAGGTGTCTTGCCAAGAAACTTTTGAAGGAATAGGTGGTTGGATGCATAGCATGCGGTGTTGATAGCTTCCGCCCATAGAGCTTCGAGAGTGTTGTACTCATCAAGCATTGTTCTTGCAAGAGTGATCAATGTCCGGTTCTTTCTCTCAACTACACCATTTTGTTGAGGAGTATATGTTGCGGAGACCTCATGCTTGATCCCAACTTCATCACAATAGGCTTCTATGTTTGCGTTATCAAATTCTTTCCCATTGTCGCTTCTAATCTTCTTGAGCTTCACTTCAAACTCATTTTGTGCTCTCTTGGCAAACTTCTTGAAGCATGATGCAACTTTCGATTTGTCATGAAGGAAGAATACCCATGTGTATCTTGAATAGTCACCAACAATCACAAGACAATAAAGATTTCCTCCCAAACTCTTGTATGTTGTTGGTCCAAATAAGTCCATGTGAAGGAGTTCTAGCACTCTTGTGGTTGACATGAAAGCTTTTGTTTGATGAGTATATGCAACTTGCTTGTCGGCTTGACATGCACTACAAAGCTTGTCCTTCTCAAACTTCACATCCTTCAACCCTATCACCAAATCATTCTTCATTAGCTTTGTTTTGGTGAATAGGCAAGTCTTCTATGCCATAGCCACCCAAGTGTTGTTTTGGTGAATAGGCAAGTCTTCAAATTAGCATCTTTGGAGGTGAAATCCACTAGATATAGGTTGTTGTATCTAAATCCTTTGAATATCATCATCATCCTTCTTAGATACAACAACTTCCTTCTCGGTAAACAAGCATTGGAAGCCAAGATCACACAATTGTCCAACGGATAGCAAGTTGAAGCTCAATGAAGCAACATATAGCACATTTAAGATAGAATGATCATTTGATATTGCCACTTTGCCTAATCCTTTAACCTTGCCCTTTGAATTATCTCCAAATGTGATTCTTTCTTGTCCATCTACTTTTTCATCTAGTGAGGTGAACATACGAGGATCACTGGTCATATGTTGTGTACAACCACTATCAATAACCCAATGACTTCCACCAGTCTTGTAGTTCACCTACACACAAGAGATCAGCTTTAGGAACCCAAACTTGTTGAGGGCCCTTCACCTTCTCAACAAGTGACTTTGCTACCCAAATTTTATTAGGCCTATTCTTGTTGGGAGGTCCTAAGAACATGACTTTCATCTTCCCACTAGAATCCTTTCTAAGCATGTAATGAGCATTGAAAGCAAAAGGTCTAGCATGCTTGGGCAAGGGTTGTGGTGGTGGAGTTTGGCACTCATGGGCAAAGTGGCCTTCTTGTCCACACTCAAAACATCTCTTTGGCTTTGGCTTTGACTTTTGTTGTTGTTGTTGAGCTTGAGCCTTCTTCTCTTTATTTGCCATGTACCCAATGCCACTTCTATCCATCTTCATGATGGTGTTCATTAGTAGCTCACTTTGAAGATGCTTGCCTCTTGTGAACTTGCTCAATCCAATCTTGAGATGCTCTTTCTCCAACTTGAGCTTCTTGTTCTCTTCCTTGAGTGCATCATTATTTTTCTCTTCCTTGAGCCTCTTGTTCTCTTCTTTGAGCTTCTCATTCTCAAGAATCAAATCACCATCATGATCAAGAGTTTCTAGCACAATAGTGTTGTGGGATTTGATCTCTTAAAGATCTTTCTTGAGCTTTTCATTGTCATTCTTGAGCTTGACATACTCATCATAATTATCGGTCTCAACCACTTGCTTGCCCTTGCTACTAGAACTTTGTTCAATGCTCTCAATGATCAAATCATCACATGATGTAGCTATATCAATCTTAACAACATCGTTAGTAGCATCATGTGGCTCATTGGATAAAAATTCTTGAGCAATGACAAGATTATCATGATTAATCTTAAGATTGATATATTCATCTTTTAGCATATTATGGCTAGTGATGAGCTCTTTGTGTATCCTCTCAAGTTTATCATGTTTATCTTTAAGCTCCTTCTTAGAAGATTTGAGCTCCTTAAGTTTGGATGATATAGCATCATTTGCTTCTCTAAGCTCAACACTAGCCTTTTCGGCTACATCACATTTAGCTAAAAGAGAATCATTCTTAGCTTCTAGCTTTTCATTCTTAGCTCTAGTCTTTCTAATGATCTTAGTGTATTGATTTAGCAATTTAACAAGATCATCATAAGAAGGTGATTCATATTCATCATCATCACTATCACTATCATCATTGCTAACATTTTCATCACCACTACTATCATCATTGTTTGATACCTTTCGTTCACCCTTGGCCATAAGGCATAGGTGTGTAGAGGATGATGGCGGTGGTGTTGGTGAAGATGATGAAGAGTCAATCACAATGGTGGCCACCTTCTCATTGTCACTATCATCATCGGATGAGCCACTAGATGAATCAATGTCCGTGAGCCAATCACCGACGATGTATGCCTTTCCACTTTTCTTCTTCTTGTGGAAGTCCTTCTTCTTGCCATCTCTCTTCTTGTATGGCTTTTTTTTGTTCTTCTCATCTTCTTCTTCATTGCTTGAGTCATCTTTCTTGCCCTTGTACTTGTTCTTGAACTTGTCTTTCTTGGGCTTGGTGCATTGGTGTGCTAGATGACCAAGTTATTCACAATTGTAGCAATTCATCTCGGAGATTGGCTTTCTTCTTGTGCTAGTGAAGAACTTCTTTTTCTTGCCATCAAACTTGACACCATTCTTGTTAAGCTTCTTTAGCATCTTGGTGGTTCTTCTCACCATGAGAGCAAGACTTGCATCATCAATTTCATCATTACTTGAGCTCTCATACTCAAGTCTTGCTTTGCCCTTCTCTTGGCTAGCCTTGAATGCCAAGTCTTTGTCTTTCTTCTTAGTAGAGGATGAGCCATCTTGAGGTGTGATGTGCATGTACATCTCATGAGCATTGATCTTTCCCAAGATTTGTGTTGGTGTAGCGGTGGAAAGATCTCCTTGATAAAGCATGGTCACAATATGCCCATATTTGTCAATGGGGAGGACACTCAAGATCTTCCTTACAACATCGAATGGTTACATTTGTGTAAGTCCGATCCCATTGACTTCCTCTACAAGGACATTCAAGCGTGAGTACATTTCATTAGCACTCTCTTTGGGAAACATCTCAAATGAATTTAGCTTTTTCATAACAAGATGATATCGTTCCTCACGCTCGCTCTTAGTTCCCTCATGGAGCGCACAAATGTCCAACCATAGTGCATGGGCGTCCTTGTGGTTCCTCACCCGGTTAAACACATCTTTACAAAGGCCTCTAAATATGGTGTTTCTAGCCTTTGCATTCCATTTTTCATAATCCACCTCATCGCCTTGTAGGTGTGTGGCATCCCAAGGTTTTGGGAAACCTTGTGAGGCGACTCTAAGTATTCCAACATCTAGAGCTTCTAAATACGCCTCCATGTGGATTTTCCAATATAGAAAATCATCCCCCTCAAAGATAGGAGGAGGACCATCCCCGTGAGACATCTTTCTCTAGGTGGTTAAGCCTAAATACATGAGCACGAGGCTTCGATACCAATTAAAAGGATCAAGATGCCCAAGAGGGGGGGGTGAATTGGGCTAATTCTAAATTTCTTTGCAATAATTAAACCCTACGGTTATCCTAATTAACCCCTTGTGCCTAGAAAGTGTTTCTATTGATCTAATGCACAGAAGTTTAGTAACCTATGTTCCAATCCTACTCTAGCATGGCAATTCTATGAATGTAAATGGCAAGAATTGAATTGCTCAAAGTAAAGAGAGAAGGAGGAAAGCGACAATGTTTTGCCGAGGTATCGGAGAGTCGCCACTCCTCACTAGTCCTTGTTGGAGCACCCACACAAGGGTGTAGCTCCCCCTTGATCTGTGCAAGGATCAAGTGCTCTCTACGGGTTGATTCTTCAACACTCCGTCACGGTGAATCACCCACAACTACTCACAACTTGAGTTGGGTCATCCACAAGCTCCGCCGGATGATCACCAAGCTCCCAATCACCACCAAGCCATCTAGGTGATGGCGATCACCAAGAGTAACAAGCACGAACTCTCACTTGACCATGACAAGCCTAATGAGAAGGGTGGATGCACACTTTGCTACTCTTGCTTTCACTAATGAGGGCTCTCTTTGGGATTCTCAAATCTCAATCACCTCACTAGGACCTTGCTCTTCTTGGCACTCTCAATGGTGTTTCTCAGCTGTTGGAATGAGCAAAAGTACCCCCTCACACGAATGGAGGAAGTATTTATACACCCGGTTGAAAAACGAACCGTTATGCCTCTACGGGGTGACCGGATGCTCCGGTCATGTTGACCGGATGCTTCGGTCAGTTCACCCCGACCTCTAGTGTTTAAGTTGTGACTGGACACGTTCGGTCACGATTTTCCCTCTATGGAACCTTACTAGAGTCGACCGGATGCTGGCACCCAGCATCCGGTAGCTCACCTCTCAGCGTCTGGTCGCACCAGACGAAATCACCTTGATCAAATGAACTGACCGGACTCTGCGCCAGCGTCCGGTCACACTGGAACCAGCGTCCGGTCAGCATTTGACCCTCCATTCACTTCCAACTCTCAATCATACGTGAATGAAGTTTTCTTCAATTGATCTAAGGGCTTTTTAGGAGCTACCTAGTGCTAGATTTAGCAAGTGTGCACCACACCTAACCCACTAGACTCACCTAGGTCAAGCTACCCGTCCATACCCCCCTTAATAGTATGGCCAAAGGAAAAACAAAGTCCTAAACTACTCTAAGTGTCTCTTCAACTCCAAACGACACTTAGAACTAGTCCATCCTTAACCTTGTCGTCGATCCTTTGAAAACCAAAACAATTTCCATCGTAGGGGCTTGACAACCATGATTGCCCAACCGATCTCCATTACCGTGACCTAACTTAATTGCCTTTGCAAAACACACGTTAGTTACAGTAATCACGTATTGTCATTAATCACCGAAACCCAATTAGGGGCCTAGATGCTTTCACGGTGCAGGGGTGACGTCTGACCGTATCGAGGTGACCGCTGTCCCCTCAGTCCCTGTGGGGTCAGTGCGGCGTGCGTGCCCTTGTCAGAGCAGGTGTGTTTGGCTAGGCTTGACCTCTCCCCATTCCTCCTAGGGGTCGGGATGGGGGAGAGGTCATGCGCCTATCGAGTGTCGTGCGGCCAAGGCAGGAGGGAGTGGTCGTGGTTGACCCTGGCCTTGGCGTCTGGCCTGGTTTGCTTGGCCTAGCTAGGCCTCGGTCATTTGGTCCTTCGCTATCTGATGTGTCTTGGGCCGCTTGGCCTGCTACCTAATCGGTGCCTTGAGACACCCCGGGGTTATAACCACGACACATATATACTTAATTTCATCACTAAACATAGGTATAGGGGTTTAAACTAATGAATTCCATAAGTTTTAGTGAATATGTGAATGCAGGAGGATATATCCAGAAAATAGGTCCCAGGACCACTGTCATACACTCCAAATAGGAAAATTGACATCAACAAGTGATTCGACCCATGAAACCTGCGAAAGTCAACTCAAGACGGAGTCCAAGCCACGTCACCAAAGGGGGAGGCCCACCTGTCACACGGGGAGGCCGACTGGCCCCACCTGTAGGTCGGCCGGCCTATGGGTCCCACAAGTCAGCCCCTGCTTTCTACGTCAGTTCTCCACCGCCTTTGAGAGTCCATCTCCGCCGTTGCTCAATGTCGGTTCGTAACAAGGGATTAGATTTGACATTGCCATAGATTCATGGGCCCACAGGACTCCTAGTGCCCCCTATAAAAGGACCCCCATACCTCCTCTAGAAAGGTACCCTACACATCAGAGCTTCATTATTTCATACACATTGTATGTAGTGTCCCTCTAGGTGCCTCTCACCTAGTTGTATTATAGAAAATAGGGAGAGAGGAGAGGAGAGAGATCTGAGGAGGAGCCGGCCTGTCAGATTCTCCTCAACTTTGTACCTCGATGGATCTATCTCATCATTGAGTAACATCCAGGTTCTTTTATTGGAATTTTTAAGGTCTCTAGTTAATTAAATTCAGTCTTTACTTTATTTTACTCACGGGAACTCTGCTTGCATCGAGTGCTCTAGTCTTAATATCTAGATTAGAGTAGTAACTGTTAGCATAGATGTGGTGTCTAGGCTAGAGTTTACCTAAGTGTGCGCCCAATCCCATGCTTAGTTGTGGTAGCCCCAGAGGTGACAGCTCTTTCAGGCCTTTGTAATCCATCACATTCGGATTGGTGTTTCATAGAGCTTAGGCAGCCTTCCCCTGACTATTTTTCTCACCTCCTTCGATAGACAAAAAGGTACTGTTGCTCCAAAGTAAGTAAGTGAAGTAAGCCCGATCCTTAGTTATCTAGTTTAAGCCTTAAAAAAACCCTCTCTACCCAAAAAACACTTTTCTATTTTTATCCTTAGACGACCTTGATCTTTACTAGAACACTTCGTTTTCCCTGTGGATAAATACGATACTCTGGAATACTCCTAGGTGAAAGCTACTGCAGCGTCATGGGGTCGGAACCGCGGCAGGCATTGTTGTTTGAGTCGATGTGAGAGTACATGTGTCCGGTGGCTCGGGTGGACTTAAGAACACAAGAATCACAGAGAGGACGCAATGGTTTATCCTGGATCGGACCGATCGATACCCTACGCAGTGGCGGAGCTAGAGCAAAGTCAAGGGGGGTGCGCTAGCCTTGTGGGTGCATAGATTTTTATCGTATGGGTGCCTATGATGAAAAATTAAACATAATCACTGTTTTTCAGATTTTTCGTGGGTGCGGCCGCACCCACAACCATGAACATGGATCCACCCATGGCCCTATGTCCAGCAGTTGATGATCCTTATACTCAAGAGCATTCAAAATCGGGGGTTACAACATAGTGTACAGGAGGAAGAGTGAGATTTGGTAGGGGTTTAGTTCGGTGCTAATCCTGAGGTTGTCTCGCCACCGGTGGAGCCTTCCCCTTGTCGGAGAGGAGGAAGACAATGGGTGCGGTGGAGGAGCTCTCGGTGCCCCTTTCTCGGTTGCTCTGCTCTCGGTGCCGAGCAAGAGCGGATGGATGAGGAATGGAATGAACTGTCTGAGACTGTCTTCCCTGTAACACCCTGAATTTTCGTAATTTCTGCATTAGGATTTAAACACCCTAATAACCCCTTTCCCCTCATGCAAGATTTAAGGAAGTTTAATCTCCCGAGGTGCTCACGTTAAACAAATAAGAAACTGCCATATTTATTCTCTCTCTCTCTCCTTTCGTCTACCGTGAGCCAATCCTATAATTTAGAGGGACAATTGAGTGCCAATCTCTTCCACCGTCTACACCTTGTCCCAACAAACCATGGAAGGCTAATCATGAGGACTACGTGATTTGTGACAACGCTGCAACCAGGCCGCAGGGGAGATCCCAGGATTGACAAGTTTGACGTCCCCAATTCAGATCATCGTGCAGCAGGATTGCTCCGTACCTGTCAGGCAAGTAACCACACAGAAATCCTCTACTGTCTTCAGTAATTAGATTGGATCAAGACCGTTGTACTCGATAGATAGCCTTGGCTGCCATGCGTCACTTGGAACCAGGAATATATAAATATTTTGGTGAGTGTTTCTTGTTAACAATGGGTAGTGACGTACTTAGACTCTGATGGCAGATCAGGTTGTTCGTTTATATCAGATAAATGCGATGCTCAGTGTTTCAAAAATCTTGATCTGTGTGCATAGTTCTAATGGCTAGAAATCAACGTAGGTGTAATTGCCAAGAAAATCCAATAACTGCCGTGGTCACCTGGAATACCAAGAAAGCTTGAAGCAGAATTCTGGACATTAAAATTTATAAATCTATACCTTCTAGCATGTCATCTTATAGCTGAACCATATATCTAATTCTCAGATCCTACAGAAGAGTATAATTCCTTTAACAACTATTATCTTGACCTCTGAACTCGAGGCTTCAAATGTAAACTCTGTTTTATCAATTAGACAGTATGAGTTTCCTTTATGTATGTCTCATGTATATCTTCGCATATATCAGTATAACACCTCACACCCAGCATTGTACGGGGCCCCGTACATTCTCGTTGTTGGAACAAATTAACACCCTAACACAAGAATACGGTCAAGGTGGGTGCCTGACCATTCTCGTATCTCCTGGTATGCGGCTTATTCCTACAGTTCAGACTTGCTCCATGATCCTGTTAGCGATTATTTCTTTTGCATCCCAAGCATGGGATCGTAGCCACAATTGACGGTGGCTGCCTGGAACCCTTGATAACCTATTCTTGTCCCTTTGTTACAATATATCGTTTCTCTGTGTTGTTGGTATACTTGCTGAGATTATTCCGTCTCACACTTGTTTTTCTGTTCCAGGTAATAAGATTGTGCAGTAGAAGCATGAGCATGGATCATGGGTGGCACACATTTTACCAGCACTGTGTTTTGTCATTTGAGTAGGAGTCAACTATTTCTTTTCCTTTAAAGTGGACCGGTCCAGTGTGTTAAACATTTTATTTCCTCTTGCTTCCGCTTTTGACTGTTTTATGCGACCTTTGAAGATTATAATATGAAGAAACACTTGGACTTTCTTATTTGTTGTCTTTTAATTATTTGCAATGACGTTCCACGTGGTAGCGCATCTGTTACATGCGGGTTACTACAGTTGGTATCAAATCCTATACATATTGTTTTTTTAGAAAAAAAAAGTACTTCCTTTTGCACGTACACAGGGCTGTGGGTGCATTCATGGTCATGCTCTTGCTACTGTACTGTCGTATTACCATGTTCTAATCTAGAAGTTGTACTTGTGCCTATACTGATATCCTAACTTTCTAAAACCAACATTTCGAATCATTTCAATTCCTTTTTCTTTATATCCAGCATCTATATCCTTTCTTTATACCTTACATGCCATTTCAGTATGCCTCCTCTTAAGCGATCTAGTGCTCGTGTCCAGGAGAGGGAAAATCGCTAGAGGAATTCAAATGGTGACCCTGAGAGTAGCCTGCAGGGTGCAGCCCGTGGACGTGGTAACCGGAACGCTCGGAATAGAATTCCTTCCACAACAGCCACCGAGACCAATGCACCCTCAACTGAACCCTCAGCACCTGCAACTGGAGGTGATGTTGGTGTGATGATGGGTCAAGTACAGAACCTACTGTCTTTACTTCAAGCAACACTTCCGGTGCTTGTTTCTGGTCAGGGGGCAGGTGCTACTGCTGGTCAAGCTGCTGGTACCACAGCGACAACAAATTCTTGGGGCCAAGCAGGGGGGGCCATCCATGCAAGGAATGGCAGCACCTCCTCGTATGAGCATAAGAGAATGGCAGCAGCTCAATTTGAAGACTTAGTGGATCTGGAGGGGCAGTTGAAGCTGATGATTAGCTTCGCTACATAAATAAGAAATTTGAGACCATGGACTTGACTTCACAGGAGAAGGTCCTGTATGCCTCTCAACAACTCATGGGAGAGGCAGACTTGTGGTGGAGTGAGGTCCGTCGATCCCGTGGTCCTCTCGCTAGTGCACCTACATGGGAGGAGTTTACATCTGCCTTTGCAACAGAATATTACCCTTTCTCTTTGAGGCGGTCTAAAGAGTTTGAGCTGTAGCCCTTCATCAGAAGGAGGACCAGTTAGTGGAGCAATATGAGAAGGCTTTCCATGAGATATGTCGTTTCCTCCAAGATGTAAATCGTGATGAGCAAATGAAGGCTTGGCGCTTTATTGGAGGATTAAGAGAAGAAATACCCCATGTCCTTGCTGCACTTGACATTCATAGCTACAGGGAGGCTGTGGATAGAGCTAAGCAAATGGAGGTTCAGTTAAGACAGATTGCTACTCAGAAGTCAGATGGACATGGGAGAAAGAGGTTTGTTCTTTTTACCGTTGAATTTCCATCACAATTCTTGATACGTTTCCATCCTTTGCTTGTTCTTTCCTCATTAAATTTTTCTTTCCAAGGTCTTTCCCCTCTGAGGATAAACTCGAATCAGGTATGAATCCTAAAAAGTCTCGGTTTCAAGGAAAGGCCAAGTCATCTTTCAACTCTGCTCGCCATGCAAACCAGGGAAACTATACTTCCTCTCAAGGAACCTCAAAAAGAAAGCTTGTGTGCTATAAATGTGGTGAAGAGCAAAAAGGAAACTGTCGGGGTTATAACCCCGGGTGTCTCAAGGCATCGATTAGTTAGCAGGCCGAGCGGCCCACAATATGTCAACCAGCAAGAGCTTGAACGACCGAGGCCCAGCTGATCCAAGAAAATTAGTCCAAGCGCAAAGGCGGGGGCCAGCCACGACCCCTTCATCAGACTTAACCGCACAGCGTACGAGACGCGCACGACCTCTCCACTGTCCCAACCCTTGGGAAGAACGAGGAGAGGTCAAGCGTAGCCAGGCACGCCTGTTCTGATAAGGGTAGACATGCCACTCTAACCCCGGAAGGACCAAGGGGACAACGGTCACCTCGGTCTGGTCAGACGCCATCCCTGTGCCATGTAGCTCAGACAAAACAAGACCGCCCAAGGCGGTGACGACTGGTATGATAACCACCGGCCAAATATGGCCCGACAAGATGCATGTACGATCCAGCGTACTATGGGATGGGATCCACGACGAGGGTCATGACTTAGAGGCCAACCAGACTAGCGAGAGCCACTACCCCAACTATCAGGATCACGGCCCTTAGCTCCACAAGCTAGCCCAGTGATCGATGACCTAGAGGCGGGTACCAACTCCTATACAACACCCCAAGAAACTAGGAGGCAATGACAAAGACCATGGCGGAGACCATGTCGCACAGGACGGCTGGTGAACCTCCACCGTGCCTACAGTGCCGCCACGGTAGGCACAATAGCACCACGCCACAACATGCCACGACGTGGACACAGGACCGTGATGACAACCACACCCGGACATGCACCACAAGACGGCGTAGCTTGCAAGCCAAGTTAGCTTGGACCTCCCTCAGGCTCACAACCCTTCGGTCAAGAAAACTTCCTTCTCTGTACACGCCCTGGCCCCAAACTCTATATAAGGACAGCTAGGGCACCATCTTCTGACTTCCTCTACCATTTTTACTCATTCTCCATCATAGTAGGGCGCCTGGAGCTTCTCTTCAGGCAGTCCATCTCCTAGCTCTAGCTCTCCAACCTCTTCCACCATTTTTGCACCCCTCATTGTAAGAACTACAGAGCATTCAAGCGAGGAACACGCACTCGATCATTTCTGAGACTAGACGTAGGCCTCTAGCCTAAACTAGTATAAATCCTCATGTCTTTTGGATGCTATCATCGTTTTCCTAGAGAAGCGCGGCAATCGTATAAATTTACTAGTCTAGTTTACAAAACACGGACAGTTGGCGCGCCAGGTAGGGGACAGTTCTACACTCTCAATTGTTGAGAAGGAAACAATGGCTCTTCGCACCATTGGTGGACACGCTGGTGGAATGGCCCACGGTGGCCACATCTGTTGTGAAAACTACTAGTTCACCGGCATTGGAGGGCCAGCGCCCCATGTCCACCTTTAGCTGCAGTTCGAACCTCTGTTCCGGAGTCCATCTACATAGGGGGCCCATACCCCCACTCATCGCTGACCTTGGCCAGGTCTTCCATCTAGGAAGCCAGAAGTCCATGGCTCGCGATGAACTCACTTAGGGAATGGCCCCAACTGGGCACATCCTTTTGGGAAACCACGAGGTTACCCATATCAATAGGTCAGTGCCCATCACCAGCTTCAACCCTATCCAGGCCAACCATGTGGGAAGCCTGGGTTCAGCGACAGAACCACACCCCGAGCAGCATCTCCGCAATAAGCGAAGAGCAGTGTGTCAGGGCACGCACGAACGATGAAATTACCCCCCTCCACACGGCGACACCGTTAGTGGTCAGGTGGCTACCCGGCGCCATGCCTCGAAAGGCCAAGCTCAGAATCAGAACCCAGCCCTGGTTGGTCGACAAACCACCCATCACGCCTCAGTAGACTATCAGCTGTCACTTGGAGGCATGTGCATCCCGAGGAAGCAGGCTCCTTGAGCACACTGCATGCCGCATCGAGCGGACCAAACCAGGTTGCATTTAGACCCCACTTCCGTAGCGACAGGTCACGCTAGCTCCTCGTTGAGAGCGGCAACCGCACCCAAAGGTGGGGACGCGATGACCACGACATCAGAGCGCACGAGCCCTCTCGACCATAAGCCACAACGGGCCAAACTCGAAGAAGTCACCCTCGGGGGATCGTAGGCCCGCCGAGGATGTCAAGCCAGTAAAGGTCAACCCAAAGCCAGCCGAAGGAGCGATCCACACCGACTGCAGCCATTCCAAGCATTAAAGAAACGTCCTCACAAGCTCGTGGCTCGGAGATCGCAGTGGCTTCGTCATGAGTAGATGCTCGGGGCCTCGTCACGCCACGAGCAGCGACAGCCAGTTTCACAACAGCTTCTGGTACATCGGTCAGTCACATCCACTTTGACCTTAGCCTCCCTACCTAAGCACGTGCACATACATATACAAGCCCGCCAATAGTTGTGGAATCCTCGAACTGGCCCATAGAGCAAACTAGATAGCACGATGCCCATACATTTTGTCCCGGTAGTACTTAACTCCTGAGTGAGTCGATCCAACGCGTGCTAGCAACCGGGCACCACTCATTCACGGGGACTACATACATTGTTACCTACATGTGATCCAAGGCGTAGCACATCTTATCATCGTCCTAGTGATCGATTTGTCCTTGAGTTCTTTTTTATCGTGCCTCAAGCCATGATGAACCGGTAACCCGATTCTTGATTCCCCGCTCGCACCAAAAAAGGTCACCCCGTCCAAGCCTCATGGACCAGCTCCTAGGCAAGGATAGGCACTCGTGCACGGGTTTGAAAGGAAATGGAGAGCTCATTTGCTCTAAGAGGCAAGGAACAAAAGGAAAATAAAGCTTTAGCCGCTCGCTCGCTCTCTCCTTCCATCACATAGGATCTATAGCTCTCCCCCGATATCTTGCCTCATGATCGGGTCACACACCTTTTAGCCCCGTAGGCCAATCCCTAGGCCAAAATGCATACCCACATGCATAGGATCAAGGGGGATCGCGTACATTCCTAACCTAAACTAGAAGAGAAGCGAGGAAACAGCAAAATGACAAAGCAAATACGCCGATCGAACACCGTACGTACACAAAATCCATAACATGTTCACCGCAGCAAGGACAGCCATATAACATAAGATCCTTACACAAGGATCATCACGCACCGAAAGCCTAGAACCAATGTCGTATGAAAGTGACTGGCACTTCACTCCCGCTCCACGAGTGACAACACCACCCACCACAAGGTTATCGCCGAATGACCTCCCCGGTGTGTGACCTGGGGTAATGTTGATTTTGACGCAGCCATAGCGCGGGCACCTCGATGCCACAATATGCCACCAGTTCATGCACGATAGAGGACCACACGAAGTTGAACTACTAGAACCAAACCGAGGCAAGGCTATGCGCCCGTTTGAAAGCAAGAAAAGGAGAACGCCCGTGCAATCCAAAGGAAAACGAAGAAGGGCGCGATGCCGCAAAATCTACCTTATAGACATCTAGGTCAAGAAAAGGGAGTTGTGCTGAGCCAGACACCATGGGTCAATCCATGGGCGGCGCTACGTGGCTACAACAGTCGAATGACTAGACCAATGGCGGTCACGGCAAGACGGCGGTACTCAAGAGAATCAAAAATCATGGAACACGGGCCGAAAGGAACTATTTTCACTTAGAATTATTAAAGACTCTGAGAACACCTCAGGTCTCTTAGCCGCCACTGTGGAGGATCTCCTCCACATCCACGACGGTGACAATAGCGTCTGCAGCGGTGGTGAAATCAGTGACCAGCTCAGCCTGCTCTTCTATCCGGACATGCCCTAGGAACCCAGGCGCCACTCGATGGATGTTCACCCTAGTCCACAGCTGCATGGCGGCAAGGGCGATGTTGGCCCCTTGTCGTATCCCTACAACCACCACGCGCTCATGATCCTCCGCTACAATAAAACCCCAGAGGTGAGCCACCTCTTCTTCATGGCGAGAAAACGCCAGCCGCTCCTCCAATGCTGGCAACGAGATGACACGAAGGTCAGAGTCTATAGACATCCATCCGGACGTCAAGATGAGGGAAACCCTTACCTACAATGTGGGCCTGGGCGTCGGCGGTCGCCGCTTGTGCGGCGACGAACTCACCCTCTGAGGCAGCGAGAGCAACCTTAGCAGCATCAAGGTCGAACTCCAGCCACCTCGCCTCGTGGACAGCCATAGAAAACTGCCGGTGAACTTCATCCGCCTTGCGGATGAGATGGCAAAACTCTCGATGGCCGCCCAGAGACGATGAAGATGAACTCAACCCCACCACCGACGGGGCCCCGGCCGGGGCAACGCCAGCAGTGCCTCCTAAAGCGGCATGGGAGATAGCCTTGAGGAGTGCTCATGGTCAACTCAGGTCAGCATCAAACTCAAAACATCATTTAAACACTCACCCTTATTTGCAAAGCAAAACTCAGAGACGTAGTGGCGGACCACCAGCCTCTAGAACATCTTCCCATGGATACTTGTCGTGATCCATCTTGTCGGCTGGGAAAGGAAGCGACGGGCACACGAAGGCAAGAGGGAAGAAGCGATGGGGCAAACGCCGAAGAACAAGATGAATCCCCCCGCCACGCTGGATCTCCTGATTTATAGCCACAAGAACTAGTCATGATGGATACCTTAGGCGCATGCGTATTTAGTTTTAGTTACTAACCACCATGGAAATCACACAAAGCAGGTGAAGCCATTAGAGGGAAGGCAGAGCGATGGTCGCCTAAGCAGTGGCATGAACCAAGTAAGCTGCACACATCCCTGCTCTTTCCATATCATTTTGACTTGTGCGATCGCGTTCCACGGTGCACGACTGCTTGTGAGTGGGTGCCATTATGCCATGATATGACCAGAGAGGCCGACCGCCTGCCCAAAATCGTGCGTAGAACAACCCGCCGTGACCATGACCCTACGTCATACCTAGGAAAACCTCTCTTAGGCTGGTCCTTAGAAGGGTTCGAGGCCACAAAAGGGATAGGGGCAAGGAGGAGATGGGCCCCTATGGCTCTAATCAGGAGCCACACGACCATCTCTCCCTATGTTCAAGTCGTCCGCTTCGAAGTCTCCCGGGTTGACCCCCTCTGGGGGGAGGCATCTTGCCCCCTGGCTACGACGGAGGTGGTTGGGGACTGACAGGATTGACGGCCGATGATTTATGGGATGTCTCTCGATGAGGCACAGCTGAACTCCACATTGACTGGGGAGGATATCAGGCCCCGCTTGGACTACCCGTCGACCCTGATGAGGCACACCACTCCGACCGCGTGGTTACGGTGGACATGCCTCTCCCCACATGGTGTGAAACCAAACCTACCTGTAACAAGGCAACACGACCTCTCGAGGTCGGCAAGGACATCAGGGAAGAACGGAGTTGGGCCTCTATGACCTTGTAAGAAGTCAGGGCCAAGCTTCGACCGACTCCTCCCTACGCCCTAGGTCTCCGACCTAAGGCCTACTCCGGAGACTCACAAACCGTCAGAGGTCTACGACCTCTCCAGGAGAGATCGACGAAGCAAATGGCCAAGGTACCACAACAGAGTCTTACCCACGAAGCGATGTGGGACCCAAAGCATGATTGGGGTAGAACCACCCAAATTATATGGCCCACATGCACCTATCATTGTCCTAAAGACCTCTGACTACTGCCAATGAGAGCCAGATAACTTTGGTAGTCTATCGGGTGTCCTCGGTGAACCCCAAATCATCCACATTTTACAACTCATACAGGATCAACATGGAGTTACCACAAGACATTTGGTACAGAAATAACTTACATCAGAGTGTGCAAGACTTATAACATTAGTCTATAAAACATGTTCAAGTCAAATCTTAACTTAATTTCAAAAGGTGAGTATAATTGCGAAAGCAACTTAGGTCAAGCATCTAAGGTAGAGGAGATAGCCAGATCATGTTGAGCCCACCGGCACGACCTCAATTAGCAGCACTAGTCAGAACCTGCAACAGGGGTTAACAAACCCTGAGTACTTGAGGGTACCCAACAAGTCTTACCCGACCAAAAGAAAAGACTCCAAGGGCACGTAGGTTTAAAGGAAAGTTTGAAGCAAGAAATAACTATTGCATAAAAGTTTACTACAGATGGATCCTTACTTTTAATGTTTTAGCTTTTGTATTAAGTTATTATGGTATCCAGTTTGCACCAGATCTAAATCAATCACTTCTTTAATCAGCTCCTCTCATCTTCATCTCTTATCCACAAGTAACCATGTTCCATTGATTAACTACGGTGCAGGGTAGAGGATCGAGTCTCCATAACCGAGGAGCATGATGATTCAAATCGATTAGGCCCAACTAGGGTTTCCTTACCACATGACATATGCAAGTCTAGGCCTAGACCTAAACCTACATATATCAATCTTCACTTGGATCTTTGTTGGCATTTCTTAGCGCAATCACCAAGTGTGGAGGTTTTAAGTCCATCCTCGGCAACAGCGCCAGAAATGTTTGTTGGTATTTCTTAACACCATCACTAAGATTGAGTTAACCTTAGTGATGCCTCCAAGAAACACGAACTATGATAGTTCTTAACTATTACAGAAAATATCCGCAAGCGCATGGATCTATCGTTGTAACATTTCACCCGGAGGTATTCGGGGTATCGTTATTTATTTTTTTCCAAAGGATGGCAAGGTGTAAAGAGTCTAGCATGAGCATGAACAAGATTACATACTTGCGTAGTGGACCATAGTTCTTGGCAGGGGTAGAAATGGTATTTTAAGGATAGTGGACACACATCTGGGCCAACCTCAAGGATAAAAGGAAAACAAAAAATAAAAGAATGTTCCTAAGCGGAGCCGGCATGTTCTAATATAACCGTGCAAAGAACAGTTAATGATCATACAAATTATATGACTAGAGTTAGAACTAAGTGTAAGATGGTCAGGGAGATCTCCAATCACTGGTCTGCTAGCAAGTGCGAGAGACTTTAAAACTCCTACACAATACCTGAACGTGGGGAATTACAAGGGATGGATAAGGCTATCACCACCTGTTGCCTACCCCTCTGTTGGGAGGCACCATCATATTCGAAGGGTCCCGTGCACCTGAGCACCACACCCATATACAAAGAAACTACCCATATCCCCCTAGGACTCTAACCCTATGGATCGACATGCATAGGACATGGGAAAACCCAAAGGAACGACAAACCACCACCTCAACCTAGCTCTACTTCTACTCATACAAATCATATGAATGGTTAAGCACAAAGTTGAACATGTTAAGGTCATAACACACAAACTATATACTTGTTCATGTATCATGATTATGACAAGACAACTATACTCTAGTTCATATGCATTACTATATTGATAATATGAGAACAAGACTATAGAAGAACTCTTCATAGTATTCATACCAAAGTTGCTCTTCTTCCAAGGAGCCAAGCCCTCCTTGATAGCTCTTGCTAGCTCCAAAATAGTACTACTAAGAACTAAAGATTACAAGTAGAGAGGTGAGGTGTGTAGCTCCAAATGAAGTGTGTGTTGAAAGGTGAGACTACCCCTCTACTTATACTAGCTAGAGGTCGATTTAGGGGGAGATAAATTAGGAAACTAGCCTAAACCAACCCCAAGCATCATTAATGCACCGCTTGTGCAAGGTGGGGCCAGGAGGAGGCGGGGGCGGTGCGACCGCACCCCTGGTGCGACCGCACCAGGGCCGGCCCTCCTTAGCACTGCCTTTGCGCTGCGGGCTGCTTGCTGGGCCTGGATCGCTTCCTCGGTCGTGCTCAGCCCAGATTGTGCACGAAGATGGGCTTTTGCTTGGCTGTTTGTTGTAGAATCTGCATTACGCTTTCTGGTTTTGCGCCTTTTGCTTATTTTCCACTTGTATTCAAATACTTGTCCTACAAAACATGATTTCTCCAATACAAGTGGAACTAGGTTAATAGTAAAGGCATATGTATCAAAAGATTGTTTATTTCTCCCGTTTTGGACTTTAATTGGCGGTCGGATTTGATCGATAGTGACCGCCAACAAATCCCCCAAGCTTAACCTTTTCTCGTCCCAAGAAAATAGCTAAGTACTTGGTTGTTGATCTAGAGTTGCTTCTATGCTGAATATATTTCATAAGTGCCATGCCTATAACAAAGTATTCTTCCTTAATTCAAATAAGTTGGCATTTTTATCCACCCTTTACCTTGATCCCTGTGGGGCGTATAGCTTCTCCAAGTTCTTAGGTGGTTTGCAAGATAGAACGGTTATAACAGAATCACCAATCATTCATTCCTTGATCAACCATCTATCCGGAGGTTTTATGAATTTTGCAAAACAAATGTAAGTTCCTCAAATGATTCTCTCGATTGCTCAATGTATATGAAACCTCACCAAGGCATTTCGTATTGTGCCTTCTTTTTCATATCCTACCACTAATGGCTTTTGAGTGGAGTTTTGGGTAGGTATGAAAATGGGGCATACTTGTATCACATATTTTGCTAACTCAAAAACCGGACCTCAAGGAGATGCAAGTCATACACTTTGATCAAGACATGCAACTGTATGGAATTTTTATAATGTCCTAATTTTAAATATTTTTTTGGTACTCCTTTGATTCATGAATCTCTCTCTTTTGGATGAATGCCTTTTATTTGAAAGTATGGGCTATCTTTATTTCTTTCTTTCCTTTTTCTTTTCTTTTCTTCATGCTCTTACGCATGCATTTTTTTTCTTTTTTTTAGCATAGCCCATACTATTCTTTTTGGCACGTGAAATTTTTGAGAGAGAGACATGATAAATGAATGGAGTAATTATTTAGTGGACGGAAAAAACATGTTTTTGCGTAACTCTCAGTGTAAGAGTCAGCAGTTTATTTGTGGGTGTATGTGTGTCTTGATCATGGGTGCATGACGAGAATCTCAACAATGGTCACAATAATTTGACAAAGCTCAATGCTCAAACATGTAGCATATGACTAAGGTTTGAATTTGAATCATGATATATGGCCTTGGTAGGTATTCATAATCATTGAGAAACTTTTTATTTTAGCATTTTTTAAAATGAAATATCCGGATGTCAAGTTTCTCTTAGAACAAGGTCATAGCAAATTCTATTTGTACCATATCATACCTCGCAATAACTTAGAAAAGGAGCAAGCATTTGCAATCCACAAGTTTTCAAGTTTTTAGGATGAGACATTTTTAGCCAACAAACTTAAATTTTGAGGAATACTAAGTTACAGCCTAGGCATAGATGAATTATAGACAGAGCAAATATTCATCATTTCAACATATGAAAAACTAAACATTCCTTAAACACATATGAGAGTGGAATTTGTATTTTTGTTTTTATCATATTTTATTTTTTTGATATTGTTAATTTTTAGATTTTTTTTAGATGCTAATAAATAAATGCAGAAAATAAATGTGAAAATTTAAAAATGTGAGAAATAAAAGATACAAGTTACCTCTGCGGGGGCCCTCCCCTAAGCTAGCTCATGGCCTATGATCTGAGATTGCTTGGTGTTGACTCCGAGGTAGCTTTATTACATTTATTGCATATGGTTTTATTTATACTTTTTTATACATTTTGTTTATCCCGCCCATGTCTATACTCAGTTGTTTTGGTTCAATGATCAAACTAGACATAAAGTTTAATTTGAACAAGGTAGGCTAATCAACCTAAGCACAATGCTTAATTTGAAAAGCCTATGAAAGTATGATCGCTAAAAATCATACTCCATGCCATAACATGCTTGCAAAGATCGTGGAAGGATAAACAAGATGTATTCAGAGGTAAAGAAAGGTGAACTAATCTACACTATTATTTTTCTTTTAGTATGTATAGTCTATAGTCTATTATATAGAAATTTTAGGAAAATTATAACCGTAAAGGATAACTACCGATTTACCTTCGGTAAGGGCTCACCGTTTAAAGTCCAATAAGCAAGACTCTTCTCCTTTCATTTCTTACTTGATGAAGGTACATCGCAAGACTCTTCTCCTTTCATTTCTTACTTGATGAAGGTACATCCGTGCCCGGAGAAGTGGACGTGGATGACTACACTTTCTTTGGTCTCCACACCATTTTGTTTGATCTGGGTGGTGTGGAGGTGGACTTCGGAGCTTCTTCCTTTTGTTTCCACACCTTTTTGTCCTTTTTAGGTGGTGTGGGAACAACCTTTGGAGTTTCTTCTTTTTGTTTTAGACTGTTCTTTTTCTGCTCTGGCCTCTTTTTATTTTCTTTGTTGTTCTTGACGAGGCTGTCCATCAGTTGAGGTTGTATCTCAACCTCCTTTATGCCTTGTGGGTTCGGCCCGTACTTGATTTGGATCATGGAGCACTGCTCCTGCCTGGGCTGAAAGTCAAACTTTTCTTCTTTGCCATTGATGTTGAAGAGGATTAATCCGGCTCCAACATCAATCTGAGATCCTACGGTGCTTAGGAAGGGTCACCCAAGGATGAGGGATGACTCTTTTCTTGTCTCCATTCTAGCACCATGAAGTTGATGGGGACGAAGTAACCCTGGATTTTCACCGGGATATCTTCGGCAATCCCTATCAGATAGCAGACCTTGGAATCGGCCAGCTGGAGCATCATCGACGTAAGTCCAAGGTGGGTGAAGTTCATCTTGTCAAAGACGGTCTTGGGCATAACTCTCACGCTTGCCCCTAGATCTCACAAGGCATGATCGAATTGTTGGGTGCCAATGGAGCATGTGATGGTAGGGCACCCAAGGTCTTTCTTTTTCTCAGGTAGATGGTTGAGTATAGCTGCGCTACACTCTTCCGTCAGCTTTACGACCTCCGTGGATGGCAAAGGTCATTTGTTGTTGATGATGTCTTTGATGTACTTTGCGTAGGAAGGTACATGTAAGATGTCCATTAATGGGACGCTCACATGTATCTTCTCTATCATCTCAACAAAGTGAGCAAATTGTTCGTTCATGGCTTGCTTTCTCTTCCTTGTCGGAAATGGCAAGTAGCTAGTGTCGACAAAGTCTTGTGGTGCCGTTTCCTCTTCTTCTTGATCTTTTTGTGATTTTGTTGAAGAAGATCCCTCCTCCTATTGCCCTTGTGCTTTCCTTGCTTTATTGTTAGGGTTTGGTGGGTCATGAGTGGACTTACCACCTCTTGTGGTCACTGCATTAACTTTTTCAAGAGAGTTCTCAGGTTGCCCCGGGATCTTCCCTTTATTATTAGTAGGAACAGTAGCAACAATTTGAGCTAATTGTGTTTCTATCATTTTATTAAAGCTCAATTGATTTTTAACAGCGGAAGATAAATCTTCAAGTTTTGAATTTATATTTTCAATCATTTTATCATGAAACATAAGCCTTTTAGTAAGGTTTTCATTTATTTTTGCCTGGCCTAAAACTAGGTCTTTCAAGGAAGGATGATTCAAATTGTAATTTGAGTTCAAGTTTGAATTACCTCCTTGTGGGCGGGACTGATTGTTCCACCTGTTATCGTTACCTTGTCAGAACCCGTTGTTGATATATGATGCTTCTTCACAAATCTTGGGGCAGTCATTCCCTGAGTGTCTGACTTCCCAACAGACCTCACGTGTCATGTGAGAATCCATGGCCTAGACAGTGCTTTTCATGGCTTCTTTGTCAGCAGCACGCTCGTCCAGTCTTTTCAACAATAGATCCATTTTTATGGCAAGCATATCCGCCTCGTTCACAGTATGCATGCCTTTCTGTTGTTTTCGTTCCTCCCCCCTGCTTTGATTGGCCACCATTTTCTCGATGAGAGCCTTAGCTCCATCGATGGTCAGGCAAAGGAATGCTCCTCCAGTAGTGGCATCCACGTGCCCCTTCGACATGGGCATAAGCCCCTCATAGAAGTTTTGGAGCACGAGCTAGTTTTCCATCCCGTGGTATGGGCAGGCTTGGGTGTAATCCTACATCCTCTCCCACACCTCGGGGATGGACTCCATTGAAGTATGCTGGAAATTCGAAATTTTCCCCCTCAGGGCATTGGTTTTGCCCATGGGGAAAACTTCATGAGGAATGCTGCGGAACATTTGTCCCACGTACTGACCGCTTCCTTCTCTTTGTAGAACCATTATTTCGCCTTTCCTGTGAGGGAGAAGGGAAACAGACAGAGCCTGATGCTGGCTGGTGTGACGTCTTTGATGACGATGGTGTCGCACTGCTCTAGGAAGTGTTGCAAGTGTGCACTTGCGTCCTCACTTGGCAAACAACAGAATTGGTTTGCCTACACCATTGTGATTAGGCCAGTACGTAGCTCAAAGTTTCTAGCTCCCGTGTTGATAGCTGGCCCAACGGGCATGTTGGCAATAGCGAGGGTGGAGTAGTCGCAGAGTGTCTTGGCCATAGCGGTAGTAGTGGATGGTGCGGGGGTGACTAGTTCACATGTCGGTAGAGTAGTGGAGGAAGGGGTACGAGACCTGTTCTTCCTTTGGAGCGCCTCCGGATTATCGGTGTAGTTTTCCGGCAGATTGTAACCGGTCATACACTATCCTGTTTTCATCCACAACAGGAAGAAAACAAGAAGAATTAGCCTATGCTCATGATCATGTCCTACTAGATTCTTTAACCTATGCCCTCCTCGGTAACGGCGCCAGAAATGCTTGTTGGCATTTCTTAGCGCAATCACCAAGTGTGGATGTTTTAATTCCATCTTCGGCAATGGCGCTAGAAATGCATGTTGGCATTTCTTAACACCATCACTAAGATTGAGTTTACCTTAGCGACGCCGCCAAGAAACACCAACTACGATAGTTCTTAACTATTACAAAAAATATCCGCAAGCACATGGATTTATCGTTGTAGCATTTGACCTGGAAGTATTCAGGGTATTGTTATTTATATTTTCCCAAAGGATGGCAAGGTGTAAAGAGTCTAGCATGAGTATGAACAAGATTACATACTTGCATAGTGGACCATAGTTCATGACAGGGGTAGAAATGGTATTTCAACGACAGTGGACACACATCTGGGCCAACCTCAAGGATAAAAGGAAAACAAAGAATAAAAGAATATTCCTAAGCGGAGCCGGCATGTTCTAATATAGCCGTGCAAAGAACAGTTAATGATCATACAAACTATATGACTAGAGTTAGAACTAAGTGTAAGATGGATGGGGACATCTCCGAGCATGGGTCTGCCAGCAAGCGCGAGAGACTTTAAAACTCATACACAATACCCGAATGTGGGGGATTACAAGGGATGGATAGGGCTGTCACCACCTGCCGCCTACCCCATAGCCAGGAGGCACCGTCATATCCGAAGGTTCCCATGCACCTGAGCACCATGCCCATGTATAAAGAAACTACCCATATCCCCCGGGACTCTGACCCTACGGATCGACAAGCATAGGACATGGGCAAACCTGAAGGAACGACGAACCACCACCTTAGCCTAGCTCTACTTCTAATCATACAAATCATATGAATGGTTAAGCATAAAGTTGAACATGTTAAGGTCATAACACACAAACTATATGCTAGTTCATGTATCATGATTATAACAAGACAACTATACTCTAGTTCATATGCATTACTATATTCATAATATGAGAACAAGACTATGGAAGAACTCTTCATAGTATTCATAGCAAAGTTGCTCTTTTTCCAAGGAGCCAAGCCCTCCTTGATAGCTCTTGCTTGCTCCAAACTACTACTACTAAGAACTAAAGATTACAAGTAGAGAGGTGAGGTGTGTAGCTCCAAATGATGTGTGTGTTGAAAGGTGAGACTACCCCTCTACTTATACTAGCTAGAGGTCAGTTTAGGGGGAGATAAATTAGGAAACTAGCCTAAACCGACCCCAAGCGTCATTAATCCACTGCCTATGTAAGGTGGGGCTAGGAGGAGGTAGGGGCGGTGTGGTCACACCTAGGCCGGCCCTCCTCACCACCGCTTTCACGCTATGGGTTGTTTGCTAGGCCTGGATCGCTTCCTCGGTGGTGCTCGGCCTAGATTGTGCACAAAGGTGGGCTTTTGCTTGGCTCTTTGTTGTAGAATCCGCATTACGCTTTCTGGTTTTGTGTCTTTTGCTTATTTTCCACTTGTAATTAAATACTTGCCTGCAAAAAAATAATTTCTCCAATACATGTGAAACTAGGTCAATAGTAAAGGCATATGTGTCAAAAGATCATTTATTTCTCCCATTTTGGACTTTAACTGGAAGTCTCATTTGATCGATAGTGACCGCCAACAATCTTCCAAAACATGAATGGGTCCAGCGCTACAAGACATGTTCAAGTCTAATCTTAACATAAGTTCAAAAGGTGAGTATAATTGCGGAAGCAACTTAGGTCAATTATCTAAGGTAGAGGAGACAGCCAGATCATGTTGAGCCCACCGGCATGACCTCAATTAGCAGCACTAGTCAAAACCTGCAATAGGGGTTAACAAACCCTGAGTACTTGAGGGTACTCAATAAGTCTTACCCGACCAAAAGAAAAGACTCCAAGGGCATGCAGGTTTAAAGGAAAGTTTGAAGCAAGAAATAACTTTTGCAGAAAAGCTTACTATAGATGGATCCTTACTTTCAATGTTTTTGCTTTTGTATTAAGTCATTATGGTATCCAGTTTGCACCTGATCTAAATCAATTACTTCTTTAATCAGCTCATCTCATCTTCATCTCTTATCCACAAGTAACCATGTTCCATTGATTAACTACGGTGCAGGGCAGAGGATCGAGTCTCCATAACCGAGGAGCACGATGATTCGAATCAATTAGGCCCAACTGGGGTTTCCTTACCACATGACATATGCAGGTCTAGGCCCAGACCTGAACCTACATATATCAACCCTCACTCAGATCCTCCGAAACATGAACAGGTCCAGCGCTACCCAAGAGCACAATACTCCACCTCCCTACGCCACTTCTGGCAGATTCACACGATGTGTACACGCTACTGTCGCCATCTCTCCACTCCCAGTGTATAGTTGGCCTTCCACATAATGGAATAGCCGAGGTATCCGGCTTACCGGAGTATGCGGCTAGTACTGCAAAGTCTCAAACACATACAAGCCTATAACGAATGGTCCTTAATCGACACAGGCAGAACAGACATCACTAGGTGAACCTGTCTGCCCAACTTATCTTAACAACCTGTCCTGCTAGGTCTCAATTTAAACATTATTATCATCATGGTATTCTCACGACCCAGAAACAGAGCCGAGAAGAACAAGGTACAATCTATTTTCTACGAACAATGAAACCATCATTCGACTTCTATTCGAAGTCTAAGCATTACTAAGCATAGAGGTAACGACCTATTCATACTAGCAGGGTATAACTAAGGATACCTAATTATCAAGGTAAACATACAGCAACAGTATTTGACCAACTCCTAATTGCTTAATGCACATCTCACAAGACTTAAAGTGTAATAAAGATTTGTAAATACTAGAGATGGGTTTATGCTTTGGGGCTTGCCTGCGTTGTAGAGAAGGTTAGTTCCACAAAGGATCTAGAAACTAAACTTGACACCAACACCACGTTGGATGGACCTTCTCCAAAACTTCATCAATGCGAGCCTTCTCACTCTCGTATACTACACGTAATAAAATGATGCTTTGCTTAATATGAGGGAATGCATGACATGATGCATGATGAGAGATACACATATGTATAACAAAACTTAACTAATCTAAGAAAGTTGAGTACAACTTTCCTTCGCGGTACAACTAGGGTTACGCTTAACAAAGCATTTTGATTTATTTAACTAATGAGTTTAATTAGTTGTTATCATGGAAGCAACACTTATTATATTATACTAGCCAAGCAAGATATGGTATTTAACTAACATTACACCAAGTTCAATCATGAGGGCAAGCAAGGATCATCACATGACCTAATCACATGCACTTACTAACTAGCCATTTGAGTAGACTAATTTATTTATTAACTAACAGGTTAATTATTTATCTATCATGAAAGGATTAACTTAGCATGGACCAGCAGGAAGTGATTAACATTTTCCTTAACTCATGATCATTATAAAGAATTATAAAACTGAACACTTAATTAAACTATTTTATTTATTATATATCAAGTTAATTCAAAACATATCAAGCAAGTAATTCCATTGCCTAGGAACAATAGGGGTTTGGGTGTTCCAAGGTCCACAATCAATGTATAAAACACACCCAAGTCATTTAAGGATTTTTCTAAATCATTTTAGCATTTATTAATTAAAGAAAAGGCATTTAAACACACTTAAATTAATTAACCAAGTAAACTAACTCAAAATAGTACCAAACTTTTTGTGAATGTAGATATAAGCACACAATAGTTACACAAAAAGTTTCAGCATAACAGGATTAATATTTTTGTCTATAAAAAGCATGCAAGGTCCATTTAATTAAAAGAGGTAATTTTTAAGCATATCAAAACTACTGAAAATGACCAACTAATATTTTTCACGGATAGAGCATCTCATAACAAGGCTACACAAAAAAATTCATAATTTTCTCCTACTCCAATAATTAGTTATGAATTTTACAAAATTCAACACATTTAATATTTTCTGAAAACAAAGACCGGATGGAAAACATTTCTCACCTGCACCCCTGCCAGCCACTGTGGCTGACAAGTGGGACCGGGTCAACGGCGGCGCGTAGCTGCGCTGACTACGGCGGTGCTGCCCTTTGACCGGCGGGTGCACGTCGCCGCCGAGGACTTCGGCAATGGGACTCGCCCCGGTGAGTTCCCTCTCCCTCGCGCACACCCTCCGAGCACCAGACAAGCATCTAAAGCACTACGGTGAGCACAACGGTGACTATGGCGGCACGACAGCACTTTGGTAGGGTAGATATCATCCACAACGAGGCCACCGGTTATGGCTAAACCACAAACGCACTCACGGTTGCCATGCGGAGCTATCTACGCTATCGGTTGAACCGGTTAGGGTTAGGTGCGCGCGCAGCCGTAGCCATGGTGGATGGCGGTCTGGCGACTCCGGCATGGTAGAGGTAACACAAAGGGCATGGTTAGCTCCATAAGCTCACCACGAGCATGTTCGACTAGATGGTTGAGGTAGCAAGGCTCAGCAGCACGCACCACGTCGTCAGGGCGTCCTAACAAGGCCGAACGTAACGACCACCTACCGCATTGAATGCACCAACCCGTGAGGGGTCGAGCGACGAATCTCGAATAAGCCACGACTATGAACCCGTGCACGAATACACACGCATCTCAGCGCTTTGACGATCACTTGGTGACCGCAAAAACGCTCGGGGGCTACTGTCGGGGTTATAACCCCGGGGTGTCTCAAGGCATCGATTAGTTAGCAGGCCGAGCGGCCTATGATACGTCAACCAGCAAGAGCTCGAATGACCGAGGCCTAGTTGATCCAAGAAAACCAGGCCAAGCGCTAAGGCAGGTCCGGTCATGACTCCTTCATCAGACTTAGCCGCACAGCATACGAGAAGCGCATGATCTCTCCATCGTCCCGACCCCTAGGAAGAACGGGGAGAGCTCGAGCGTAGCCAGGCATGCTTGTTCTGACAAGGGTAGGCATGTCATTCTGACCCTGCAAGGACCAAGGGTATAGCGGTCACCTCGGTCTGGCCAGACGCCATGCCTACGCCACATAGCTCAAACAAGACAACACCGCCCAAGGCGGTGATGACTGGTACAATAACCATAGGCCAAATATGGCCCAACAAGATGCATGTACGATCCTACCTACTACGGGATGAGATCTACGATGAGGAGCTCTCGGTGCCCCTCTCTCGGTTGCTCTGCTCTCGGTACCGAGCAAGAGCGGATGGATGAGGAATGGAATGAACTGTCTGAGATCGTCTTCCCTGTAACACCCTGAATTTTCGTAATTTCTGCATTAGGATTTAAACACCCTAATAACCCCTAAAATTCCAATTTCCACTCATGCAAGATTTAAGGAAGTTTAATCTCCCGAGGTGCTCACATTAAACAAATAAGAAACTGCCATATTTATTCTCTCTCTCTCTCCTTTCATCTACCGTGAGCCAATCCTAGAATTTAGAGGGACAATTGAGTGCCAATCTCTTCCACCGTCTACACCTTGTCCCTGCAAACCATGGAAGGCTAATCATGAGGACTATGTGATTTGTGACAAGGCTGCAACCAGGCCGTAGGGGAGATCCCAGGATTGACAAGTTTGACGTCTCCAATTCAGATCATCGTGCAGCAGGATTGCTCCGTACCCGTCAGGCAAGTAACCACACAGAAATCCTCTACTATCTTCAGTAATTAGATTGGATCAAGACCGTAGTACTCGATAGATAGCCTTGGCTGCCATGCGTCACTTGGAATCAGGAATATATAAATATTTTGGTGAGTGTTTCTTGTTAACAATGGGTAGTGACGTACTTAGACTCTGATGGCAGATCAGGTTGATAGTTTATATGAGATAAATGCGATGCTCAGTGTTTCAAAAATCTTGATCTGTGTGCATAGTTCTGATGGCTAGAAATCAACGTAGGTGTAATTGCCAAGAAAATCCAATAACTGCCGTGGTCACCAGGAATACCAAGAAAGCTTGAAGCAGAATTCTGGACAATAAAATTTATAAATCTATACCTTCCAGCATGTCATCTTATAGCTGAACCATATATCTAATTCTCAGATCCTACAGAAGAGTATAGTTCCTTTAACAACTATTATCTTGACCTCTGAACTCGAGGCTTCAAATGTAAACTCTGTTTTATCAATTAGACAGTATGAGTTTCCTTTATGTATGTCTCATGTATATCTTTGCATATATCAGTATAACACCTCACACCCAGCATTGTACGGGGCCCGTACATTCTCGTTGTTGAAACAAATTAACACCCAAACACAGGAATACGGTCAAGGTGGGTGCCTGACCATTCTCGTATCTCCTGGTATGCAGCTTATTCCTACAGTTTAGACTTGCTCCATGATCCTGTTACCGATTATTTCTTTTGCATCCCAAGCATGGGATCGTAGCCACAATTGACGGTGGGTGCCTGGAACCCTTGATAACCTATTCTTGTCCCTTTGTTACAATATACCGTTTCTCTGTGTTGTTGGTATACTTGCTGAGATTATTCCGTCTCACACTTGTTTTTCTATTCCAGGTAATAAGATTGTGCAGTAGAAGCATGAGCATGGATCATGGGTGGCACACATTTTACCAGCACTGTGTTTTGTCATTTGAGTTGGAGTCAACTATTTCTTTTCCTTTAAAGTGGACCGGTCCAGTGTGTTAAACATTTTATTTCCTCTTGCTTCCGCTTTTGACTGTTTTATGCGACCTTTGAAGATTATAATATGAAGAAACACTTGGACTTTCTTATTTGTTGTCTTTTAATTATTTGCATTGACGTTCCACGTGGTAGCGCATCCGTTACATGCGGGTTACTACAGTTGGTATCAAAGCCTATACATATTGTTTTTTTAGAAAAAAAAGTACTTCCTTTTGCACGTACACGGGGCTGTGGGTGCATTCATGGTCATGCTCTTGCTACTGTATTGTCGTATTAGCATGTTCTAATCTAGAAGTTGTACTTGTGCCTATACTGATATCCTAACTTTATAAAACCAACATTTTGAATCATTTCAATTCCTTTTTCTTTATATCCAGCATCTATATCTTTTCTTTATACCTTACATGCCATTTCAGTATGCCTCCTCTTAAGCGAGCTAGTGCTCGTGTCCAGGAGAGGGCAAATCGCTAGAGGAATTCAAATGGTGACCCTGAGAGTAGCCTGCAGGGTGCAGCCCGTGGACGTGGTAACCGGAACGCTCGGAATAGAATTCCTTCCACAACAGCCACCGAGACCAATGCACCCTCAACTGAACCCTCAGCTCCTGCAACTGGAGGTGATGTTGGTGTGATGATGGGTCAAGTACAGAACCTACTGTCTTTACTTCAAGCAACACTTCCGGTGCTTGTTTCTGGTCAGGGGGCAGGTGCTACTGCTGGTCAAGCTGCTGGTACCACAGCGACAACAAATTCTTTGGACCAAGCAGGGGGGCCATCCATGCAAGGAATGGCAGCACCTCCTTGTATGAGCATAAAAGAATGGCAGCAGCTCAATTTGAAGACTTAGTGGATCAGGAGGGGCAGTTGAAGCTGATGATTAGCTTCGCTACATAAATAAGAAATTTGAGACCATGGACTTGACTTCACAGGAGAAGGTCCTGTATGCCTCTCAACAACTCATGGGAGAGGCAGACTTGTGGTGGAGTGAGGTCCGTCGATCCCGTGGTCCTCTCGCTAGTGCACCTACATGGGAGGAGTTTACATCTGCCTTTGCAACAGAATATTACCCTTTCTCTTTGAGGCGGTCTAAAGAGTTTGAGCTGTAGCCCTTCATCAGAAGGAGGACCAGTTAGTGGAGCAATATGAGAAGGCTTTCCATGAGATACGTCGTTTCCTCCCAGATGTAAATCGTGATGAGCAAATGAAGGCTTGGCGCTTTATTGGAGGATTAAGAGAAGAAATACCCCATGTCCTTGCTGCACTTGACATTCATAGCTATAGGGAGGCTGTGGATAGAGCTAAGCAAATGGAGGTTCAGTTAAGACAGACTGCTACTCAGAAGTCAGATGGACATGGGAAAAAGAGGTTTGTTCTTTTTACCGTTGATTTTCCATCACAATTCTTGATACGTTTCCATCCTTTGCTTGTTCTTTCCTCAATAAATTTTTCTTTCCAAGGTCTTTCCCCTCTGAGGATAAACTCGAATCAGGTATGAATCCTAAAAAGTCTTGGTTTCAAGGAAAGGCCAAGTCATCTTTCAACTCTGCTCGCCATGCAAACCAGGGAAACTATACTTCCTCTCAAGGAACCTCAAAAAGAAAGCTTGTGTGCTATAAATGTGGTGAAGAGCAAAAAGGAAATTGTCGGGGTTATAACCCCGGGTGTCTCAAGGCATCGATTAGTTAGCAGGCCGAGCGGCCCACGATACGTCAACCAGCAAGAGCCCGAACGACCGAGGCCCAGCTGATCCAAGAAAATTAGTCCAAGCACAAAGGCGGGGGCCGGCCACGACCCCTTCACCAGACTTAGCCGCACAGCGTACGAGAGGCGCACGACCTCTCCACTGTCCCAACCCTTGGGAAGAACGAGGAGAGGTCAAGCGCAGGCAGGCACGCCTGTTCTGACAAGGGTAGACATGCCAGTCTGACCCTGCAAGGACCAAGGGGACAACGGTCACCTCGGTCTGGTCAGACGCCATCCCTGTGCCATGCAGCTAAGACAAGACAAGACCGCCCAAAGCGGTGACGACTGGTACGATAACCACCGGCCAAATACAGCCCGACAAGATGCATGTACGATCCAGCGTACTACGGGATGGGATCCACGACGAGGGTCATGACTTAGAGGCCAACCAGACTGGCTGGAGCCACTACCCCAACTATCAGGATCGCAGCCCCTTAGCTCCACAAGCTAGCCCAGCGATCGATGACCTGGAGGCGGGTACCAACTCCTGTACAACACCCCAAAAACCAGGAGGCAATGACGAAGACCATGGTGGAGACCACGTCGCACAAGACGGCTGGTGAACCTCCACCGTGCCTACAGTGCCGCCATGGCTGGCATAGTTGCACCATGCCACACCATGTCACGACGTGGACATAGGACCGTGATGACAACCACACCCGGACATGCACCACAAGACGGCGTAGCTTGTAAGCCAAGTTAGCTTGGACCTCCCTTAGGCTCACGACTCTTCGGTCGAGAGAACTCCCTTCTCTGTACATGCCCTGGCCCTAAACTCTATATAAGGACAGCTAGGGCACCATCTTCAAACATGCTCTACCATTTTACTCATTCTCCATCATAGTAGGGCTCCTGGAGCTTCCCTTGAGGCAGTCCATCTCCTAGCTCTAGCTCTCCAACCTCTTCACCATTCTTGTATCCCTATTGTAAGAACTTCAGAGCATTCAAGCGAGGAACACGCACTTGATCATCTCTGAGATTGGACGTAGGGCTCTAGCCTGAACTAGTATAAATCCTCATGTCTTTTGGATGCTACCATCGTCTTCCTAGAGCAGCATGTCAATCGTATAAATTTACTAGTCCGGTTTATAAAACACCGACAGAAACGAATGTGTTTTTTCTGTAATATGTGACAATTGTGGTGCAAAGGGACATAAATCTATTGTTTGCCAGAAGAATCCCAAGTATATTCTTCCATATGGTGTCCTAAACAAATATAAGAGCTCTGTGACAGCAAATCAGCTTACTTATTCAACTACTTCTACCAGCCAAGATAGAGGTAAATTTTTTTGAAGAAAAACACACACTCATATCTATTATCTGTAAGTAATTTTTTTCTCTTTCACAAAGCAACTTATCTCTATAATTCCAACCATGATAGCTACACCATAATCCCAGCAAGTGCAAGTCATTCCAGAGGGCTCCGACCTTCGCTTATACTCCTTACCTACCCAAGAGACCATTCACCGTCCTGATGTGGTAACGGGTACGATGTGTCCTTATGATTTTGTCCCAATCAAATGTTATCCTTTTCTGCTATCTTTTATACTCTGGATATATACCATGTAGGTATGGTTACATTGAACTTAAGACCAGCCCTTGCTTTGTTTGACTCGGGTGCAAGCTTCTCATTTATATCATCTCGCTTTGTTCAACAACATAATATTTCTGTTAGCACCCTGCACTACCTAGTCTTTGTCACAACAGCCAACGGACTGCTTTCTAGTACATATGCTTGTTTGGATAATAAGCTTGAGATTGAGGGATATACTTTCAGCATCAACCTTGTGATGACATCATTTCAGGCTTTTGATCTCATTATTGGCATGGATTGGCTTTCCTACCATAAGGCTATCATCCACTTCTTTGAATGCATGGTTGTTTTCCCTCCCGTTGAAGAAAGAGAACAAATCATATTTCATGGTAATTATTGTCCTCTCAACCTCTGTTTCTTATCATCCTATTTTCCGCAATGTTGGTTATCGAAGACGGGATCACTTTGTGCTATGATGGAGAAAGTGGACAGCAGAGACGCATTAGAGGATATGTCAATTGTTAAGGAGTTCATGGATGTATTTCCTTCTGAGCTTCCTGGTGAACCTCCCATTCGAGATGTTGAATGCTCAATTGACATTATTCCTAGGACATCACCTATTGCCAAGAACCAATATCGGTTATCTTGCATGGAATTAGAAGAGCTAAAAAGGCAATTGGATGAGATTCAGAAAAATGGCTTCATTCATCGTAGTACTTCTGAATGGGCTTCTCCGATCCTATTTGTTGAGAAGAAAGACAAGAGTATGTGCATGTGTATTGATTACAGAGCTCTAAATGCAGTTAACTTCAAAAATCGCTATCCTTTGCCTCACATTGATGACCTCTTTGATCAGTTAAAGGGTGCCAAGTTCTTTTCCAAAATAGATTTGCAATCATGTTATCATCAAGTTAGAATTAAGGCGTCTGATATACCAAAAATTGCATTCCGCACTCGCTATGGCCTGTTTGAGTTTTTGGTAATGCCTTTTGGCCTTACAAATGCCCCTGCGGTGTTTATGGATTTAATGCACCGAGTATTCCATGAATATTTGGACAAGTTTGTCATTGTCTTCATAGATGACATCTTGATCTATTCTCGAACGGCAGAGGAACATGAGCAACATCTTCGCATTGTCCTTGGACTTTTGCATGAGCATAAACTTTATGCAAAGCTCAAAAGTGTGCATTCTGGCTTTCCTCTGTAAGCTTCCTAGGACATGTTATCAGTGACAAAGGACTTTCAGTGGATCCATCTAAGATTGCAACAGTGGTGGAATGGCCTAGACCAAATAATGTATCAGAGATATGAATCTATTTGGGTCTAGCTGGCTATTACCGTCGTCTTGTAAAGAATTTGTCTTCCATTGCTAAGCCTTTGACAAAATTGACTCAAAAGGGACAAAATTTTCTATGGTCAGATGAGTGTGAGTCTAGCTTCTAGAACTTAAAGGAGAGGTTGATTACTACACCTATCTGAGCATTACCCAAAGAAGGGAAGAAATTTATTGTATATGCAGATGCCTCATGTTTAGGTTTAGGTTGTGTTCTAATGCAAGGGGATAAGGTACTTTCCTATGCTTCTAGACAGCTTAAGAAACATGAATGCAACTATCTGACTCATGACTTAGAGTTGGCAGTGGTTGTTTTTGCCCTTAAGATTTGGCGTCACTATCTTAATGGTGAGAAGTGTGATATATTCACAGATCACAAGAGTTTGAAATACTTTTTTACCTAGAAGGAGTTGAACATGAGGCAACGTCGTTGGTTGGAGCTAATTAAGGACTATGATCTTACCATACACTACCATCCGGGCAAGGCTAATGTTGTAGTCAATACATTAAGTTGAAAAAGGAGTAATAACCCCCTATACCTCAACCTGTACAAGAAGAGCATGCTGATCTATAGACTACTTTGTGCTACACCATCACCAGTGAATCCTTGGAGCAGTTAGTGATTTTTCCTTCCTTATTATGTTCCTTATTGGAAGCTAACCTATGCCTCAACATGACCGCCGAAGGTAGATTTACACATAAAACCATGACGAAACAAGTGACATTCCTTGAGAACTTCATTGATAGACACACTTCTTATGTCATAAGAACCAAAACCATCCAGGAGAAAGTCATGTTGAGTGTTGAGGAGTCCTCATCGATCGAGACCAAACACATACCATCGCTAGGTTCGACTCATGAGCCCTCACACGAACCACGAACACCGAAGGAATGAGTAATTCATCCTTCAGAGTTCCCTATCGAATTTGAGGATTATGGCAATACCTCAAAACACTTTTGGCACAATCCTCACGAGGAAGCTTCCCCCAAGATCGAACCATCAAAGGAATGGTTGATGGAATTGAAACGTTCTTCTAAAGCAATTCAGATTCTTTCACCTTCCGCGGCCATGCCTTGTTTGTTAAGGGGAACAAACATAGAAGTCCTATACAACCCCATAGTCGAGACTAGTATCATGTCAAAATTCCTAGCAACAAACCTTTTGGGTAACATATCGCTAGTCCCGACCAATAAACTCTTCAAAAGTCCTTTAGGACTATTTTTTGAGTGTTGTGGGATTGCCAGGGCAGTGCCAATCATAATAGACGAAATTGAGGTTTTCATAGATTTCCACATCTTCCCATAGGCTACCCATTGGACAAACTTTTTCAAGAAAAACCTTCCCATGGGAGCCTTGATGAGAAGTTTGGGAAAATTACTTCCACCATTCCTATCCCTTACCCAAAAAGTCCAATGATGGAGCATCATCCAAAAAATAACTCATTCGAGGAGTTGAAATTCATTTCCCCGTTCGTTTCACTTGAGCTTTCTTGTGACACAGAACGTCCATCACCACTCTCACTCAAGCCAGAACCATGTCCCACTGGCCATCCAAACATCATTCTTGAAAATGAAAACTTCTGTGCCATGGACATTTCTAAAGTACCAACTCTGGAGACTGAGGAGCATGAAAGTTTCTCTTTCGAGACCCTTCATGTTTCATGCTCATGTTTGGAGTCTCCAGAGTTTGTTGTGCTTAGTGCTGCTTGCTGTTACGAGGAAGACAACCACCCATCACTCCTCATTTCCAAACTTTTTAGGAGGATGGTTGTAGATGTCTTCGTTTATCACAAATATTGCAAATCTCGTAGTAGCACTGTGGTACTAACCTTGCATGCTCAATGCTTTGTGGTAAAGCTAGGAACTACACCACTAATGATAGCTGCAAGATGAAGTTCCTAGGTCAAGCTTAAGACCATAAATTAAGCACTACCGGGAGATACCCCGGATTATCATAAAAAAACTTTTCTTATCAATAAAAGCAAGAACATGTTGTCATGTTAGTATGCACCTTCGGGTATTCTTAGCTGCTAACCCTTTCAGGTTGAGATCAAGAAGAACAAGGTACATATGACGCTAAAGAACATGGGAGCTACATCAAACATACACGTCGATGTTCTTTTGTGATGGAACACACTTAAAAGGAGACCCCCGACATTTCATACTTGACTTTTACACAAAAGTCCAAGGGTGGGGGAGTGTGGTGAAAATTTCACTACAAAGTTCCATCCACACAAAATGCCATCTTGGGTTAAAAGAAAAAAAATGATGTCAGCTCTACCTTGCTATAAAAACAAAGAGAGTAAAAAAATCTATTATGATAAAAAATGATGAGATAAAAAAATAAAATATATATATATAGATGATAAAAAGAAAAATGATATACATATATAAAAAAAGGAAGAGAGAGTCGCCTCTAGACCTTGGCTACCACCAAGGCCCATGGTCTATATGCACTATTTGTGTATAGTCTGGCTTTGTTGATCGCCTGAGAAGGACCACATATGATAAAGTCCCGCAGCAACAACCTCAAAGCGTCTATCCACATATGTGGTCGGTAAGAATACTCAGGTATGCAAAGGTAAATAAAAGTTCACCGACTTCCTTACTCATGTTTTATCTCCATATGAAAATAACTTGATCTTACAAATTCATACTTCCCTTGTTTATGATGTATGCTCTGGTTTGGGTATATTCGGATTCCATACATCCATATGCTTTTTAAATTAAGCATGGTGCTTAGGTTAAAATAACCTTCTCTAATCAAATTTGGACATGGTGTTTAATTTTGATTAATGAACTTTGAGTATTACTTTCATAAACAATAGAAGTAATCTACTATAGAGATAAATCAACGCTATGTTTATTTTTTCAAACTTTACCTTAGCCTTGTTTATGCTAAATGATAAAAAGTTGAGTGAACACAAAAAAATAAAATAATAATAATAATAATAGTAATAGTAATAATAAATAACAAAAATAAAAGTAATAATAATAATAATAAAATTGAGGGTCCCTAGTTTGTTTCTTTTTGTTTTTTTGTTAAATAAAAGAAGGTACAACAATAAGTGTGGAGAAATCTCTCAAGCATGATGCACACACATTCGAGATCTACCAACAGGTTGCACAAACATCGGCTGATCCAACATGTAGAAGGACAGAACAAATGGCTCAAGAGAGGACTAGCTAAACTTTTTGGTTTAGCCAAACTATCTATGACTTCCCACAGCTCCTTCATCTTCAAATGTTGGTTTGTGCAACTTTACCCTCATTTCTCCAAAATTTTGAAATTTAAAATTGAATAAATTTAAAATACAAAACAAATGATGCTCAATCACCATGCTATCCTTTGATTAAATTTGCATACTTCATTCCTCGCTAATATTCCTATAACTTGTGAACAAACTATGATAGGGACCCCATGTTATCTAAGTAATTGGAATATGTGATATAGTAGGATGAAAATGAACCTTGCTCTCTCATGCATAGAACTTGGGATTTATTTTACAAAATCAAAATTCAAATAACATGCTCCTCAATGATACTTCAAATTCCTACCAAAGCCATATCTAGTGAATAGAACTTAAAACTTCCAACATTATGCTACTTATTCCTGCATTGAGTTTTGTCAAGTCTTGTTGACCCTTGTTGAGAAAGTTATCATGCCCCCAAGATTAAGATCACGAACAGGCCACATATATAAGCTATTCCTACACCGGGAATACGCTAAAACATGCCTCCATCCACCAAAGAAATACTCTACTCCTACACTAGGAATAGTCAAACAAATGTGTCTTAAAATAAATACTCCATATTCAACAAAATAGTGATCTCTCTCAATATGTGGTTTAAGAGACATGGGCTATGCAAAAGTATGAAAAAGAAAATAAAATATGGACACATGAAGGTCCAAGAAGAAAAAGAAAAAAGGTATATAGACACATGAAGGTCCAGTTATATATATGAAAAAAATGATGAGCACATGAAGGCTCATGCAAAATGATAGCCATGTTCTCAAAATATAAGTTTATGAGAGAGATCACTCATATCAAGGAGTATAGTATAGGTTTAAAATTGTTTTATCCACACACTTGCACTTCTTGATCTAAGGGTATGACATCTTTCTCCTTGGATCTGAGATTTGACTTAACAAAATATGTAGAGTAAGTATGCCTTCATATCTTTCCCCACCCAAAGATCCATATAAGCTTTCTAGAAGTAGGAAAGAAAGAAGGCAACACAAAGATATGCCTTGATGAGGAACCAAACACATATAAGAGCGATCCAAGAGAATCATTTGAGGAGCTAAGCTATGTTTACATTTTCAAAATCAAATGAAAACCCAAGTTTCTAAACTAATTGATTCAAGGGGATTTGAATCCATGTTGTTCAATTGTTTTTTGGATATTGTGGTAGACACTTCAAAAGTTCACAAGTGCAGGTGAAGCTTGGAATAACTTGTATGCAGATGTCATATCAAAGAGATGACCCATCTTAGTCCTTAACTTTACTCGAGGATGAGCAAAGGGCTAAGTGTGGGGGAGTTGTTGGCGGTCCTTAACTCACAATTTTACCACCAACGATTATATAAAATCCATCCAGACAACACACCAAACTTAGTAAATAGGGTTCCTCACTAACATATTCCATAAGTTTTCATGAGTTGATAATTTTTAGGACATACATATAGAATACATAGGAAAACACATCAAAAGGCACAGATCAGAAAGCGTAAAGCAGAAATGTGCAATGGAATAAAGAAAGACGGCCTACCTACACATCAAAACTGGGCCAAGCACCGACGTGGGAGCGATCCAGGCCCAACCAGCAGCCCACAGCGTGAAGGCGGTGCCGAAGCGGGCCAGGCCTGGTGCGACCACACCAGGGGTGCGGGCGCACCGCCCCCAGCTCTGCTCAGCCCCACCTTGCACAGGCGGTGCAATCAATGCCCCTAGGGGTCGGTTCGAGAGGTTTCCATATTTATCTCCACCAAAACTGACCTCTAGCTACTATAAAGAGAGGGCTAGAGCTTCACATTTGAGAACAACACACACAAGAGAAGAGCTACACCTTTGAGAATAAGTAGAGCATCACTCCAATGGGCTTAGGCCCTAGCTAGCTATCTAGAGCAAGTAGTTGGAGAGATGTGAGGGGAAGATCGAGGAAGTGCCGGACTTGTTGGTGTCTCCCCGAGCTTGTACCTCGATGAACACCTACTTTTGTACCTCGACGAATACATTTGCTAAGTAAGTGTTTGTGGTTCTTGTGGTTACAAATTCTTTTGATTAGTTAAGCTTTACTCTTACTTGTTTGGGGGTTCATCGTCCGTCCCCATGGCAGATACTCTAGTAGAGGGCTCCTAATAAAGACGGATCACCCTGTATAGCGCTAGAGTAGTAGTCGATAGCGTAGACGTGGTGTCTAGGCTAGAGGCTACCTTTGTTGGCCTCATGCCCTACGGTTGAGGGGTAGGCGGCAGGTGGTGACAACCCTATCCATCCCTCGTAATCCCCCATGTCTGGGTATGGCGTAGAGCCATAGGCCGGCCTCGCTTGGCAGACCAGGTGTGATCCGATGCCTGAAGTAAGCAAGTAATAGTAGAGTTTATCTATCCATAGACTCTAAAACCATAGGAATCCATCTCAACCTCTACCAACTCTACCCTTGGGTTGTCCTTGGATGAGCTAACTAGAAGAGTACCTCCATTCCATGTGGAAATACGATACCCTGAATACTTCCGGGTGAAATGCTACAACGGTACTTCCGTACGCTTGCGGATCCTTTCTGTTTGCGTTAAGAAATACCAACAATATTTTAGTGAGAAACTAGGCGGAGTTCAATTGAACTATCCTGTTTATGACAAGGAGTTGTACGCTCTAGTTCGTGTGCTTGAAACATGGCAACATTACCTTTGGTCAAAAGAATTCATCATTCATTCTGATCATGAGGCTCTAAAATATTTGAAAGGCCAAGCAAAATTGAACCGCACGCATGCCAAGTGGGTTGAGTTCATTGAGTCTTTCCCATACAGTCAAGTATAAGAAAGGGAAAGAAAATGTTGTTGCTAATGCTTTGTCTAGAAAGAGTGTTTTGCTTAATCAATTGGACGTCAAGGTTCCAGGATTATAAGCTATAAAGGAACTATATGCCACTGACCTTGTTTTTGCAGGTTACTTGAAATGCCAAGGAAAAGGATGGGACAAGTACCATTTGCATGATGGTTTCTTGTTTCGAGCCAACAAATTGTGTGTTCTAGATTTGTCTATTTGTTTGCTTTTATTGCAGGAATCACACATGGGAGGATTGATGGGCCACTTTGGGAGAGAAAAGACTTACTTGCTGCTGAGTGATCACTTCTATTGGCCTAAAATGAGGCGTGATATGGAGAGGTTGGTACAGCGATGCACCACTTGTCATAAGGCTAAATCAAAACTGAACCCCCACGGTTTGTACACCCCATTCCCTGTCCCAAATGCTCCATGGGAAGACATTAGCATGGATTTTGTTTTGGGGTTGCCAATAACAAAGAAGGGGAGGGATTCAATTTTTGTTGTTGTTGATTGGTTCTCCAAAATGGCACATTTTATTCCTTGTCATAAGAGTGACGATGCGTCGCATGTAGCTGACTTGTTTTTTCGGGAAGTTGTGAGACTACATGGAGTTCCAAGAACCATTGTTTCAAACCGTGATGTGAAGTTCATGAGCTATTTTTGGAAGACTTTGTGGGCCAAGCTTGGAACGAAGTTGTTGTTATCAACAACTTGTCACCCAGAAACTAATGGTCAAACAGAGGTGGTGAATTGCACACTTTCCATGCTGCTGCGGACAATGATCAAGAAGAATTTAAGGGAGTGGGAAGAATGCTTGCCACATGTTGAGTTTGCATACAACCAGGTAGTCCACTCCACAACCCAAATGTGCCCATTTGAGGTTGTGTTTGGTTTCAAACCAATTACACCATTTGACTTGCTGCCACTTCCCCTCCAAGAGCGTGCAAATATGGAGGCCTCCAAGAGGGCTGAATACGTGAAGCAAATCCACTTGAAGACCAAGCAAGAGATTGAGAAGAAATCTGAGTACTATGCTGCGAAGGCAAACAAGAATCGCAAAAAGATGATCTTTGAGGCTAGAGATTTTGTGTGGGTGCATCTCAGGAAGGACATGTTTCCAGAGAAATGACATTCCAAGCTGCTACCCCATGGAGATGGGCCATTCAAGGTCCTTGAAAGGATAAATGACAATGCCTACAAGATAGAACTTCCGGGGAATGATTATGCTGTGACCAACACGTTCAATGTTGCTGATTTGTCTCCTTTCTTTGGCCCCGAGGGATCAGAGTCGACTCTTTTTCAAGAAGGGGAGGATGATGAGGACATCCACCATGGTAGTACACAACCATGTGTTGAAGAAGCCAACAATGTCTACAAGGCTCCAATTACTCTTGCTAGGGCGCAGCGACTACAACATAAGGTGAATTCACTCCTTATTGATTATGAGCATGCATCTACTAAGAATGATTTACTACCTAATAGAGGTGCAATGCTTGTACTCAGGTTTGAGGAATACTCCATGGATGGATAGGCCACTCAGCGTCCAAAGTAAACAAGTTGAAGATGACGTGTTGCTGTCCAGATTTTGACTTCCAAATTCATGGTGAATTCTGTACCAATCTCAATGGTTCCAACCCAAGTGTTATATATGGATGGAAAGATGGTGAAGTTTACTTTCATATGCAGCTGACGGCACATCGTTTGGAGCTCTGTAGGCTGAGTTATCCCTATTTTAGTGAACACTGGTCTAGAACTCTATTGCTGTCGAACTGGGCCAAAACCAACCCATTCAGCCCAACTAGGAGGGATGTTCCTAGTATAAATAGCACCCCCACTCCTCCCTGAAACCCTAACCATGAATTTGACTCAAAAAACAGAGAAGCCAAGTGCTCTTGTCCTTAGGATTGTGCCATAGTTGCCCCCTTGAACATTGGGAGTTTTCTCTTCCACTTGTTCTTGTGTATCCTTGTGATTTGCAAGAGCTTGTATCTACCTTTGTGTGGTTCAGGTAGACATCGATCCATTGTATGTGGTTGGGTGAAATCATTTGTCACAGGTGGCTGCCTAGAGTAGCTGTTGGTGCCATCGGTTCGTCAGGTTGCAATGATCAAGTTATCCCCCTTTCGATCCTACAACGAGAAGATTGGGAAATCCCCCGCATCATATGGTCTCATTAGACTGAGCATGAAGCCACATGGGAGTTGGAGTCTAGGATGTGTGAGAAGTATCCTAATTTGTTCGTCCAAGGTAATCAGTTTGCCACACACTTCTCTTTTCGAACACATATTGCATCGACTTGAGGTCGAATCTTTTCTAAGTGGGGGGGCTAACTGTAACAGCCTGAATTTTTGTAATTTCTGCATTAGAATTTGAACACCCTAATAACCCCTGAAATTCCAATTTCCACTTATGCAATATTTAAGGAAGTTTAATCACCCGAAGTGCTCACATTAAACAAATAAGAAACTGGCATATTTATTCTCTCTCTCTCCTTTCTTCTCCCGTGAGCCAATCCTGGAATTTAGAGGGACAATTGAGTGTCAATCTCTTCCACCATCTACACCTTGTCCCCGCAAACCATGGGAGGATAATCATGAGGACTATGTGATTTGTGGCAAGGCTGCAACCAGGCTGCAGGGGAGATCGCAGGATTGACAAGTTTGACGTCTCCAATTCAGATCATCGTGCAGCTGGATTGCTCCGTACCTGTCAGGCCAGTTACCACACAGAAATCCTCTACTGTCTTCAGTGATTAGATTGGATCAAGACAGTAGTACTCGATAGATAGCCTTGGCTGCCATGCGTCACTTGGAATCAGGAATATATAAATATTTTGGTGAGTGTTTCTTATTAACAATGGGTAGTGTTGGTTTATATCAGATAAATGCGATGCACAATGTTTCAGAAATCTTGATCTGTGTGCATAGTTCTGATGGCTAGAAGTCAACGTAGGTGTAATTGCCAGGAAAATCCAATAACTGCCGTGGTCACCAAGAATACCGAGAAAGCTTGAAGCAGAATTCTGGATATTAAAATTTATAAATCTATACCTTCCAACATGTCATCTTATAGCTGAACCATATATCTAATTCTCAGATCCTACAGAAGAGTATAGTTCCTTTAACAACTATTATCTTGACCTCTGAACTAGAGGCTTCAAATGTAAACTCTGTTTTATCAATTAGACAGTATGAGTTTCCTTTATGTATGTCTCATGTATATCTTCGCATATATGGGTATATCACCTCACACCCAGCAACGTACGGAGGCTGTACATTCTTGCTGTTGGAACAAATTAACACCCAAACACAGGAATACGGTCGAGGTGGGTGCCTGACCATTCTCGTATCTCCTGGTATGCGGCTTATTCCTACAGGTTCAGACTTGCTCCATGATCCTGTTAGCGATTATTTCTTTTGCATCCCAAGCGTCGGATTGTAGCCACAATTGACCGTGGCTGCCTGGAACCCTTGATAACTTATTCTTGTCCCTTTGTTACAACATATCGTTTCTCTGTGTTGTTGGTATACTTGCTGAGATTATTCCGTCTCACACTTGTTTTTCTGTTCCAGGTAATAAGATTGTGCGGTAGAAGCATGAGCATGGATCATGGGTGGCACACATTTTACCAGCACTGTGTTTTGTCATTTGAGTTGGAGTCAACTATTTCTTTTCCTTTAAAGTGGACCGGTCCAGTATGTTAAACATTTTATTTCCTCTCGCTTCCGCTTATGACTGTTTTATGCGACCTTTGAGGATTATAATATGAAGAAACACTTGGACTTTCTTATTTGTTGTCTTTTAATTATTTGCAATGGCGTTCGACATGGTAGCGCATCTGTTACATGCGGGTTACTACATTCCATCGTCAAGGATCCAACCTTACCCCTTATATATCGAGATACGTTGGGTACATGGCGGTTTGGGGAGTTGAGCCTATGGTCTACATGCGCCAGAGTTCAGGATGGTCTTACAGCAGCGCTCTGTGGACCGTGGCAATGTCGTGGAGCCAAAGAAGCCCTAGGTGTCGTCCGGCTGCTCTGTTCTGACACTCTGCGTGTCAGGCTGTGTTGGCTTGGACCGGCTTCCCACAGGTGGACCTTTCTGGAGTCTTCTTGGTGGCGAAGGAGGTCGGCTCCAGGGGCTGACGTGCGGGCCTAGGAGCCCTCGAGCTCCTAGAGGCTAAGGGGAAACTTGTCTTCTTGTGTCAAGCCCCGAGCGTGACCTTGTCGGGGGAGCGGCTGGCAAGGCCATGCACAATGTGTTGCGTCAAGGTGCCCCCGAGCCTCGATGGCTCGGAGCCGAGGGCCACGCTTTGGCTTCCCGTCGATTGGGAGCCTGAAGCTCGAGCTAGCCCCCAAGCCCTAAGCAGAGGCCCTGGCGTGCTCGAGCTTGGACAAGTTTCTTAGTCTGAGGGTACGCGCGAGCGTACCCGATGGGTATAGCCCCCGAGCCCCCGGGTGATCCCGGAGGGATTGGCCAGGGGGTTTCTTCGGTCGGGAATAATAGATCCCGAGGCTTGACAGACCCATGTGTTAGGATCTCGTCAGGAGCCCCCGAGCCCTTCGTGGCCTAACTTATATGTGATGGCAACGAGGGGCTAAATTCAATCTTCTGGTGACAGAACTTAGCCATGACGGGGATAGCTTCCACTGATGGAGGCATGATGCCTTGTGTGGGGCCCTTTCCCAAGTGTTATGGGGGGTGCTTGGCTGTCAAGGCCAGGCAGTAGTGGCGCTGACCCTTCTTTTGATCCTATGTCGCGTAGGTCTGCGTCCGATCGAGGGTTTGGTGAACTCGTCTGGGTGTTACCAACTTTAGGCCCTGGGGCACCCTTCTTTTTGGTCGGAGCCTGCCGTGGGTCGGGTGATTGAGAGTGTTTGGGCTCCAGCTCAGGGCCACTTGATCACCCAATGCGCCACGCCCTTCTAAGGGCTTCGATAGTAGGCCTCGATTCTCTTGGGCTGGCCTTCTTGGGCCGACCTTTTGTGACCATAGGTGGGGGCGTGGGGAGTGCGCTGAGCTCAGGTGAGGGACCCTCATTGGGCCCACCGCTTAGTGGCTCTTGACCGAACTCCAGAGAGTTGGTTGGTTTTGGGGGTGCGCCGCCCGAGCACCTGTCGATCGGGGGGGGGGGTCGGGTTGCTCCGTCTGGGGAGCTGGCGCAGCCCCCAAGGCCGTCGTGGGGCCTCCTTGTCAGCGGGTGTGGTGGCTTGTTAGCACATCCCATCGGCTGATGATCTATGTAGGCGGTTGATGGTGCCTGGGATGCCATGCCCAGTGGAGGAGTTATGGCGTGCACACCCGCACCATCCCACTTCATCTAGGAGATGGGACGTCAGACCACGAGGAGCAAATATGATGGAGGAGAAGCTGTGGCACTTGGCGTGTGTGGATCCGGGCTGTTGATAGTGGCCGATGGGCCTGAGGGGAGTCGGATCCCCTTAAGTCCCATGGGGAGGCATGCACTGAGTGGGTGGTGTTGGTATTTTTAAACGCACGTAGATAAATCTGCAAGCGCATGAATACCGCTGTAGCTTTCACCCAGGAGTATTTTCAGAGTATCGTATTTATCCACAGGGAAACAATGGTTAAAGAAGTCAATAATTCACCATCATGTATCTACTAACTAGTATTCCAACTAAACTAAAGTGGGGTAAGTGTTGATAATGATAGGAGTTATGAATAATAACACACATAAGAGAATTCCATAATACTTTGGTTCTATAGCTAAGTTGAGAGGATAACGGGTGTGTTCAAGGTTCTTAAATACTTCTCTATTACTTTGGTTCTATAGGGTATAACTAATTCATGGGTATATATAGCGTTCACATACAATAACACTTTGGAGCAATAGTACCTTTCCAACTCTCGAGGGGGTGAGAAAGTGTAGTTGGGGAAAGGCTGCCTAGAGCTCTACAAGCACCAATCCTAACATGGTGGATTACAATGGCCTGGCAGAGCTGTCACCCCTAGGGCTACCACAACTAATCGTAGAATTGAGCGCAATCTCAGGTAACCTATAGTCTAGACACCACGTCTACACTATTGATTACTACTTTAGTCACATATAATAACTAAAGCACTCGATGCGAGTGGAGATCCCATGCTAGGGTATGATAACTATACTAACCATACAAATGAAAGGCATAAAAGTAGATAGAGAAGGTAACTATGTTAAAGCATAAGTCTTGCAAAGATGAGATACAAAGATATACCCGACCTCTGAAGATTTCTCCAGAACCTGAGCATGGCCCAACTCTCCCTAACTCTCAACTAGAGCTATTCTACTTTTACATCTTGAGAGCTGGCTTTGATCCTAATGAGGAGGATATGAATTAGGGTTTTAGGATAGCTCTCCTAGAGGGGGTATAGGTCTATATATATAGGGGGTAGCATCAATTCTGGACCCTCGGATCAAACCGATTTAAAAGGATGGCATAGATGTAATCTAGGAGGTGGTGGAGAACCGACATTCGAAGGGGAGCTTGACAGGTGGGGCCCATAGGCCGACCGGCCTAGTGGTGGAGGCGGCCGGCCCCCCTATCAGTGTTGTGGCTCGATCTTCAGTGAGTTGTCTTCTTTATGCTTCTATAGTCTTCCCAAGTCGGTTTCGGCGCGGATAAACGTGATTTACTTTGACGAATAGGTCCACCTTCATTGTGTTCTGATTAAATCCTCCTGCAAACATAGATTCACCAAAACTCATGGAATTTATTAGTTTAAACCACTAGACCTATGCTTGGTGATGGAATTTAGCATAGATGTAGGTTATGTTGACTGTTTATGATTGACATTAACAACCATGAACAAGTTCCCCCACACTTACCCTTTGCTAGTCCCTGAGCAAAGTTAAACTTGAACAATGGATTAGGAGTTGCTACAATGTTTTCACTCCTAAAAAGTACATATGTGTTCAATCATAAATTCTCCTCCGGATTAGAATAAAATGATCTGACTTTCGAACCTACCCATATTACCTTCAACCATGGGGCTTCTTAGCCTTCACTTGGCTCTTGAGCAGTTGAAAGACTGAACGATCAAGTCAAGCATTATGTCTCAAGTTCTTTGTTCCACCATTGTTCTAGAGTTTTTGTAACGTTTTGAAATAAAACTCAGAGATTCCATTGTATGATGCTCTCAAGTCTCTCAATATATAGGGTATTTGTGGATCCTCACCAAGGCATAAAATGATGTTGTGCCTTATCTCTTCCTACCACCAAAGCTTATGTGGAGTTCATAGGTTGGAAGAAAGCTAGATCATACTTGCAATGCATATATTGTAAAGTCAAACAATGGATCCAAAGAGAGTTGAGTCATATAATCAAATCAAGATGTGCATGTGTGTGGATATAAGAGGTGGATATATGTGGTGGCTAACCTAATTCTACTTTGCTCTTTGAAAACATATCTCTCTTTTAAAACTTAGAAGCAATTTTGCGAGAGAACAGGGGCTATCTTGAAAGGTCTTAATGGCTAGACGGGGGTGAATAACCTATAAAAATTTCTACAACAACACTTAAGCAATGCGGTTAGTCAAATAAATGGCGAAGCGAGTGTTGCGCTAGCCTACTAAAAATGCAAGCCACCTAGCATAATTCTAGTTGCCAGTCTTTATCCACACAATGGCTATGTCACTACACTAAGTTAGTGAGCTCTCAAAGACCAACTAAAGAGCCTCACTAACCACTAGACCCTACGCAAACTAGTTCTCAAAACTAATTACACTAAAGAGCTTAGCTTACACACTAGGAATGTAAATACAAGACGGGATGGTGATAATTATAGCGACGTGTCGAGGATTGAGCCAATCACAAGATGATCACAATCAATCAAAATGAATACCAAGAAATCCTCGGACAATGATGACACAAGATTTTTTACTGAGGTTCACTTGCTTGCTGGCAAGCTAGTCCTCATTGTGGCGATTCACTCACTTGGAGGTTCACGCGCAAATTGGCATCACACGCCAAACCCGCAACCGGGTGCCGCACAACCAACACAAGATGAGGATCACACAAGCCACGAGTAATCCACTAGAGTACCTTTTGGCTCTCTACTGGGGAAAGGTCAAGAACCCCTCACAATAATCACGATCGGAGCCAGAGGCAATCACCAACCTCTGCTCGATGATCCTCGCTGCACCAAGCCATCTAGGTGGCGGCAACCACCAAGAGTAACAAGTGAATCCCACAGCGAAACACGAACACCAAGTGCCTCTAGATGCAATTACTCAAGCAATGCACTTGGATTCTCTCCCAATCTCACAAAGATGATGAATCAATGATGGAGATGAGTGGGAGGGCTTTGGCTAAGCTCACAAGGTTGCTATGTCAATGCAAATGGCCAAAAGAATGAGCTTGAGCCGGCCAAGGGGTTTAAATAAAGAGCCCCCACAAAAAGAGCCGTTGGGATCCTCTCTGCTGCCTGTCACGTGCTGACTGGACACGCCGATCAAAATGATCGGATGCACGGCTCAGTGTCTGGTCAACTGACACCGTCCACGTGTCCCCGCACTTCAACGTCGATCGCTCGATCTCAGCTAGTCAGCCTCGCGCCACGCGTTAAGTCACGACCGAACACGCTAGCGAGAAACCAGACTCACCAGCGCCGCATCAGGTGCTCACAGAGCTGCGCGCCTCCAACTGATGACCACAAATGCCAATCAGCTTGGCCTCCCAGTGTCAGGTCATTTCCAGAGAGCTCCCCGAGCATCAAAACGCCGACCGGACGCGTCAGCTCTACCCTGACCAGACTCAGGCCAGCGTTCGGTCCTGCCTTCACCTCTACACGCTAAGATTTTGGCTGACGTCACTATACTTCATGGGCGACCGGACTCACCTCCATCACGTTAGGTCACAATTTGACCCTGTGTCCGGTCACACCCAAGACAGAGCCTGAGCACTCGGCCTTGAGTTAAAACTGACTGGACTCACGACCCTGCGTCTAGTCACTTCGACAGTAGAGTCCGGTCATTGTTTTTTAGTGAAAAACAACTCCTCTACTTCACCAACTTCTCCACCCTTGCTCAAATGTGCCAACCACCAAGTGTATCACCTTGTGCACATGTGTTACCATATTTTCACAAACATTTTCAAGGGTACTAGCTCTCCACTAGGTCCTAAATGCATATGCAATGAGTTAGAGCATCTAGTGTCGCTTTGATAACCATATTTCAATACGAGTTTCACCCCTCTTAATAGTACGGCTATCGATCCTAGATGTGATCACACTCGCTAAGTGTCTTGATCACTAAACCAAAAAGCTCCTATGGATATCACCTTTGCCTTGAGCTTTTTGTTTTTCTCTTTCTTCTTTTCCAAGTCCAAGCACTTGATCATCATGGTCATCACACCATCATCATGATCTTCACCATTGCTCCACCACTTGAAATAGTGCTACCTATCTCATGATCACTTTGATAAACTAGGTTAGCACCAAGGGTTTCATCAATTCACCAAAACCAAACTAGATCTTTAAATCTCCCCCTTTTTGGTAATTGATGACAACCCTTTCACAAAGATATGAATTGAAATTCAATTGAATTCATGTTGCTTGCCCAAGCATATTTACCATGTGTAAAAGGATATGTACAAGTTTCATGAACCCCAATTGATAGCATTAGCTCCCCCTACATATGTGCTAATAGTTTGGTAGAAGCTTGCACATATGCATGGATTTTAGTTGTGAGAGAGTAATGTCTACCAAATGATGCTAAGGTATAAGAGATGGACCTTTAAAGTGTAATACCTATAACATACCAGTTGTTAAAAAGCAGTTAAAACTTGATCATGAGCATCATTATGCATAATCACCAAGTATTGTTTCATTAATGCAATTTATGTTTCAAGTATAGCATTCATATGTTGCATATGTGATGTTTCATATGTTGCATCAAGTGGTGGCAATGTTTGTGATTAAGGTTCTTTAAGAAGTTATATATGGGAATGTGCTTAAACAATTAAAATTTTGTTAGAATAAACTTTGTGGTTTCAAGTATGCTCTTAAATGTGGAATAAAAAAGTGATGATGTTTCTAAATCAAATATGTTTATTTTGGAGCCCAAAGATTGGATTCAAGGTTGATTTTCTAACTTAGCCATTTATGCTTGTCTTTGAGAATCAGCCATTAAGTTCCATTTTTAGGTATTTATTAAATCAAATTTCATGAATAAAATTGGTACAACTTACAACTTTTGTTTCATTGCTTGGCCAATACTTGAGTTATGACACTGTGCAACTGGTTGTTAAATTGGATAGATGTTTAACCTCTAATTAATTGACCAAAGTTGCTAACCAAAATAATTTACAAAACCCTAAAACTGATTTCAGTCTTGCAGTTTCAAGGTACCAATCTTTTGAATTCAAAATCTTTCAAACTATCAAGTTTTGGTTGATGATTCTTTAAGCAAAGATGGAGATCTCATGTAGATGTACAACTTTGTTTATGGTTGATCATCTAGTTGTTTTACAAAATCGTGAGAGGGAGAGCTCTGAAGGTCGAATGTCAGGCATGAACAGTGGACGCCGGGGACCTGCCACTCTGCCTGCTCGCCACCGACACCATCGCCCCACCTCACCGCTTCGCGTGCAGCCAGCACACAGCTGCTTCCTGGAATGAGCTCAAGCAGCTGCTGGCACCGCGTTACCGCCTCACCTCGCCCTTATCTAGACCAAGCCGCTGCCGTCCTTCTCTTTCTTCTCGTTCGCCACCGCACACCTTGACGCGCCGGCGCAATTCGCCATGACCGATGCACATCCGCTCAATTGCTCATGCACATAGCTTCGCTGCATCCTCGCAAATCCTCCTGATCGGCTCCCGCTGTCCCTCGCTGATGTAATCGACCAAACGCGCCATTCTCGTCATGGCTAGCCGCCATCGCTGCCACGCTCTGCCCTGCCATGGACAAGGCTCGCCAGAGCATCTCCCGTCCCAACTTTTGTAGTTCCAGCTTCCTTGTGATGCGGCAAAGCTCATAGAGTCCTTGTTTTAACCTCTACTGACTAGGTTATGCTAGAACACTGACCACATCACTGGTCCACGCCACCGTGCTTGCCCTCAGCGCTAGCAGCAGCCCTTGCTCCGCCTCTGCTTCAACCGTCAAGTGGTTCAAGTAGCGGTGAGCCTCCTATATGCAAAGCCGTTCTTATCTAGGCTGATTAGGGGATGTAGCTACTGGTCCATTGCCGCGTCACCATGCCATGTGCCATCGAGCCACCATGGTTGCAGCCGTGCATGAACCAAGCCCTAGTTCAGTCAACTAATAGCGTAGAGGTGTTCGTGGGATCACGTCATGTCTGTAGGTGGTCTTTCGATCGTCGATGACTGCGCCGTCGACCGCCTCCACCGTGTTGGAGGGCTGTCGAGCTGCCATGGCCGGTGACAAGGTCGCCGGAGAGTCCCTTTTGTTCACCTGATACCCTTAGGTGATGCGCTAGGTCATCGCGGTCACGTTGGAACCCTTGCCGCCGCCGGAGAGCTTGCCGTCGGCGAGATATGCCACCGACCAGCCGGTGTACCCGTGGTCAAGGCGGGCAGGGCTGCGGTTGACTCTGGTCCCATGCGTCAGTGGCAGTGGGTAAGGTTGGGGTGGGTGAGAAAATGTTTTGCGCTGGAAATGATTTTCGTTTTTTAGAAAAATGCTTTATGTGTGGATTTTTTTCTAAATTCATAAATAATTATAGGATGATGATAAAAATATGAAACTTTTTGTGTAGCCTTGCTATGATGTGCTCTACCTAGGAAAAATATGAATTGGTCATTTTTTGTAATGTTGGTATTCTTAAAAATTACCGCTTTTAATTAATAAATGGACCTCGCATGATTTTTATAGACTAAAATAATTATGGTTTAATCATAAAACTTTTTGTGTATGCTTTACATGCTAATACCTACCTTCACAAAAAGGTTGGGACTGTTATGATATTTATAAATTGGTTAATTCATTTAAGTGTGTTTAAATGCCTTTTCTTTAGTTAAATAAATACCTAAATGATTTAGATAAATACTAAAAAGGCTTTGGCTCATTTTGGATATTGATTGTGGACCTGGGAACACTAATCACTTTGTTGTTCCTAGGCAACTTAATCATTTTGATGTTATGCTCATAATAAACTTGTTAATTAATAAATAAAATAGTTTACTCAATTAACTAATTAGTGGATTCATGTGTTTAGGTCAAGTAATGATCCTTGCTTGCCCTCATGGGTAATTTTGGTGTAATGTAGTTAAATATATTATCTTGCTTGATTAGTATAATATAATAAGTGTTGCTTTCATGATTTGATTGTAATCTACTTGTTTATATAATAATTAAATGGCTTAATTAAATGTTTAGTTTATAAGGTCTTTATAATGGTTAGGAGTAAACAAGAATGTTAATCACTTGTTGGAGCATGTTAGTGTAATCTATTTCATGATAGACAACTAAGTAACTTGATATTAATTAATTAAAATGCTTTTATGACCATAACCCTAGTTCCTTAGCGAAGGAAAGTTGTACTCAACTTTCTTAACTTGTTTATCTTTTGTTGATGCACTTGTGTGTTTTTCATCATGCATCATGTCATGCATTCCATCATGTTAAGCAAATCATCATTTATTACGTGTATTGCATACAAGAGTGAGAAGACTACTATTGATCAAGTTTCGGGGAAGGTCCATCCACCGTGGTGTTGGTGCCAAGTCTATCTCCTGTTATCCTCTGTGGAACTAACCTTCTCTGCAACACAGGCATGCCATGGTGCATACCACCCTTCTATAGCATTTATAAATCTTTATTACACTTCAAGTCTTGTGAGATGTGCATTAAGTAATTAGGAGTTGGTCGAATACCGTTGCTGCAATATTATCTTAATAATCAAATATCCTTAGTTATACCTTGCTAGTATGAATAGGTCGATATCTTTAATGATTAGTAATGTTTACACTTCGGTATAAGTCGAATGATGGTTTCATCGTTCGCAAAGAATAGGTTTACCTCGACTCTATTTTGGGTCATGTGATGATATGATAATGTTTAATCTGAGACCGGGCGGACTCTTTGCTTCTATTTGGTTTGAGTCTTGATGTAGTGCCCCGCCTCTGTCGGTTAAGGACCGTCCGTTGTTGGCCCTTGGATCAAGATTTTTGCAACTACTGGCCACATACTCCGGTAAGTCTAATACCTCGGCTATTCCATTATGTGAAAAGACAACTGCGCACTAGGTGTGGGAGATGGTGAGATTAGCGTGTGCACATCCTGTTAATCCACTAGGAGTGGTGTAGGGAGGTGGAGTACCGTGCTCTTGGGTAGCGTAGACCGGTTCATGTTTTGGAGGATCCGAGTGAGGGTTGATATATGTAGGTTCGGGACCGACCTAGACTTGCATATGTCATGTGGTAAGGAAACTCCAGCTAGCCCTAATCGATTCAAATCGTCATTTGCTCGATGGTAACAGGAGACTTGATCCTCGCACCATCATTGTAGTTAATTAGTGGAAACATGGTTACATAGGGTTATGAAATAATGTGAGAAGAGATGAGATGCTTAATGAAGTGATTGATTTAGAACAAAACTAAAACATTGAAAGTAAGGATCCACTCATAGTAAGCTTTTCTATAAAAGATACTCTTACTTCCAAGTTTCCTTTAAGCCAGCATACCCTTGAAGTATTTTCTTTTAGTTGGGTAAGACTTGTTGAGTACCCTCAAGTACTTAGGGTTTGTTAACCCCTATTGCAGGTTCTGACTTGTGCTGCTAGTTGAGGTCATGTTAGTGTGCTCAACATGGTCTGGCTATCTCCTCTACCTTAGGTGCTTCACCTAAGTTGCTTCTGTAGTACTACTCACCTTTTGAAACTTAAGTTAAGTTTTTACTTCAACATGTTTTGTAACCTAATGTTAATAAGTCTTCCGCACTCCGATGTAAGATATTTTTGTAACAAATGTTGTAATGTTGTGGTAACTTCATGTTGATCCTGTATGAGTTGTAAAATGTGGATGATTCAGGGTTTCCTGAGGACACCCGACAGACCATCGGAGTTATCTGGCTCTCATGTGCAGCAGTCAGAGGTCTTTAGGACAATGACAGGTGCACATGGGCCATATAATTTGGGTGGTTCTGCCACAATACCAACCTGAGTGCACCATTAGTAACTAGACATTCACAAAAACTAGAATACCCCATGAGATCAACATTAGAAGCAAGGGTCTAGTTTTCACAATATAAACACACATCTAGTTACTCAACCTATGCATGCTAGTTTTTCATTTCATCAATCAATCCTACAACTAGCATACACCACACAAGCATGGAATTTTAATTTAAAACTTGTGCCATGCAAGCAAACATATAAAATGCACATTCAAATGCACCAATCAAGTTTATGAGCTTGCTCCCCGTACTTGTGTGCTCAAATTTTATTGATCCTCTTACTTTGTCATATTTCTCCCCCTATGTCAAAGTTCTTCCCTTTGTTATCTTTTCACTATTTTTGTGCATTACTTCTCCCCCTTTGTCATGAATGACCACAAAGGTTAAAATTTTAGATAGGTTACGATTATCAAAGTCAATCAATGGGGTGAAAATCATTTTCCCAAATTTGGTTCAATCTAGAACACTTGCCAAAGATATTTAACTCGGTTTGATCCAAGGACAAGCTTCTTCACACCTCATTTCAAGGGTTATCTTGTACCATGTTGAGTTAAACACTTATAGCTCATTTTCTAGATCAAACACTAGGTTCACAAGCCCACAAACATGTCATATGCTACCACTAGATCAAACCAAGCATAGAAGCAATAGTGGTACCATACAAGCATTAAATTCATTTGATTTTCATGAATGAGCCTATAACATGTGAGGAATGACTAGATGCACTAAACATGTCCTTAGCAAAGGATGTATGCATGCCAATCAATTTTTACCTTGGATTGCTTGAAGGAGAGGCATGTCATATAAGTGGGTGGTGTATCAACACATATTTGAGAAATTCAATATGTTCAACTCATTCCTTAGCTTGCAAAACCTTTTCTCATCCAATGGCTTGGTGAATATGTCGGCAAGTTGATCTTCGGTGCCAACACTCTCAATGTAAATGTCCCCTTTTTGTTGATGATCTCTAATGAACTGGTGGCTGACATCAATGTGCTTTGTTCTTGCATGTTGAACCAGATTGTTGGTTAGCTTGATTGCACTCTCATTGTCACATAACAATAGCACTTTCTTGAACTTGATTCCAAAGTCATTCAAGGTAGCATTCATCTAAAGAATTTATGCACAACAACTACCGGCGGATATGTATTTGGCTTTGGCAGTTGATAATGCAACACTATTTTGCTTCTTTGATGACCATGAAACAAGTGATCTTCCCAACAATTGACATGTGCCCGAGGTGCTCTTCCTTTCAACATTGCATCCCGCATAATCGGAGTCCGAATATCTAACTAGTTCAAACTTTGCTCCTTTGGGATACCACAAACCAACATTTTTTGTATGCTTCAAGTATCTCAATATTCTCTTTATAGCCTTCAAATGACTTTCTCTTGGTGAGGTTCGAAATCTTGCACACATACACACACTAAACATGACATCTGGCCTTGATGCGGTCACATAGAGTAGGCTTCCAATTATAGACCGATACAACTTTTGATCCACTATGTTGCCACTTGCATCACTATACAAATTGCCATTTGTTCCCATTGGTGTACTAATGGCCTTTGCTTCATTCATGCCAAACTTCTTGAGCATGTCTTTGATGTACTTGCCTTGACACACAAATGTACTATTCTTCAATTGCTTGATTTGAAGACCAAGGAAGTAACTCAACTCTCCAATCATGGACATCTCAAACTCATTAGCCATCATCTTCCCAAACTCTTCACAAAAGTCTTGATTGGTTGATCCAAAGATAATGTTATCAACATAGATTTGCAACACAAATAAGTCCTTGCCAATCTTCTTGGTGAAAAGAGTGGTGTCAACCTTGCCCATCATGAACCCTTTAGAGAGTAGGAAGTCCCTCAACCTCTCATACCATGCTTTAGGTGCTTGCTTCAAGCCATACAATGCCTTCTTCAACTTGTACACATGGTCGGGCTTCTTGTCATCTTCAAAATTGGAAGGTTGCTCAACATATACTTCTTCATTGATGTAGCCATTGAGAAATGCACTCTTGACATCCATTTGATAGAGCTTGATGTTGTGGGCACAAGCATAGGCTAGCAAGATTCTAATTCCTTCTAATCTAGCAACCGGGGCATATGTTTCTCCAAAGTCAAGACCTTCAACTTGAGTGTATCCTTGTGTTACCAATCTTGCTTTGTTCCTTACTACTATCCCATCATGATCTTACTTGTTTCTATAGACCCATTTGGTTCTAATCACATTGTATCCCTTAGGCCTCTCAACTAATTCCCATACTTGATTTCTTATGAAGTTGTTCAATTCTTCATGCATTGCATTCACCCAATCAACATCCTTCAATGCTTCATCTATCTTCTTTGGTTCAATGGATGACACAAATGAGAAATGCTCACAAAATGAAGCCAATCTTGATCTAGTTTGTACACCTTTAGAAATATCTCCAATTATAGTGTCTAATGGATGATCTCTTGCAATATTGGTTGGTTGAAGAATAGGAACTTGATTGATTGCACTTGCTTGATCATTGGGTTGATATGATGTACTAGCCACTTGATCTTGTTTGTCATGAGATCCACTTGAACTAGCTTGATTAGTGTCAACTTGTACATTTGAGTTAGAGAGCACTTGCACTTGATCATCTTCATCATCATTCACTTGCCTAGGCCTCAATTCACCAACATCCATGCTCTTCATGGCATTTGAAAGTTGAATGCCTCTAACATCTTCCAAGTTCTCATTCTCATCTTGGGAACCTTTGGTTTCATCAAATTCAACATCATGAACTTCCTCAAGAGTACCACTTGTCAAATTCCAAACTCTATATGCTTTGCTTGTAGTGGAGTATCCAAGTAAGAATCCTTCATCACACTTCTTCTCAAACTTGCCCAATCTAGTGCCTTTCTTCAAGATATAGCATTTGCAACAAAAGACCCAAAAATATGCAATGTTGGGCTTTCTACCATTCAAGAGCTCATAAGGTGTCTTCTCTTTCAATGGGTGACAATACAAGTGGTTGCTACAATAGCAAGCCATGTTGATAGCTTCGGCCCAAAAAGATTGACTCAAATTATACTCACTCAACATTGATCTTACCATGTCAATCAAGGTTCTATTCTTCCTCTCAACAAGGCCATTTGATTGTGGAGTGCACTTGGCCGAGAATTGATGTATAATTCCAAATTCATTACACAACTCATCAATTCTAATGTTCTTAAACTCACTACCATTGTCACTTCTAACTCTCTTGATGGTTGTCTCAAACTCATTGTGAACGCCCTTGACAAATGATTTGAATGTTGCAAACACATCACTTTTGTCCACTAGAAAGAATACCCAAGTGTATCTTGTATAGTCATCCACTATCACAAAGCCATATTTGTTTCCACCGATGCTAGTGTATTGTGTTGGCCCAAATAAATCCATGTGCAACAGCTCAAATGCTTTGCGAGTGCTCATTATGCTTTTCTTATGATGGGTGTTCCCAACTTGTTTGCCCGCTCGACAAAAGCTACAAAGTTTATCCTTCTCAAACACAACATCTTTCAAGCCTATAACCAAGTCATGCTTAACCAATATATTCAATTGTTTCATTCCAACATGACCAAACCTTCTATGCCATAACCAACCCATACTAGACTTAGTGAATAAGCATGTTGACAATTGAGCTTCACTACCATTGAAATCAACCAAGTATAGATTCTCATATCTAAAGCCTTTGAAGATCAAGTTAGGGCCATCTACACTTATGATCTCTACATTATCTACCCCAAATATGCATTTGAATCCAAGATCACACAATTGAGCCATGGATAACAAATTGAAGTTCAAGCTCTCAACTAGCAACACATTGAAAATGGTCATGTCATTGGATATTGTAATCTTATCAAGCCCTCTGACCTTGCCTTTGCCATTATCACCAAATGTGATACTATCATAACCATCATTGCCATTGCTATTCATTGAGTTGAACATTCTTGCATCACCGGTCATGTGTTGAGTGCACCCACTATCAAGAACCCAATGCCTTCCTCTAGCTTTGTAATTGACCTATAAAACAAGATTAATTCTTTTTAGGTACCCAAACTTGCTTGGGTCCTTGAGGGTTAGTGACCAAGCTCTTTGGCACCCAAATAGCTTTCCTTGAGCTCATTCATGGTGCACCAATGAACTTAGCCTTCACACCATTTGTACCCTTAGTAAGCACATAGAAAGAATCAAGCTTAATTGAGGATACATTAGAATTCTTGTTCTTGGTCTTGCACTCATGCTCTTTATGACCAACTTGCTTGCAACTAGTACAAAACCGACCATTGTTCTTCACAAAACTAGTCTTCTGAGGAGCAAATGCCACCTTGCCTTTCTTGGTGGTATAGCCCAATCCCTCTTTATAGAGAGAAGCTCTTTGGCTACCCAAGCACATAAGTAAGCGGTCCTCACCACCATAGGATTTGCCTAAGGCGGAGTCTGCTCATTGACCTCCTTCTTGAGGGTCTCATTCTCAACCATTAGTGAGGCATCAAAAGTGAAACCATCACTACTAGATGAGGTAGAAGTAGGTGTGCTACAAGAAGGGTTAGTGGGAGCAACAATGATAGGCTTATAGAATGATTCATTAATTATATCACAAGTTTAGCCTACATCACATGTTTCAACATGCTCCTTCACATTTTGCTCATTAAGTAAAGAGGAATGAGCTTTCTCAAGCTTCTTGTGAGCCTTGCCAAGCTTCTCATGGGTTTCCTCTAGCCTCTCATAAGATGCATTGAGCTCATCAAAGGTTTGCTTAAGGGCTTTTAGTTCCTTACTCAAGCTTTTGCATTCCTTTCTCTTAATGTCAAAATGTTCTTTAGCATCATCTAACATGTCAAGTAGTTCATCCTTAGTTGGTTCATCGTCATAACTATCACTTTCATTTTCATTTTCATTTTCATTATCATGTTCCTCATCACATCCATCATCACAAGTTTGTACCTTAGTGGCCTTAGCCATGAAGCATGATGGAGTGTCGAAGAGAGAAGGCTTCTCATTTATAGCAATACTTGCAAGAGCCTTCTTCTTGGTGGTCTTTTCATCATCACTATCATCATCATCACTTGAGGAAGCATCACTATCCTAAGTGACCATATATGAACCACCCTCTTTCTTCTTCTTGAAGGTCATATTGTCCTTTTCCTCCTTTTTCTCCTTCTTGTCATTCTTCTTGCTCTTCTTGTCATCATCATCATCATTATTGCTATTGTATGGGCATTGAGCAACAAGATTATCCTTGCTTCCACACTTGAAGCACCTCCTTGACTCTTCCTTGTTCTTGGATGAATACTTATTTCTTCTAGCACAATAGCCCTTCTTCACCATGAACTTGTGAAATCTCTTCACAAAGAGAGCCATCTTCTCATCATCCATCTCATCAAAGCTCAAGACTTCATCTTCACTTTATGATTCTTGCTTTGCCTTGTCCTTGGATGATGTGGCCTTGAATGCCACACTCTTCTCCTTCTCATCCTTCTTCTCATCTTTCTTATCCTTCTTTTCTTCCTTCTCATCATCATCTCTATAAGTGTCATTGGTCATCACATCTCCCAACACTTGGTTTGGTGTCATGGTGTCCAAACCACTCCTCACTAGAATAGTGACCAATGTGCCAAACCTTGATGGCAAGCATCTCAGGAACTTGTGGGAGAAGTCCTTGACCTTCACCTCTTCTCCAAGTGCTTTGAGATCATTTACTAGTACTTGAAGCCTATGGAACATCTCCGTCACACTCTCATCATCCTTCATCTTGAAGTTTGCAAACTTCTCCTTGAGAATATATGCCTTTGCACCCTTCATGGCTTGAGTGCCCTCAAATGACTCCTCCAACTTCTTCCAAGCCTCATGAGCCCCCTCAATGTTCTTGACTTGCTCAAATGTTCTCTCATCCAAAGCATCATGAATGGCACTAAGAGCAATGCCATTGTTTTGGAGTAGCACTTCTTCGGTGGTGGTGGGAGCCTCCTCATTGGAAATCTCAATCTTGGTCTCCACCGCCTTCCACACCTTTCTATTGATTGACTTGATATATGTTGTCATCTTAGCCTTCCAATTAGGATAGTTGGAGCCATCAAATTGGGGTGGCTTCTTAGTGTTGTTGATTTGAGCCATTTTGACACCGAAGGTTGTTAAGCCTCAAATCACGGTGACCATGGCTCTGATACCACTTGAAAGGTCCTAATAGCTAGAGGGGGGGGGTGAATAGACTATAAAAATTTCTACAACAACACTTAAGCAATGTGGTTAGTCAAATAAACGGTGAAGCGAATGTTGCGCTAGCCTACTAAAAATGCAAGCCACCAACGACAATTCTAGTTGCTATAGTCTTTATCCATGCAATGGCTATGTCACTACACTGAGTTAGTGAGCTCTCAAAGACTAACTAGAGAGCCTCACTAACCACTAGACATGACACAAGCTAGCTCTCAAAACTAATTACACTAAAGAGCTTAGCTTACACACTAGGAATGTAAATACAAGAGGGGATGGTGATGATTATACCGATGTGTCGAGGAGTGAGCCAATCATAAGATGATCACAATCAATCACAATGAATACCAAGAAATCCTCGGACAATGATGACACAAGATTTTTTACCAAGGTTCACTTGCTTGCCGGCAAGCTAGTCCTCGTTGTGGCGATTCACTCACTTAGAGGTTCAGACGCCAAACCCACAACCGGTTGCCGCACAACCAACACAAGATGAGGATTACACAAGCCATGAGTAATCCACTATAGTACCTTTTGACTCTCTGCCAGGGAAAGGTAAAGAACCCCTCACAATCACCATGATCGGAGTTGAAGACAATCACAAACCTCCGCTCGATGATCCTCGCTGCACCAAGCCATCTAGGTGGCGGCAACCACCAAGAGTAACAAGTGAATCCCACAGCGAAACACGAACACCAAGTGCCTCTAGATGCAATCACTCAAGCAATGCACTTGGATTCTCTCCCAATCTCACAAAGATGATGAATCAATGATGGAGATGAGTGGGAGGGCTTTGGCTAAGCTCACAAGGTTGCTATGTCAATGCAAATGGCCAATAGAGTGAGCTTGAGCCGGCCAAGGGGTTTAAATAGAGAGCCCCCATGAAAAGAGCCGTTGGTCTCCTCACTACTGCATGTCACGCGCTGACCGGACATGCCGATCAAAATGATCAGATGCACGGCTCAGCATCCAGTCAACTAACACCGTCCATGTGTCCCCGCACTTCAACATCGATCGCCCGATCTCAGCTAGTCAGCCTCACACCACACGTTAAGTCATGACCGGACACGCTCACGAGCAACCCAACTCAGCACCGCCGCGTCAGTTGCTAACATCGCTGCATGCCTCCAACTGATGACATACCCACCGATCAGCTCAGCCTCCCAGCGTCAGGTCATTTCCATAGAGCTCCCTGAGCATCAAAACGCCGTCCAGACATGTCAGCTCTACCCTGACCGGACTCAGGCCAGCCTCTGGTCTTGCCTTTGCCTCTGCATGCCAAGATTTTGACTGACGTCACTATACGTCATGGGCACCGGACTCACCTCCATCGTGTTAGGTCACAATTTGACCCTACGTTCGGTCACACCCAAGACAGAGCCTAAGCACGCCGCCTTGAGTTAAAACTGATCGGACTCACGACCCTACGTCCGGTCACGTCGACAGTAGAGTCCGATCAGTGTTTTTCAGTAAAAAACAACTCCTCCACTTCACCAACTTCTCCACCCTTGCTCAAATGTGCCAACCACCAAGTGTATCACCTTGTGCACATGTGTTAGCATATTTTCACAAAAAAAATTCAAGGGTGTTAGCTCTCCACTAGATCCTAAATGCATATGCAATGAGTTAGAGCATCTAGTGGCACTTTGATAACTGTATTTTGATACGAGTTTCACCCCTCTTAGTAGTACGGCTATCGATCCTAAATGTGATCACACTCGCTAAGTGTCTCGATCACTAAACCAAAAACTCCTATGGATATCACCTTTGCCTTGAGCTTTTTGTTTTTCTCTTTCTTCATTTCCAAGTCCAAGCACTTGATCATCATGGTCACCACACCATCATCATGATCTTCACCATTGCTCCACCTGAAATAACCCCGATTTTCGCGAAGGGAAATCCATAGAGTCGAAGCGTAATAAGACCGCTGTAGATCATATTACCTAGATTCCAGTCGAATATCACATCCATACAACGATAATATCAGAGTACAAATAGTGCGGAAGTACATAGATTATTACATCGCCGCATTGGCGGAATCAAAAGTAGCATTCATTCAGAACAGCTTGAAGATAGGATCGCCAAACTCGAGCGTAGGAACGAACCCCTCAACCGTCAAACTCCTCGGAGCTATACTCCTCAGCAGAACCTGTGTGCCAAAATTTATCAGTACGATTTGTACTGGCCACTCCCAACCCTATGAGCATTGCTTTGTGGAAATTGGATGCAAATTGGATGTAATCAAGAGGAACCTATATGGCTGGGGTTTCCTATGCATTAGTAAATCAAGTATATAATAATCGTTGGTCAAGTTTTAACTCCATTCACACACCCATTCCACCCCATTCCCATTCCAGAGCCAGGTTTTGATCCTGGGAATGATAAACCACCATCCCCACACCATCATCATACCACAGCCATACCATCGCTCAATCGACAGGCCAACTCCCTCTCGGCACTGTCTCAAGGCCCGTAGCCCCTGGCTACGTCCGAACACTCACTCCTAGGGGAGAAAAGAAGGACTCATCTCACTATCTAGTTTAAGCGAAACCCAGGAAAGGTCCATTGCCGATGAGTCGGCATATGTATCGATCGATCAACCATACACTCTGCAGAGGTTTTACATAACCACAAGATCTGCCTTCCTCACTGACCGTCGTCAACTGGGCTGATTCCGGCCGCTTGCTATCCTAGGATAATGCCACTCTACCATTCAGCCCTGGTACACCCCAAGTCTGGTCTGGGGTGGCTGAAACTGTGAGTCATGAGCCGGGTCCACAAGGTCTCCATGAAGTCTCGGAAGGGTGTGGGGGAAATCCTCCGCACCCCGTACCTTCCTCACACTGTCCGCTATCAACCAAGCAGTAGTGGCAATATACTATCAAGTAGTCCGGCCGTCCCGCACCATATAGGGCGAGTGGTACGTAAGGCTTCCCGGTGAATCTGAGTACTAGTAAGTCCTTAGGGATGACCAAGCCAGAATGTCTCCATCAGGGTTTCCATTTACCGTGCCACCACAGCACCTCCACCCTGGGCTCCTCCCATTACAGGTTCACACCCCGGGCCACCTCATATACCATTTACCCACCACAGGTATCCATTCCAGGGGTGCCCAGGTAGCACCCCACGGCAAGACTTGCCCTAGGCTCGTTGTATACTCCAACTTGGTCGACACAACCCTCACCCTCCACGCACCCAAGTCACACACGCAGCACTCTCCCCATGGTCTAGATAACGCCAGTTTCCACCACGCATCAGTCTAGTGCAAGCGTAGTAGAAGTAATAAGCGATGAAATGTAATAGCAAGCGTGTGACTAGCCTAACAGCAGGATGAGCAGGGGTAAGGTTGCGTCAAGGTAAAGGCCATCAAGAAAACACACTACCATGCAAGTCCTACCATAATGTGGTCATGACAATAAAGTAAGCACTAGCATTTCTATATTAGCCATGCGTAATAGGTGCTACGAGATTGGGTGGGATGTGGCACCTTCAGTGTAGTCGTCTCCGTACTCCTCATGGTACTCACGATCCTTGTCTGTTCGGTTTTCCTCCGAGTTTGCAAACGATCGCATTATAGTCGCGTTAGCGACGTCTATGGAATAGCACAAAGAAGCAATGAAAATTCAAAAGAGCCAAATGCACTCAAACATGGGTTTATTGCGTAGAGCTTGATTTTAGATGAATTTTGGTCCTGGTTTCGTATTTTTCTGAGGTCGTATGAATTAGTTATGAATTTCCGAAGACTAAATCTATTTCTGAAAATGGGAAAAGGCTGAATTAGTCCTGGGCTGACACGTGTCATGCTGTGGTTGGTCTACGTGGCTTGCTGACATCAGCATGATGTCATCAACGACATGCTCACCGACAGGTGGGGCCAGAGGCTATTGAGTCTCTGACAGGTGGGTCTGGTCAAGTCAACGTCAGTCAATGTCAGTCAACTATCAACGGTCAACAGTCAGGGTCACTGACGTGTGGGTCCAGGGCTACTGACGTCAGCAGCTGATGTCAGCATGATGTCACCACGGCCGTGTAGGTTCCTGATGTGTGGGTCCCGCGTGATGTCATCACAACGCCAGCATCTGACGTGTGGGCCCAGAGTGTCTGTGCCACTGACATGTGGGGCCAGGTCAATGGTCAACGTTGACCGGTCAACGGTCAATGCGGGCTGGGTCTGAACTAGGCTCTGGTGGGCTCAGGTTGGGCCGGTCTGGGCCGGGCCGACCCGGACACGTGGCACGCTGCGACGCTGCCACGTCACGGCTGTGGGCCTCTATTGGGCTGTGTCCACAGCGTGGCTCACAACGTGTGGCTTACGATGGACCAGCGTTCATGGTTCATGGACCTATAGCGGGGCGCATGGTGGACCAAGTCCACCATCTCTTCTCCTTGGCTCAGCTTACGTGCACCGAGTTCACGCACGGGTGGCCGGTGAGGGAAGAGGCCCTCTGTTTCTCCCGCGACGGTGCTCCTGCCGGCGGCGAGCTTGCTGTGAGACCCCGCGGTGGCGCTGGTGTCCGATTGGTGTGGGGAAAAGCTTCCTCGGGCCACGGCGACTGCGTCTGCAGGGTCAAGGTGGCGACCAGAGCTTCCCAAGGTGCTGGTCATGGCGAGCGGCGGCTCGGTAGTGCTCGCCGGTGGTGAGGTCGCGCACGCCGGCTCTCCGGTGGCTAGTGCTGGGCAGATGGGGCTTCTACGGTTTTGTGGGTGCACGGTGAAGGCGTCCTGGGCTCATGGCGAGGCTATGGGTTCCCAGGTGCCCGGTAGAGACATCCCGGCGGTCATGGCGACAGTGAAGACGACGGCGAGGCACGCGGGTGTGCTACGGCCACAGTGAAGCATCACGGTGTGGTGTGTTGGCGCCTACGGATTCGTGTGGACGTGGCGAGGGCGTCCCGAGCTCAAGGTGGGGCTTCGGTTTCCCGGTGGCCGGTAGGGGCTCCAGCGGCCATGGGGACGGTGACGACGGTGAGGCGCGCGGGTGATCTATGGAGCTCCAGCGGGGTAGTCACGGCATGGTTGCGGTTGTGCACGTGGTGCGTGTGTTCCTAGTGGCCGGAGACAAGGCACTGGCCTACGTGCCCACGGTATAGAGCGCCATGGCCGACGGTGAGGTTCAGCGGCAAAGAGAGACCGGAAGGGGGCTCACCGTGGGTGGCGTGGAAGAATGGATGGCGATGCCGTGTCGATTCGAGGCTGTGTAGCTCCGGAAGTCGTGCAGTGTCGTGCCGAACCGCGTCGGTGATGTAGACGACGGCGTCGCTCTCGGCTCCGGCGATCTCCCCTCCTATAGCGGCTTCGGCGTTTCCCCCTCTTCTTTCCCTTCTCCCTCTTCTCTCTTGGTTCGGGTGCGCAGTGGATGGCCACCGAGGTGGCGGCGGGCAACGGGACGAGCGCTAGGGCTCCCGGTCGAGGCTTTTGTAGCCGGAGCTTCGGCCACGGCATGGACGAGTGGCGGATGGGGATTAAGGGTGATCGGAGCGTGAGCTTGCATCTGACGGTTGCTAGTGGTTGCGTGGGCACGGCGCAAGGGGACAAGGTCATGCCCCGGGCGTGACACCCCCTAGCCCGCCCCTGTCACCGCTGTCGGCGTTCGGTCGGTGGGCGGTTGAGGCATTGGCGTGGAGAAGATGACACTATGGACAGGGTGGTGACGTCAAGGGGCCCATGTGGCGATGGCATGAGAAGCGAAGGAAAGAGAGGCGACGGTGAGGTGAGCAATGGCGGTGACGTGACAAAGCCAAGGCGAGAAAGAGGGCGCCTGCGTGGCTGAGCCTAAGTTGGGCCACAGCACGCTTTGTTTAATCTTGGTGTGGTTAATGGGTCATTGGCTGAGGCTTCTTTGGTCTTTGGCCGGCCGAAGCCGAAAGGCAACTGGCTCATGAGGCCTTCTCCTTTTCCTTTTTCCATTTTTCTTTTCTTTTCCATTATTTGAATTCAAATTTGGTTTAGAATTTGAATTCAAAACTGAGGTAACTTATTCGTTGGAATTTAGGGAATTTTGTTTAATAATAACTTTATGGTTTATTACTTTAATGGAATTGTTAAACATAGCATAAAGCAAATGAAAACCCAAATCACAATTTAAGTTAACATTGTATGCAACATGTTATTTGTTGGAAATTTAATAATCATAATTAACAAATGATATGCCTTGCTTATGTGTTGACTTAGGTTGGGTTACTTCTAATGCAACTCTTAGGGTTGGCTCCTACAATGTCACTCATCATCACTTTTGTGCAGATGGCAATGAACATCGACTGGCCGCCTCTAGGACCGCTACCACTGGACCATGCCAAGCTTACCTTCGACCTACATGAGCTCGGGGGTTTTGCACAGACCCTCTGCCGAGTTCTCATCACGTTAGGAGTCCCTAATGAGCTTGTCAAGGTCACCTGTACCAGGAAGCCAGCTCAGGAAGAAGGAATCGAGGGACCAGCTATCACCTCAGCCGAGTTTCTAGCAAGCACTACCTTACCTTCTGTCCCAGCTTTCACCGAGATGACCATAGAGGACACAGTTGAGGAGGGACTGCGAGCTGTCTCACACAAGGCACTTCGCAGAGTGATGAGGGACCACTATGAGCACCTGAAGACGACAGAGTTCCGTCTACTTCCCCAGGCCCTCGACCTTAGCCTTACCCCTAGTGAGCAGAGTTTTGTAGCCGGCAGAGTTATCTTCGCAGAGGAGGATAGATGCCTTCATGTCTCAGCTATCCACCTACTAGAGCAGGATAGGTACGTGACCCAGCTTTAGCAGAAGAGACGTCAGGATCGGGCCCTTCTATGGGAGTACCAGGAGCGAGACTCGCAGGGAGCACAGGAGCGAGCTAATCTACTCGAGGCAATTGCCAAGCTATAGGACGAGCTCAACCGTCGTGAGGAAGTCCATAGAGCCGAGGTCGCTGACTTACAGGACAAAGCAGCTGACCTAGGCAACAGGAACTGCTACCTCGACAGCAAGGTCTTGGAGTTGCAGAGAGAGTTGGACGACAAGAAGGACGAGTTCAACCGCAGAGGAGACAGAGAGAGGTCCAAGGGGATTGATATGCTGAAAATCCACTCTCGGAACAAGACCCTGACCTAGGAGCTAGAGGAGTTTAGGAAGAAGGCTGTTCGCAACCAGGGTCATCTGATTGAGGCACTCAGGCAGACCGAGTACCTACAGGACAAGTGCGAGAGGACTTGGCAGGCTTGGCAGAAGTCTGACAAGAAGCGCCTCAGGGAGATGAAGGGTATGTGGGATCAGCTACCCAAGGAGATTCGCAGCAAGACGAAGCCTAGGATAGAGGAGTTTGAGTTAGCACCGACTCGCCTCAACCTAGACGCCTGCCCCACCCTACCTAGAGCCAAGCCTACTGAGGAGCTCACCGAGGCCTTGAAGTACGTGTCCTGACTTCACAAGTCTGACGAGGAGAAAGAGATCGAGAACAGTCGTATCCCAGCTGCGGTGTATGAGTTAGAGTAGATGACCCTGCGTGGTCATGAGATATGTTAGTAGCTTCCATGAGTTGTACCCCATGATGTACCCCTTATGAGATGTATTATGAGACGCTATGCGTAGTACGACTCTCGCACATCTTCAAGTGTAGCTACTGGAGATGATGCTATGTCATAAAACCCATGTAATGAATGATTCGGATCTTATTGCATCTTATGGATCTTATTGCTTCTTTATAATGAGTGTTGGATAGTATAAATGATTTTTCTTTAAATCGTCGAAATCATGTAATCATATTGAATTATAAGCACTTATGGCACAAGCACTAAAATTCCTATGATTCGTGTTGTAGATGCCGAACCGCCGATCTAATCGCCTGATGAACCGCGGACGTGCACCCACCCCCAAAACAGTCGAACCAAATAGGGGACGTGGTGGCAACAACCGTGGCCGTGGCCGTGGCCGTGGACGTGGAGGGATACCCTTCAACCTGGAGAATACCCCACCGCCTGTGGAGGAGAACATTCCGCCACCACCACCACCGAACCTGGCAGAAGTGATGGCACAACAGACCTAGCTTCTTGCAGCTCTTGTTGAAGGAGCAAACCGTCGCTAGGGAGGTCAGCAGAATGACTTCCAAAAGAAGCTAGAAGGATTTCTGAAGCTAAGGCCACCTACCTATGATGGCACCGACCCTGACCCGCTTGTAGCCGATGACTGGCTCAAGGAGATGGAGAAGAAGCTTGATCTCACCACTTTCACCGACGATGAGTGTGTTGGAGCTACCGCACACCAGCTCACAGGTGCAGCCCGCGCCTGGTGGGACAGTTTTAGTGACTCCCATGAAGACCCTGCCAATATCTCGTGGGATGAGTTTGCTGAAGCATTCATTGAGTATCACATTCCCAAGCTTATCATGGAGGCCAAAGTCGAGGAGTTCCGCAACATCAAGATGGGAAAGGACAAGGTGACTGAGTACACTACTCGTTTCACCAACCTTCTGCGCTATGCACCTTCCTATGTTATGAACTCTGAGAAGGAGAAGCTGTACTTTTACCGCAAGGGACTTAACCCGCACATCAAGCTGAAGTTTGGCGGTATTGAGAGTAACACACTGCGTGCTTCGGTGGACTGCTGCATCCAGATTGAGAAGGACCGTGCTAAAGCTAGAGAAGAGTACAGGGAGAGGAAGTGTAAGCCTGAGGAGTCTTTACGTGGCCGTGATCGCAAGAGGTTCCGCAGAGATGCACCATCCAGGGAATGCTCTCGCCACAACAGGGATGACAACCCTGGATCGAGTAGGGGTAGTGGAGGCTACACCACCAAATACTCCTGCCCTACTCAGGAGCGTTACACCCGGGACCGTTACGCTCAGGACCGCAACACTCGGGACCATTTCAACCGTCCCCGTACGGTGAATGAACGCCCAGCATAGAACCGCTCCGCACCAGGCACTGGAAACTGGAAGGCACCCGCGCCAACCCCTACAGGCGGTGCACCTTTCACCTGCTTCGCTTGTGGCCAACTAGGTCACAAAGCTACTGAATGTCCTTAGAACTTAGCTGCTCAGAAGTCTTAGATCAAGGGATGTGCTACCCGTGGACGTCTCAACCATTTGGACGCTGAGGAAGCATAGACTGCCCCTCACGTTGTGTATGGTATGTTTTTAGTTAATGGCAATACTGCATCAGTTCTATTTGATTCTGGAGCAACTTGTTCATACATATCATCCAAGTCTGCACGAGAGCATGACTTTCCTGTAACCCCACGTGAAAAGCCTATCATCACCAGCTCACCTTTAGGAGACCTAAAATGCACCCACATCTGTAAGGGAGTGAGTCTTACCATTGAGGGTCTTATCTTTAAAGCCGATCTAACCCTATTACCTTCCACTAACCTAGATGTCATCTTAGGCATGGACTGGTTAACCATTCACCGAGGTATCATATCATGTTCACCTAGATACGTCCAAGTGACCCACCCATCGGGCCAAGTCATTAGATGTGAACCCCAGTTTGGAAAGTCCACCTCTATCCTATGTGCCCTTAAAGCAAGTTCAGAATCACAAAAAGAGGAAAAGACAGTTCATGATGTGCCTGTGGTCGAAGACTATCCCGATGTATTCCCTAAAGAATTACCGGGTATGCCACCAGACCGTGATGTAGAGTTCATCATTGATCTTTTGCCGGGAACAGGACCCATTGCCAAGAGGCCCTATCGCATGTCAGTTGATGAACTGGCCGAGCTCAAGAAATAGCTTGATGAGCTCATCTCGAAGGGATATATTAGACCCAGTGCTTCACCCTGGGGATCCCCTATTCTGTTTGTTAAAAAGAAGGATGGCTCAATGAGAATGTGCATTGATTACCAGAACTTGAACGCAGTCACCATCAAGAACAAGTACCCCCCCTGCCAAGGATTGATGATTTGCTTGATTAGCTCAGAGGTGCCAAGTATTTCTCCAAGATTGATCTCAGATCTGGATATGATCAGATGAAGATTCGAGAGAGTGACATACCGAAGACAGCCTTCGTGACTAGGTATGGGCAGTTTGAGTTCACTGTGGTATCCTTTGGACTCACGAATGCTCCCGCATACTTCATGAACATGATGAATAAGGTTTTCATGGATGATCTGGTTAAGTTCGTGGTACTATTCATTGATGACATCCTTGTCTATTCACCTACCGCTGAAGAACACGAACATCATCTGAGAACTGTACTTGAGAAACTAGCCCAACATCAGCTCTACGCAAAGTTCAGCAAATGTGAGTTTTGGCTATAGGAAGTTGCCTTCCTAGGCCATGTACTATCAGCTGAAGGAGTTGCTGTTGACCCAGCTAAGATTGAAGCTGTAAAAGAATGGGAACAACCCCGTAATGTGACAGAAGTCAGAAGTTTCTTGGGACTGGCTGGATATTATCGTCGATTCATCGAGAACTTTTCCAAGATAGCCCGTCCGATGACCAACCTTCTGAAAAAGACTAAGGAGTTTGAATGGACACCCGAGTGCGAACAAAGCTTCTAGGAATTGAAACAGAAGCTTACCACAACCCCTGTGCTAGCATTGCCTGATATCAGCAAAGATTTTGTGGTCTATTGTGATGCATCCCGTCAAGGACTTGGTTGTGTACTGATGCAAGATGGGAGAGTGATAGCTTATGCTTCTCGATAGTTGAAAGAACACGAGAACCGTTACCCTACTCATGATCTTGAGTTAGCAGCAGTTGTGCATGCTTTGAAGATTTGGAGGCACTACTTGATAGGCAACAAGTGCGATATCTACACCGATCACAAGAGCCTGAAGTACTTTTTCACTCAAGAAGATCTGAATATGAGGCAACGCCGATGGCTAGAGTTGATCAAGGACTATGATCTAGAAATTCACTATCATTCGGGGAAAGCTAACGTAGTCGCAGATGCCCTCAGCCGTAAGAGTTACTGTCACACTTTGATCATTGAATCTGTACCACCTGAGCTCAAGGAAGAGATTGATGATTTCCAACTTGAGATACTACCGCATGGCTTGTTGAATGAGCTCCGCATATAGTATGATCTCATAGATCGCATCTGTCAAGCTCAGAAAAATTGTGAAGAGATCGAATATCTCCGTGGTCTGATGAAACTAGGCTACCAGACCAACAACCATGAAGATGAACAAGGAACCATTTGGTTCAAGGACAGAATCTGTGTACCTTCTGATCTAGCCCTACGAGAGGAAATTTTGTCAGAAGCCCATGATTCTAAGTACTATATTCACCCTGGAAATTCAAAGATGTATCAAGACTTAAAGAAACACTTTTGGTGGAAAGGCATGAAGATAGACATTGTAGGACATGTGGCACGATGTGACACCTGTAATAGAGTCAAGGCTGAACATCAAAGGCCTGCAGGATTGCTAAAGCCTCTTGACATTCCCGAGTGGAAATGGGAGAGCATATCCATGGATTTTATAGTTGGATTGCCCCGTTCACAGAAAGGCAACGATTCCATCTGGGTGATTGTTGATCGTTTGACCAAGATTGCTCACTTTGTACCAGTGAAGACCAAGACCAATGCAGAAAAATTAGCAGATCTATATATTGAGCATATTCTCAGACTGCATGGAGCACCCTCTAGTATTGTATTTGATCGTGGTCCTCAGTTTGTGTCCTGATTCTGGGAAGCTCTGCACAAGTCTATTGGAACTAAACTTGATTTCAGTACCGCTTACCACCCGCAGACAGATGGACAGACAGAACGGGTAAATTAGATCTTAGAAGACATGCTTCGCGCTAGTGTACTGATTTATGGCTCTGATTGGGAGAAGTGCTTACCCTATGCAGAGTTCTCTTACAACAACAGCTACCAAGCCAGTATCAAGATGTCACCGTTTGAAGCTCTGTGTGGCAGACCTTGTAAGACACCGTTGATGTGGTCCCAACCGGGAGAAAGATCGTTCTTTGATTCCGCTAAGATTCAAGATGCAGAAGAAGGAGTTGCTCAAGTGAAGGAGAATCTGAGAATTGCTCAAAGTCGATACAAGAGCTATGCTGATAAAAGGAGAAGAGAACTCGAGTTCAATGTGGGAGACTTCGTCTATCTCAAGGTATGTCCGCTACGTGGGACTGTCAGATTCCATGTGAAAGGCAAGCTTGCCCCTAGATTTGTTGGCCCATACAAGATTTGCAAGAGAATTGGAAAGCTCACCTACAAACTTGAGTTACCTGAGGAATTGACGGGTGTACATCCCGTATTTCATGTATCCCAGCTACGCAAATGTTTGAGAGTGCCCGATGAAGTGATCCCGACTGATACACTTGACATTCAAGATACACTTGTGTATAGAGAACATCCTATCAGAATTCTGGGCAGAGATACCAAAGAAACCCGAAGCAAGACTATTCCTATGTGCAAGATCCAATGGAGTAATCACACTGAGAGAGAATCAACATGGGAGAAAGTGTCGGACCTTCGGCTACGATATCCTTACCTCTTTAAAGAGTACGTTACGCTTTAATCTCAGGGATAAGATTCTGTTAAGGGGGTAGGACTGTAACAACCCAGAAATCTATACACCAAAAATCACAACTACAAAATTTTTCTTAAAACTCCCATGTGATGATGAGTGACATTGTAGGAGCCAACCCTAAGAGTTGCATTAGAAGTAACCCAACCTAAGTCAACACATAAGCATGGCATATCATTTGTTAATTATGATTATTAAATTTCCAACAAATAACATGCTGCATACAATGTTAACTTAAATTGTGATTTGAGTTTTCATTTGCTTTATGCTATGTTTAACAATTCCATTAAAGTAATAAACCATAAAGTTATTATTAAACAAAATTCCCTAAATTCCAATGAATAAGTTACCTTAGTTTTGAATTCAAATTCTAAACCAAATTTGAATTCAAATAATGGAAAAGAAAAGAAAAATGGAAAAAGGAAAAGGAGAAGGCCTCGCAGCCCAGGCCTGCTCGGCTTCTCGGCCCGCCAGCGCGCAGCAGCCTAGCCAGCCGAACCACACCCGCATTCGCCCGGCGTGCGCGTGGCCCAGCTTGCGGCCCAGCGTCGCCCATGCGCCCTCAGCTCGCCAGCAGTCGCTGCCACCTTGGCCCCACGCGTCAACCGCGCGCTGCTCACCCGCGCGCCTCTCTTTCCTTCGCTCGCAGCCACTGCCACGCGGGCCCCACACGTCAGCCACCCTGTCCACAGTGTCATCTTCTCCACGCCAACGCCTCAACCGCCCGCCGACCGAACACCGACAGCGGTGACAGGGGCGGGCCAGGGGGGGTCACTCCCGGGGCATGACCTTGTCCCCTTGCGCTGCGCCCACGCAACCACTAGCAACCGTCAGATGCAAGCTCGTGCTCCGATCACCCTTAATCCCCATCCGCCGCTCGTCCATGCCGTGGCCGAAGCTCCGGCTACAAAAGCCTCGGCCGGGTGCCCTAGCGCTTGTCCCATTGCCCGCCACCACCTCGGTGGCCATCCACTGCGCACCCGAACCAAGAGAGAAGAGGGAGAAGGGAAAGAAGAGGGGGAAACGCCGAAGCCGCTGTAGGAGGGGAGATCGCCGGAGCCGAGAGCGACACCGTCGTCTACATCACCGACGCGGTTCGGCACGGCACTGCACGCCTTCTAGAGCTACACGGCCTCGAATCGACATGGCATCACCATCCATTCTTCCACGCCACCCACGGTGAGCCCCCTTCCGGTCTCTCTCTGCCGCCGAACCTCATCGTCGTCCATGGCGCTCTATACCATGGGCGCGTAGGCCAGTGCCTTGTCTCCGGCCACTAGGAACACACGCACCACGTGCACAACCGCAACCATGCTGTGACTACCCCGCTGGAGCTCCATAGATCACTCGCGCGCCTCGCCGTCATCACCGTCGCCATGGCCGCTGGAGCCCCTACCGGCCACCGGGAAACCGAAGCCCTGCCTTGAGCTCGGGACGCCCTCGCCATGTCCACACGAATTCGTAGGAGCCAACACACCCCACCGTGATGCTTCACCGTTGCCGTAGAACACCCGCATGCCTCACCGTCGTCTTCACTGTCGCCGTGGCCGCTGGGATGTCTCTACCGGCCACCTAGGAACCCGTAGCCTCGCCATGAGCCTAGGACACCTTCGCCGTGCACCCACAAAACTGTAGAAGCCCCATCTGTCCAGCACTACCCACCAGAGAGCCGGCGTGCGTGACCTCACCACCGGTGAGCACTGCCAAGCCGCCACTCACCATGGCCAGCACCTTGGGAAGCTCTGGTCGACACCTTGACCCCGCAGACGCAGTCGCCATGGCCCGGGGAAGCTTTTCCCCACACCAATCGGACACCAGCGCCACCGCGGGGGCTCACAGCAAGCTCGCCGCCGGCAGGAGCACCGCCGTGGGAGAAACAGAGGGCCTCTTCCCACAACGGCCACCCGTGCGTGAACTCGGTGCACGTAAGCCGAGCCAAGGAGAAGAGACGGTGGACTTGGTCCACCATGCGCCCCGCTGTAGGTCCATGAACCATGAACGCTGGTCCACCATAAGCCACACGGTGTGAGCCACGCTGTGGACACAGCCCAATAGAGGCCCATAGCCGTGACATGGCAGCGTCGCAGCGTGCCACATGTTCGGGTCGACCCGGCCCAGACCGGCCCAACCCGAGCCCACCAAAGCCAAGTTCGGACCTAGCCCACGTTGACCGTTGACCGGTCAACGTTGACCGTTGACCTGGCACCACATGTTAGTGGCACAGACACTCTGGGCCCACACGTCAGATGCTGGCGTTGTGATGACGACACGCGGGACCCACATGTCAGGAACCTATATGGCCATGGTGACATCATGCTGACGTCACGCTGACATCGGCTGCTGACGTCAGCAGCCCTGGACCCACACGTCAGTGACCCTGACTGTTGACCGTTGACTGACGTTGACTAACGTTGACTTGACCGGACCCACCTGTCAGAGACTCAATAGCCTCTGGCCCCACCTATCGGTGAGCATGTCGTTGATGACGTCATGCTGATGTCAGCAAGCCACGTAGACCAACCACAGCATGACACGTGTCAGCCCAGGATTAATTCAGCCTTTTCCCATTTTCAGAAATAGATTTAGTCTTCGGAAATTCATAACTAATTCATACGACCTCAGAAAAATACGAAACCAGGACCAAAATTCATCTAAAATCAAGCTCTACGCAATGAACCCATGTTTGAGTGCATTTGGCTCTTTTGAATTTTCATTGCTTCTTTGTGCTATTCCATAGACGTCGCTAACGCGACTATAATGCGATCGTTTGCAGACTCGGAGGAAAACCGGACGGACGAGGATCGTGAGTACCGTGAGGAGTACGGAGACGACTACACTGAAGGTGCCACATCCCACCCAATCTCGTAGCACCTATTACGCATGGCTAATATAGAAATGCTAGTGCTTACTTTATTGTCATGACCACATTATGGTAGGACTTGCATGGTAGTGTGTTTTCTTGATGGCCTTTACCTTGACGCAACCTTACCCCTGGTCATCCTGCTGTTAGGCTAGTCACACGCTTGCTATTACATTTCATCGCTTATTACTTCTACTACGCTTGCACTACACTGATGCGTGGTGGAAACTGGCATTATCTGGACCATGGGGAGAGTGCTGCGTGTGTGACTTGGGTGCATGGAGGGTGAGGGTTGTGTCGACCAAGTTAGAGTATACGACGAGCCTGGGGCAAGTCTTGCCGTGGGGTGCTACCTGGGCACCCCTGGAATGGATACCTGTGGTTGGTAAATGGTATATGAGGTGGCCCGGGGTGTGAACCTGTAATGGGAGGAGCCTAGGGTGGAGGTGCTGTGGTGGCACGGTAAATGGAAACCCTGATGGAGACATTCTGGCTTGGTCATCCCTAAGGACTTACTAGTACTCAGATTCACCGGGAAGCCTTACGTACCACTCGCCCTATATGGTGCGGGACGACTGGACTACTTGGTAGGATATTGCCACTACTGCTTGGTTGATAGCGGACAGTGTGAGGAAGGTACGAGGTGCGGAGTATTTCCCCCACACCCTTTCGAGACTTCATGGAGACCTTGTGGACCCAGCTCATGACTCACAGTTTCAGCCACCCCAGACCAGACTTGGGGTGTACCAGGGCTGAATGGTAGAGTGGCATTATCCTAGGCTAGCAAGCGGCCGGAATCAGCCCAGTTGACGACGGTCAGCGAGGAAGGCAGATCTTGTGGTTATGTAAAACCTCTGCAGAGTGTATGGTTGATCGATCGATACATATGCCGACTCGTCGGCAATGGACCTTTTCTAGGTTTCGCTTAAACTAGATAGTGAGATGAGTCCTTCTTTTCTCTCCTGGGAGTGAGTGTTCGGACGTAGCCAGGGGCTACGGGCCTTGAGACAGTGCCGAGAGGGAGTTGGCCTGTCGACTTAGCGATGGTATGGCTGTGGTACGATGATGGTGTAGGGATGGTGGTTTATCGTTCCCAGGATCGAAACCTGGCTCTGGAATGGGAATGGGGTGGAATGGGTGTGTGAATGGAGTTAAAACTTGACCAACGATTATTATATACTTGATTTACTAATGCATAGGAAACCCCAGCCATATAGGTTCCTCTTGATTACATCCAATTTGCATCCAATTTCCACAAAGCAATGCTCATAGGGTTGGGAGTGGCCAGTACAAATCGTACTGATAAATTTTGGCACACAGGTTCTGCTGAGGAGTATAGCTCCGAGGAGTTTGACGGTTGAGGGGTTCGTTCCTACGCTCAAGTTTGGCGATCCTATCTTCAAGCTGTTCTGAATGAATGCTACTTTTGATTCCGCCAATGCGGCGATGTAATAATCTATGTACTTCCGCACTATTTGTACTCTGATATTATCATTGTATGGATGTGATATTCGACTGGAATCTGGGTAATATGATCTATAGCGGTCTTATTACGCTTCGACTCTGTGGATTTCCCTTCGTGGAAATCGAGGTTGTTTCAGTTGATGTAACACTCCGGCTCAGGGCTTAATAGGATTAATAGGATACTCGTACCAACAAGTTGCAACTTTTTTTCTAGAAGCCCATCTCTTAAGAACTGCAAGGTTAAGCGTGCTTGGCCTGGAGCGATGGGTGACCGACCGGGAAGTTCTTCCTGGGGGCGCATGAGTGAGGACAAAGTGCGCAGAAAAGACTGGTGTTGGTCTGTGAGGGCAGTCTATGTCCTAGGAAAGCTATCAGATACAAGCGGGCCTGACCTCGAGGAGACAGGACGTTACAGAATGGTATCAGAGCCGACCCTTGCGGTTTCACAGGCGTGTGTGTTAGTTGCGCAGGCATGGTGCGCATGGCTGGTGTGGACCCAGAGTGGTCACCCAGCATGGCACATGCGCTGGCACTAGACACACGGACGTGGCCAAGAGGGGACGTTCCTGGCCTGGGGTTGACCAACGAGGACATCGATCTCCTAAGGTGATGAGGATGTAACACCCGGCTCAGGGCTTAATAGGATTAATAGGATACTCGTACCAACAAGTTGCAACTTCTTTTCTAGAAGCCCATCTCTTAAGAACTCCAAGGTTAAGCGTGCTTGGCCTGGAGCGATGGGTGACCGACCGGGAAGTTCTTCCCGGGGGCGCATGAGTGAGGACAAAGTGCGCAGAAAAGACTGGTGTTGGTCTGTGAGGGCAGTCTATGTCCTAGGAAAGCTATCAGATGTAAGCGGGCCTAGCCTCGAGGAGACGGGACGTTACACCACCACTTGGAATAGTGCTACCTATCTCATGATCACTTTGATAAACTAGGTTAGCACCAAGGGTTTCATCAATTTACCAAAACCAAACTAGAGCTTTCATATCTTTACTCTTTTCTTTCTTCTTTTTTTCAGTCGGGCATCTAAGTACCCATTATTTTTTGATATCTCGAACATTTGTCCATTTTTTCTCAACTCTTTTTTTCTTTTCTTTTTTTATATGAATAACTTTTACATAGCCCATGCCTCTTTTCTGCAACAAAACTTTTGAGAGATAGTAAGAACTTGGAGCATTTATTTGGTGGATGAAAAACCTATCAAGCATGTTTTTGTGTTCACTCCTAGTGTAGGAGTAAAACATTTTTGGGTGGATCTAGATGGAAGGCATGTTTTTGCGCCTACCCCTAGTGTAGGAGTAGTGCATATTTGGGTGGTGTGTACATGATCTTGATTTTAAGAGCATGACAAATCTCTCACAAGGGTGAACAAAGCTTGACAAAACTCAATGCAATACAAGCAGTATATAAGTGGAGAAGTTTTCCTAGCCTAAATAACATGTTTGGCTCTGGTAGGAATTCAAGCTTTATCATAAAGGAACTCATCATGTAGTATTTTTATGTTTTTCAAAAGATAAATCTCTAGAACTTTTAGTGTCACTTGGAACAAGATAAAAAGCAGCTCAGACCTTCTCATATCATATCTGTCAATTACCTAGACTTAGATCAAGCATATGTTACCCACGAGTTTCAAGTTCAGAGTAAATCCTTATATCAGAACAATCTTATCCAAAACTCAGGAGAATTCAAGGCTAAAAACTAGGTACTTGAAAGGGATTATAATAGAGCAACTATTCATCATTTTCATTTTAAGGGGTTATCTTGAGAGACCTTTTTATTTTATTCAGCTCTTAAAAATAAAATAGACACACTCTTTTTATTTTGTTCTCATTTTCTAGATCACACATTATAAACATAAACTTACTTCTATATTATTATTACTACGAAGATAAATTTTTATTTTGTTTTTTAGTTATGCATCTTTTTTTAGATATATAAAGTGAACTAAGAATAGTAAAAATAATAAGGAAAAAGAGATACTTAGCTGGATACACGGGGGATGCTCTTCCCCCAAGCTGGTTGTTGACGTGGTTGCTCAACGAGGTGGCCGGATGTGGAGGTGCTGGAACAGAGCCTCCCAATTTTGATTTTGCTGTTGTTGTTGCTGCTGGAAGCTGGCCATCTCATGTCCCATGCTTACCTTCGGCCAGAGAAAGGCATGTGTCCTCCCTTGGTTTGCTCTTGAAGATGAGGATTCTTGTGGTGGCGCCTCCATTAGTGGTGCTTCCAATGGTGATGCCACCTTCTTCTACCAATCCTATCTTGATTTTAAATTTGATTTTGGTTTGACAGGTTCATCTTTCTTGACTTGTTCTTCCTCCTTGTTCAACATTTTAGTAGTAGAAGATGGCGACATCTTGATTGCATCATTATTGTTGATTCAGAACTTCCAATTATAGAATTTGGGGGATCAACTCCCCCACACTCTTCTCGAAGTGTGTTCTGCTCATAAAGACAAGGTAGAGATCAAGTTCATGGGTTCTGTTGGTGGGAAAATAGCAACATAACTAAAACTTTATTTATTATTTTTTTCTATCCTAGGCATATCGAATCATGTTATAGTTCATGTTATGTGCATTCATTCTTACAACTTGGGTGATAAGATCAGAAGGATGAGTATTAATGTGGCATTTGAATGCATTTCTCAAAAAGAGTGGAGTTGCTTAACATATGGAAAGACTGTCTATAATGTATCAAACCTTACATGATTTTGACTATCATCTTCCAAAGATAAGATATGCAAAATTTTAGCTCATTTGGTTAAGACTATGAGATCAAGAAAGTGGTGCTATAAACAAGCTTAAGGAACAAGACATGTTGAGTTAATCAGGTTGGATCAAGCAAAGTTGTAACTCAAACATGTTTGTTTCTTTCATTTATGTGAATACCAAGATCAAAGGAAAGCTTTTTTAAATAATGACCACTTACCTTAAGATGTTACCTTCATCATTTGAGTATGATGACACCATATGATGAAGGGTAGATGACTTGTGGTGATCTTTTCTTTCTGCTTGAAGCCTTCCTTGCTTCACAAACTTCGCATCTTGAGCTGTTCATGAGCATCTTGTCTCATATGTTGCACTTTCTTCTTTCTCATCCTTTTGTGATGCCATCTTTTTGTTCTTTCTTTTGTGAATCTTAGCATTTTGTTTGGACCTTCTGCTCCATTCATTATTTCATTCCTGCAAAAGATTAGTGAACAACACATGCCTGAAGGGATGTATATATAGATTTTGAAGAAATAGTATTGTAATCATAGAGCTCAAGGTCATCGTTTATGCTATAGAAAAGTTGGTTTTAATATTTTAATTTAGCATAGAGTATTTATCCCATGTTTTAGATAATGTGCCTCAATTGTTACAAAAACTTCTCGTGAGGATTGATTTTACTTTACATCTTAAGTTTGATTTTCATGTTTGGAATTTGTAAACACATTCAAACTTATAGAAATAAAAAAATATTGGGCACAGGGATTGTAGACCATCATACCAGAGTGACAGGAACCTGAGAGGAGGAAAAGCATGATTGGAACACCTGTTGGAGAGTCGGCCTTCCTCCCCCACACATGGATTTTTAGTCACTCAATACTTAAAGTCAAGTATATATATTGGAACATCCCTCATGGTGTATTCCATGTTCTCAGACATTGTACATCCTTCATTTTTAAATTTTAACTTGCAATGGTTAGTGACCAGGAATACTCGAAAGGAATTTGTCCTAGGAACATGTTCTTGTTACCCTTCTCTCTTTTTTTATTTTCTTTTTAGTTGTTCCTAAGATGAGTTATCACAGACTTTATTGCCACCACACTAAGCATCTCATGAGTTGTTAGATTCCACAGAGGTGTTTTATGGGGCGTGGAAAATCTTGACAACACAGCCTTAGATAAAAACTAGGCTATCGCAAGTTTTATTATGCAAGGAACTAATATGAGTAGAAATTTTTCTTTTTCTTTTCATAACTTAAGACAAGATTGTTTAAGTTATTATGCATGAAGAGGAATAGTTTGGATTGAAGACTAAACATGCAAAAATTCAAAATCAAAAGTTATATGGGAATTAAATATGAGATACATACCATTTTACCTGTTGGCAAGGGCTCATGGTTTTGGGTCCATTGTGCAGAACCTCTCCCATGCATTTAGCTTTTCTTTGCACCATTCGATCCTGAAGATGAGGATACGGACAATTGCATTCTCTTCTTCCATCAACCTTCCTTGATTTTTTTGATTCTTGGTTGACGAGTTGGGGTTCATTGGAGATGCAAACTCAAGTTCCTCCTTGATTGTCTAATGATGCGGCGATACTCCAGCTGTCTTGATGGTCAAAGAAGGAACCTCATTGGTACTTGCATGCAAGCTTCATCTGCAATGGCTTTGGGATGACTTTTTGCGATCATGGTCATTAATGGCCTTACGAGACACGATCGACAGACCTCATTGATTACTGATATTTGTTGACACAATGATGCACGTCATGATGTAGTGACATCTCATGGTCATGTCCTTGTTGTTGACATGCGAGATGGTGTCTTCCAAGATTATGAAAGAAGGCATCAGATTGGCTGATATGAGGTGAGTTGCACCTTGCTTCTCATCAGCCTCCTAGCTTGAGTCCTCAAAAGGCTCAATGCTAGGTTGTCTTTGACATTGCTTGTAGACTGTTGATTTGTCTATCCACTTCTATGAGTGAGTGCTTTTATTATAGATCCGTTTTATGGCACTCATCTTCCTTCTCTTTGTTCCAAATTCGAAGTGGTGGTTTGGCTTGGTTATGCAGGTTCAAACCAAACCATGAATAGGCATAGCTCATTGTCCAGTATCAGTATTATGGGTACCCGAAGAAGGGATCTGAGGACTGCGGATGACAACTCGCCTAGATAATCAAGGACGTATTTCAGTCTCGATCGACCTCAAAGGGATGGTTTCCGCCTCGCTAGACCCCTCGGGCACAGGCCCCATGTTGCCCAACCCCGAAGGTACGGGAGCCGTCTCGCCCGACCCCTCGGGTGAGGGCTTTGTCTCGCTCGACCCCTCGGGCGTGAGCTCCGTCTCTCCCAGTAGGGTCCGTACAACCCCCAACCACTATGGGTCCAAGAGTGTGGGCCTGGGTCAAGCCTCTAACACTAGAAGGGGCACGGGCACTCCTTCACATGACCTGTGGCAACGACAGGCCACACTCGGGGGTTCGTATCACTAATAGTGATGGGTGCGTGGGCGCTGTGCTGCCTAATCCCCGTACGACCGCTGACAGGCATGTCGGTTCACCACATCGTCCGCCGAGACGGTATGGAATGCTAAGACCAGCTGATGACATCGAGGCATAGAACTAGTGGTGAACATGAGCTTGACATGGAGCCAACCCCATCACCATCTATAGCGTCGGCAGGACCCACATGAAGGAGAAGAAGGACGCGGTGGTCCTAGAGGGCTTCTTCTCCTCGATTCTCTCCCTCTTTCTCTCTCTCTCTTCTCTTTTTCTAATGTAACCTGCATCTTCCCCTTCTTCTATAAAAGGAGGAACATAACACAACACAACGAAGGGACATTGGCACGAGCACACAGCTGAGTAGCTAAACAAACTCTCAGCACTTCTCAATCCTTCCACCAGAGAACTGGGATCCGCTCCCTCTCTCGCCCATCTGTAACCCCTACTACAGGCAGTGCTGGTAACACAAGCAGTAGCAGACTAGACGTAGGGACGTTCTGCCCGAACCAGTATAATCCTTGTGTCCTCCGAGCACACCATCCGGGCTAGACGCACAAACTAGAAATTTACTAGCCGGTGATCCAAAAACACCGATAGTTGGCGCACCAGGTAGGGCGTTTTGCGCATCTCGACATCCACATCAGGCCTCGGATGGCTAGTCACGGCGATAGCTAGGTGCTGGGCATGCATGTATGCTTCAGGAGCCTGGATTTCATCATCACGATGGAGGGAGAGTTGGCACAGGCTCTCACCGTCGTCTAGACTCTCTGACTCTGACTCTAGTAGGGGGAGCCATCACCCCGCGTGAGAATGTTTTATGGCAGGTACCCCTGAGGGATGCATCAAAAGCGCCCATGAGCGAGGGGCTACCCCACCAAATGACCTCGATGATGAGGTCGAGGAAGATGTAGGGGCCCTTCCTAGCATGTAGGTGGAACAGCTAAGGGCGTGGCACCAGGAGCTCGGGGATGCATGACTCTAACTCGAGCAGGAGCGCGCAGAGCTCGAGCGCCGCGGATGCGGTGGGCGTTCATGCGCCATGGCCCATGACGTGAATCAGAGGATCATCGAAGATGATGGAGCCCTCCCACACTTCGCTTGGGCAAGCCAGAACATCGCTGCCGCGGTGGCCTTTCTCCGAGTGCTCCCAGAGCCCGCCATGGTTTTTAGGATTACTTTAGCATAAATTCTATTTGCTCATGTTCTTATAGCAATTTTCAAGTGTTTGTAGCATTCTAGCATGGTTCAAGGCAAAGATAACTTGTAGCAAAAGATAAAGTTAGTGAATTTTGACACTCACAATTCTTCCTTCCATGAAGAATGAGTTGTGTCTTCTTTGCGCAAAGTTATTGGAGTTCATCACTTGCCTTGATTCGTCTCTAGTGTGAGTTCATCTCAGGACTTTCCCAAATTGAATTTGAGAATTTTCTGCAGAGGTTAGTCCAACAAAATAACCAGTGTCTACACAAGCAATTTTTAGTTCAATAACCAAACTAAACTCCATGTCTAGTTTTGATTAAGGAAGGCATTTTAACCTAAGCACCACGCTTAATTTAAAAAACCTTTAGAAGTATGGCGAGTACTTCCAAACCAAAGCATACTATGACAAACACAGGTAGCATGAAAGCATAAAAGAGATGTATTCAAATGGAGATAAAAGAGTATAATCATGGTGGGTGATTTTTTTAGGTAAAGGATGCAAGTGGGATGAAAATTTACATGGAACTAAATATGTTGTGGATTTGATATGAGAAAATTTAAAGTAAATGGAAGTGGATGCATGGATTATTCAAAGTAAACATGCAGTAGAATGCAAAACTTAAGAGATAACTACTCATCAAGTTTAAAGTCCATGAGCAAGACTATCTCACCTTTCTTGATCATACTTACCTCAGTGATGCTCCTTTAGAGGGGCCCCACACCATCGTGCGGTTAGGGGACGCGATCCGATGACGGATCAGGAAATAGGGAGATAGCTGCAAATGAACGAAATGAACACAAGAGAAAGGGAAAGAGGACATAGCTGGTAATGGCGTGGTCGGGGCTATTCCATTAGCGCTTTTGTCAATCTCTTGCCTGGTCCTCCTATTCTGTCCATCCAGTCCTTGCCTCGCTCAGGGGGGGGGCGGGGGGGTCTTTCGTTGTAGTTCTCCTTCACAGAGGGCAACAGGTGGTTAGTTTAGTCAATCCTTAGGCGTGGACGAGCCACCGTAGGAGTTGCTCGGGATAAAGGAGATAGTAGTAAAGACAATCGAAGCAAGAAGGTCAGGGGGACGAGACTTATCTTGGTTTTCGTTGTTAGAGAGGTAGGCCGACGAAGGAGGTCGGTAGGTGGGTACGGGCTCGGGAGGTGGCTCTTCTGGGCGAATGGCTCGGTGGTGGCCTTCCCTCATGGGGAAACATCGGAACTCATCTCGATCGGGTCAACCCCTTCTGGGGGGCTGAGCGCCTGGATAGAGGGCTAGCCGAGCCAGTGCTACTTTCAGAGTCCTTGGCCGCCTCGTCGATACTCGGTTGGTCAAGCACCACCGCTGCCCTGGTTTGCTGACGCCATTCCTGTGTCGCGACCAGGGCTGTCGAGAGCACAGGGGGCGATCAGTGCTGCTGCTTGGGCGACATAGTCTTGCTCACAGTAGTAGGCTTACTCGAAGCTGCCCTCGATGGCGATGACCCCCTTAGGGCCGGGCATCTTCAGCTTCATATAGGTGTAGTTGGGGACAACCATGAACTTGGTGAAGCATGGCTGGCCCAGAATGGTTTTGTAGATGCCGAGGAAGTCGACCACCTCAAAGGTGAGTGGCTTGTTGGTATTTATTAACATGACAGTTGTTTAAGTAGCCACCTAATGTTTGTTGACATCTCTTAACATCGCTTTTGCTAAGTTGTCATCCCTAGCTATGATGCCAGAAATGCTTGTTGGTACTTTCTAGTGTCACTTCTAGAATGACACTAAGAAGTACTTAAGTATTTTATTATGACTAGAAATAATGCAAATATGTATATTAAGGGATCTGCAAGCGCATAGATAATCTATCATTGTAGCATTTCACCCAGGAGTATTCCAGGTATCGTTATTTATATTTTTACCATAGGGAAGGACTGGCGGATGGAATATATTGATAACTTATACATATGATGGAGAGATAAACCATAGCCAAACTTCTACTCACAACAAGGGTAAATCAAGAGATAAATGAAATGTGAATGTTAAATGATAAATGATAATGAACACTCAGAGTACTCCTTTAGATGGCACTAGCATGGTTAAGTAGATAATAGAGAAATAATTCCTAAGTCATTCTTAATTACAAGTCAAAGCATACTATGATTAGTGCAATTACACTTAATAATCATGGCTAAGATCAACTCCATATCTACACATAAGGGATATTATTAAGGAAGATCAAGAACAAAGCATGACTTCGTTCGTAACTAGATCCTACTTGACCTATATCCGGGGAGTGGACTACAAAGGACTCAACGAGAGTGTCACACTCGCGATCTACCACGTGGCCCAGAATATAGGGTGCATCTACAGGTAAACAACATATATGCACCACGCTTACACAAAGTCGACCACTCATCCCGTGTACTTTAGAGCGAGCGCTATACGAACTTATTCTTGAACATAAAGACAATCTAGCTATACTAAGCATATAATCAAAGTAGATGATAAAGATGATAACTAGGAACATGAATAATATTAAGAACAATGTCGAATCAATTGTAGCAAACATATGAATAATGAAGGATACAGAAGAGGATACAAGGGGCTATACCAAGCCACACTCTTGATAAGATCAGGAATCCAAGCGAAGCTTGCCTTCCTCTAGATCTAACCTAACTAGCTATGCCCTAGATATGGTGGAGCTATGAGGTTCTTCTCTTCTAATTAGGGTTTGGTGTCTTGATTGAATGAAGACTATGCTTGTGGGGTGGTAGGGGTTGATATATGTAGGGAGGACCATCAATCCTGAGCCCTCGGATCAAATTGATTTAAAGCAACGGCGTAGATGCAATCCTTAAGGCTATGGAGAACCGACGTAGCAAAAGGAGGCTTACTTATGGGCCCCCTAGACTGGCCAGCCTTTAGGTGGGACCGGTCAGCCCCACCTATCATCCACCTATGGTCTGCTTCAGTCGAATGCCTTCTGGTGCTTTCTAGAGTCTTCTAGAGTTATTTTCGTTGCGAATAAGTGTGATTAATTCTGATGTTTTGGTCCACCTTGACGGTTTTCTGGATAAACCCTGCCGAAAACACATATTTACCAAAACTCATGGAATTTATTAGTTTAAACCCCTAAACCTATGTTGGTGATCATATTCATACATTTATTCAAGTTATATTGACAGTTTATGATGCATCTTAACTACTGTCAATATGGCTCCTTGCGGAAGTTGTCTGGCTAGCCGAAGGTGGCGCTTAGCCGAATGCGCCCGATGGGCATGACTTCCTTCCCCGAGATGATCCCATAGAATGGCACCTTGCTGGGGCATAGGCTGCTCCGCACGATGCCCATCCTGTCCTAGGTGCCAGTGTAGAGTATGTTGACGCCACTACCTCCGTCCATCAGCACCATGGTAAGGCGTGTGGTGCCCACGATCAGGCTGACCACGAGCAGGTAGCGTCCGGGTGAGGAACACGATCAGGGTGATCCCCCTGGTCGAAGGTGATGGTCGTCTGGGACCATTGGAGCCGCGTTGGAGCAGCGAGGGTGTGAACGGCATTCACCTCCTGCTTGGTGATGCGGCACTACCGGTGGGATTCGTACACCTAGGAGCCCCTGAAGATCATGAGGCAGCGATCGGCCTTAGGGAACTCTGTGTCATCCTCTAGGGCAGCATCCAGTGGCTCACCGTCCTTTGGGGCTAGCTTCTAGGCCATGCCCTGCTGGTCGAGGGTGCTACGGATGTAGCCCTTGATGGTGGCACAGTCCTTGAGGAGGTGCTTTGCTTGCCCTCCATGAAATTGGCAAGGGGCTTCGAGCGCCTTCTTGAAGTGCTCGGGGTGCGCAGTGCGCTAGTGTGGGTGAGGCCTGGTGGCACGGTCGGCCACAACGACCATCTCCTCCCCATGATGCTTGTAGTCCTTGTTCCTCTTGTCACGGCGATGCTAGGACAAGGCATGGTCATCGTCGTCATCCCCACCACTGAGGTGGCCCCCAGCCTTGGCCTTGCCGCTGAAGTTGGCCTAGACGGCCACCTCGCCTATGGCGTACTGGGTGGTGATGTTTAGGAGCTTCCATGTCATCTGCGGGGTGTCGTGGCTGAGCACATGGATGAGTGCTTCATAGGTCATGCCACAGATGAAGGCATTGATCACGTCGGTGTTGGTGATGTTGGGGAGCTCATTGCGCTTCACGATGAAGCACTGGATGTACTCCCGGAGGCTCTCGTCGGCCCTCTGCCTATAGTTGCGGAGGTCCCATGAGTTCTTGGGTCGAGTGTATGTACCCTAGAAGTGACCGATGAGGATGGAACGGAGGTCACCCTAGCAACGGATGCTACCAGGCTTGAGTCCTCAAGCCAAGCTCTGGTCAAGCCATATAGAAGTAGAGGAAGGTACTAGACGGTGAAGTCATCGTCGGACCCCCCTGGCCTTCATGGCAAGGAGGTAGTCCTCGAGCCAATGGTCTGGGTTGGTCTCACCATCATACTTGTAGATGTGCATTGGCGGCTAGAATCGCCTAGGGTAGGGGGCTGCCCGGATCGCCGCCCCAAATGCCTGGGGGCCAAAGTGATCTGGGGCAGTGCCCCCGGCACCCCGCTATGGAGTCCAGGACTACGCTTGTGTGTGGCACCTATCCTCAATGGTGTCATGGATGTCATAGCAACCACTGACTTGGTGGTGCGCGGGGGGCCTCTATGGGGAAAGCTCGCACCTTCACTCTTGCCGAGGCTTGGTGCCCCTAGTCCACAGACGGTCGGAGCTGCTACCAGAGGGGTCACCACCACTCCCGCCTATCAGCAGGGCGTGAGCGTTAGAGCGATCCCCATTGGTAGTATTCATTGGCTGAGATGGCCTAGTGTGATGCCGGGAAGCAGAGCTCTCGGCCTGTTGCTCGAGGGTGACATAGAGAAGCCGCCTTGCCTCGTGCAGCTGCTTGTTGGTCTTTAGGTCCGGCATGTCAGAGATGTCCTCTAGCTGGCAGGTGGCGGCCGCCATATTGTAGGCCGCTTGGGGGAAGCACAGGGTGCTAGGAGCCCCCGTGCAGGGGCATCGTCATCATTGCTAGGAGGTTGTGTGGCTTGTTGCCGTGCAAAGTCTTGCCTTTAGCACTCGAGCTCTGCCTCGGCAGCCTCCAGGTCCTCTTGTAGAGCCTACAAGCGAGCGACCTTCTCCTGATGGTAGTTTGTGCGGCTATAGGGACTTTGGTCCGATGGTGTGAGCTCAGGCGCCTCCTCAGTGGGAACCTCACTGTTGATGTGGTAGCACATGCATGATGGAGCGTAGCAGTCGATGTCGTCAGAGTCGTCCTCTAGGCCATTCCCCAAGAGGATCTCGAGGAAGGTGCGCAACGAGGGGACGTGAGCCTCCGCGGCGCAGGAGAGGATGGCGCTCCATGGCGCCTCGTAGCTGACGAGGTGCTTGCTGGCATTTCTTAGTGCAATCACTAGGATTGTAGTTTCCTAGCAATGGTACCAGAAATACCGTGACGATATTTCTGAACACATGCAGAAATATTCCGCAAGCGCACAGATATATCGTTGCAGCATTTCACCCAGAAGTATTTGGGTATCGTTCATTTATATTTTTCCAAAGGAAGGCATGGTGTAAAAATCTCTAATAAGGATATGGACGAGATAACATGACTACATAGTAGACCAAAGTCCATAACAGGGGTAAGTTGATAAATATTAGATAATGTGACACACACACAAGTCAATCTCAAGGACAATGATAAAAAGAAAGAATAAAGAATAAAAGAATATACCTAAACTAGAGCAGGCTTATCTTGTATAGCTATGCTAAGATGAGCAGATGATCATACAAATACATAAATTTCTAAGGGTAGAGATCCTAAGTTAAGATAGCTTTGGTCACTATAAACTTACTTCGGGCACCGGATTGCAACTGGTCTGCCAATCGATGCCAGCCTATAGCTCTATGCCATATCCGAACATGGGGGATTACGAAGGACTATCACCACCTGCCGCCTACTCCTCAACCGAAGGATACAAGGAAAATGAAGGTAACTTCTAACATAGACACCACATCTACGCTATCGGTTGCTACTATAGCGGTGGCCAGGAACTTCGGTCTTTATCGGAGTCCTCTTACTAGAGCATCCACCACGGGGATGGACGATGAACCCGCAATAAAATATTGACCAAAACTAATCTTAAATTAGAACTCACTACCTCAATTTAGGTCTTGGTCTAAACATGTATGTATGAAAGATTAAGCATAAAGTTTCATATGCTATATGACTAACATAAGAACTTTGCTCTAATTTCATAACATAGCTATATTGATATGATAAGAACAAGAACATAGAAGAACTCTTCATATTGATCATACCAAGATTCCTTCTAGATGTCCTAGCTCTTCAAAGTAGCTTCTCCTAGCTCCAACTACACTACTAAAAATAGTAAAAGAGTACAAGTGGAGGGAGAGAGAATCAAGTGTGGTGTGTGCGGTATGAGAGGCCTCCCTCATCTATTTATAGCTCTAGAATGGTCGGTCTGGGTGTAGATAAATTAGGAAACCACCTTGCATCATCTTTGCATGCCGCCATGCAACGGCCAGCGAAGAGGGAGGTTGAGCGGGCTTGGGGGTGGTGCGGGCGCACCAGGGGTGCGGCCGCCTGCTGGCCTACCTCACCACCACCTTGTGGATGTGGGCTCCTAGCTAGTCCTGGGTCTTTGCCACAGCGGTGCTTGGCCTAGTTCGATAAATTGGATGGGCATTCTTCTATATCCTTTGCGTGAATCTGCATTACACTTTGTCTGATGGCGCATTTTGACTATAATTCCCTTGTATTCAACTATAAGTCCTGCAAAATAGTAATTCTCCAATACAAGTGGAACTATGTCAATAGTAAAGGTATATGTGTGTAAAAACATGTAGTTTCCTCCTTTTTGGATCATTGTTGGCGGTTGGATTTTGTCGATAAGAAACACCAACAAAATCCCCCAAGCTTACCCTTTGCTCATCCTCGAGCAAAAGCTAAGACGTTGGTTGTTGATCAGGAGTTGCTACTATGCCGATTACATTTCAAAAGTGCCATGCCTATAACAAAGTTTTCTTCCTTGATTTGAATGAATTGGCATTCTATCCACCCTTTATTATCTCGTTACCTACGGGGCTTTTTGGCCTTCTCCAAGTCTTAGGTGGTTGCAAGATAGAACGGTTCACAGAAATGTTTATCATTCATTCTTTGATCGACTTTCCTTCCAGAGGTTTTGGAAAAGTTTTGCAAAATAAATATAAGTTCCTCAAATGATTCTCTCAATCGCTTAATGTGTATGAAGATCCTCACCAAGGCATTTGATGTTTGCCTTTCTTTTCATCCTACCTCTAAAGGTTTTGGTGGAGTTTTGGGTAGGTATGAAAGAGAGGTATACTTGCATCACATAATGTTGCTAAGTCAAAAACCAGACCCAAGGAGATGCAAGTCATACACTTTGATCAAGATTGTGCAAGTGTGTGCAATTTTAAAATCTTCCTAATTCTAAATATTTTTGGTACTCCTTTGAATCATGACTCTCTCTCTTTTTTGGAGGAATGCCTTTAATTTGAAAGTATGGGCTATCTTATTTCTTTCTTTTTCTTTTCTTTCTCTCTTTTTTTCTTTTTTTTCTTCATGCTTTTGGGCATGCTTTTTTTAGCATGGATATTGTCTTTTCTTTTTTCTCCTTTTTTAAGCATAGCCCATACTTACTTTTGGCATATTAAAACATTTTTTAGAGAGAGACTCATGAAAAATATGAATGGAGTATTTATTTGGTGGATGGAAAAACATGTTTTTGTGTAACTCTCAGTGTAAGAGTCAGCATTTTATTTGTGGGTGTACGTGAATCTTGATCATGGGTGCATGACTAGAATCTCAACAAGGGTCACAAACAATTTGACAAAGCTTAACATGATAACAAGCAACATATGACTAAGGTTTTTCATTTGTATCATGTCATATGGCCTTGGTAGGAATTTTAATCATTGAGGAACTTTTAATTGTAGCATTTTGAAAATAAAACTCCAGATGTCAAGTCTTTCTTAGAACAATGTCATAGCAAATTTCTGTTTGCACCATATCTTATCCCGCAACAACTTAGACTAGATTAAGTATTTGCAACCCACAAGTTTCAAGTTTTTAGGATGAGACATTTTTAGCCAATAAACTCAAATCTTGGGGAAAGCTAAGTTATAAACTAGGCATAGTTATAATATAAGACAGAGCAACTATTCATCATTTCAACAAGGATGAACTAAACATTTTTACTACACATATGTTGTAGCAGACCGGGATTTCCAAAATAGAAACTCTGATCCTTTTGCACCTTTGTGATAATCCTAGGATATCTTGGCTATCATGGGCGTCCAATTTACAGCTGATTACAGAGTCATACAACATCAGAGTGCACAAATAAATATATCACAATAGTTTGGGTATTGCTAACAACAAACAAAACATCGTTATTCTATTGTGGAAGCGAAGCTTGGTGATCTCCCATCCAGAGGCATCCTTGAGTGTAGAACGAAACCAACTACCAATCTCAACATCACTACAAGTCAAGAAATCTACACACCACCATACGTGTGCAGGCCATGGTCAGCACCAATGAGCTTTAGTGGAAACTAGAAAATAAAGGGATCTGGCGATCCTAATAGTTTGGCTGTGGTTTGCATCCTTAGTGCATGCAGAATAGCATCAAAAGTAGTGTATAAATCTCCTCTAAACCCAAACCACAATCCCATTCTCACCATCCATTCATCATCATAAGTCACCTCTCATCATCATAAGTCACCACTCATAATCCCTCACAACACCTTCAGTCTCTCAGTCTAGTCGACGAGGCGGCCTCCGCACGCCCCTCGTCTCAACGGCCTCCGGCCGGACCTTAACTTTAGGGGGACAGAAGCAAAGCACAAGAGAAGCTAGTGAGTTGAACCCTACACACATGTAAGTGATCATATCCGAGACCATGGCTATACGTATATGTAACACCCTAAAATTTGCATTCTTTTAAAATAGTTAAATTTGATTTATTTATGCAATTATGTGTGCATTCAAATATAGGAAATAATATTTTTTATGAAATTAAAATGAACTATGAGGATAGATACATGTTGATGCACTCATGCTACAGCATTTTATTTAATATGTTGAGTGGTTATGATTTAAACTCAAAAAGATTCAAAAATCATTTGGAAATGAATTTGGAAATTTGATTTGGAAAAAGAAAAGGAAATTCTTTTCCCTCCCCCTTCCCTTCCTCATTTTTGGCCTGCTGGCCCATGTTCCTTCCCCGCTGGCCCGCTCGCCCTCCTTCTCTTCTTTTCTCCCCTCCCTCACATTTTCCTCTTCGGCCGGTCCAACTCGAGCAGGCAACTGTCGCCGCGCCCTCCTCTCCTTCTCTGTCGCTGACCGCCTGGGCCCGCTTGTCGGCGCCGTCTCCCACCTCCCGCATTGCGCGCGGTCAAGCCGCAACCACCGCTGCCATGCCTGCCCTCGTGTCGTGGGAGCGTCCCCGCGCCTCGGCCTCTATAAAAGAAGCCGAACCCGTCGCCGCCTCCCTGCTGCCTCCACCGCTCCACTCTCGCACTCGCCCGAGCGCGCGGAAGCCACAACCACCGCACAAAGAAGCGACGGGATCCGCTGAGCTCGGAAACCGCTGTCCCTGAGCCACCTTCGTCTTTGTTTTCATCCGTGGTGAGACCCCCTTATTCCCCTCCTTCTCCCCGTGCATTTACTTTCATGTTTCATGGCCTCTAGGGCCCATTTTGCGTGCGCAAGTGACCTTCGTGTCGCCGGCCATGGCGACCACCCCGCCGACCGTGTTCACCGGCCGCGTCCTCGTCCTAGGCGAGATCACCTTCACCTCCTATATCTCCCGGCACCCTCGGTTCATTGAATCGTGGCCCGAAGGCCTTGTTTCCCGCTCGCCAACAACCTCCACGCCGCCGCGGCCGCCACTGTTCCGCTCGGCACCTCCCCTTCTCCCTTGCCCTTTCTAATATGAGCCACCCATTGCCTGATCAACGGCCCAGGATGGCCGATACCCCTTCACGGGTCTTTTTTCTAAAGAGACCCCAAGTTTTGTTAAATTGAACCCGCTGTCCTCAGCTGGTTTAAATATCCCAGATTTAATTTTATTTAAATTCGAAAATAGTTCATTCTATTTACAGAAATGCCACTGCATTGTTTTGCTTATAAAATCGTCGTTTTAGCTCAAGATCGACCCGTTCAAATTGCGTTGGGTTCGTAATTAAGTTCTCTACATGTTAATACCACTGTCAAACATGTTTGAAACATTTAAATTCTGAGGTTAGATTTAATTAAATAAATTGCTATAGGATACCCCGTTTAATTCATAACTTTCGTGTTTTAGCTCTGTTTTTTGTGAACTTCGTGTCTATGTGATTGTAGAAAGACTTAGATTCTTTTCAAGAACCATTTTATCTTGTTTTTATGCCCTGGTGTACTGTTCTAATCCCATAATTGTTTGCTTTGCATGAATGCCTTTGGACTGCTTGTATGTTGCTTTGTTGGTCGAGTTCAGACGGTGAGGAGAACGTTGGAGACCAAGAGTTCTTTGACGACCAGTAGGACCAGCAGGAGTTTGTTAACCAAGGCAAGTATAACATGGGATCTACCTTGATGTCCTATTCACCATTTAATAAATTCTCATTTGCATGTGTCTAATTTTGATACCCGTAAGGACATCCTAGTGGTTGAATATCCTGTTTCCTTGTCTCCTACGGGTTATATGCATATGGGTAGTTTGCTAGCGCTCAATGTAACTATACATGATCCAAATAATGAATAATGGTTCTATGGAACGAAAAGGTAAAATTTGCTTTTAAACAACTAAATTATAGGGCGAAGGAGCAAATGACTTTCGATCATGATGCTCTCGGCCCTCCATAAGGACTTATCTGTCGGTAAAAGCTGGGACTGACAGTGCAACCATAAGGGTCACATGGCTCTAACTTTAGCTCAGTAATAGGACCTTTTCTAGCTTGTTAGAGGTTACCTTTATGGCACAAAAGGGGCTTGCCACATTGGATATAGGACTACCTCTGTTCCTATGTGTATAGCCGCGATGGAAATGTGCCATAGGAAAGGGGGGTTCCTACATCTACCTGCCGAGGAAACCTAGCGGCCCTAACTTGTTAGAGAAACCTATGAAATGGCTTCATAGTGTACCCCGCCCACTCACCTTGGCAGTGTTATGGGAGTAATTAACCCGGGCATATGGGAATCACGACTCACGATGAATGTGCACAACCTCTGCAGAGTGTTACAAACTGTTATAACAGCCGTGCTCACGGTCACGAGCGACCCGGAAAACTCACAGAATAAATGGTTACTTATTGATGTTCATTTATGATGTTCTACGGTGATAATATGATTCAATTGATTCTAATATCTGATCATGTGGGTTTAATTGGGGCTTAAGCATAATTTGATAATAGTTGATGATAAAATCTTGACTTACTAAAAGTGCTAACCATAGTAAACCAGAGTCACCCTTTTTGAGCTTTCATAACCCCATGTTATCTTGTTAAGTACGGGATGTACTTACGCTTGTTTACTTTCAATATTTGGATAAAAATCCCAGATGGGTAACAGATGTCCACGGATATGAGGAGTTTCCAGAGGACTTCTAGGCTTGAGGTCAACCAGTTGACCGTCCCTGTGTTGGAACTACCATGAGAGAGCTACCTTTTTATTTTCCGCTGTGTTGTGTAAGACTATGTGATTATATTAATCGTGATGTAAGATACACCGTGAAGATACTTTTGTAATTTGTCAACTTATGTGTGTGACTGATCCCTAGGCACACATGAGTTTTATGCATTCAATTTTATCCTTAAAATTGGGTGTGACAAATTGGTCTCAGAGCCGTGTTGACTGTAGGACGCAAGCCTAGTTAGAGATGGTCGTTTTAGCATATTTGCTCCACTGGTTTCATGCTTACTGTCTCATTCTTGTTATTTTATTAAAATATTTATGCTTTTCATACCTTAATCTATTACATAAAATTGTTGATTCTAATTCTATCTTACTCTAAATCTATAGATGCCTCATAACCCAAAGACTGTCCGCCTCAGCTCTGCAGGCTACCGTGCCATGTTCACCACCCGTGCTCCACAGGAGGAGGAGATTGTGGTCATCTCCGATGATGAGGTGGAACCATTGATGGAGGAAGATGAGGAGTGGATGGCTACCCCGACTCCTGCACCAGCACCTGCTCCTACTCTAGCTGTTGCACCTGTCTATGTTGTTGCAGCTACACCAATGGAGTCATCAGCTACTTCACCAACGCCTATGCCACCCCTAGCTGTCCCTGTGGTGGATGAGGAGATGGGTTGGACGTGCAAATACTACTTCAAGCAGGCCCCAGAGATGGCCTGCTACCACACCCTCCTTACTCAGGTGCTGGATGACTACTACACTGATTTGCACGCCTCCATCCAATATCACTGTGCAGAGTACCAGCACCCTTTGGAGGCAACTTTTTGGAAGGTAGAGCTGGTTGTCACCGCTTGGAACGACATAAAGAATGGACATGAGGTGGAGACTGTCCACAGTGCCACTGCCAGACGAGCTCATGCATTGGATGGCATGGAAGATGCAGCGCAGGATGCTTACATCTACTACCATGGTCGTCGTTTTGAGGCCATGAAGGAGGATCATTTTAGATCCCTTCCTCGCAATGACCATGAGGGTAATTGGCAGGTCCTGGCACCACCAGAAAGTGATCCAACTCTGGAAGCAACAGTGCGACATGTCCATGCCATGCAGGGGGTAGATGAAGAAGTCAAGGGAGAGCTGTGTGCATCGCAGAGGGCCGAGAGGCGTCTCTAGAAGCAAGTTGACGAACTGCGTGCTCAACTTGGGCTGCCACCAATCTACAAGAAGAAGCCCTGGTCGTTCACCATGATTGGCACAGCCCCATAGGTGTTTGGTGCCTTGTTTAAAGCTACGACGTTGTTAGTTCGTGTGTCATGTCTAGTCTTGTTTTGTCCTGTGAACTTTAGTGATTTGATGTTTTTAATTGTGAACTTGGATGATTTGGAGTTTGTTTGATTGCTGGAAGTTTGTGGGCATGTCCACAAATTCCATAGGTTTGAACCTTAAGTTTAGATGAAGTCTTAATGCAGATGGGTTGCTTTATCATATCTCTGTTGTACTATTTTCTGGAGCAGTCTATGTTCTTTATCTTGTATCTCAAGATCTGGGCTGCCAAAAATTCTGAAATTTTTGTGGAGATATCTAGACTTCTGTATCTTTCAAATGTCTCTAGAATCACGTTGATATCTGTTCAGGTTTGTGAGATCTAGCTGTCACAATTCGATGTTTCTACGCAGTCTAGAACTCATAATAGATTCGGTTTAGCTCTGTTTTTGACCATGTGTATGTCAGAATCTGTAAAAGTGTTCTAAATAAAAGTTGTAGCTGATCTCCTAAACTTTCTAACCATTCTTGGTACACCTCTGTTGGGTCTCTAAAACTCAAGTTATGACAGATTTACTGAACTGTTGTATTTGAATCTTGTCCAGAAAATTCTCAGCGTTGCTCTTTATCTTTTATAAGTTCTCTATAATTTGGAAATCTCTAAAATTTTGCTCATTTGGTTGGAAAGCAGATGGCCGCAAGAGGAGGAAGAGGCAGAGGCCGTGGTCATGGTCGTGGTGCTCCCATGAATCCACCACCACCGCCACCAGTGACTATGGAGCAATTGATGGGAATGCAAGCACAGTTGATGCAAGCCATGAGGCAATGCTTGGATAACGAACCTGCAAGAGGACCACCGCCTATTTAGGTCAGAGACAAGCGTGGAGAATTCATGAAGGGTCACCCTCCGGTGTTCACCCATGCCTCAGACCCCTTGGAGGCAGACAATTGGTTGCGTGCTGTGGAAAGGCAACCTAACATAGCACAATGCAATGATCTTGAGAAGGTGTTGTATGCTTCTGGTCAACTCTAGGGAGCAGCTCAGGATTGGTGGGAGTCTTTCCAGTATGGATGCCCCAACAATGCTCCTATTGTCACCTGGCAGGAATTCAAGGACAATTTCTGGTCATATCATATTCCTGATGGACTAGTGGAGCTGAAGCAGGAGGAATTTGGGTCCCTTAAGCAAGGATCCATGTCTGTGGTGGAGTATCGTGACAAGTTTGCTCAACTATCATGCTATGCTCCAAATGATGTAGCTGAAGATAGTGAGAAGCAACGCCACTTCCTCAAGGGACTTTATGATGGTCTACAGCTCCAGCTTATGTCCAACACATACCCTAACTTTCAGTCATTGGTGAACCGCACTATTGTGATTAACAATAAGCGCAAGGAGATGGAAGCCAAGAAGAGAAGGCTTCAAGGGCAAGCTTCTGAAAGCAACACCCACCCGCGTGCCTATCCCCAGTAGGGTTTATAGCAGAGGAATCAAGGACCAACTAACTAGGGAAACCGTGGTCAGTATCCTCAGCATAACCAGTTCCAGCAACGCCCTCAGTACCAGCAATAGTTTGGTAATCAGCGTCCCTAGCAACAGACCAGCAATCCAGCACCACACCAGGGAATGCCCAACAATGCTCCTATGAAGAGTGGTGCACCCAATAACCTTAACGCATGCTACCGCTGTGGAGAAGTAGGTCACTATGCTCATCAGTGTCCAAAGAAGCAGAACCAGCAAGCTCCACAAAACTAGAATGGCAATTTGAAGTTCAATGCCCAACCACCTCACACTACAAAAGTGAACTATGTGTCATCTGATGCAGCTTAGAAGACGCCCGAGGTCATGTTGGGTATGTTCAGTGTCAACTCTATCTCTGCTAAAGTACTTTTTGATTCCGGTGCTTCGCATTCATTTATTTCCCAAGCTTTTGTTAGAATGCATAGCATACCTTTATGTGCCATGAAAAACCCCATACTAGTAAATTCACTAGGAGGTAGCATGCCAGCTTCTTATTGGAGTCCCTCAGCTAGCATTTCCATAAGGGGGGTAGACTTCAAAGTGAAACCTATTGTGTTGAGAACAACGGGGAATTGATCTTATCCTGGGTATGGATTGGATGAAACAACACCGGGCAGTGATTCAGTGTCAAGAGAGATCTGTTGTTGTGACATCACCTAATGGAGATAGAATCTGTGTAGAAGTGGTAGTGCAAGCTCAGCCAATAGCCACTGTGAACCAGCTAGATGGTGATGCCAATAAACAAGATTGTGTTGTGGAGGAGTTCCTGGATGTTTTCCCTGATGACTTGCTAGGTATGCCACCTGACCATGACATTGAATTCATTATTGAATTATTACCTAGAACTACACCAATAGCTAAACATCCATATAGAATGGGGGTTAATGAATTAGAAGAGCTTAAGAAACAACTAAAAGAGTTGCAAGCAAAAGGTTTCATACGCCCCAGTTCTTCCCCATGGGGGGCACCTATGATCTTTGTGGATAAGAAGGATGGTACCCAACGGATGTGTGTGGATTACCATTCACTTAATGAGGTTACTATCAAGAATAAATACCCTTTGCCAAAGATTGATGATTTGTTTGATTAGTTGAGAGGTGCATGTGTGTTCTCCAAGATTGATCTCCGCTTAGGTTACCATCAGCTAAAGATTCGAAACTCGGACATACCCAAGACAACATTCACTACACGGTACGGCTTGTATGAGTATACAGTTATGTCTTTTGGATTAACCAATGCATCTGCATACTTTATGTATCTAATGAAAAGGTGTTCATGGAGTTTCTTGATAAATTTGTGGTGGTATTCATTGATGACATACTGATATTCTCCAAGACTGAAGAAGAACATGCTGAACATATAAGGTCGGTCTTGCAAAAGCTTAGAGAACATAAATTGTACGCTAAGCGGAGCAAGTGTGAGTTTTGGTTGAAGGAGGTCTCTTTTCTAGGTCATGTTGTCTCTAATGGTGGAATAGCAGTGGATCCAGGCAAAGTGCAAGATGTATTGAATTGGAAACCACCAACCAATGTAAGTGAGATTCGTAGCTTTTTGGGATTGGCTGGATACTACAGGAGGTTCATTGAAGGTTTTTCCAAGCTTGCTAAGCCTATAACAACTCTATTAGAAAAGAATGCTAAATTTGTATGGTCTGATAAATGCCAGGCAAACTTTGATGAGCTAAAGAAGAGATTGACTACAGCTCCAGTGTTGATTTTGCCAGATTTAAGCAAGAACTTCTCTATATATTGTGATGCATCTCGTCTGGGCCTTGGATGTGTTCTTATGCAAGAAGGAAGAGTGGTGGCATATGCATCTAGACAATTGAGGAAGCATGAGTTGAACTACCCTACTCATGACTTGGGATTGGCAGCTGTGGTTCATGCTTTGAAAATCTAGAGACATTATCTAATTGGGCATAAGAGTGATATCTATACAAATCACAAGCGTTTGAAGTATATCTTTACCCAATTAGATCTGAATTTGAGACAACATCGTTGGTTAGAATTGATCAAAGATTATGAGCTGGATGTGCATTATCATCCGGGAAAAGCGAATGTCGTAGCTGATGCACTTAGCAGGAAGAGTTATGCCAATGGACTTCGGATGACATTTATGCCAACAGAGTTGTGTGCTGAAATGGAGCATCTCAACTTGAGCTTTGTCACTAATGGAATGGAATTGGCGATAGAGCCTACATTAGAGCAAGAGATATGTATAGGTCAATTGGAGGATGAAAAACTTAAGGAGATAGCGAAGAATATAGTGCTTGGAAAGGCACCAGGATTCAGGATGGATGAGAATGGTACTCTTTGGTTCAGGAAAAGGATATGTGTACCTGAAGTGAAGGCTATCCGTGATGCAGTTCTGCAAGAGGCACATGAGTCTGCTTATTCTATACATCCTGGAAGTACCAAGATGTATTTGGATCTCAAAGAGAGGTATTGGTGGTATGGTTTGAAGAGAGATGTGGCAGAGTATGTGGCTTTGTGTGACACTTGTCAAAGGGTGAAAGCTGAGCATCAAAGACCTGTAGGGTTGCTACAACCAATGAAGATTCCCGAATGGAAATGGGAAGAAGTTGATATGGATTTTATCGTAGGTTTGCCCCGCACTCAAAGAGGTTATGATTCAATATGGGTAATAGTGGATCAACTCACCAAGGTTGCTCACTTTCTACCAGTCAAGACTACCTATATAGGTGCAAGGCTAGCAGAGCTATACATGGAAAGGATAGTGTGCTTACATGGTGTTCCCAAGAAAATTGTGTCTGATAGAGGCACTCAGTTTACATCGCAATTCTGGTAGAAAGTACATAGATCTTTGGGGACAAAGTTGAATTTCAGTTCTGCTTACTACCCACAAACTGATGGATAGACTAAAAGGATCAACCAGATTTTGGAAGATATGTTGAGAGCTTGTGCACTGCAGTATGGTACTAGTTGGGACAAGAGTTTGCCATATGCTGAGTTCTCGTACAACAACAGTTACCAAAAGAGTCTCAAGATGTCACCTTTTGTGGCGCTGTATGGACGTAAATGTAGAACGCCTTTGTTCTGGAATTAGACTAGTGAAACTCAAGTGTTTGGACCCGATGTTCTTAGAGACGCAGAAGAACAAGTGAGAATGATTAGAGACAACTTGAGAGTGGCTCAGTCTCGACAGAAGAGTTACGCTGATACTCGTAGAAGAGAGCTGACTTTCAAAGTTGGAGATTATGTGTACTTGAAGGTGTCACCAATGAGAAGTGTGAAAAGATTCAATATGAAGGGAAAGTTTGCACCGAGGTATATTGGACCTTTCAAGATCCTAGAGAGACGTGGAGAAGTAGCCTATCAGTTGGAACTGCCTGAGAGTTTGTCAGGTGTGCACGATGTGTTTCATGTTTCTCAGTTAAAGAAGAGCAGATTCCTTTAGAAGAACTTGCTGTTAAGGAAGATCTCACATATGAAGAGTATCGGATAAAGATCTTACAGATGGCAGAAAGAGTTACAAGGAGCTGAGTTATAAAAATGTGCAAGGTACAGTGGAATCAGTATACAGAGGATGAGGCTACTTGGGAAAGAGAAGAGGATTTGCGAAAGTCTTATCCACAACTGTTTGAGTAAGCATTCATCCAAATCTCGAGGACAAGATTCATCTTAAGGGGGGTAGAATTGTAACACCCTAAAATTTGCATTCTTTTAAAATAGTTAAATTTGATTTATTTATGCAATTATGTGTGCATTCAAATATAGGAAATAATATTTTTTATGAAATTAAAATGAACTATAAGGATAGATACATGTTGATGCACTCATGCTGCAGCATTTTATTTAATATGTTGAGTGGTTATGATTTAAACTCAAAAAGATTCAAAAATCATTTGGAAATGAATTTGGAAATTTAATTTGGAAAAAGAAAAGGAAATTCTTTTCCCTCCGCCTTCCCTTCCTCATTTTTGGCCTGCTGGCCCAAGTTCCTTCCCCGCCGACCCGCTCGCCCTCCTTCTCTTCTTTTCTCCCCTCCCTCTCATTTTCCTCTTGGGCTAGCCCAACTCGAGCAGGCAACTGTCGCCACGCCCTCCTCTCCTTCTCTATCGCTGACCGCCTGGGCCCGCTTGTTGGCGCCGTCTCCCACCTCCCGCATCGCTCGCGGTCAAGCCACAACCGCCGCTACCATGCCCGCCCTCACGTCGTGGGAACATCCCCGCACCCTGGCCTCTATAAAAGAAGCTGACCCCGTCACCGCCTGCCTGCTGCCTCCCCCGCTCCACTCTCGCACTCGCCCAAGCACGCGAAAGCCACAACCGCCGCACAGGGAAGCGTCGGGATCCACCGAGCTCGGAAACTGCCGTCCCCGAGCCGCCTTTGTCTTCGTTTTCATCTGCGGTGAGACCCCCTTGTTCCCCTCCTTCTCCCCATGCCTTTAATTTCGTGTTTCATGGCCTCTAGGGCCCATTTTGCATGCGCTAGTGACCTTCGTGTCGCCGACCATGGCGACCACCCCGCCGACCATGTTCACCGGGCGCGTTCTCGGCCTAGGCGAGATCGCCTTCACCTCCTCTATCTCCCGGCACCCTCGGTTCGTCGAATCGTGGCTCGAAGGCCTTGTTTCCCGCTCGTCGACGACCTCCTCGCCGCCGGCAATGGCTACGCCGCCGCGGCCGCCACTGTTTCGCTCGGCACCTCCCCCTCTCCCTTGCCCTTTCTAATCTGAGCCACCCATTGCCTGATCAATAGCCTAGGATAGCCGATACCCCTTCACGGGTCTTTTTTGCTAAAGAGACCCCCAAGTTTTGTTAAATTGAACCCGCAGTCCTCGGCTGGTTTAAATATCCCAGATTTAATTCTATTTAAATTCGAAAATAGTTCATTCTATTTACAGAAATGCCACTGCATTGTTGTGCTTATAAAATCGTCGTTTTAGCTCAGAATTGACCTGTTCAAATTGCGTTAGGTTTGTAATTAAGTTCTCTACATGTTAATACCACTGTCAAACATGTTTGAAACATTTAAATTCTAAGGTTAGATTTAATTAAATAAATTGCTATAGAAAACCCCATTTAATTCATAACTTTCGTGTTTTATGCGTTAAAATTGGGTGTGACAGTATAGATTATTAACCTCTGTAGAGAGTACACTATTACCCCACATGAACACCACCTATGAATCACCATCAGTGATGAACACCGCCACCGCATACTAGGCCAACTAACACCAATCCTGTCCACTAGCCAGAGCGAATATATATAGACGCCACTATATAAGCAGGGGTCGTGTCATCGAGGTATCACAGAGTAGCCACCGCCCCCCTGACACTAATTGCATAGGGCAACAGACCGCATGCCTACTCACTCCCATAGAGACTAATGGTTTCCTGCACTACTAGGGCTACGGGTCATACCCATTTAGGCATGTAGTGTGTACGAAAAGAACACATGATTTATAGTTGCAACTTACGTCAGTCCTTAGGTTGGCTAGAGCAAGCACCTTCCACCAAACCATGTTCCCTCAGAGCACTAGACTCACCCCACAGAGGTGATCTATCCATCCATAAATTCCTCATCCCAATGTCCCTTGAGGACCAGCATCCCTCCAGGACTCTGTGTTCCCACTATAGGAACTACCCTTGGTGCACTCCGTACACCACGACAACCTCTCACTCTAGCCAGTATCTCCAAGAATCAGGTTAAGGGCAAGGAAAAGTCTCCATAACTCCTCACATCATCACCACTCACTCGGGATTCACTGCTGCCGTCGCGTATCAAACCACACCTCATGGGGGTGCATCGCGGCTAAACTCCCAACCACCCTCCACATCATCCAAACATCCATCACACATCACATAACAAGGAATATATGTTATTATTATGGAGTAAATGCAAGCAAGCAGACAGGCATAAATAAGTGCGAGCGCGGAGCTGGGTAATCAGGGTGAAGTGGTTTCAAACAAGGCAATCAAGGCTCAGGCAATAGCATGCATATCATACACTAGCAAAAGAATAAATGTAAAGCGCTAGCAGTTCTACTTTATAATGCCTAATCGGATTCTCTAAGTAAAAGGTGCTGCCATGACACCTACAATGTTGAGGTAGTAGTGGTACAAGTCTCCGTCAGTCGGTGTAGTCAATCGGCATGGGTCCTCCACCTCTAGGGTCAGCTCCACTCCACGGGTCCTCCTCCAAAGCTAACGCACGTCCAACCGATAACCCTATAAACTACAAATTAACACAAAGAGCCAAAAGAACAGAGAAGAACCAAATTCACTCATACATGGTTGCGAACCTATGGCTTCGAACTAAACATTGGTAGGTGTTGATGGTAGTAAACATTCATCACAAACCATTAATATACCTTGCATAAATGACTCAAATAGATCACCAACATGGACTTAGGGGTTTAAACTAACAAATTCCATGAGTTTTGGTGAATCCATAGTTCTAGCAAGATTTAATCAAAAAACCATCAAGGGGTACCTATTCGTCAAAGGAAATCACGGAATCCTATCATGGGATCAACGTGGGAAGGTTCCAGAAGACTCTAGGAGGTTCTCCACCGAAGCGGGGCTTGACCCACTGACATGTGGGGCCGGCCAGCCCCACCTAGAGGCTACCTGACCCCTATGGGCCCCACCTGTCTGCCGTTTATTCAAGTCAGTTTGATCTGAGGGCTCAGGATTGATGCTCCGGCCTATATATAGCTGCCTATGCCCCCCCTCAGGGCATGCCTCATTTGATCCTGAGAGTTGAGCAGCCAGAAACCCTAATTCATAGGTCCACTAGGATCAGGGCTAGCAATTAAGAGAAGATTAGTCCTCGATAGGATCTATTCTTGTATTAGAGATAGAGAGATAGAGTGAGAGGGAAGAGTTTTGGAGGAGTCTCGGCCTATCGGTGCTCTCTCTACGGCTTGTACCCTGGCGGAATTAAGTTCTTCTTGAGCTTGCTTCAGAGATTTCTCTAGTAATCGACTTCTAATTCAAGTAAGCATTTTGTTCATATTATTCTTTAGGTTTGCGACTCTCTTTTGAGTACTTTAATCCTTGTAGCTCCCGGGTTAAAGTAGTATTCGTAGTGTAAGCGTGGTGCTTAGACTCGGTTACTCGTGGATGGAGCCTATTTTACAGATCAGTGGTAGCTCGCGAGGGTGACTCTTATAGCCTTGTTGAATCCTCTATAGTCCACCTCCCGCTAGTAGGCCTAGCAGGACTTTGTTACTATGGGAAAGATACTCTGCTTGTGTTTTCTCTAGTAATATCCCTAGAATTGAACAATAGAAGACAAAGCTTACCTAAGTTAGAACTAGAAGACCTTAGTAGTCTCCTCTACGCTCCTATTATCTAGCCTTGATTGTGAAGTTGGGTTAAGTTAGAATTGATTATTCCTACCCCCATTCCTTTGGGTTCGATATAAAACTGGGTTACTCTCGGTGAAGTGCTATAACGGTATAATATCTGTGCGCTTGTGGATTATTCTGTGTGCATTAATTTATACCAATAAGCATTTCTGGCGCCGTTACTGGGGAACGGTTGCTGAGTTAACTTCAAGTCTAGCTTAATCTTGTACTATACTTTTATCCTTTTATCTTTTCTTTCCTTTTAACATGGATCTAGAATCCACCCCTCTCTACCAATATGGTGCACCCACGGGCACAAGCCTATAGCCACAAGAATCTTCAAAGCCTATCCTAACACCTGGCTATGAGCTACGCACGCAGTTAATCAACATGGTTCAGGATCAACCCTTTTCAGGCGAAGATGTTGAAAACCCCTATTCTCACTTAAATGAGTTTGAGCAGACTTGTGCATGCCTACCCATTACCGACATGTCAAATGAAACCTTACGATGGAAGCTTTTTACCTTCTCTTTGACTAGAAAAGCTAAACATTGGTACAATCTCACCATTGAGAGTAGACAAGGAGATTGGGAAGCCCTGTGCTCTAGCTTTTGCTTGCAATTCTTTTCCATCTCCAGGGTAGTTAGACTTTGTTTAGAGGTTCTATCTTTTAGACAAAAGAAAAAAGAATCTCTAGGCATGGCTTGGGAACGCTTTAATACTCTCATTAAAATGGGCCCTAACCTTGCCATTCAAGACCCTATTCTTCTTCAACACTTTTATATGGGTCTTAATAGAAAACCTTGAAGCATCTTAATACGGCCTTAGGAGGCTCGTTCTTGCATGTCTCCGCCAATACAGGGAGAAGCATTCTTACTAAAATCTTAGAGGACGCCCCTGAAGAAGTAGAAGAGAAGCTATTAGAGGAAGAATCCCAGATAGCTGAATTTGAATCCATAGAAAACCCATCACCAACTTCAGCTATCTTAGATCCTGAACCACCGGAAAAGGAGGAAACTCCAATTTCGGATTTCATGCTTGAATTTGAGGATGAACTTTTTGATGAATATGGAAATACCTCGAATTACCATACTATGAGGAGACCCCAGAAGTCTAGGAAATCATCATTTCATGAAGAACCTTTAGACCCTTCTGAGGAAGCTTTCCTTAAAAAGACTATGAAAGAGCTAGTGTCTATTATAAGTAATGAATGGTTAGAAGAATCATAGCTTTCCTCTGATGTGATTTGCTTAGATTCACCTTCTATTTCCATTCATTGCCAAATTAATAAAGCTCCTTTCGATGCTCTTTACAATCCAGTTGTGGGTGTTAATATCATGTTTGCATCTTTTGCTCATGATTTATTGAAACACATGCCATTAACCCCAACAACAAAGTTATTGAAAAGTCTTTTAGGACATATTCTCCCAAGTTTGGGAATTCTTTATGTCCTCCCTATAACAGAACTGACCAAATTATAAGAACGTAAGTACAAAAACAATCACCGAAGTGATCAAATTCCTGTACTTAAGCTCCTATAATCCCGGTAGTCCGGAAATCACGAAGGATTTCAAACAACTCTCGACATACAAACCAAGACCGTAGTGATTCAACACAACAAATCATTCGTTACAACATTTCACAAGTGGCATCCGGATTACATCCATCAGAGTGCGAATAAAATATTACAAACCAAGTTCAAATTTGCGGAAGCAAAATAGTTTAGTACATAACTTCATAGTTTCAAATACATTGCCAGATCTTAGTCATGTCCTACAAAAGCATGATCAGGTACGAGAACTAGGAGAGACCGCGCCCAACGGTCTAGTCTTCATCCCCAGCCGGGAGAAGGCAATACTTGCAGCAACCAAAGTAGAACTGGTCATCTGCAACAGGTGGGAGATAAACCCTGAGTACGAGGAGGTACTCAGCTAGACTTACCCATCAAAACCAGAAATAAAAGACACCAAGGGTCATGCAAGGCTTATGAGGTGGGCTAGCTGGACACAGTTGCATAAAAGAGCTTATGAGCATAGTAACCAATTTAAACTTAGCATCAAGCTTATCAACATTAACCTGTCCACTAGATTAGCACCTGTACTAGAGCACTCACTTATTAGGAGCAATCAATATTAACCATAGCAGGTATAATAAGGCTGTCATCATCATATCATCATTTCTGAACCATTATGTTATTTAGTGTATCTACTTTGGAGATAAGCCCATCAAGTTCTCACTAACCGGGAGAGACGGCGACTCGAATCGAATTACAACTCAGCTGAGGGGGTATTCCTAACTCTCACCCTGGCATACTTTGCAAGGGTAGCCGTGGGTCACCTTTGGGACAACTCAGGAACCAAATTCGCGGGTTCGATCAGCGCCAGCACTCTCAGGGATTACCCTTCTGCCAGGACGATTAGGACTTTTAAATCACCTGCCCTTGGACTCACGCCTACGGCTCCCTTCCGAGGCGTACTTTATACTTATCGACTCCCGGCCTGAGGTGAGCTACTCGGCTTCGTGGTCGGTCTTCAGACACGGCCAACTAAGAGAGAGGCATGCGTTCAACATGAACAGGAAAGGCTCCAAGATTCAGTCCTTAAGCGACACAGACGGAGTCACTACAAACCGGCAAGCCTCCGCCCGGTCTTCATTTCAAATTAAGACAGGTTCTTTTCCACGATAGCAAATATAGCCAACCGTGCCATATGTATCTTCCTATATCTCGCAGGTGACAAGAAATCACCTGACTTCTACCGCGTTTAAGCAGGGCTAAGCACTACGCGAGCCTGAGCTACATAGGATTCAGGGTATCAATATCTGGACAAGGATTGGATAACCAATGCAGCAAGTGTTTGCATCCAACACCTAAACTTAATGCAACAATATATATATGTAACAATAATACTTTAACTGCATTTCGGAAATTAGGAGGCTTAATATGCTCTGGGGCTTGCCTTTCACAAAGTTGCACGGACGGTGATCCGAGCACTCAACGGCGACCTCGTCTGGCACTTCTCTTGAGGGATGCACCTCCTGAACCTCCGGTGTTGGTTGCTGCTGCTCCTCGCTCGGTTCTTCGAATTCCAGCAGTGTCACACCTTCCGGTACACCTATTGCATGCCGATGCACAAGATAAATATCATGGATGCATAAGGAATGACATGATGCTCGTGATGAATGAATCACAGTAAATGTTTAACGAAAACATCACTGGACACTCGTTTACCGATTAAGAATAGCTCTATTCAAATCACTTTAAACATGTATCTAACTTAATTTGAAGAATGAGATCAACTTACCTAACTTGCATAACCTAAGATAAAGATGCTCATCTTCAGTTAAAGGCCTAACACCTAGGAACATTACTACAAGCTTAGGAAATAGTAAAGGCATACTTAAATCAGTAGTTAAAGTTTCATATGCACACGAGTAGTTCCTTAATTCAATCACAACAAGAGTTCTACAAATCCAAATGACTTGCATGAGGACATTCTGGAAAGCTTATGAAATTCTCTACAAATCATTTATAAACATCAAAGCATGATTCTTACGTTAACCAAATCGAATTAAAGTAAACCTAGAATCTGTCTAGAAATGACAGGTTTACTAAATTAATTATTTAGTGATGATGCAAAAGCATAATTGTACCAAACCAAGTTTATCAACTTGTTGTGCATACCAGAGGAACATCAGAAAGTATAGTGCCAACTTCTAAATAAATTATTTAATATCCTTTTCTAATTTATTTAGTTAATTAGGTGATTAAAGCAATATATAGTAAAACTATTCTGAAAAATCTACAAAAATTACAGTAGCTATCTCATACTTCACATAGACTACCATAAAAATTTCAAAGCCATTGGGCAAGCAGAACTTGCTGTATCCAAAATAATAGGTGGCATGTCTATTTCTAGCATAATTGGGAAACCCTATTAAAAAGTGTCAAGCAACAGATTTCTCATTTTTCCTAGCATCATTCTAGCATAAGAATAGCACTCACCAAATTTTACCTTTACTGGATCTATAGAAAAATTATGAAAATTCACACAAGATCCATCCATGCAAACAAGAGAATTTTCTATCTCCTACATATAGTGTCCAAAATATATGAAAATTTAACTACAATCTATTCATGATATGAGCAGTACACCATAAAAATTTCATGCCATTTGGAGCTACATAGAAAAAGATATAATTACCCCTATTTCCTTCATGATTAAAAGAGATAATTAGCAACTCCATTTTTCATAACAGAACATGGCATAAATTATATTTTTACTATAAACTAGACATTATCATGAACTCAACAAAATTGGAACCACATCATTTGGATCTACCAACTAGGAGATACACATTTTTGAAATTGTACACAAATCTATGAAAAAGAATAAACAAAACAAATTTGAAAACCTAACCCTACTGCTGGGCCGGCCCGAAAGCACACGGCGACCTACGAAGCACACGCCCGCATACGCTAGCGCGGCCTAGAAGCGGCGCGGCCCAGGTCAGGCTCCCGCCTCTGCGCGCCAGCTGACAAGCGGGGCCCGCACGATAGAGAGACAAACAGGGGAGGAAGAAAGGACAGCGGCGTAGCTCGTCGCCGGTGACAGCTCCGGCGAGGACATCGGTGCTACGGTGTTCGCCTCACCCATGTGCATCTAGGGACACCCTCAATTGTAGCTATTACCGCGGCTAAAGGGGGTGGCGACGACCATGGCGGCGCACGGCCACGGTTTGGCCGGCTCCGGTGAGGTAATGGCGTCGCGGCCCTAGTGGCCTACTCACCGAGCATCAGTAGCACTCACAGGACCTAGCGCAAGGGAGAGAGGGGACGGTAAGAGGCTCGAGCAGCACGGCCATGTGCGAGCTCGGCCAGCGGCGGTCATGGCGACCCAGTGGAGTCGTGCGCACGGTGAGCTCTACCAGAGGCAAAAACGAGATGACGGTGTGGTCGCGGACGTGGAGGAGCTCACGGTGGTGCTGTGGCTCGGAGGAATCGGACAAAAGTGCTCGGTTGAGTGGGTTTGGCTCGGTGGCTGCCACGGCATCCCGGTCACCGCGCTCGCATGGAAGAGAACGCCAGAGGGGGAAATGGCGAGAGGAAGAGGGAGTGAGCGAGGCGCTGGCTTGGCTTTCATCTGGGAGCACGGGCGCACGACGTGGAGGTGCTAGCTGGGCATGCACGCCATGCGGTGGCTAGCCTCTGAATCAGTCAGCCACGACATTCACTGAACGTTTTCTGAAACGACTGAATCGGGGTCTGGTGGCACGACTGACAGCGCCATTTCATCGCCTCATAGCTCGTAATCTAGCCCGAGTTAGCGGTAGGTAGTAATAGCAAATTTGTAGATCTACAGTAGTACTACAACATTGTCAATTGGGCTTGGACTAATTCGGTCTGGATTGGGAGATACAAGGTCGCAAAGAGGGGCTCATGAAACTGTAAGTCAGGACTTGACTGAAGAATTTTTCTAAGTCTGAAATCAGCAGGGAAACCTGACCTGTGGGCCCTGTTTGAGCTTGTTCTAGCCAGTTTCATGAGATGGTCATATTGAGACTTTTGTTCCTTGATAAATTGGCTACAACTTTGGTAAAGGGTGCACAGCCATGCAAGGTTTCTAGGTTGGTCTTTTTAATCAGTCAAACAGAGTCACACTATGGGTCATTCTAAGTCAAACCTCCACTAGAGGGCATTTTAGTCATTTTGTTCCACATGAACAATGTCCCATCAATTACCCTAAGTGTAGTTAAGGTGTATTAGACCATAATCAACCACTTTACACAAGTGCTATACCAATTTCTAATGATCACATGCGATGAAGCAACAAAACAATCAATTCACTCAAATGTTGCAATTCCATGTTTCACTTGTTTCATTACTTTTGTTGAAATTTTAACTTGCCACATTTCTACCATGTTGCCATGTTTAAAGGTATAAGAAACTCATGTTGCATTCACATGTTGCACTACTACCATTCATAAGCAATCAAGTACGAAACAAACAGAATTTGCGAATGTTGCATATGTATGTTTCAGTGACAAGGGCATGATGACATAGATGATGCATATGTTTATGAAATGAAATGCAATTTTGTGGAAGCCAAACACCTAGGGTGTTACACTCCCTATCTAGGTAAAAGGTTCATTTGAGCTTCTATATCTTTAATATCATGGAGTTCGACCTATTGATAGGACAACCAATTGAAAGACTTATCCAAGAAGGACAAACGGGAAAGTTGAATATAAAACTTGGGAAAAACTTTAAGCTCTCTATACCCACTACTCATTCTCTAAATGCTAAGACTGAGCAAATTCTCGAGAAAGACCCAATGGAGGAGGTTAAGGTTGCATCTCTTGATGATCTGATCGAACCTAATCCTAAAGATGATGCCCAGTTCTTTATCGAGGAGGAAGACAAAAATCCCATAGACCCTGAACCTTTAGATGAATTGCTAGAACCACCTAAGCCTACCATTGAGCATAAACCCCTGCCTTCTGGTCTTAGATATGCTTTTCTCAATAATGACCATGATTCTCCTGTGATCATAACTGATAAACTCTCTCAGGAAGAATCCCTCCGCTTGCTAACTGTCTTAGAAAAGCATCATTCTGCTTTTGGCTACTCACTCCAAGACCTTAAGGGATTAGTCCTGCTCTTTGCACCCATCGTATCCCTATAGATCCCAACTCTTTACCTTCTAAGGAGCCCAAACATAGGCTTAATAATGCGATGAGGGAGGTTATTAAGAAAGAGGTTTTGAAACTCTTGCACGCCGGAATCATCTATCCCGTGCCACATAGTGTGTGGGTAAGCCCTGTTCAAGTTGTGCCTAAAAAGGGAGGCATGACTGTTGTTAAAAATGAAAAGAATGAATTGATCCCCCAAAGAACTGTCACTGGATGGTGGATGTGTATAGATTACCGAAAACTTAACAAGGCAACAAAGAAGGATCACTTTCCATTGCCCTTCATAGATGAAATGTTGGAGCAACTAGCGAATCACTCTTTTTCTGTTTCCTTGATGGGTATTCAGGCTATCAGCAGATACCGATTCATTCAGATGACCAAAGCAAAACCACCTTTACATGTCCATATGGAACTTATGCTTACCGTAGAATGTCTTTTGGATTATGTAATGCTCTAGCTTCTTTCCAAAGATGCATGATGTCTATATTTTCTGATATGATTGAAGAAATCATGGAAGTTATCATGGATGACTTTTCTATTTATGAAAAAACTTTTGATGATTATCTTGAAAATTTAGACAAGGTTTTACAAAGATGGGAAAAAAGCACTTAGTCCTTAATTGGAAAAATATCATTTCATGGTTAGAGAAGGCATAGTGCTTGGACACTTGGTGTCTGTACGAGGGATTGAGGTAGATAGAGCTAAAATTGAAGTAATCGAACAGTTACCTCCTCCTGTAAATATCAAAGGGATCCGTAGTTTTCTTGGTCATGCTGGTTTTTACCGCCTGTTTATAAAAGATTTTTCACATATTGCTAGACCACTTACAAATCTTTTGGCTAAGGATGTTCCCTTTGAATTTGATGATGCATGCTTAAAATCTTTTAACATTCTTAAGAAAGCACTTATCTCTGCACCCATCATTCAACCCCCTGATTGGTCACTACCTTTTGAAATTATGTGTGATGCTAGTGATTATGCTGTGGGGGCAGTTTTCGGACAAACAAAAGATAAAAAGCATCATGCAATTGCTTCTGCTAGCAAAACTTTGATAGGACCTCAACTTAATTATGCAACAACTAAAAAAGAACTCCTGGCTGTTGTTTTTGCTATAGATAAGTTTAGATCTTACTTAGTAGGAGTTCAGGTGATTGTTTATACTGATCATGTTGCTTTGATGTACCTGCTCACTAAGAAAGATGCTAAACCTAGACTGATAAGAAGTATTTTGTTACTCCAAGAATTTGACTTAGAAATAAAAGATAAAAAGGGAGTAGAAAATTTTATTGCCGATCACTTGTCTAGAATGCAGTTTGAGAATTCACAGGAACTGCCCATCAATGATTCGTTGTGGGATGACATGCTCTTCAAAGTCACAAAATGCGACCCCTGGTACGCAAATATTGTTAATTTTATGGTTGTAGGTTATATACCACCAGGGGAAAACAAAAGGAAGCTCATCTACGAAAGTCATCTCCACATATGGGATGAGTCGTACCTCTTTGGATTATGTTCTAACGGTTTTCTTAGAAGATGTGTACCGATAGAGGAAGGCATCAAGATTATCGAACGATGCTAGTCATCACCATATGGAGGACATTATGTCGCATTCCGCACTCATGCGAAAATTTGGTAGAGTGGATTCTTTTGGGCAACCACGTATGAAGACACAAAAGACTTCATCAGGAGATGTGGAGCGTGTCAGAGGCATGGGAATATCAATTCAAGAGATCCCATGCCACTCACCAACAACCTCTAGATAGAGCTCTTCGATGTCTGGGGAATCGACTACATGGGCCCGTTTCCAAAATCAAAAGGCTATGAGTACATCTTGATGGCAGTTGACTATGTCTCCAAGTGGGTTGAAGCCATGCCATGTAGAGCTGCTGATGCAAAGAACTCCAAGAAGATGTTTGAAGAAATAGTATTTCCAAGATTCGGAGTTCCAAGGATGTTGATTAGTGATGGAGGAACTCACTTCACAGACAAGAACTTCCACCACTATTTGACAAAGCATGGGATCCATCATAATGTTGCCACTCCATATCACCCTCAGACAAGTGGCCAAGCAGAAACATCAAATAAACAAATCAAGAACATTCTATAAAAGACAGTCAATGAGATGGGGACTGCATGGAAGGATAGACTACCCAATGCACTATGGGCTTACAGAACAGCCTACAAAACACCACTTGGGATGTCACCATATCAATTGGTCTATGGAAAGACCTGCCATCTACCTATCGAGCTAGAATTCAAAGCTCACTAGGCCATCAGGCGATGGAACATGGACTTTGAAGCCGCAGGAACCAAGAGGAAGATGCAACTCTCTGAGCTTGATGAATAACGTGAAAAAGCATATCATAACACCAAGATATATAAGGAGAGAACCAAAAGATGGCATGACAAGAGGATCAAGAAGAAGGAGTTTGCCCCCAGAGATAAGGTATTACTTTTTAATTCTTGGGTTAAATTATTCGGGCACGAAAAACTTCGAAGCAAATGGGAAGGACCATTCAAGGTGATAAGCACCTCATCACATGAAGCGACAACACTTCAAAACGACGAAGGTACATTATTCAAGGTAAATGGCCACCGTCTCAAGATCTTTCTAGAACCTAAAAAACCACATGAGGATTTGGATGAGATAGATTTTCTGATCTTACCATAAATTACACCACTGTCATCCTCCGTAACGAATTGTCATGCGAAAATATACTTTTCGGATTAGATAGAGTTTAGAAACCCACATAAGAAAAATCACCTCGAGAGGATGACATGTGGGGCCGGCCAGACCCACTACTAGGCTGGCCGGCCCACTATCAGCCCCTCTCGTGTTCCCTCAACTATCTCGTGTCTTCTACATGCTTCCTTGTTAGAATCCCATAGTTTTTCAATTCATTCGCATATCCTTTCATACGGCACCCTTATGAATAAATCTTAACTCCCTACTGCAAGTTGTTCCCCCCTATATAAACAAGCCTCTGCCTGCCTCCATAGCCATCCCATCAAAGTATTCTTCTCCAACAGTAGCAAAGCTCTCCTCTGCTCTAGTTCCCATGGCCGACAAACAGATCATCCCCTTTGGGACCAACCTCAACAAGCTACCTCCTATAGAAGAGCCTCTAGCTATTGTTTCTATAGGAGAACCTCTCCCTCTAGCCATTGTTCCTCCCAAGCAGTTAGCTCTAGTTCCTCCAAAAAGAAGCTATGGACAGTCTTACTTCGCCCAAGTTTGTCAACCTGCGCTCACTCCACCGCAGGAGCACCTATTTCTGAAGGACAAGTCGCATCGGTTGAAGGGCCTAATGATCCAAGTACAGAAGAACATCAAGCTCCTTCCCCTAAGACCCAATGAGATGCTGAAGAGTGTGAAGACTAACAAGTTCAGGGAGGTCTCATGTGCCAAATACACTACGGCCATGCCCTGAGTAGTTTTGGTGGCGTACGAGCTGCACCGGGGCAGATCAAGATCATTTCGCCAAAGGAGACGATGAAGAGACCTACACTAGTTCCACTAGAGAGGGAAGAGAAGCATCAAAGGATGATAGTTGTAGCCCTAGAGAAGAGGATTGATCTCCTTACCCCTACCATCACAACCCACCAAGACAAGACCAATCTCCTTACTAGGACTATTGAAGTTATGCATAATAGGATGGAATTAGAGCATCTTCAACGGAAGAATTTAAAAAGCAAAATCTCTATCCTTTCCCGCCGTGTTGGGAATAAAGGGAAAAACTGAGTAATAGGTCGATTAATAAGGCACAAGTGTTAGGTTAAGTGTTATCATGTCTTTAGGTTTGTCGCTGAGCTCAGATGGTTAAAAGATTGTGTTAGGTTAGTTAAATTTTGTGCTTAGTTTGTGCTTGTGTAATAAAGTGCCTTATTGAAATTAATGGAGTCGTATTATTATCTGCTCTCTATTTCTTTTGGATATGTGTTTGTCTCCACATGTTGTGTAGAAAGTTATACAGGGAAACAAGTGTGGGGGAGACACACCGCAACAACAAGACGTAATTTAATCGCAGAAATCACAAAATTCAAAAAAGTAATGAGTCAAGAACCACGTACAACGAAGCGGGCCTCAAGCAGACCCTAGAGTGGGCCATAGCCGCCTGGTCTCCTCTATGGGCCGCCTAGCCCATCACTGCACCGCCTTGCCTTGCGCTTTGTCCACGGTCAGGTTTGAAACCCATACACTCTGTTTTCACATGTTTTGCTTTCCGTTTCGAACCAAATTGAAAATCACTTGATAAAACAACTTAAAACATGACGAAAGGTTATTTTAGTCATGACTTAAGGATAGACTCACATAATAATTTTCCTGGAAGTCATGCTACTATTGGGAACTTATTATTAGGGACCCCATGTCACTTAAGTTGTTGCGAAATGAGATATAGTAGAATAATGAGAACTTGATTCTTGATGTCTTGTTATTGGAGAATTTTATTTCAAAAAGTAAAATGAATAGCTACACCTCTCCTTTGTGGTAAGTAATGTCCTACCAGAGCCATACATGATAAATAGACTAGGGAAACCCTTCTACATATACTACTTGTATTTGTATTGAGTTTGGTCCAACCTTGTGACCCTTGTTGAGAAACTTATCATGCTCTCAAGATCAAGATCATGTACACTCCACATATACATGCTGCTCCTACACTAGGAGTACGCAACAATATGTTTTCCATCCACCCAAAAATATTCTACTCCTACATTGGAAATAGACAAAAAAATGATTGTTAGGGTAAATGCTCCAAGTTCTTGTAAAAAACTCCCTTGAAAGTTTCAATTACAGAAAAAGAGGCATGGGTCTATACAAAAGAAATTCAAGTAAAAAAATATTGAAAAAATGGACAAGTGTCCAAGATATCTAAAACAATGGGTACTCATATGCCCGCCTGAAAAAAGAGAGATGAATAAGATAGCCCATGTTTTCTTGCAAAAGTGTCTCAAAGTTTTAATCAAGAGAGATATGTTTCATGGAGCATAGTAGAATTAAGTTAGCCACCATATACATATTCCACACACATGCACATCTTGATCTAAGAGTATGACATTTTTCTCCTCGGATCCTTGTTTGGACTTTACAATATATGCAATGTAAGTATGTTTTCATTTTCATCTCTACCTAAGCTGCACATAAGCCTTTAGAAATAGGTAAAAAGAAGGCAACGTCCTTAATGTCTTGGCGAGGATCCAAAAATACCATGTATACAGAGTGATTTGAGAGTACCACCAAAGGAGAAGGTAAGCTATGTTTTGTTTTCTAAAATCTTAAAATGTTTCTTCAATTGACTTGACTAAAGGAAGATGGTGATCTATTTCAAGTTGTTCCATTCTTCAACCGCCCAAAGTTTCATGGTAGACACTTTGAATCCCATAGTGCATGCATGACTAGGAATGTTTTTATGTTGATGTCTTGTCCTAAGGTTGTCTTGAGTAATCCACCCTTTTATCGAGGACGAGTAAAAGCCTAAGTGTGGGGGAGTTTGTTGATGGTAGTTAACATTCATCACAAACAGTCAATATACCTATAATAAATGACTAAAATAGATCACCAACATAGACTTAGGGGTTTAAACTAAAAAATTTCACAAGTTTTGGTGAATCTGTATTTCCAGCAGGATTTAATCAGAAACCCATCAAGGGGGACCTATTCATCAAAGGAAATCATGGAATTCCGCCGTGGGATCAATGTGGGAAGGTTCCAGAAGACTCCAGGAGGCTCTCCACCGAAGCGGGGCTTGATCCACTGACATGTGGGGCCGACCGGCCCCACCTAGAGGGCACCTAGCCTCTATGGGCCCCACCTATCATCCTCTTTGTTATGTCGGTTCTCCACCGCCTCCCTGGATGCATCTCTGCCATTTAGTCATGTTGGTTCAATCCGAGGGCTCAGGATTGATGCTTCGGCCTATATATATATCTACCTATACCCCCTCAGGGCATGCCTCATTTGATCCTGAGAGTTGAGAAGCCAGAAACCCTAATTCATATGTCCACAAGGATCAGGGCTAGCAATCAAGAGAAGATTAGTCCTCGATAGGATCTAGTTTTGTATTAGAGATAGAGAGATAGAGTGAGAGGGAAGAGTTTAGGAGGAGTCCTGGCCTATTGGTGCTCTCTCTACAGCTTGTACCCTAGTGGAATTAAGATCTTCTTGAGCTTGCTTCTGAGATTTCTCTGGTAATCGACTTCTAATTCAAGTAAGCATTTTGTTCATATTATTCTTCAGGTTTGTGACTCTCTTTTGAGTACTTTAATCCTTGTAGCTCCTGGGTTAAAGTAGTATTCATAGTGTAAGCGTGGTGCTTAGACTCACTTACTCATAGATGTACCCTATTTTCTGGATCGGTGGTAGCTCGCGAGGGTGACTCTTATAGCCTCATTGAATCCTCTGTAGTCCACCCCCGTTAGTAGGCCTAGCAGGACTTTGTTACTATAGTAAAAATACTATGCTTGTGTTTTCTCTAGTAATATTCTCAGAATTGAACAATAGATGACAAAGCTTACCGAAGTTAGAACTAGAAGACCTTAGCAGTCTCCTCTACGCTCCAATTATCTAACCTTGATTGTGAAGTTGGGTTAAGTTAGAATTGGTTATTCTCACCCTCGTAAATTTGGGTTTGATATAAAACTGGGTTACTCTCGGTGAAGTGCTACAACGGTATAATATTTGTGCGCTTGCAGATTATTCTGTGTGCATTAATTTATACCAACAGTAGGCGCAAGGTGGCTTTGGGTCTTGGTCAGGTGCCATGGTGAGACTAGGTTCGGCATGGACACAAGGTTGATGAGCCCCTTAGGTTGGTGTTAGGTTCCCATGGCTACAAGGGTTGGACACATCAAAGCTATGCAAGGTTAGGATTGGGTAAAAGTGAGGCGGTCAAGCGGAGGTATGTCTATGCCAAGGGTTGGGATTAGGTTGGTACTCGCATTACCACACTCAAATGCCGAGGTGAATGCTGGGTTGTAGGTCGGGACTCTATTCGGTCATGCTGTGGATGAGTCATGGTGGTGCATGTGTAGGCTTGCTGGTAGGGCTGCACGTGATCAACTTAGCTCCAACAACGGGACAACCAAGGGCATAGGTACTCAGATGACGTGATGAGACTGGCAAAGGGCCTTAGGCTTGGCTCGGCTCAGCTCAAGTTGAGTGAGCACAGTCATGCCTGGGTTGTATCTAAGTGATCAGGGTCCAACAACCAAGCACTCGAAGGGCTTCCGATGCTGGCCAAGGAAATCTTGGCGTGCTTGGCATGGGGGTAGTGTGGCATGGTGTCAGTGCATGGCGTGTAGTTCAATGTGTGGTGGTCAAGCATCCATGGGCTCGCCTCGTTCCATGTAGTGATGATAGTGGACAAGGCCAAGGTTAAGATCCAGAGGCAGCGTAGCAATGGGGGCATATCAGGCAACAAGGGCAACTCCTTGGGCCTAGGGTATTGGTCTCACCACCGGGCTCGACTAAACTTGGAAGGTGAGTCGGTTCTTCTCGCGATGCCTGGCCATTGCCAGTTCATGGCATGCGAGGTTTGGGCTTAAACTAGATGTGATGGGGAGGGCCATGTAGTGTCTACAGAGTGCTCGACAAAATGCCAAGGCATCCGTGTGTGCAAGGTGGTGCCTTTGGGCGCGCGACAGTGGCAAGCCAAGGCCTCAGCTAAAAACGTGCATGTCCGTGATAGTACACGTGTGTTGGCAGTCCTTAGTGACAACATTTTACCACCAACTAAGATCCAAAAGAGAGGAAACTAAGCATGACTTACACATATGTTATCACTTTGACCCATTTCCACTTGTATTGGAAGTTTATTATTTTATAGGACATATAAACGAATACGGTGGAAAAGGTGACAAAAATATGCTTTTCGACAAAGCGTAGAAGAGAAACAAGGAGAGATGCCCACCTACATGCCAAGATTGGGCTAGGCACCACCGAGGAAGCCATCTAGGCCTAGCCAGCAACTCACCAGAGCAAGGCGGTGGCGAGACGAGCAACCTAGGGTGTGGCCGCACCCTAGGTGCGCCCGCACCGCACCTAGCTCCGCTCAGGCCCATCTTGCTCTAGCGGTTGCATGGTGGCATGTTGAGGCGACTCCCGGTGGTTTCCTAATTTAACTGTGCCAAACTGACCACACTTTAGTATAAATAAGAGGGTAGAGCTCCATTCACAACACACACCACACAACAGGCTCTCTCCACACTTGAACCTTTTTACTATTCTAAGTAGTTTATTAGTTTTATTTGGAGCAAGGCAAGAAGCTTCATTGGAGAGCTTGTACTTTGTAGAATTCTTGGTATGAATAATATGAAGATTTCTCTTATGTTCTTGCTCTCATTTTATCAATATAACTATGTTATGAAACTAGTGCTAAGTTCTTATGTTATTCATTTAGCATGTAGAACTTCATGCTTAATCTTTCATACATACATGTTTAGACCAAGACCTAAATTGAGGTAGTAGGTTCCACTTTAAGATTAGTTTTGATCATTATTTTCTTATGGTTTCGTCGTCCGTCCCCATGGCGGATGCTCTAGTAAGAGGACTCCTGATAAAGATAGAAGTTCCTGGCCACCGCTAGAGTAGTAACCAATAGCGTAGACATGGTGTCTATGTTAGAAGTTACCTTTGTTTGCCTCATATCCCCCAGTTGAGGGCTAGGCGGCAGGTGGTGATAGCCCTGTCCATCCTTCATAACCCCCCACATTAGGATACGGCGTAGAGCTATAGGTCGGCATCACCTAGCAGACCAGGTGCGATCCGGTGCCCGAAGTAAGTTTATAGTGACCAAAGCTATCTTAACTTAGGTTCTCTACCATTAGAAATTCATGTATTTGTATGATCTGCTAATCTTAACATAGCTATACAAGATAAGCCTACTCCAGTTTAGGTTTATTCTTTTATTCTTTATTCTTTCTTTTATCTTTATCTTTGAGTTTGGCTTGAGTCTGTGTGTCACACTATCTAACATTTATCATGGCTTACCCCTGTTATGAACTTTGGTATATTATATGGTCATGTTATCTTGACCATGTCCCTACTAGAGACTTTTATACCATGACTTCCTTTGGGAAAATATAAATGAACGATACCCGAATACTTCCAGGTGAAATGCTACAACGATATATCCGTGCGCTTGCAGAATATTTCTGCATGTGTTTAGAAATATCGTCATGGCATTTCTGGTGCCATTGCTAGGAAACACCAACCCTAGTGATGGCGCTAAGAAACGCCAACAAGCATATTCTGGCGCCATTGCCGGGGAAGGCACTGGTTAAAAGAATCCATTAGGACATGTTCATGACAATATGCTTGTGTAATAGCCATTGCTCATAACAGGATAACTTTGCTTGTTTTCTCTTATTGTGGATGAAAACAGGATAGTGTAACACGGTTTTGACTTGCCGACGAGCTGTGCGATACCATTGTCATGGAGGGTGTCGCATCGAAGGTAATTAGACTCTGCTTGTTCCTGTTCTCCCTCTAGGGGAGGGTGAAATAGTGGTTCTACAAGGACCAGGAAGTTGTTAACACATGGGCCAAGTGCTCCACGACATTCCTTGCGAAGTTCTTCCCAACGAGCAAAACCAACGCCCTTCGTGGAAGGATTTCCAACTTCCAGCAAACAGCATCAGAATCCATCCCAGAAGCATGGGTGAGGCTACAAGAATACATCCTTGCCTACCCACACCACGGGATGAAAAATGGGTTGATTATTCAAAATTTCTATAATGGGCTAACTTCCGCATCCAGAGCCCACATAGATGCTGCTACCGAAGGAGCCTTCTTCTCACTCACAGTCAATGGAGCTACGGCTCTCATTGAGAAGATGGTCTCTGTAACACCTCGGGTGTTTAAAATACTAAAATCTGACATGTCATCATATGCATTGCAAAGCATTTGGCATTTGGTGAAAACTTTGAGATGCATACACTAAAACAAGTTTATATTCATGTGGTATGTGTTGAATTGTATTGTTTGACTTAAATTCAAAGTTTGTTTGGATTTTGAATTTTTCGAGAAAACCCCGCTTTTCAGCATTTAAATCCTACCCTGAAAATCCATTTCAAAATCTAGACAGAATTAGGAGATGGTTATAGAAGCAAAGTTGTAGAACTTTCAATTTTGAACAACTTTTGTTTTTGGAGATTTTTGAGTTGTTATGAAAAATTTGAGAGTAAATTGAGAATTTTTGGCGTATGGCAATTTTGTAATTTTTGTGAACAGTGTTCGACGCCTAAGCTACATTGCCGTCGTTCCTTCTTCGGCGTTCCAGGCGTGTCGTGGCCGTCTTTGATGTCGCTACCGCACGGAAATAGCTCCGTCGTGGCTTCCTTGAGCTTCTGCCAACCGCTATAAAGTACCAAGACGTCGTCATCGCTGCTTTTTCTTCCTTTGTTTTCACCACCGTCGTTGTCATCGCTCCAACAAGCTCGCATCGTCTCCCTAGCGCTGTTGCCATCTCGGTAAAGGCCGTCCCTAGTTCCGTCTTTTCTTGCGAATCCAAATTACCTAGCCTTGATCGCTTTGAAATTGCCGAGAACTCGCATGTCCCACGTTTTTCTTCCTCGAGGTCAAGAACTTCACCGCCGCTTGGGCGTGTCATCGTCGTGGCTGAAGTTTTTCGGTGAGCCGTTGTCTCATAATCGGTGTACTTACGGTTTCGCTTTACGATCTTTGTAGTCTTTCGCCGCTTGTTGTTTACTCATTTTGATCGCTGCAGCCACCGGGTTCTCCTTACCGACGATCTTTGCTTCGCATAGTTCACCGTAGTGGTCGGATAGTTCACCGTAGTGGTCGGATAGTTCACCGTAGTGGTCGGATAGTTCACCATAGTGGTCGGATAGTTCACCGTAGTGGTCGGATAGTTCACCGTAGTGGTCGGATAGTTCACCGTAGTGGTCGGATAGTTCACCATAGTGGTCGGAGAGTTCACCAAAGTGATCGGTGCTAGCGTGGTCTCATCAGTTACGAATATGGTTTGGTTAATTTGGTTTGTAATCAGATCTTGCGAAGAAAAATTGTATCCAATTTATTTATTTTTGTATCCATCATCGAGCATCATGTTTCATATTCCACATCATGTTAAGCATGGCAATGTTACTACGTGTAGTAAACGAAGGTGAGCACGTGGTAGTTAATCAAGTTGCGGAGGAGGTTGATCTGTGCATTGAGGTCGGATCGAAGACTTGTGAAACGTCGCGAGAGCCGGACTTTTCCGTCAACGAAGGCAAGCCCGGATGCATATAACCCTACCTTGTATTTTACAAATTGATTTCGCTTTTGCTTTTCAATACTGCATTAAGTGATTAGAAGTCAAGTGGAAACCTAATTGTTGCATTATCAACCTTGTTGTTCCATATCTACCTTGTTTCCCGCTTAAAATCGTATATGCCTAGTTATGCTTAGCTCTCATTAGACCGATCGAGTTGGGTGATTACCCGTCACCGCGAGTTTTAAATGGAACTTTGGTTACTTATGTTATCATGTGATATGGCAATGTGGAGTAATAAATCTAGACCGGCGGACTCGGTGTGTGTGAGCCACAAGACCTCGTAATGTCTTGTGAGCGGTTCTTTCCGCTTTGTGTCGATTAAGGTCCGTATCACAGGTGAACTGCTTATGAGACTTTGTAGTACTAACCACATACTCCGGTAAGCCTTAACTTGGCTATTCTATTACGAGAATGGCTACTCGCGCCTTTGGGAGTGGAGAGATGGCGGAGAAGCGTGTACCCTCGTGGGCTGGAATGTGGCGGATTTGAGGTGTGTCTGTGCTCTCGGGTGGCCTTGGACCCGTTCTTGTTTAGAGGATCCAAGGGTAGGTTGGTATATGTAGGTCGTGGACCTACATATGTCATGTGGTCCGGAAGTCCCAATTTGGGTTTATAATCGATTCAATCGTCGTTGCTCCTCGGTTATGGAGACTCGCTTCTCTGCTTCATCATCGTAGTATTAATAATGGAACTCGAGAATGGTTCGAGAAAGTGTTGGATATGAAGTTTCATGATCTTAATACGGATCGTGTCGACTTTGTATATGATCCGATGAGATTTTAAATATTGATACAAAGAATTTTGTTAAAGTGCTTTTAAGCAAAAGAACTTTGATTATTGCTAAAGCCATACCTTGAATCCTCGAGCCCGCATTCTGAGTCTTATCGTTTTTATTTCGGTTAAGTCTTGTTGAGTACTTTCGTACTCGTGGTTTGTTGACCCTTGTTGCGGTGAGGCTCATGAGCGAGATCTGTTTGGGATCGTCTTTGCATGACCGTTGTTCAAAGGCGATGATGATAAGTAATGTGTGGCCCTTGGGCAGGGCAGTGTTATTTGCGTGTTTTGTATATATTATAATGCCACTCCACTACTACGTTTTGTAATAATAATCGAACTTAGTTTGTAAGGTTTGAAATAAATGTTTTGTAAACTAAGTTATTGTAAGACTTCCGCTGATTTACTCTGTGTTGATATTTGGATAAATGTTGTAATACTGCAATGACTCTGTAATGTGATCCTGCTCGGAAATCGTGGATGATTCGGGGTTCTCCGAGGACACCCGACAGTCTTCTTAAGTTATCGGTAACATATGCATAAATGTCAAAGGTCGTTGGACAGTGACAGGTGCATGTGGGCCCTATAATTTAGGAGGTTCTGCCACAGTCTCCAACCAGGGTTGGAGTGAATACAGACTCCAAACCCAAGAAGATGTCATGCATACCATGGAGGAAACAGATATGCTAGCCGCAAAACTAAATCTCTTAATAAAACGCTTGGACAAACATGGTATCGTCCAATCGCTCTACTCGCATATACCATGCGAGGTGTGCGGAAACTTCGGACACTCGGGGAACGACTGCCTCGAGACTCATGAAGATGTGCTGAATGACAACAATGTGTTCCATCCACAAGCAGATCCAGGGTGGAATCAGTCGCACCCACAATATCAGGAAGGTAACTATGCTTATTCAAATTCTTTGAATCAGCCTTTTCTGATAGATCTTGTGTTAGGGCAAGCTCAAATAAATGAAAACCTAACAAAGAAGCTTGCCTCTAATGATAAAATTTGGGAAAACATTAATTCAAATTTAGAAGGCTTAACCTCTTCTTTCACAGATCAATTAAGCCTTAATAAAATGTTTGAAATCCAACTAGCTCAAATTGCCGCTACAATTCCTGCATATGATTTTGAACAAATCCCGGCACAACCCAAAATTTCATTTGAAAATATCAATGCGGTAATCATGAGGGATGGGTCCACTCGTGATCTACCATATCCTAACCATGCAGGAGAAGCCAAGAAGCATGGGGTACAACCCCGAACCTTAGGCTTTAAGCTAGCTTGGGGGAGGACCCCCATAAGGTAATGTGTATCTTGCACTCTCACCATTTTTTGTTACCTTGCATAAAAAAGAGAGAAATAAAAAAAATAATGAAAAAAACAATGGTTCTCTTGTACCATTCAATGTTTTCACCTCTGTTGGATGATTCTTGTTTATCCTTTCATGCTTCCTCTCTCTATACCGGCAAGTTTTGGGTTGGGAGTTTTGGTTATACATTTTTTAAATTAAGCATGGTGCTTAGTTTGAAGCTTGGATGTAATGACCATACTTCTATAGGCTTTTTAATTTAAGCATGGTGCTTAGATTAATTAACCTACCTTGATCAAATTAGACATGGTGTCTAGTTTGATTATTGAACCAAAATTTGTTAAGTATAGATATTTGTCGATGAAATACGTCCGGCAGTCTACCGAGGGGTATGCCCACGGTAGTAGATGAATCGGTGGAGGTGCGTGTGAGGGAACTGGATGGTGACACAGAACACAAGAGACAACGATTAGATAGGTTCAGGCCACCGACTTAGAGTAATACCCTACATCCTGTGTCTTTCGGTGGGTTGTATTGCGTATGATCAGATGAAAATGAGGGGGTCCCTACCCGCCTTATATAGCCCGGGGGGTAGGGTTACAAATCAGTTATTTATATCCTGATCAGTTTTGCAAGATCAAAAGTTATAGATATTACGGGATCTAGCATATCCGAGCAGGTTTCCTAGATCACCAAAGATCTTCACGTAGTCTTGCGAGGCACGCCGATCTATGTCGTACTTCGCACGGTGTTGTCTTGTAGGCTGGGCCACCACTAGTGGCATGGCCCATGCACAGTCTTGTGGGCTAGACTTCCCCTAGCGGCTCGGCCCATGTGCAGCCCTGCTGGTATCATGGGTTATACCCCCACAACTAGTCCCCGAGCGCCTTGCATCCATTAAACAACACTATCTTGAGCTTGTTCGAGCTGTTGAGCATGCATCCGAGCTGCTGAACATGCCGTTCGAGCTGTTTGAACATGCGCTCGAGCTGTTTGAGCATGCGTCCGAGCTGTCTGAGCATGCGTCCGAGCTATTTGTCTAGTTGCTGGAGCCGAGCACAGTCGAAGCCAAGGTTTGTTAGAAGGATGTAATGAGGTCAAGTAAAATTTTTCAAAGTCTCCATCTTAGGTGAAGTGTGCCCACTTAGGTTCTGGGCGTCAAAGTTGATCACGTGGCGCCCTTGACTTAGTAAGCAAGGAAGAACTTAGCTGCTTTGAAGAGATCTAAGTCAAAGAAATAAGCACATTCACCGCAAGGTGAAGTGTGCCCACTTAGTCGCCGAGCCTGACACTAGGTGAAGTAGTCTCGTGGTGCCAGGATCCAAAGTAGTAGTCTTCAAGTGCTGAACCAGTTCCCAGGTTAGCAGAGAAAAATAGTACACTCATCCCTAGATGACATGTACACACATAGTCCCCGAGCCTGGTGGAAGATTATGATGAAACCTTGTAGTAGGGTCAGAGAAAGAAAATATCGTGTCATAGCAACGCTTAGCGTTGAATATCAATCCACGTTTGACATGGTTTGACGCGGCGGACCACCAGGCCCACTTAGCAGCCCAGCGGTGTGCGGAGATGTCAGGAGAGAATGTGGCGCGGTGGGTGTGGTTTCCCAAAAACCCTAGGAGGCGGAGGGTCAGGGGTCAAACTGTTATAAGAGCGCCGTGACCCTGGCGCCCATTCCCCACTTTCTCTCCGCCACTTCATGTTCTTCCTCATGCCCACACTGCTTCGCCTAGCAACTGCTCTACCACTAGAGCAACCACAAGCACGTAGTCTCCTTCAAGCCATGGATTTGTTAGATGGTGCCCAAAAGAAACCACGGCGGTTCTAGTAGAGAATCACGCGAGCTCAATCGCACCGTGGAATGGGAGGAGTCCGTAAGCAACGAGGCGGCGCTCAATCGGTTGGTGGAGGATGGTGTGCTACCCGATAGGGTGACGGTGGGATGGCGTTTGGCTCATGGTGAGAGCTTTTCGACTCCTCAAGGCGACGAATTAGTAGTTTTTTAAGATTATTTCTATCGTAGATTTGGTGTTCCGATCCATCCGTTCCTCCATGGATTGATTGACTATTATGAGATTCATCTTTGCAATCTAGGCCCGAATTCCATCCTTCATGTCCTTGCTTATCTTGGCATTCTTCCACATTTTGATCTCTTCTGCCACTTCTTCTGTTTGAAAGCCCGAGGGGATTTGGATCTAGGATCGTAGGCAGCGCGCGTACTTGCAGTTTCAGGATAGGATGGTTTGCCAGTACATCACCACCCTGTTGAACACAAATGTTAAGTATTGGGCACAGTGATGGTTCTACATGCCACAGGGGGAACACTATGTCGCATGCAACATTGATCAGATTCCCATGAGCAACGCCAAGTGGTCGAAGAGACCTTGTGTCAATGGGATGGCACAAGTGATGGAGCTGTTGGCACTGATCGACTGGAGAAGGGTGTATGGGATCATAGTAGTGATGAACTTCACTTTTCGGCGATGTCTGTCGTAGAACCGAACAAATTATAAGAGCACAAGTACAATGGCAGTCGCAATGTCATACTTGCGCCCATATAAACCTAGTAGTCCGTCAAGTACCACGACGGGTCTCGATAAACGATCCACATACAACCAAGATCGTACATGATTCAACATACATTTCACATGTTACATAAAGTTCACAGATACTGTTCATTCATCAGAGTACGAAATAGAGTTATTACAAACCAAGTTCGATAGATAGTAGCAGAAGCAAATTAAGTTCGAAACTAGACTTTGTCAACATAGTTCAAATATAGTGCCAACACATGATCACAATCCACAAAAGCATATAAGGGAGATTATTAAAGATGCCTACCCAAGGCTCACTCCTCATCCACGGCGGGATAGAAGTAGTTCTTGCAATAGCCATGATAGACGGTACCATCTACAATAATGGGAATAAAACCCTGAGTACGAGAAGGTACTCAGCTAGACTTACCCGTCATAAACTAGAAATAAATTGACTCCAAGGATTATGCAAGGCTTTATAAGTGGAGGTAGCTCAACAAAATTTTGCATAAAAAGCGATTAACTCGGTTATACAGTTGTTCTTAGGTCATCAAGTTAATTATAGCTATTCATTTCTAGATTAGCAACTATCATGTGCCAAACATGTGGTATATCATTTAAGAGCATACAATAGTAACCATAGCCGGTGTAGTAATTCCATGTTTATCCGAACCCTCACATTCCATAATGCAATTACTATGATGTTGGAGCTAGCCAAGTGTCTCAGTATCCGGGAGAGACGGCGATTCGAATCAATTTCAACCAGCTGGGAATTTATTTCTAACACAAACCAAAGCAAACCAGATCAACGATCACCTTTGGTACAACTCAAATCCACATTTCGCGGGTTCGCCCAGCGCCGCACAATCAGGGACAACCAGCTGCTAGGACGTTTAGACCCAGCCTGCCCTTAGGCTCATGTCTGGTGCCCCACACATCCTTACTACCATCCAGAGTGTGCACTTTTATAGAACAGGGCTCGGCTTGAGTTGAGCTACTCAGCTTCATAGTCAGAACAAGTTATCCGGCCAGCTAAGTGATAGGTATGCGTTCAATATTGTCAAAAGGTCCAACAATGGTACGGTCCTTAATCGGCACAGACAGAATCACATGAGTCAGCCTACACATAGCCTCCATCCAGCCTCCATTTACATTACCCCATGGTTCTTTTCCACGATAGCAAATATAGCCAACCGTGCTTTGGTATCCACCTATATCTCGTAGTTGACAAGAAATCACCCGACTTCTATCGGTCTAAGCATGGCTAAGCATATATTAAATCTTGGACCTACACAGGGTTAAAGGTGTATATATCTGGACAAGCCAGTTCCATGCATCAAGTGTTTCCAGTCAACTCTTATAACCTAATGCATCAATCATAAAGGACTCTAGTAGTATTTTGTAAAACAATGGGATACTTAGAATGCTCCAAGTCTTGCCTTTGTGGAAAGAGATGGGGCGGTAATCTGGGCACTTAGGGAGCTCTTTGGGAGTTTGCTCCTCTTCTCCTAGAGCTATGGCTTGAGGGGTCTCCTGCTGACCCCTTCCTCTTTTTCGTTGAATTCCAGCAACGTTATCTCCTCGGTCGATCCTATATGCGTGATCAAGGAATAAGATATCATGAATGCATGTATGATGACACATATAATATAATAAACATGATGAATGCGTTCTCATAAGTATTTTCAACCGCATGGTGCTAAAGTAATAACAAGTGCATCCTATTCTACTAAGTAGGTGCATATCTCTTCTCTGTTACTTAAGCAAACACTTCAGCAATTCATTTACCGAACTACCAAACATCAGCCACTTGTTTTAACCATAACTAGAGTTATATACATAAAAACAATATGGTTGTGGACATTATGGAAATCTTATGAAATTGTCTACAACTTTCTTTTAATACTCTTAAGGTTATTCAATAGTTATCTAGGTCAAACAATTCAGTTAATCAAATCTATGAAGAAAGTAAACATTTCGGACAGCAAACTTCTAACAACCAAAACTCTTAAACCCTAAGGTCTATGACTACGAAAATTTAACACAACATACATCTACAACTTTATTATTAATAAGTTTTATGGAAAAGGCCATTATCAACATGAAATCATCCGCCAAACTAAAACTATACATGCAGCCATTTATTTGAATTATAAAGCAATAATGAATTAGTTGCATACCGCTAGTTGCTTCTAAGCCTTAATATTAAAATCAATAGTTCATATGCATCACAAGAACCATAGAAAACATTATGGTCAAGCACAATCTATTTATTTAAATGCCTTTATTTATTTAATTACATAATTAGAGAAATAACAAACATATATCAAATATGCACAATAAATCATCATAAAATTACAGTAGCTTCCTAGTTCTCACAATAGACTACTGTGAAAATTTCATACCATTTGGGGATGCATAACATCCTATGCAAAAATGACAAGCTAGCAAGGTCTATTTTAGTGAAAATAGTTAGCCCTATAGAAAAGTGTCAAACAACAGATTCTATATTTTTCTTAGCTTCATAATAGTGCCATAATATTGTACAAAAATTTGTAGGGAAAAATGTTACATATTTTTATCCCTATAATTTTCTTCAGAAAACACCATTTATTAATAGATAAATAGAAATATCATATTTCAATCAAGTTTACTACAAGCTTATTATTTTTCCTAGCTAGAGTATGTCAACACAAGACCAGAAAAATTGTAATCACAATTTTATCACATCCCTAGCTTAAGTTTCACATTTTACAAAATTATAGGCATTCAGAAAGCACTTATCTAGCCATATTTTATTCACCAATAAAAATGCTAGAAACTATACATATCATATTTTTATAAAAACTAAACTTCACAAGGAGCACAACAAAATTTGGTTCACCAAAATTGGACATCGATAACTCAACTTATGATTTTTCAAAGTTAGTACAAAAATCTGTAAAAGAAATAACATAAACCCTAAATAGCAGTCGCTGACAGAAGGGACCCATGGGCCAGCGGGGTCCACCCATCAGTGAGCCAAAGCAGAGCACAGTGGCTGCCGGCGTTATCTCACCGACGGTGAGATCTCCGGTGAAACCAACCACACCTACGTGACCTACTCGGCAAGCCGCATCGATGGACATAGGTAGTGGAGGCATGTCCGCACAGGAACACCTCGTCATCGGCCATGGTGGCATGACAGCGCTGTGCTGTGGTACGCCGGCTGTCTTCGGCCATGACTAGGCTAGGTGAGGAGCGCATGAGTTCCGTGGTGATGATGCAACCCTATTGCGACTACCTAGGCTAGGCGAGGTGCTCCGACGAGATCTGCCCACGTGCGCGGCGGCAGCCGGTAAGAGTGTGGCGGCGCTGCACGTCATGTTCCGTGCCATTGGGGCAACCAATCTCTGTAACGTCATGCTACTGGCTAGACTACACCCTAACCAAGCCCTAACGCGATAAAGGTGGAGGAACACGCGACAGAGCTAAGCAGCGGCGAGCTCACCGTGGAGGCGGCCATGGAAGCCAAACTCTCCGGCGAGGACGGGAACGGCGATTTCACCCTCACCATAGCTCTTCTGGCGCAGCAACCATGTCGAGGAGGTAGAGGGGAACATGGCGAAGCTAGCTGCAAGATGGAGGCGGCAATGGCATGGTGGAGCAGGCGCTAGGCGACGACGGAGCTGCTCGGTTGCTCAACGGTGCTTAGCTCTTCGCTATGGGAGCGAGAGAGAGGGGTTATGGGGGATATGACCCCCGGTATCCATAAGACAAGACATGGGCCGCACCATCAGAGGTGGCCTAGCCCATAAGATCAAGGCGTGCACGGCACTGGTCGACGTGCACCGCAAGATATTGCATAGTACCAAATAGGATACTTTCCTTGTAACTCTACCCCTCCAGAGTATATAAGGAGAGGCAAGGGCCCCATAGTCGACACCGACAGATATCTCATATTCAATACAATACACCAAAGACACAGGACGTAGGGTATTACATCGATCAGACGGCCCGAACCTGTCTAAATCACTGTCTCTGCACCTTGTGTCACCATCCGGTTCCTGATTACGCGCACCTCCACCAATCAATCTACCTTCGTGGGATACCCCTCGAAGGACTGCCGAGCATCTTTTGTCGACAGTTGGCGCCCACCATGGGGCTTGTGCGTGCGGATCCCTGGTGAACCAGATGGCGTAACACAAGATCAACATCCTTCGCGGCAACTCGGCTGATCGCCTTGACATCCTTCAACAACTCAAACAAGCATGGTCTAGTACATGGAGGTCTGGCGGTGACCTTGTGCTCCTACGCGTGCAGAGTAGCCCAACAAATCGGAATCGCCGACAATGTGTGGGCACCCGATGGCTGATATGCCACATCTTCGAGCCGATGCCCCCATCCACAAGCTACGCCAAGGTCGATCCGTAGCAACTCAGCTTCCCACAGCGGGTGTCCCACGACAACATGTTACCCCTCGTACCACCATGTGATGACACGCTGAGCTACACCCGCGTAGGACCCCAACTCGATCATACATACGTGATGACCGCTGTTCATCGCCATACCTGTCGATGCCCACTTACCAAGATTCAATCCACAAGCAAGCAAATAAGGAGCCATGCAAGCAAGAAAATTTTGCTTAGTCTACATCACCATGATGTGGAGATGATGCAAGCAAGCAAGCCAAATACGATCAAAGAAGATCTACATCCTCACTTGCTTTCAACATGAGATCCGACTCGAATACGAAGCGAGCCAGAAGCAAGATGGTCGTCGTCGGGCTGCGAGCGAGCCATTCGTGGTGTATTTGTCTACTCCACCATACAACACCGTATCTCCGACCAGTCAATGATCTCCCCAAATCTGATCTGCCGAAGGCCGGTCAGCGGCATAAGGACGACATCGCCTGGACTACTCACTCCGACCGCCTATCGCATCACAATGATGATTGCCGCATAGAATGGCGCTATGACGACCGTGACCGCCGCCATGATGACAGGCCAGAAAGCTCAAGGACCGATCAATTTTGTCAACACCGACCAGATAACGCTGTACGCCTCCGACTAGACATTCTATCTAAAGCTATGTCATGCTTTAATATTTTTTAAGTATTCTCCAATCTTCGTATATCGCCATAATGTTTCTCTGAGTTGTTTTCTCCATGTTTGCTCTCCAATCAATTTTCTTTCATGTATACCATCTTAAAGATGACATATAGCTGAATCTAAGGCCAACCCCCAAACAGTCATGTTGACGCTCGGATGTCCCTAGAGACGGCCCTATCTCCGACTCCTCCCTACACGTGCACGAGCGTCTGCCCTCCACGTTATGGGTGGTCGGCAGCGGCTCCTTAGCGACGCTTTGTTCTTCCTACATGCACACGGGCTCCGCGCTCCATGTTATGGTTAACGGGCTAGCTAGGGCTGGAGACTCAGCTACACACTAACTGGTCGGGCAGTTTATATTAAATGTAAATACATCTTCATATTAACACTAAGTGTTCACACCAACTGATCACCGAGCTGCATATGCTATTTCATCACCATTGCTGATTCTTCTCCGGAATTCATATATTTTTACATCATGTACTACCTGTTCTACATATTTGTATTGTAGGATCATCGGCTAGGTGATCGGACCACCTGGTGCTCAGACATCGCCAGCTACACCATGGACTCCTCAGTGCTCGTACATCGCCAGCTATGCTGGGGACTCCTTGGTGCTCGGACATCGCCAGCTACGTCGGGGACTCCTTGGTGTTCGGACATCACCAGCTATGTCGGGGACTCCTTGGTGCTCGGACATCGCCAGCTATGCTAGGGACTCCTCTGTGCTTGGACATCGCCAGCTACGTCGGGGACTCCTTGGTGCTCGAATATCGCTAGCTATGCTGGGGACTCCTCGATGCTCAGACATCGCCAGCTACACCGGTAACTCCTCGGTGTTCGAACATCACTAGCTATGCCGGGGACTCCTCGGTGCAAGCATCACCAGCTAAGCTGAGGACTCCCTTGGTGGTTGGATCTTGCTATGTCTCATTGGTGTGCTATCAAACTGCTCCATGCTGTTCGGATCAGGGTGCTGATCTTGGGCAGCACGTCTGGGGTCTTGATACGCACATGTCAGATGACGTCGGCAAGCTTTCAGACTTCTTTTCTTTGACCCTGCTACAAGATTCATTCTTCATCTTCCAGCAGGCTCGGGGACTAAGTGGCTACACTTCACCTGGCGGTGAATGTAGTGCTTATTTCTTGATTTACCCTCCTTATTGACGGAGTCTAAGTGGCTACACTTCTTCTAAGTGGAAGAATTTTCACATTTTATCTTGAGCCCCTTACATCCTTCTAGCAAGCCTCACTTAGCTAAGTTCGAGGTCTCCAAACCAGTTAAACTGGTCAGCATTGACTTTCACTGCCTAGGTCACCAATTAAACTAGTCGGCTTCGACCTTCACTGCCCAGGTCACCAGTTAAACTGGTTAGTTTCGATTTCCATTGCTCGGATCACCAGTTAAACTGATCGGCTTCATGTCAAAGTCCTCGGACTTGTTCAAGACAGCATTGCTCAAAGGATACAAGGTGCTCGGGGACTAGCTGTGGGGGATATGACCCTCGGTATCCATAAGACAAGACATGGGCCGCACCATCAAAGGTGGCCCAGCCCACAAGATCAAGGCGTGCACGGCACTGGTCGACGTGCACCGCAAGATATTGTATAGTACCAAATATGATACTTTCCTTGTAACCCTACCCCTCTAGAGTATATAAGGAGAGGCAGGGGTCCCATAGTCGACACTGATAGATATCTCATATTCAATACAATACACCAAAGACACAGGACGTAGGGTATTACCTCGATCAGACGGCCCGAACCTGTCTAAATCGTTGTCTCTGCGCCTTGTGTCACCATCCGATTCCTGATTATGTGCACCTCCACAAATCAATCTACCTTCATGGGATACCCCATGGAGGACTGATGAGCATCTTTTGTCGACAACGGTGGAGACAGAGAGAGTGAGCATGTGAGTGCAAACTGGGGTGCACGGGGTCTCAAATATCGAGCGCCAGCGCGCTACGGCGAGGGCCCGACGCCGGCCAGTGGTGGCCACGTAGTGGCCTGTCTCTGCCCGTAGTCAGCCACCTCGGTGCGCGACGCAGCGTTCAGCAGACTTCGATCAAGTGACTGACAAAGCAAAATGAAGGTGCTATATCTCTCAATCCACGGCGAATTAGTGCGCGGCATTAACACCAAAATCATAGAGCTACATACCAGCTACAAATTTGCTTAAGAAACCATCCTCTAATTCACAACGGTTTTGTAGTTAAATCATCACAAAGTTGGGTACGTCAACACTGTTAGCTCAAATGACATAGCGAAAATTCCAAAGTGTTAAAAATAGTGAAATGTTGATTCTTGTGAGCTACAAATGACCAAGCTAGGCACCGAATTAGCTCATGACCCAAAAATAAAATTTGTTACTCTAATCAAATACTACAACTTTGCTTTAGTGTACACATCCATGCAAAGGCTCTATGACATAGTTCAACCTAGGTCAAACATACCACTTTCAAATGATGACTTACACTACAACTATGACTTAGAGACCAAACTAGCCCTAGTCATGAATACCAAAGTTGTTCATAGTGACATTCTAAACATATTTAAGGTATTCCTAAGGTCACACAAGCATTTCATACATTGGTTACATATAATACTTCCCAGGTCAACAAGCATATCATCACTTAGGAGCTTAATTAGATAAAGTGATCTACATGAACATTGTTCCATTAGTCATCGTATGTGTAGTTAAGGTGCTTTAGTGACCAACATCAACCATTTACACTTATTCCCACATGATCATAAGCATACACAAAAGGAGACGTAAAATAACAAGGCATGTTTCACATGTTTCAGTTGTACGTTTCATATGTAAAAGCTTATATATAAATGCTTGATGATTATGCTCATGCAATGCAAGTCAAATTATGCAAGCCTAACACCTACGGTGTTACATCCCCTCTCCCTTATAGAAATCTCATCCCGAGATTTGCAAGACCTACCATTCTTGGAAAAAGGGGGGATAAACCTCACGTAAATAATCCTCCTGTTCCCACGTGGCATATTGCTCACTGTGATTATTCCACACCACCTTGTAGAACTTAATGACCTTACTCCAGGTTACTCTTTCCATCTCTTCTAACACTCGAATTGGTTTCTCTTCATAGGTCAAATCTGATTGGAGCTCAATGTTGGTGGGTGCAACGGCTTCCTCAGGTATACAAAGACATCTCTTCAACTGAGAAACATGGAAGACATCGAATATTGCACTCATCTCTGGAGAAAGTTGTAACTTGTAAGTGGCATTCCCTTTCCATTCAGTGATCTTGTTTGGCCCTACATATCTAGGCACAAGCTTTCTTTTCACTCCAAATCTCTATACTCCTTTCATGGGTGACACTTTCAAGTATACATAGTCTCCCACTTCAAAAGTCAGTGGTCTTCTTCTTTTATCAGCATAACTCTTTTGTCTTGACTAAGCTGCTTTCATATGTTGTTGGATATTGCGCACCTGTTCTTTAGCTTCAGTGACAAAGTCAATGCCAAAGTATCTTCTCTCACTGGGCTCAATCCAATTCAAGGGAGTTCTACATTTCCTACCGTACAAGGCTTCAAACGGAGCCATCTCAATGCTTGCTTGATAACTATTGTTGTAGGAGAACTCGGCTAAAGGTAGCCATTTCTCCCATGAACCCTTGGAAGATATAACACAAGCTCTCAGCAAATATTTTAAGATCTGGTTCACTCACTCAGTCTGTCCGGAAGTTTGTGGGTGGTATCCTGAGCTTCTGATTAGTTTAGTCCCCAAAGCTTGGTGCAAGTGTTCCCAGAAACGAGCTATAAACTATGGTCCCTGATTTGAGATTATGGTCCTAGGTATTCCATGTAGTCTCACAATCTGAGAAACATACAGTTCGGCGTATTTCACTACGCAATCCATTGTTTTAACCGGTGTAAAATGTGCTGACTTGGTGAGACGATCTACAATGACCCATATGGAATCATGACCTTGTTGTGTCACCGAAAGGCCTGTAATAAAGTCCATACTTATTTCTTCCCATTTCAAGCCTGGAATAGGCAATGGCTGAAGTAATCCAGTAGATTTCAAATGAACAGCCTTTACTCTACTGTAATTATCACACCTAGCGACATAGGCGGCGATCTCTTTCTTCATCTTGGTCCACCAAAAACGGATTTTCAAATCATGATACATCTTGCTACTACCCGGGTGGATAGACAACTTGGATGAATGAGCTTCATCTAAAATTTGATTTCTAAGCTCACAGTGTTTTGGTACCACAAGTCGGTCCTCAAACCATAGCACACCTCTTTCATCTAACCTGAAATGCTTGGTTTCTTATTCTTGCATCTTTCTCTTGATGTGAAATATACCTACATCTATCTTTTGTAGTTCTATGATTTTGCTCTCAAGTGAGCAACTGATAGTGATATTATGCAGCACAACAAGATGTAACAAATTAAATCCATCTTCCAACAATGCTTCCAAAGTGTTGCAATGAGATTTTCGACTAGGTGCATCTGCTGCAACATTGGCTTTCCCTGGATGGCAGTGCACTTCTAAATTGTAGTCCTTGATCAGCTCTAGCCATCATCGTTGTCTCATGTTTGGCTCAGGTTGAGTGAAGATATATTTGAGACTTTTGTGGTCAGTATATATGTGACATACATTGCCCAACAAATAATATCTCCATATCTTTAATGCATGAACCACTGCTACAAGCTCTAAATTATGTGTAGGGTAGTTGACTTCATGTTTTCTCAACTGCCGAGAAGCATAGGCAATAACTCTTCCTTCTTGCATGAGCGCACACCCCAAACCTATACCCGATGCATCACAGAACACATCGAAAGGCTTTTCAATGTTGGGTTGTGCTAAAATAGGAGCTATAGTTAAAAGAGTCCTTAGGGTGTGAAAAGCTGCTTCACACTTTGGTGTCCAACTGAACTTTTCATCCTTCTAAAGTAGTCTAGTCATGGGCTTCGCTATCTTGGAGAAATCTAGAATGAAACGACGATAGTAACCTGCTAACCCTAGAAAACTCCGAACTTCATGAACCAAAGTTGGGGCCTTCCAATCCATGACCTCTTGTACTTTAGATGGGTCTATAGAAATTCCATCTCTCGATAAGATGTGACCCAAGAAAGGTACTTTGCTCAACCAAAATTCACACTTGCTAAACTTTGCATATAACTTATGTTCCCTCAACCTGGATAGAACAATCCTCAGGTGCTCTACATGATCTGCCTCATTCTTCGAATAAATCAAGATATCATCGATAAACACAACCACGAACTTGTCGAGCTCGGGCATGAATACCGAATTCATCAAGTACATGAAGTAGGCAGGAGCGTTCGTCAGTCCGAAGGACATGACCAAATACTCATACAAGTCGTACCTAGTGGAGAAAGTTGTTTTAGGTATATCCTCTGGCCTAATCTTTAGCTGATGATAGCCTGACCTCAAGTCAATCTTGGAGAATACCTTTGCTTTTGCCAACTAATTGAACAAGATATTGATACGAGGCAAAGGATACTTGTTTTTTATGGTCACAGCATTTAGTGGCCTATAATCAACACATTCTCAAGGACTTGTCCTTCTTCTTTACAAATAAAGCTGGACATCCCCATGGAGATGAACTAGGTTGAATGAGACCTTTGTCCAATAGTTCTTGTAACTGAATTTAAAGTTCAGCTAGCTCATTTGGTGGCATCCTATAGGGTCTCCTTGAGATAGGTGCCGTACCTAGCACTAACTCAATCTTAAATTACACATCCCTATTAGGTGGTAAACTTGGTAACTCCTTTGTGAATACATCAGAAAACTCACAAACCACGGGGATATCACATAGGGTACTGGCTTGGATAGCACAAGACAAGTTTTGGAGTTCAAAATTCTAGGAAAGTGGTACTAGGAAAGCATTACCTCCCTTTGGTTCTCTCAACATAATTGTACGAGTGCTAGTGTCAATGAGAACTCCATGATCGCTCATCTATTTCATGCCTAAGATCACATCTATAGATAATCCGGGCAATACTATCAGATCCATTGTATACTCCCTCTCTTGTATAGAGATGAGCACATCTCTAACCATCTTATTTGTAGAGATAGTAGCCCCGGCTGAACTTATACTATAACCACTCTTGCTTACCTCAATTATTTTGCGATCAAGTCTAGATGCAAATGATTGGCTCATAAATGAATGAGAAGCTCCAGAATCAAATAAAACAATGGCGGGATGTTTGTTAACAAGAAACATACCAGCGGTGACAACCTCTCCCGTAGGAACCTCTTCAACCACGGTGTAGTGCATGTATCTAGGACATGCCTTAGGATTTGCCTGTCTCTGATTGTTCTGGTTCTGATTGTTGTTCTTCTTAGGATGGGGGCATTCCTTGGCCTAGTGACCCACTTGATTAAAGTTGAAGCACGGATTATTGTTCTTGGATCCTGCTTAGCTTCCTTGCCCTCCATTCCCCTTGGGTAAGGCAATGCTGAACGCCTTACGAAACACCTTCTGAGGTCAGTTGGTCTGAGCTTTTGGTGGAGGAGGCCTGAACTTGGGCATTGGTGGTCAAAACTATGGCCTAGCTGCCATTGGAGCTCTAGGCTGAGAAGACCCTGAGGCGCTTGCCTCAGCTACCCTCTTGTGGCCCTTTGCTATCGCATGCAGATTGTTATAGTTCTCCTAAGTCAATGCATCACTGATGAAGTCATTGTAGGTGGTGCACCTTGAGTTGGCCATAGTTTTCATCAACTTAGTGCCAAGACCTCTTTTGAAGCTTTCTATCTTCTTTTCTTCAGTGTCAACAAAACCTGGGGCATAACAGGACAGATTGTTGAAAGCATGCATGTACTTAGTATGGGTCTTGGTCCCTTGTGTGAGTCGCATAAACTCAGTTGCCTTCATGCACATCAGCCCTGGGGGAATGTGATGTCCCCTAAAGGCTAACTTGAACTGCTCCCATATGACCTATGCATTGGCAGGTAGAGAGGACAGGAAATGGGTCCACCATATCCTAGTCGGTCCCTACAGCTGATGGGATGCATATTCTGCCTTCTGATGTTCCGTGACCCTTAGTAGACGGAACTTTTGCTCAATAGTGTTGAGCCATTCATCCGCCTGGAGCGGTTCTTCGGCCACCTTGAAAATAGGTGGCTGGGTGTCCAGGAAATCCTTGAAAGTGCTGTACTAATTAGGCTCAGGTCCCTGTTGTTGCTGGCGGGCATGAGCCATGCTCTGTGCAATGAGGCGCAAGGTTTTCTCCATAGTTCTCTGACTTCCTAGAAATTGTGCAAATAACTCATTAGTAGATGGTGATGGTAAGTCACTGTCATTGCCCTCTTGGCTGCTGCCTATTCTAGCATGAGTGCGAGTCATCTGCAAAGTTGCAACAATAAATGATTATTGGATGATGTCAAGAGATTGCAGATGAATTGTATAATCATGCCAAACTGAAATTACTGGAGAGAATCTTAAATTCATACAAGAAAGCAGAGGCATAATAATTCATTCTCGCAACATGACATCACCAATTTGACCACTTATCGGGCTCATAGCACGTTAACATACCAGTCATAATCACCAACAAAATGAACTAGAATTGCATTAAAGTTCAACCCAATGTGAAATAACATGCAAGTGCCAATATTACACGGAATTCCAATCAAAATTACCAAACTTCAACTACAAGTCCATTACATAAATAGCGGGGATACATCTAGCGCTTTAACTAGTCCCTAGGCGATTCTAATCTTCATTATGATCATTGTTGAGGTCAGAGATAGGATCATCCTCATTCTCTGGCTCCACTTCTTCCTCGTCCCAAACGTCATCTTCAACTAACATTTCTGGATCTTTGTCTTCCTCATCAAGGATCGGGTGCAGTTGGTTGTTCAAATAATGCACCTCATGCTAAAGATCTATCACTACATGTTGGGTCTGTGCAAGCTGCTAGCACAAGTCCCTCTCAATATGGTTCTGCTGGACACTCAAGGCATCGGTCCTATCCTGTTCTACTTCTACTAAAGCTACACGGTTGTTTGCTAGGATCCGCTGGCATGTAGCTGTGAACACCTTGGCATGGGCAGCCTCCAGCTGCTCCCGTAGTCCTACTAACATTGCTTGATCATCTGCTCTTGCCTCTTGGGCGACAGCTCTCTAATGATCAACCTGCTCCATTTGGGTGTGGAGATTTCCCAAAGCTACATATGCTTGATCAGATTCCCATCGAGCCTCACTTGCTACCTTTTTGTGCTTGCGCACATGCTTCTTGAGCTTACGCTATGCAGCTTCGGCCCTCATGAGCTTATCCATGAAAGTGGTGTAGGACTCCTGCTAGAAGTCCCTGGTGTCCTTGTAATAGAACCGACCAATTTATAAGAGCACAAGTACGAAAGCAATCACCAGAGTGATCAAACCGTCATACTTGAACCCATATAAACCCGGTAGTCAACTGAAATCACGAAGGATTTCAAACCAACTTGCATACAACCAAGATCACAGTAATTCAACATAACAAGCCACATGTTACATCCATTTCACAAGTAGTTTGCAAGTAACTCATACATCAGAGTACACATAGTTATTACAAAACGAGTTCACAAATAGCGGAAGCAAAGTAGTTTGAGACCATCACACACACTTAATTCAAATACAAGCCAACACCATAGTCATATCCAGCAAAAGTAGTAAGATAAGATAACATAGATGATCATGCCCATGATCTAGTCTTCATCCCCAGCAGGGTGGAGACAATACTTGCAGTAGCCGTTATAGAGCACGTCATCTGCAACAAGAGCGAATAAACCCTGAGTACGAGAATGTACTCAGCTAGACTTACCCGTCATAAACCAAAATAAATGACACCAAGGAGTATGCAAGGCTTTATCAGTGGATCCTGCTGGACAACCTTTTTGCATAAAAGCTTGAGTAACCATTAGCAATATTCACCTGAACTAGCAGTGACTTTTAACCATTTTCTACCATCTATATTAGCACCTGTACTAATCAATCATTTGATTTAGTTGCAAACAATAATAACCATATCAGGTATTTCATGGCTCATCATTATCATCCTCCTCATGATCATCATCATTTAACCATATCTTTACATTTAGTGAATCTATGTTGCCGCTGCTCAGTTAAGTTCTCACTATCCGGGAGAGACGGCGATTCGAATCGATTCCTATCCAGCTGGAGGGGTATTCCTAACACAAACCCAGGCATACTGCGCGAAGGCAGCCTTAGATCACCTTTGGTACATCTCAGGAATCGCGGCTCCGAGCAGCGCCGCACCCTCAGGGAGTCCACTCTACCAGGTGGTCAATCTCACCTTGGACTTACGCCAATAGCTCCCCGCACATCCTTACTACCGCCAAGGTGTGCACTTTCACTTCTCGGTCTTCCGGCCTGAGTTGAGCTACTCGGCTTCGCGGTTGGAACGAGTTATCCGGCCAACTAAGTGATAGGCATGCGTTCAACATGACATGAGGACGTACAGCGAATCAGTCCTTAAACGACACAGACGGGGATAGATTCACACCCAAGACCTCCATGCCTTGTTGCTGCACTACCGTCATCCCGTCCGGTCTCTTTTCAATATTAACACATGGTTCTTTTTCATGATAGCAAATATAGCCAACCGCGACCAGAGCTCATCCTACATCTCGCAGGTGACAGGAAATCACCCGACTTCTACCGGTCTAAGCATAGCTAAGCATCATTCGATCCTACACTTAATTAGGATTCAAAGGATTTTATCTGGACAAGGTGAGGATATAATGCAACAATTGGTTCCAACCAATTCCTATACTTAATGTATCATCAACAATAAAAGATACTCAAGATATTTGTAAAAACATGGGAGACTTAGAATGCTCCGGGGCTTGCCTTTCAGAAAAGAGGAAGGTTGGTGATCGGGGCACTCAAGAACTTCTTCGCTGGCTCCTTCTTCGGGGGTCTGCACCTCCGGCTCCTGAGCTTGCTGCTGCTCCTCCGGATGTACTGGCTCAAATTCCAGAAGCGTGACTCCCTCCAGAACACCTATTGCATGCATATGCATAGTATAATAATCATGCATGCACAAGAGATGGAAGGTGATGATGAAATGTACAGCCATGTATGAATGGACGCATGAAAGACACAATGATACAAGATTAACATCGACTTTTACCGAGTAGGTGCATATCTCTTTTAGAAAACAAGAACGACACACTCACCAAGTTCTAATAACCTAAGATAAAGTTGTTCATCTTTAGTAAGAGATCTAGCACCTGCAACTAACAATTTACCTTAATTAGCCTAGCATCTAAATCATCACATCAACTCATATAAAGCAAACAAGTCATTCACTGCACTCAACAGTTTTTAGGCTGCAAACAGTAGCAACAAGTTTGATCCATAACTAGAGTTCTACAGATCCAAATACCCTGATTTAAGACTTTCTGAAAATCTTATAAAATTATCTACAACTTTCGTTTAATCACCAAAGTCTAATTTAAACTCGAACTAGGTCAAACAGACTGATCTGGAAAAACTGTCCGTGGATTCCAGAGAGCAGGCAGTTGGGAGTGCTGTCTTCCAACTGACATAACTCTCAAACTACTAGGCCAAATGCCTTGAAATTTTAACACAAGCTAGATAAACAAGTTTCCTACAACTTTGTTATTGACCACTTTCCCAGAAACCCAATTTATCATGGTGAACTTTATAGAGTTCCCAGAATTGTCCAGAAAGAGACAACGCAAGAAATAATTATTAACTTACGTTGTAAATATACAAACGGACAAGACCAACTTTCCTAACTCATCATACATGTTGAAAGAACACCAGAAAACCTAGTGTCCATTCCTAAATAAATTTTTTTTATGCCTTTATTAATTTATTTAGATAATGAGGTTAATTAATAAACACATGTCCAAAGTGTACAAAAAATTCCACAAAAATTACAGTGGCTTATACATGTCTCAAATATGCTACTACATAAATTTCACATCATTTGAACAAGTATCACATCCTACACCAAAATGACAACGCATAAAGGATTAAAATGGCATAAATAGGAAACCTTAGTGAAAAGTGTCAAGCAACAAATTTCATATTTTTCCTAGCATCCTTAAGGTACTAGGATGCTACCCACAAAGTTTCATGGTCATAGGATTCCTAGATAATTTACAAAAATTTACACAAGTATCAATCAATGGTAAAAGAAAAATCTATAACTCAAAAACCATACATGCAATGGCTCTCAAATTTTTACCAGAGCTTCTACTAAGCAAGACTAGCTTACCCACAAAATTTCATAATTTTGGACCACAGAAACTCAAGATATAATTCAAACAAGTTTGCATGCATCTAAAAACACATTTCAAGTTCCTATTTAATTCATCCAAAATTTCTACATCATGTGCTCATATCATATTTTTCTTAAATACTAGACTTCTCTGTGAGTCTAACAAAATTTGAATCACACCATTTGGATCTACATATTTGAGGTTACAAAATTCACAAGACAGCATCACAATCTACAAATTTGAACTAGCTTTCTAGATCAGAGTCACTGACAACCGGGGTCCGTCAGTCAGCCGGGCCCGCATGTAAGTGAAAGGAAAATAGAGGAGGTGGCTCTCCGCTACGCTGCTCGGCGCTACCTCGCCGGCGGTGAGGATTCCGGCAAGGCCAAGGACACCGGTGTGTTCCATGTGACGAACCGCACCTATCTATGCCCTTCCCGCAACCACTACCAAGTCCTAGCTACGATGGCGTCGGCATTGGCGAACGGCGGCGAGGACCCGACGGCGCTCTAGCGAAGTCCGACCATGTAGGCACTGCTACACTCGGTACAATCTTCTAGGGCTCACGGGGAAGCTAAATGAAGGAAGGACGGGGAGTGAGAGGGCTCCGGTGGTGGTCGGCCACGGTGAGCACCACTCCAGCGAGCCTCGGACATGGCGGCGAAATGGCTTACCACGTGCTCAAGCTAGAAATGCGGGCACGGTGGTGCGGTGGGACAATGGCGAAGCTACTAGGGGGCGATTGAGTGTCGTGAGCACAAAGCGAAGCAAGAACGACGGCAATGGCGTCGGTGGAGCTACTGCGGCTGCTGCGGATGCGGCGGTGGCTTTGTTTTCACGGTTCCTCAGACGCGCGTGAGAAGGAAATAGAGAACGAGGGTGAGTGGGAGGGTAGGCAGACATGGCCTCCTTGCGGACGACAGCGGGGCAGCGGCGCCAGGACAGCCACGGTGCGTGGCGACCATGCGGCGGTAGCGGCCTGTTGCCGGTCGGCACTATAGCGCGAAGCTGATTCAGTTATCAGAGCGAAGGAACCGGCCTGACAACGAGTTTTCATCGGCCTATAACTCCTAAACCATGATGATATAGCTCTTGGCGTAATTGACAAAGTTGGAGATTTAAGTGGGTTCTACAACTTTTCCAATTGGAGCTTGAGCTGGTTCTGTCTGGTTAGGGAGATATAAAGCTCCAATCAAGGATACAAGAAACTGAAAATCAATGCAAGACTTAGAAAATTTTCAAAGTGCTGAATCCAACCCCAATTCTGACTTGTGGTACCTTTTTGAGCATGTTGTGCACATTTTCATGAGTTGGTCATAAAACAACTTTTGTTCCTTATAAAATTTGCTATAACTTTGCTTTAGGTTGCTCAGACATGCAAACACTCTAAGTTGTACTTTTAAAACAGTCAAAGATAAGAGCTCTAGGGTCAACACAAGTCAAGCTATTACTTGGAAGTGTAATTTAGGCAATATGGTCAACATGAACATTGTTGCTAATGACATTCTAAGTGCAGCTAAGTTGTTTAAGAGGACATTGGACACACATTTGCATAGACCACACATGAGCACACACAATTGCTAGCATAAAACCAAGCAGTTCAAATAGAAACACACATGAAATGATAACATTCATAATGGTATGATGCTTATGAATGAGATGATGATGCTCATGTTCATGTGATGCAAGTGTTTTAGTGCAACCATAACACTAGGGTGTTACAGCCCTCCCCCCTTATAAAAATCTCGCCCCGAGATTTGAAAAGCGTACCATTTTGAATAAAAGGTAGGGTATACATCCTTCAAATAATCTTCTCATTCCCACGTTGCATCGCTCTCACTACCTTGGTTACTCCACATAACCTTGTAGAACTTAACCACATGGTTCCGGGTTACTCTTTCTCTTGTGTCGATAACCCGCACTGGCCTTTCTTCATAGGATAGATCTGACTTCAACTTGATATTTCTCAGTGAAACTCTTTCTTCGGGAACACGGAGACATTTCTTCAATTGAGATACATGAAAAACATTAAAGATAGCTCTCATCTCGTAAGGTAACTCTATCTTGTAAGCTACATTTCCACTCTTTTCTATGATCGAATATGGGCCCACATACCTAGGTGCAAGCTTCCTCTTAACTCCGAATCGCTGCACACCTTTCATCGGTGATACCTTCAGATAAACGTGATCGCCTACTTCAAACTCAATGGGCTTTCTTCTTTTATCCGCATAGCTTTTCTGCCTAGCTTGAGCTGCTTTCATACGTTTTTGGATAGTATGGACTTGTTGTTCTGCCTCTTCGACGAAATCAATACCATAGTATCTCCTTTCTCCAGATTCAACCCAGTTCAAAGGAGTTCTACACTTGCGGCCATACAATGCTTCAAACGGGGCCATCTTGATGCTTTCTTGATAACTATTATTATAGGAAAATTCAGCCAAGGGTAACCACATATCCCACGAACCTTTGGATGATATGACACAAGCTCTCAACATGTCTTCCAATATTTGATTCACTCGCTCCGTCTGTCCGGAGGTTTGTGGATGATAAGCAGAACTTCTAACTAAGTTGGTCCCTATCATCTTGTGTAAATGTTCCCAAAAACGAGCGGTGAACTGAGGTCCTCTGTCAGATACAATGGTTCGAGGAACACCATGGAGACGTACTATCTGATTAAAGTATAATTCAGCATAGTTACTTGGTCGATAGTCAACTCTAACTGGTAAGAAATGAGCAGACTTTGTTAAACGATCCACTATTACCCATATGGAATTAAAATTCTTTTGGGTAGGGGGAAGTCCAACAATAAAATCCATACTAATCTCTTCCCATTTCCATCCTGGTATAGACAATGGTTGGAGAAGTCCAGCAGGCTTCATGTGAATTGCTTTGACTCTACAACAATTGTCACACCTTGCAACATAGGCTGCGATTTCTTTCTTCATCTTGGTCCACCAAAATCGAGATTTCAAATCTTGATACATTTTGCTACTTCCCGGGTGGATAGATAACTTGGAGGAGTGAGCTTCTTCTAAGATTTGGTTTCTAAGCTCTTTGTCCTTCGGTACTACAAGTATGGCCTTAAACCATAGAACACCCTTCTCATCAATGCGAAAGTGTTTTGTCTCTTGTTCCTTCATCTTTCTTTTGATGTGGAACACACCCACATCGGTTTTTTGAAGCTCGATGATTTTACTTTCTAGAGAGCAACTAAGGGTAATATTGTGCAATACAGCAGGATGTAACAGATGTGCCAAATGATAATCTGCTTCCAAGAGAGAATTACAGTCAGATTTCCTACTCAAAGCATCAGCAACAACATTTGCTTTACCCGGATGATAATGAACTTCTAAGTTATAATCTTTAATCAACTCTAGCCATCTTCTCTGTCTCATGTTCAATTCAGGTTGAGTGAAAATATACTTGAGACTTTTATGATCGGTATAAATATGACACACGTTACCGAGCAGGTAATGCCTCCAAATCTTCAAGGCATGAACAACAGCAGCTAACTCAAGATCATGAGAGTTGGATAATTAGCTTCGTGCTTCCTTAGCTGACATGAGGCATAGGCGATAACTTGACCTTCCTGCATAAGGACACATCCTAAACCGGTACCTGATGCATCACAAAACACATCAAAAGGTTTCTCGATATCCGGTTGTGCCAACACAGGAGCTGATGTCAACAAGGTCCTCAAAGTGCAAAAAGCAGTCTCACACTCTGGATTCCAAACAAACTTTACATCTTTTTGATGTAACCTGGTCATGGGCTTGGCTACTTTAGAGAAATCTGGGATGAATCGACGATAATATCCATCCAAACCATGGAAACTTCTAACCTCATGCACTGAAGTTGGTGCCTTCCAATCCATAACTTCTTGCACCTTAGACGGATCAACCGAAATCCCTTCATCGGACAACACATGACCCAAGAAAGGTACTTTCTTAAGCCAAAACTCACATTTACTGAACTTGGCATAAAGCTTATGTTCTTGTAGCCTGGATAAAACAACTCTCAGATGCTCGGCATGTTCTTCAGCATTTACGGAAAAGATCAAGATGTCATCAATGAAGACAACTACAAATTTGTCCAGTTCCTCCATGAATACCAAATTCATCAGATATACGAAGTATGCAGGAGCATTGGTCAAACCAAAAGACATAACCAGATACTCATACAACCCATATCTGGTGGAGAAAGCGGTCTTAGGCACATCCTCCGGTCTAATCTTTATCTGATGATAACCAGATCTCAAATCAATTTTGGAGAATACCTTTGCCTTAGACAATTGATCAAACAAAATATCAATATGGGGCAGTGGATACTTGTTCTTGATTGTGACAGCATTGAGTGGACGATAATCCACACACATGCGCAATGACTTGTCCTTCTTCTTCACAAATATAGCAGGACAACTCCAGGGAGAAGCACTAGGTCGGATAAGACCTTTCTCTAACAGATCTTGTAACTGCACTTTAAGCTCTGCTAACTCATTAGGCGGCATCTTATAAGGCCTTCTAGAAATAGCTGCAGTGCCCGACACTAACTCGATCTTGAATTCTATATCCCGATCTGGTGGTAAACCAGGTAGATCATCAGGAAATACATCTGGAAATTGACACACTACTGGGACGTCCTCAATTCTCGAGGTCTAGATAGCATTAGCAGTGTTGTGGAGTTCTAGCTCTCTGGGAAGTGGCACAAGGAAGGCTTCCTTGCTGATAGGATCCCTCAACATAACGACCCTAGTGGAAGTATCAATGAGCACTCCATGACCGCTCATCCACTTCATTCCCAAGATTACATCTATCCCTAATCCCGGCAGAACTACCACATCGGCCATAAACACTCGTCCCTCTATTTCGATACTCACCCCCAGCACTATTTGATTGGTCGAAATATTACTTCCAGCTGCACTAATGCAATAACTACCCGTGGATACTATAATTACCTTCTGATTGTATTTTGATGCAAAAGCTAGACTCATAAATGAATGCGAAGCACCAGAATCAAATAGTACAACTGCCGGATGGTGATTCACAAGAAACTTACCCGCGGTGACCACCTCTCCTGAGGGTATCTCGGTCACATTGGTGTAGTTAACATGTCCTTGACGAGCACCAAAATTCCCTTGCTTCTGATGATTCTTCTGAGGATAGGGGCAATTCTTGGACCAATGACCTGTCCTGCCATAATTCCAGCAGGGCCTATTAACTGGTGGAACAAAAGAATTTCCTGGTCCTGTGGTGCCGTTTGGAAGAGGTACAGTAAATGCCTTCTTGAAACCAGTCTTTGCCTGATTCTTCTGCTATGGCGGCTGGTACCTAATGGCTGTAGTCGGTGGGTGAAACTGAGTCTTCGCTACTGGAGCTTTAGCCTGAGAGGCACTTGCTTCAAAGGCCCTCTTGCGATTTTTGGAAGCAGCATAGACATTATTATTATTCTCTTGGGTAAGAGCATCACTTACGAACTCATTGAAAGTGGCACTCTTATTGTTCCCCATGGACTTCATCAGTTTGGGACTAAGCCCTCTCTTAAAGCTAGCAATCCTCTTTGCTTCGGAATCAACAAACTCTGGAGCATACCTTGCCAGATGGTTGAATGCATGAAGATATTCAGTGAGTGTTTTGGTGCCTTGCACCAGCTTCATAAACACATTGTGCTTTATGGCCATCAATCCGAGAGGAATACAATGACTCTTGAAAGCCTCCTGGAATTGGTTCCATGTGATCTGAGCATTCTTTGGTAAGGTGGACCTATAATGACGCCACCAAATACCTGCTAGTCCTTGTAACTGATGCGAAGCATACTCTGCCTTCATCTGTCCCGTCACCCTAAGCAAACGAAACTTGTGCTCAAGCGTGTTTAGCCACTCTTTTGCTTGGAGCGGCTCTTCAGCTTCCTTGAAGATGGGCAGCTTGGTATCTTGGAATTCCTTGAAATCACTAAACTGGTTGGGCTTTGGTCCCTGTCGTTGATGGTGGCCCTGTGCTTGATGCTGGGCCAGGGTACGCATAGCATCCCCCAATGCACGCTGACCTTCCACGAGCATGGCCAACAGATCAGACGGTGTGGGCGATGGTGGCGGTGGAAGATCATCATCACCACTACCCCCAGCACGGCCTGAACGTAGATTACGCGGCATCTACAGAAGTGCATTTGTGAGTAATGATGGACGATGTCAGATACATTACAGATGAATTGTAGAATTATGCCAAACTGAGCTTATTGGAGAGATTACTTTCATACAATAAACAGAGGCACAATAATTCATCCTCATAACATTGCCATAACTTTACTCCGCACATTCATGCGATGCATACGCTCACATGCCAAATTTTTGGTCAACTTCAAAGCTGGACTTCTATTTAAAGCTCACATCCACATGGAGCCAACATGCAAGTTTCAGGGATTACATCCAAGTATAACGAGGTGGCTCTGCATATCCCACTAAATGTAGCACCCTCCACAACAGGGTTGGGGTACCAAACACGTGCAGGAATGTGCTACTCCTGGGTGGTAGTGCTGATGCAGCCATTTGTAGTAGCATTGCAATTTGGGTGTGAGAGGATTATCTTATAGGATGAGAATATATAATGGAATAATTAAGATAAGGGAGGGAGTGATGCCAAAATGTAATGGCATGAGTGAACATGATGCATGCACGTTCCGTACGTCCTCACGAATCTTAAGAAAATTTTAGAATTCTAGCGACATAGACGGTGGCATACATACGTTCCCTCATATACGTATCTAGTCGAGCTACACATTGCGTTGTTAGTGTACCTACAGACAAATTCATTATAGCCCATCCCACAAGAGATAATTAAGCATACAATAAAAGCAGTAAACTAAGATACGCCCCATATATACATCCCATATGTATATACTTTGGTATCCAAAGCTACCCGATAGATGTACCCACAATTAAGTACCTTCATATATACATGTGCATAACATGTAAATATTCCAGTAACCACAACTAACTCTCCCCTAGACGGACAGTTGGACGGTCATGCTCTCACAACTCACACTTACCTGGGCGTAGAGGCAATTGATCCATACATTACCACCCAAGCGGATGACATACATACAATAGCACGCCGTATGGACGACGAAATAAAATGCAAGCAATTACCCCCCAAGAGTCATTACTTAATTAAGCCACCTAAAAGTCCTTATTTGGGCATAGAGGATATGACAACTGGCACACTTAAGTAAATTTCAGATTTGAACACACCTATATATAAGTAGCTATAAGTTGTAAAAATTGATTATTGCAAACAAAAACCATTGTTTTAAATACACATGTGACATGTTTAATGTTGAATCTAGCTCTGATGCCAGCTATAACAGAACCGACCAATTTATAAGAGCACAAGTATGAAAGCAATCACCGGAGTGATCAAACCGTCATACTTGAACCCATATAAACCCGGTAGTCAACTGAAACCACGAAGGATTTCAAACCAACTTGCATACAACCAAGATCACAGTAATTCAATATAACAAGCCACATGTTACATCCATTTCACAAGTAGTTTGCAAGTAACTCATACATCAGAGTACACAAAGTTATTACAAAACGAGTTCACAAATAGCGGAAGCAAAGTAGTTTCAGACCATCACACACACTTAGTTCAAATACAAGCCAGCACCATAGTCATATCCAGCAAAAGCAGTAAGATAAGATAACATAGATGATCATGCCCATGATCTAGTCTTCATCCCCAACAGGGTGGAGACAATACTTGCAGTAGCCGTTATAGAGCACGTCATCTGCAACAAGAGGGAATAAACCCTGAGTACGAGAATGTACTCAGCTAGACTTACCCGTCATAAACCAAAATAAATGACACCAAGGAGTATGCAAGGCTTTATCAGTGGATCCTACTGGACAACCTTTTTGCATAAAAGCTTGAGTAACCATTAGCAATATTCACCTATACTAGCAGTGACTTTTAGCCATTTCCTACCATCTATATTAGCACATGTACTGATCAATCATTTGATTTAGTTGCAAACAATAATAACCATATCAGGTATTTCATGGCTCATCATTATCATCCTCCTCATGATCATCATCATTTAACCATATCTTTACATTTAGTGAATCTACGTTGCCACTGCTCAGTCAAGTTCTCACTATCCGGGAGAGACGGCGATTCGAATCGATTCCTATCCAGCTGGAGGGGTATTCCTAACACAAACCCAGGCATACCGCACGAAGGCAGCCTTAGGTCACCTTTGGTACATCTCAAGAATCGCGGCTCCGAGCAGCGCCGCACCCTCAGGGAGTCCACTCTGCCAGGTGGTCAATCTCACCTCGGACATACCGCGCGAAGGCAGCCTTAGCTCACCTTTAGATAATGAGGTTAATTAATAAACACATGTCCAAAGTGTACAAAAAATTCCACAAAATTACAGTGGCTTATACATGTCTCAAATATGCTACTACATAAATTTCACATCATTTGAACAAGTATCACATCCTACACCAAAATGACAAGGCATAAAGGATTAAAATGGCATAAATAGGAAACCTTAGTGAAAAGTGTCAAGCAACAAATTTCATATTTTTCGTAGCATCCTTAACGTACTAGGATGCTACCCACAAAGTTTCATGGTCATAGGATTCCTAGATAATTTACAAAAATTTACACAAGTATCAATCAATGATAAAAGAAAAATCTATAACTCAAAAACCATATAGGCAACGGCTCTCAAATTTTTACCAGAGCTTCTACTAAGCAAGACTAGCTTACCCACAAAATTTCATAATTTTTGGACCACAGAAACTCAAGATATAATTCAAACAAGTTTGCATGCATCTAAAAACACATTTCAAGTTCCTATTTAATTCATCCAAAATTTCTACATCATGTGCTCATATCATATTTTTCTTAAATACTAGACTTCTCTGTGAGTCTAACAAAATTTGAATCACACCATTTGGATCTACATACTTGGAGTTACAAAATTCACAAGACAGCATCACCATCTGCAAATTTGAACTAGCTTTCTGGATCAGAGTCACTGACAGCCGAGGTCCGTCAGTCAGCCGGGCACGCATGTAAGTGAAAGGAAAACAGAGGAGGTGGCTCTCCGCTACGCTGCTCAGCGCTACCTCGCCGGCGACAAGGATTCCGGTGAGGCCAAGGACACCGATGTGTTCCACGTGACGAACCGCACCTATCTATGCCCTTCCCGCAACCACTACCAAGTCCTAGTTACGACGACGTCGGCAATGGCGGACGGCGGCGAGGACCCAACAGCGCTCTGGTGAAGTCCGGCCATGTAGGCACTGCTACGCTCGGTATGAGCTTCTAGGGCTCACGGGGAAGCTAAATGAAGGAAGGACGGGGAGTAAGAGGGCTCCGATGGTGGTCGGCCACGGTGAGCACCACTCCGGTGAGGCTCGGACATGGCGGCGAAATGGCTTACTGCGCGCTCAAGCTAGAAATGCGGGCACGGTGGTGCGGTGGGACAATGGCGAAGCTACTGGGGGGCGATTGAGTGTCGTGAGCACAAAGCGAAGCAAGAACGACGGCAATGGCGTCGGTGAAGCTGTTGTGGCTGCTGCGGACGCGGCGGCGGCTTTGTTTTCACGGTTCCTCAGACATGCGCGAGAAGGAAATAGAGAACGAGGGTGAGTGGGAGGGCAGGCGGACATGGCCTCCTTACGGACGACAGTGGGGCAGCGGCGCTAGGATGGCCACGGTGAGTGGCAGCCACACGGTGGCAGCGGCCTATTGCCAGTTGGCACTGTAGCGCGAAGCTGATTAAGTTATCAGAGCGAAGGAACCGGCCTGACAGCGAGTTTTCATCGGCCTATAACTCCTAAACCATGATGACATAGCTCTTGGCGTAATTGACAAAGTTGGAGATTTAAGTGGGTTCTACAACTTTTCCAATTGGAGCTTGAGCTAGTTCGGTCTGGTTAGGGAGATATAAAGCTCCAATCAAGGATACAAGAAACTGAAAATCAATGCAAGACTTAGAAAATTTTCGAAGTGCTGAATCCAACCCCAATTCTGACTTGTGGGACCTTTTTGAGCATGTTGTGCACATTTTCATGAGTTGGTCATAAAACAACTTTTGTTCCTTATAAAATTTGCGACAACTTTGCTTTAGGTTGCTCAGACATGCAAACACTCTAAGTTGTACTTTTTAAACAGTCAAAGATAAGAGCTCTAGGGTCAACACAAGTCAAGCTATTACTTGGAAGTGTAATTTAGGCAATATGGTCAACATGAACATTGTTGGTAATGACATTCTAAGTGTAGCTAATTTGTTTAAGAGGACATTTGACACACATTTGCATAGACCACACATGAGCACACACAATTGCTAGCATAAAACCAAGCAGTTCAAATAGAAACACACATGAAATGATAACATTCATAATGGTATGATGCTTATGAATGAGATGATGATGCTCATGTTCATGTGATGCAAGTGTTTTAGTGCAACCATAACACTGGGGTGTTTACAGTCCTGACAAGTATAGAACATCTTCATTACTGCAAACATGGCGCTCATAGCGGGACTAGAACCATCTGCCCGCTCATCCCGATCTCGGATCAACGCATTGTGGTTGCGCTATGCCCACACTGCTGCAGATGGATCCACCCGAGGAAAAACACCAGTGGCACTACTAGTAAGCTCATCCCCATGCTACTGACAGATCTGACTTAGTACCTCGAAGGCTACTACTTGGGCAGCTTCCCAAGGAGTTCTTCCTTTAGATTCCGCTTTCCATTCCTGCCAGAAGGGTGCTTTTGTGCGAGCTGGTATGGTCAGCCGCACTTCATACCATGGTTGTCCCTCCAAGTATACTTCATTCTAGTGATAAAGGGGTGATTAATAGTGCCCCATATAGTGCAAGACTCTCCAAAGCAGAGCAGGAGTTCCCAACATCAACAGGAAATTCTCACTTCCTGCCGGTGCTGCCATCTATACCAACAACTTGTGCAATCCTCGTGAGACAAAGTAATAATGGATAAGAGTTACATAACCGAGTAAGAGATCTATAAGCGGAGGAACAATGCAAGTATTACATAATTATTTATCATGATGCATGCGCATTCCGTACGTCCTTACAAACTTAGGAAAAATTATTTCTAACGACATACACGGTGGCATACATACGTTCTCTCATATATAGAGTATCTAGTCAGGCTACACGTTTCGATGTTAGTGTACCTGCACAAGAGTTTCATTTCAGCCCAACCCCATAATTAAATATGCAGAATGTAAAGCTGGGCTCTAGGTTGCAACTAAATACTTCCATATATGTACACCCATACATATACTTCCGTATCAAAGCTACCCAATGACAATTTATTACCCACAATTAAAATACGTACCATATATACATGCAAGCCTGCACACACAGCCGTACCAAAGCTAGCTCTCCCCGACCACACGCTCACATCTTGCGGTCATGCCACTCCTAAACTTACCTTCTTACCTTGGCGTAGAGGCATTTGATCCACACATTACCACCCAAGTGAATGGCATCCGTACAATAGCACGTTGTATGGATGACGAAAGTAAAAAACCCCATGTTAGTTGTAACACCCTAGGTGTTTGGGCTTCTACAAAATTGCATTTCATTTCTTAAACATGTGCATCATCTATCTCATCATGCCATTGTCACTGAAACATGCATATGCAACATTCGCAATTATGTTTGTTTCATACTTGATTGCTTGTGAATGGTAGTAGTGCAACATGTGAATGCAACATGAGTTTCTTATACCTTGAAACATGGCAACATGGTAGGAATGTGGCAAGTTAAAATTGCAACAAAAGTAATGAAACATGTGAAACATGGAATTGCAACATTTGAGTGAATTGCTTGTTTTGTTCCTTCATCACATGTGATCATTAGAAATTGGTATAACACTTGTGTAAAGTGGTTGATTATGGTCTAATACACCTTAACTACACTTAGGGTAATTGTTTGGACATTGTTCATGTGGACCAAAATGACCAAATTGCCCTTTAGGAGAGGTTTGACTTGAAATGAACCTCAGAGTGACACTGTTTGACTAATTCAAAAGTCCAACTTAGAGATCTTGCATGGCTGTGCACTCTTTACCAAAGTTGTAGCTAATTTATCAAGGAACAAAAGTTGTTTTATGATCAACTCATGAAAATGTGTGGAACAGCCTCAAACATGGCCCACAATTCATTGTTGATGGTGGATTCAACAGTGAAAAATATTTCTATGTCCTTAAGTGATTTACAGTTTCGTGTACCAATGTTTGGAGGCTTGTATCTCCCTAACCAGGCCGAACCAACTCGAGTTCCAATTGAAGAAGTTGTAGTACTCACTTAGGTCTTCAATTTTGTTAACTATACCATGAACCAGATCTCCACCGTTTGGGAGTTATGGATCATCGAATTCGCACTGTCAGTCATCGCCATTGAACACTGAATCAGAAATTTCAGAAAACGGTCAGAGCTCGTCGTGGCCGACCGGCGTAGGAGCTGATCGCCGCGTGGCGCGCATGCTCTGCCGATGCCTCCACGTCACGCGTCCGAGCTCCAGATGAAAGCCAGCGCCTGCCCGACGCACTCGCCTGCTCCATTTGCACTCTTTCGTCTCCACCGCGCGCAGCACCGAGCGCCGCAGCTCCTCCAGTTCCAACCGAGCGTCGCCGTTGCTTTGCACGCTCGCCACTGCAAAAATGCACCGGCCATCTTGCCCCTAGCTTCGCTGTGATCTCCTATACCACCTCCACCTTTCAGTCGGTCCATTTGAGCCTTGGTAAGGGCGAAATCGCCATTTCTTCCACCGCCGCCATGGCGGGACCTCGTCAGAATTGGCGCTGCACGCGGCCAACTATCACCGCGACCTTCCCATCCCTTCTCTCCCTTGCGCTAGCTTCTGTGAACGCTACTGAAGCTCATAGGGTCACCCACTAGGGCAGTGGCGCCGTCGTCTCGCCGGAGCTGGCCATGCCGTGGTCGTACGCCGCCATGACCGTCGCCACCCCCTTTAGCTGCGACAATAGCTTCAATAGATGGCACCGTTAGATGCGCATTGATGAGGCGAACACCGTAGCACCGCTAGACTCGCCGGAGATGCCACCGGCGACGAGTTGCGCCGCCGTCTCTTCTTCCTCCCCTGTCTGTCTCTCTGTCGCGTGGGGCCCTATCGTCAGTCGCTGAGCCAAGGCGGGAGCCAGCCTGGGCCGCGTCGTGGCTGGGCTACGCTTGCGCATGCGTCGTGGGCCGCCGGGTCTGTTCGGGCCGGCCCAGCAGTAGAGTTAGGGTTTCAACATTTTTTTGGTTTTATTCTTTTCACATATTGGTGTATAGATTCAAAAATATGTATCTCCTAGTTGGTAGATTCAAATGATGTGGTTCCAATTTTGCTGAGTTCATGATAATGTCTAGTTTTTATTAAAAATATAATTTATGCTATGTTCTGTTATGAAAAATGGAGTTGCTAATTATCTCTTTTAATCATGAAAGAAATAGGGGTAATTATATCTTTTTCTATGTAGCTCCAAATGGCATGAAATTTTTATGGTGTACTGCTCATATCATGAATAGCTTGTAGTTCAATTTTCATATATTTTAGACACTGTATGTAGGAGATAGAAAATTCTCTTGTTTGCATGGATGGGTCTTGTATGAATTTTCATAATTTTTCTATAGATCCAATAAGGGTAAAATTTGGTGAGTGTTGTTCTTATGCTAGAATGATGCTAGAAAAAATGATAAATCTGTTGCTTGACACTTTTCAATAGGGGTTTCCTAATTATGCTAAAAATAGACATGCCACCTATTATTTTGGATACAGCAAGTTCTACTTGCCTAATGGCTTTGAAATTTTTATGGTAGTCTATGTGAAGCATGAGTTAGCTACTGTATTTTTGTAGATTTTTCTGAACCATTTTACTATATATTGCTTTAATCACCTAATTAACTAAATAAATTAGAAAAGGACATTAAATAATTTATTTAGAGGTTGGCACTATACTTTCTGATATTCCTTTGGTATGTGCAACAAGTTGGTAAACTTGGTTTGGTCCAATTAGGCTTTTGCATCATCACTAAATATTTAATTTAGCAACCTTGTCATTTCTGGACAAATTCTAGGTTTACTGGAATTCGATTTGGTTAACGTAAGAATCATGCTTTGATGTTTACAAATGATTTGTAGAGAATGTCATAAGCTTTCCAGAATGTCCTCTTGCAAGTCATTTGAATTTATAGAACTCTGGTTATGATTGAATTAAGGAACTACCCATGTGCATATGAAACTTTAACTGTTGTTTTAAGTATGTCTTTACTATTTCTAAGTTTATGGTAATGTTCTTAGGTGTTAGGCCTTTAACTAAAGATGAGCATCTTTATCTTAGGTTATGCAAGTTAGGTAAGTTGATCTCGTTCTTCAAGTTAAGTTAGATACACGTTTTAAAGTGATTTGAATAGATCTATTCTTAATCGGTAAACAAATTTCCAGTGATGTTTTCATTAAACACTTACTATGATTCACTCATCATGAGCATCATGTCATTCCTTATGCATCCATGATGTTTATCTTGTGCATCGGCATGCAATCGGTGTACCAGAAGGAGTGACCCTGCTGGAATTCGAGGAACCGAGCGAGGAGCAGCAGCAGCCAACACCGGAGGTTCAGGAGGTGCAGCCTTCAGGAGAAGTGCCAGACGAGGTCGCCGTTGAGTGCCCGGATCACCGTCCGTGCAACTTTGTGAAAGGCAAGCCCCGGAACATATTAAGCCTCCTAATTTCCAAAATGCAGTTAAAGTATTATTGTTGCATATATATATTATTGCATTAAGTTTAGATGTTGGATGCAAATACTTGCTGCATTGATTATCCAATCCTTGTCCAGATATTGATACCCCGAATCCTATGTAGTTCAGGCTCATGTAGTGCTTAGCCCTGCTTAAACACGGTAGAAGTCAGGTGATTTCCTGTCACCTACGAGATATAGGAAGATACATATGGCACGGTTGGCTATATTTGCTATCGTGGAAAAGAACCAGTCTTAATTTCAAATGAAGACCGGATGGAGGCTTGCCGGTTTGCAGTGACTCCGTCTGTGTCGCTTAAGGACTGAATCTTGAAGCCTTTCCTGTTCATGTTGAACACATGCCACTCTCTTAGTTGGCCGGGTCTAGAGACCGACCACGAAGCCGAGTAGCTCACCTCAGGCCGGGAGTCGATAAGTATAAAGTGCGCCTCAGAAGGGAGCCATAGGCGTGAGTCCAAGGGCAGGTGATTTAAAAGTCCTGATTGTCCTGGCAGAAGGGTAATCCCTGAGAGTGCTGGCGCTGATCGAACCCGCGAATTTGGTTCCTGAGTTGTCCCAAAGGTGACCCACGACTACCCTTACAAAGTATGCCAGGGTGAGAGTTAGGAATACCCCCTCAGCTGAGTTGTAATTCGATTCGAGTCGCCGTCTCTCTTGGTTAGTGAGAACTTGACGGGCTTATCTCCAAAGTAGATACACTAAATAACATAATGGTTCGGAAATGATGATATGATGATGACAGCCTTATTATACCTGCTATGGTTAATATTGTTTGCTCCTAATAAGTGAGTGCTCTAGTACAGGTGCTAATCTAGTGGACAGGTAAATGATGATAAGCTTGATGCTAAGTTTAAATTGGTCACTATATTCATAAGCTCTTTTATGCAAATGTGTCAAGCTAGCCCACCTCATAGGCCTTGCATGATCCTTGGTGTCTTTTATTTCTGGTTTTGTCAGGTAAGTCTAGCTGAGTACCTTCTCGTACTCAGGGTTTATCTCCCACCTGTTGTAGGTGACCAGTTCTATTTTGGTTGCTGCAAGTATTGCCTTCTCCCGGCTGGGGATGAAGACTAGACCGTTGGACGCGGTCTCTCCTAGTTCTCGTATCTGAAGATGCTTTTGTGGGACATGACTAAGATCTGGCAATGTATTTGAAACTATGAAGTTATGTACTAAACTATGTTGCTTCCGCAAATTTGAACCAGGTTTGTAATATTTATTTGAACTCTGATGGATGTAATCCGAATGCTACTTGTGAAATGTTGTAATGAATGATGTGTTGTGTTGAATCACTACGGTTTTGGTTTGTATGTCGAGAGTTGGTTGAAATCCTTCGTGATTTCCAGACTACCGGGATTATGGGAGCTTAAGTACAGGAATGCTACTCGATGATTATTTTTGTACTTGCGTTCTTATGATTTGGTCGGTTCTGTTACATTAGTACTTAAACAGCCACCTAAGAGTCCTTAACTGGGCATAAAGAAAGTGATCACTGGCACACTATAGATTTCAACTCTAGGTTTCAAATACCTATTTATATAGCTACTAGTTGCTAGAAACTGGTTTTGGAAAACAAAAACCTTTGTTTTAATTACACATGTCGTAATTAATGTTGAATCTTGCTCTAATGCCAGCTATCGCAGAATCGACCAATTTATAAGAGCACAAGTACAATGGCAGCCCACAAGCGATCGCACTGTCATACTTGAGCCCATATAAACCTGGTAGTCCATTGAGTACCACGACGGGTCTCGATAAACGATCCACATACAACCAAGATCGTACATGATTCGACATACATTTCACATGTTACATAAAGTTCACAGATATAGTTCATTCATCAGAGTACGAAATAGAGTTATTACAAACCAAGTTCGATAGATAGTAGCAGAAGCAAATTAAGTTCAAAACTAGACTTTGTCAACATAGTTCAAATATAGTGCCAACACATGATCACAATCCACAAAAGCATATAAGGGAGATTATTAAAGACGCCTGCCCAAGGCTCACTCCTCATCCACGGCGGGATAGAAGCAATTCTTGCAATAGCCGTGATAGATGGTACCATCTGCAACAATGGGAATAAAACCCTAAGTATGAGAAGGAACTCAGCTAGACTTACCCATCGTAAACCAGAAATAAATTGACTTCAAGGATTATGCAAGGCTTTATAAGTGGAGGTAGCTCGACAACATTTTGCATAAAAAGCGATTAACTCAGTTATATAGTTGTACTTAGGTCATCAAGTTAATTATAGCTATTCATTTCTAGATTAGCAACTATCCCGTGCCAAACATGTGGTATATCATTTAAGAGCATACAATAGTAACCATAGCTGGTGTAGTAATTTCATGTTTATCCGAACCCTCACATTCCATAATATAATTACTATGATGTTGGAGCTAGCCAAGTTTCTCACTATCCGGGAGAGACGGCAATTCGAATCGATTTCAACTAGCTGGAAATTTATTCCTAACACAAACCTAGGCAAACCAGATCAATGGTCACCTTAGGTCACCTTTGGTACAATTCAAATCCACATTTTGTGGGTTCACCTAGCATCGCACAATCAGGGACAACCAGCTGCCAGGATGTTCAGGCCTGGCCTACCCTTGGGCTCACGTCTGCCTCCCCGCACATCCTTACTACTATCTAGAGTGCACACTTTTATAGAACAGGGCCTGACTTGAGTTGAGCTACTCGGCTTCGCGGTTGGAACGAGTTATCTGTCCAGCTAAGTGATAGGCATGCGTTCAATCTTGTCAAAAGGTCCAACAATGGTACGGTCCTTAATTGGCACAGATGGAATCACATGAGTCAACCTACGCATAGCCTACACCCAGTCTCCATTTACATTACCCCATGGTTCTTTTCCACGATAGCAAATATAGCCAACCGTGCTTTGGTATCCACCTATATCTCGCAGGTGACAGGAAATCACCCGACTACTACCGGTCTAAGCATGGCTAAGCATATATTTGATCCTAGACCTTCACAGGGTTAAAAGTGTATATATCTAGACAAGGTAGTTCTATGTATCAAGTGTTTCCAGTCAAGTCTTATAACCTAATGCATCAATCATAAACGACTCAAGTAGTATTTTGTAAAATAAGGAGAGACTTAGAATGCTCCAGGGCTTGCCATTGAGGAAAGAGGTGGGGCGGTGATCTGGGCACTCAGGGAGCTCTTTAAGAGTCTGCTCCTCTTCTCCTGGAGCTGTGGCTTGAGGAGTATCCCGCTGATCCCCTTCCTCTTCTTCGTTGAATTCTAGCAACGTTATCTCCTCGGTCGATCCTATATGTGTGATCAAGGAATAAGATATCACGAATGCATGTATGATGACACATATAATATAATAAACATGATGAATGCATCCTCATAAGTATTTTCAACCTCATGGTGCTAAAGTAATAACAAGTGCATCCTATTCTACTTAGTAGATGCATATCTCTTCTCTATTACTTAAGCAAACACTTCAGCAATTCATTTACCGAACTACCAAACAACAGCTAGTTGTTTTAACCATAACTAGAGTTATATACATCAAAATAATATGGTTGTGGACATTCTGGAAAGCTTATTAAATTGTATACAACTTTCTTTTAATACTCTTAAGGTTATTCAACAGTTATCTAGGTCAAACAATTTAGTTAATCAAATCTGTCCAGAAAGGAAACATTTCGGGCAACAAACTTCTAACAACCAAAACTCTTAAACCCTAAGGCCTATGACTATGAAAATTTAACACAAGATACATCAGTGAGTTATCTTCAACTTTGTTATTAATAAGTTTTACGGAAAAGGCCATTATCATCATGAAATCATCCACACAACTAAAACTATACATGCATCCATTTATTTGAATTATAAAGCAATAATTAATTAGTTGCATACCACTAATTGCTTCTAAGCCTTACTATTAATATCAACAATTCATATGCATCACAAGAACCATAGAAAACATTATGGTCAAGCACAATCTATTTATTTAAATGCCTTTATTTATTTAATTAGATAATTAGGGGAAATAACGAACATATACCAAATATGCACAATAAATCCTCATAAAATTACAGTAGCTTCCTAGTGCTCACAATAGACTACTGTGAAAATTTCATACCATTTGGACATGTATAACATCCTATGCAAAAATGACAAGCTAGCAAGGTCTATTTTAGTGAAAATAGTTAACCCTATAGAAAAATGTCAAACAATAGATTCTATATTTTTCTTAGCTTCATAATAGTGCCATAATACTGTACAAAAATTTGCAGGAAAAAATGTTACATATTTTTATCCCTATAATTTTCTTCAGAAGACAACATTTATTAACAGATAAATAGAAAGATCATATTTCAATCAAGTTTACTACAAGCTTATTATTTTTCCTAGCTAGAGCATGTCAACACAAGACCAGCAAAATTGGAATCACAATTTTATCACATCCCTAGCTCAAGTTTCACATTTTACAAAATTGTAGGCATTCAAAAAGCACTCATCTAGCCATATTTTATTCACCAAAAAATGCTAGAAACTGTACATATAATCTTTTTATAAAATACTACACTTCACAAGGAGCACAACAAAATTTGGTTCACCAAAATTGGACATCTACAACTCAACTTATGATTTTTCAAAGTTAGTACAAAAATTTGTAAAAGAAATAACAGAAACCCTAAATAGCGGTCGCTGACAGAGGGGACCCATGGGCGGGTTCCACCCGTCAGTGAGCCGAAGCAGAGCACGGTGGCCGCCCAGCGTTATCTCACCGATGGCGAGATCTCCGGTGAAACCAACCACACCTACGTGACCTACTCGCCAAGCCGCATCGACGGACATAGGTAGTGGAGGCGCGGACGCACAGGAGCCACCTCATCATCGGCCATGGTGGCACGGTGGTGCTGCGCTGTTGTACGCCAGCCGTCTTCGGCCACGGCAAGGCTAGGCGAGGAGCACACGAGTTCTGTGGTGACGATGTGACCCTATTGCGACTACCTAGGCTAGGCGAGGTGCTCCGACGAGATCTGCCCGTGTGCGTGGTGGTGCTACGCGTCGTGTTCCGCGCTGTCGAGGCAACAAATTTTAGTAACGTCATGCTACCGGCTAGACTACACCCCGACCAAGCCCTAACATGACAAAGGTGATGGGACGCGCGACAAAGCTAAGCAGCGGGGAGCTCGCCGTGGAGGCGGCCATGGAAGCCAAGCTCCCCAGCGAGGACGGGAACGATGATTTCGCCCTCACCATAGCTCATCTGGTGCATCAACCACGTCGAGGAGGTAGAGGGGAACACGGGGAAGCTAGTTGTGAGATGGAGACGGCAATGGCACAGTGGAGTGGGCGTTAGGCGATGATAGAGCTGCTCGGTTGCTCTACGGCGCTCGGCTCTCCGCGGCGGGAGCGAGAGAGAGCGGTGGAGAGGGAGAGAGTGAGCGCGTGAGGGCGAACTGAGGCGCGCGGGGTCTCAGATATTGAGTGCCAGCGCGCTACGACGAGAGCCAGACGCTGGCCAGCGGCGGCCACACGGCAGCCTGCCTCTACCTGCAGTTGGCCACCTCAGCGCGCGATGCGGCGTTCAGCAGAGTTCGATCAAGTGACTGACAGAGCAAAATGAAGGCGCTATATCTCTCGATCCACGGCGAATTAGTGCATGGTGTTGACACCAAAATCATAGAGCTACATACCAGCTACAAATTTGCTTAAGAAACCATCCTCTAATTCGCAACGGTTTTGTAGTTAAATCATCACAAAGTTGGGTACATCAACACTATCAGCTCAAATGACAGCGAAAATTCCTAAGTGCTAAAAACAGTGAAATGTTGATTATTGTGAGCTACAAATGACCAAGCTAGGCACCAAATTAGCTCATGACCCAAAAATAAAAGTTGTTGCTCTAATCAAGTACTACAACTTTGCTTTAGTGTACACATCCATGCAAAGGCTCTATGACAAAGTTCAACCTAGGTCAAACATACCACTTTCAAATGATGACTTACACTACAACTATGACCTAGAGACCAAACTAGCCCTAGTCATGAAAACCAAAGTTGTTCATAGTGACATTCTAAAAATATTTAACATATTCCTAAGGTCACACAAGCATTTCATACATTGGTTACATATAATACTTCCTAGGTCAACAAGCATATCATCACTTAGGAGCTTAATTAGATAAAGTGATCTACATGAACATTGTTCCATTAGTCATCCTAAGTGTAGCTAAGGTGCTTTAGTGACCAACATCAACCATTTACACTTATTCCCACATGATCATAAGCATACACAAAGGAAACATAAAATAACAATGCATGTTTCACATGTTTCAGTTATATGTTTCATATGTAAAAGCTTATATATAAATGCTTGATGATTATGCTCATGCAATGCAAGTGAAATTATGCAAGCCTAACACCTAGGGTGTTACAATGCTAGCCCAGCAAGTAGAGAGCACATCCTGGATACAAATTCCGGGGAGATACTGATGGGACCCATGAGGTGCCCAAGCCAATTGACCGGGATGAAGTCATGCGGCGAATTGGATTGTTGTTTAACCTCATGAGGCATCATAGGATCGATGATCAGTAGAGGGCCTTCAGTGTAGGGACCCTCCCACCATGGGTCAGAGTCTTTTTTTAGTTTTGCTTGATCCCATATCTGTTGTAATATACTCATTCATTTTCCTAAAGATTCGTGGGTAGGATCGGGCAGTATGCTTCTTAACGGTGCCGTCAGCTAACTGGCCGAGGGGTGTTGATGCCCAACCAAGCAGTCCTCAGCATTGAACTAGCTCAGAGGCTAGTGGGGATAGCTTGACCGACCTTGATGACGGAGATGAAGACGAGCGAACGCCATATGTCCACGAGATGCTCCGGGGGAAGTGGCCAGCTGGTGAGGAGCCATCCCTAAAAAGAAGAAAAACAGCTGGATTGTCTCGCCGTGAGGAGAGGCGGTAAGTAAGCATTGGAGCATCCACCTAGCCTCAAAGATGGCGGCTGGTGTTGTCAAGCTCATCAGATGATGATTGACAAGCGGTGCCTCCTTCACCGAGGGCCATGACGCCCCACCATCTACGCCAACTAGGGCAGAGATGCGTGAGAGGCGGCGGACATGGGAGGCTATAGCAACAATGCCCGACATCACGTGGGTGGCACCAGCAACAGTAGCTCAGGTGGCGCCGTCAACGATAGCCCGGACGACTACCGTAGTCCCTGAGACCATGCGAACGACTCCATTGGTGGTAGCACAGGCGACCACCATAGTCCTCGACACCACGTGGGCGACTCCGGCGCCGGGTGATTCGGCTGCGGGGCAGACCGGTTCTAGGCGGGAATGCAGGTTCTGAGATGTGCAGCGGGAGTCCTAGTTGTAAGTGCCTTATTTATTTATCGTATTTCTTCAGCACGGTGGTTTGCTTCTTGATGAATTTTTTGCTTGTTGTAGTGCGGAGTCAACGGAGGTCCTACAGCCATCGGCTGCTGATGACAGAAGACCCAAGGAGGAGTCGACAGCTCCCCATGCCGAGTAAGCACAAGCAAGGGCGGATCCAGTTGCCCCCAACGTGGAGCAACCGATGGTTGCAGAACCGACCGCCCCTACTATGGAGGCACCCTCAACAACTGGACTGACCTCGCCTGGAGGCGAATTGCATGACGAGGGCGATCCTGGGTGTAGAGGAGGCATGGGATGCTATGGCGACATCGAGTGGCCTTGCCGAGGCAGGTACGGAGCCTATGGGGTGTGACAGAACTGCCCAATTTATACAAGATCAAGTACGGTTGTCCCCGTTAAACACGTTGACACGCCCATACTTTCACATATATAAACCTGGTAGTCCACCGAGTGTCACGAAGGACCTCGGTAAATCGACATCACAACCAAGATTGCATGATTAAGCAAATACACATCACATACACATAATTGCAGCTGAAATAATATTACAAATGGGTTCACAAATAATAGTACAAGTATGGGTTTCAAAACAGATTAGGGAAACAACATAGGTTTCAAATGATTACATTAATATAAGTTCCAAATACATTGCTAGCATAAGTGACATCCTTAGATAAAAGCATATAGATGAGAAATAAATATAGAGTAACTGAGCCCACCATCTTCAGCAGGCCGAGAACTTCACCTACAACAAGGTGGGATAAACCCTGAGTACTCGAATGTACTCAGCTCGACTTACCCATCATAAACCAGAAATAAAGTGACCCCTAGGAGTATGCAAGGCTTTATAGGTGGAGTTAGCTTGACAACATTTTGCATAAAAGCTTAAGTAACATAACTTGGAGATTTAATATCTTTAGCTTCAAATTGAATACCTATTCATTTAAGCATCTCTAGATTAGCACATGTGCTAGAGCAATCACGTGATTAAGCTAACAAGCATTAGTAACCATATCAGGTGTATTAATTTGAGCATCATCATAACCATCAAGTTTCATCAATTAATGCTACGTTACCGCTGCTTAGTCAAGTTCTCACTATCCAGGAGAGACAGTGATTCAAATTGATTCCAACCAGCTGGGGAGTTATTCCTAACACAAACCTAGACATATCTATCCTAAGCTAGTCTTAGGTCACCTTTGGTACAACTCAGGTACAGTCACGGGTCCGATCAGCGCTGCACCCTCAGGGATACTACCAGCCTGCTAGGAAGTTCAGGCCTGGCCTGCCTTTGGACTCACATCTCTGACTCCCTACACATCCTTACTTCCTCTAGTGTGCGCACTTTCACTTACCAGGTCCCGGCTTGAGTTGAGCTACTCGGCTTCATGGTCGGAACGACTTATCCGGCCAACTAAGTGCTAGGCATGCATTCAATATGACATGAGGATGTACGGCGAATCGGTCCTTAACCGACACAGACGGGGATAAATAGGCACCAAGACCTTGATGCCTTGTTGCTTCTCTATCACAATCCCACCCGGTCTCCTTTTATTTATCAACACATGGTTATTTCCACGATAGCAATTATAGCCAACCGTGATCAGATATCTACCTATATCTTGCCGGTGATAGGAAATCACCTGACTTCTACCGGACTAAGCATGGCTAAGCATATATTTGATCCTGGACCTGCATAGGATTCAAGATATATTTGTCTAGACAAGGAAGGTATATGTATCAAGTGGTTCCAATCAACCCCTAGTACTTAATGCATCAACATAAAAGGACTCAAGTTGATATTTAGAAAACATAGGAGGCTTAGAATGCTCCGGGGCTTGCCTGGGATCCAACACTAGGTCAGTGTTTATTAGATGACACTCTCTTGGCGAGCATCTCCTGTTCAGGCATGTACTCCAGGGGTCCTTCCATCTTAGGGATAGGTCCACCAACACCGTCTTCTGGTTGGACTCCATCATCATGTGCTTCACGTCCACATGTTGTGCATCTAGCGTACCTAGATGAGATGCAACAATGCAAGTGCATGAATGCGAAGAATGGTAACATGAGATGCATCATATAAATGCATTCAAGACTAGCATCAGGTTACACATCAAGACATAAGCACTTAGAGAGCAAGTCGTTTAATTAATTATTACACAAACCTATCATGGTAAGTTAGAAGAAAATAACATCAAGCTTTCACCAATGAGGCACTCAAGTTAAGATACTTTAAGCAACCATCTAGCACCAGCTACTCCTAGCAATCACAAAGTCAAGATCAAGCATAAGCAATCAACTTCAAGTATATCCACAAAAATTGGACAACCACATAGCAGCCATTCAATTTAACCATAACTAGAGTTATAAGCATCAAACAAAGGTGATCCTAGACTTTATGGAAATATTAGGAAATTGCCTACAACTTTGTTATTTACATCTAGAGCTAATTCAAAGGTTAACAATGTTCAAAAACACTAACAAGCAGATCTGCACCAACTAGGACAGAAAACTATCATGAACTTCAGAAATACATAACTAGAATTCTAATCATCCAACAAGCATGATTCTTAACTTTATGGAAATATTATTAAGTTACCTATAACTTTGTTATTATCATCTTAAGATGATTCTATAGCTAACAAGGTTAAACAACACCAAGAAGGCATCTCTGTCCAGATTTGGACAGAATCTGCCATTCCACTTTGAACAGCAATAACTAGAGTTCTAGACCACCAAAAGCAGTGATCTTAGACATTTTAGAAAGCTTAGGAAAATAACTAAAACTCTCCTATAATCACTAATACATGATTCCATGTTTAAATGAGCCAAACAATACAATCATTCAGATCTGTCCAGAGGACATGCAAAACCTGATAGCAAAATTTTAAAATCTATAACTCCTAAACCATTAGACCTAAAATCATGAAATTTTAGGAAAAGAAATATAAGAAAATTATCTACAACTTTGGTATTCAACACATTCACAGAAAATATTATTATCACCACAAAATTAATTGCTTAACCAAAACTGTACATGCAGCCCAAACAGCAAAGGCATACTGCATTCATCTATCATTTAGTTGCTACAAACTAACATATTCTTAACATATATTGTCGGTACAGAAAGTGACCAACTAGTGAATATTTGTAGTTTTGCTGTATGTTGTGATCGGAGGTGGCCTAGCACTCAATGACACAGGATATATACTGGTTCGGGCAATGTGCCCTACGTCCAGTGTGGGTCAGTCGGTGACTTTATTCCTGAGCCCAGGTGCTCGAAGTCTGTAGTGGGGTTACAAACGGGAAGGAGAAAGGAGGGGTGTACAAGAGGCCCGGTGGGGTCCGACCAGAAGGGCCGAGGTCGACCGGAACTCCGCAATGAGCTAGGTGTTCAAGCGTGTGCTCGAGGGGTTGTGAGTTATCGATCTAGTGAATCTAAGCTTGACCAAGAAGCGTCCTCTGGGAAAATCGATCTCTCTGTTTAGTGGGAGAGCATCCCCTTTTATAGATAAAGGGGGTGGCTTTACAGGTGAGAGGGAGAGAGTACGGATGTTTCTAGGTCTTGTTGCCCATGCCGAATGAGGGTAGCGATGATGGTCGGCACGCATAATACTGTTGATGTCGCTGTAGAATGTCAGGTGCACATGGGAGGTTGGGTTGGCTTCTTCAGGAAGGATGGACGTCGGTACCTACAAAATACCATCGGTGCGTGGGGAGCCCTACCACATGTACCAGGTGTGGTGAATCCTGGCGCTCTCCACCGATGCCCAGAGGCACGTGGGGGCCTTTTTGTCATACGGGAGCCCCAATGGCGCCTACAACACTGTAGACATAAATGTTGGCGCCTACAATACTGTAGACACAAATGTCGGTACCTCCCATACTATTTGTGCCAGGTCGGTTGTGGAGCACTGTTCCCACAGGCGTACAGGGTATGGTCCTGGTACTGTGGTTTGACTTTGTGCGCTGGTTTCTCCGTTCGCCCGTGGTCCCTTCCGAGAGGGAATCCCCGGTCGGCTGGCTCCAGTCGGTACTGGCCGTGCCAGTCGGAGAAGAGTGGTAAGCAGGCTTCCTACGAGTCTCCGGTCGGAGACGCGGGGTCAGAGTAGGAAGCAGCGTTTTTGGGACAGGCCTTCCTATCAGAGAGTCCGCCCGGAGGCGGCTGGCGCCCGAGGCGAGCGCTTCGATCGGAGAGGTGGGCCGAAGAAGTTGTCGAGCAGACGTTCGTTCTTTTGGTAGACCTTCCGGTCGGCGATCGGTCTGTCCTTCCGGCCCGTTGTTTTTTAGACTTTTGGGCCGGCCCATGAACTACATGCTGTTCTCCTAGGCCGAGCCTGGGCGTCGAAGCCAGTCCCCGAGGGACCCCGGGTTTATGAACCCGACAGGAGCCCCCGAGCCCTCGGGTGATTTGAGCTGAATTGTTTTGGGGATTTTTGTCTTGCAGCCAGGTGCGCGCGAGCGCACCCACGGGTGTAGCCCCCGAGCCCCCGGGCGGTTCGGGTAGAACCGGATGGGGGTTTTCTGCGTCATGTCGGTGGGTGCGCGCGAGCGCACCCACGGGTGTAGCCCCCAAGCCCTCGGGCGGTTCGGGCAAAACCGGCTAGGGGTTTTCTGCATCGTGTCGGAGGGTGTAGCCCCCGAGCCCCCGGGCGGTTCCGGTAGAACCGGCTGGGGGTGTTTATTTTAGCGGGCGGGCGTGTATGTTTCGAGACGTTTTTTGTTTAACCAAGGTGTCGTTGCGCAGCCGAGGCATTTTTTTAGGTGTAGGTTTTGAGACAAATCTTTCTGATCTTGGCGTCGGTGCGTGCCGTGGATCGGGTGAGAAGGTTAGTTCGGAGAAACCGCTGGCGTCGGTGCATGCCATGGACGGTGATGGCTCGATTCGGTCATGTCAGAGCTTACTGATCTTTGGCATCGATGCGCGCCATGGGATCGAGCGAGGTAGTACCACGAACGGACCCAGGCGTCGGTGCGTGCCATGGATCGCGGGAGTTAGTTTAGTTGGTTCAGGAATCGGACGAGCCGAGGCTCGTGGATCCTGAGTGAAGCCGTTACATGAGTTTAGGAGTCACGGTCCCAAGTTTTATTGGAGCGCAGTGAAGCCATCTAAAGCCGTTACATGAGTTTAGGAGTCGTGGTCCCAAGAGCCGTAGCCGGATGTCAAAGATCCTGTCGACGCGAATTTGGGGTCGTGGTCCCATGGTTTTTTGGAGCGCAGTGAAGCCATCCGAAGCCGAAGCGTAGTTAGTTGGTTAAGGATCGGACGAGGCGATGCTCGCGGACCCTAGCGTCGGTGCGCGCCACGGGATCAGGCGAGTCGGAGTCATGGATCTGGCGAGTTCGAGGTTGCCGTCCTTGGCGTTTTTCTTGAGCCCCCGAGCCCTATCGGGCCTTCGTGGGGGTTGATGTGAGTATTGTGCGTTACCCCATCCTCGGTTCCTCACAACCGGAGGGGCTAAGTTTTGTTGCCTGTCCCGATCGCTCGGGCTTGAAGACTAGCTCGGTGAGTTCGCTAACGGGTGTGATCGAGTGGAATCCGGGTCCGTCGTTCGTGACGGGGTCGGCATAGCCCTCTTGTGACATTCCACTACTCCTTTACCTACAACCCGATAGATGCCTAGGTCATTCCAGAGATCGACCCGGGTGGCCTAACGGCCTCCCCTTTGATGGAGATTCTATGGGCCTAGCGAGAGGTTCAGGATCAAACGAGAAGGTTGAGATGACCCAGTCTGCCGGACCGGGCGAGGGCCGCACGGTGCTCATCTACGGTTTTCTCCCCTGGCTCTGTTGGTTGCCCATATCGAATGAGGCAACCCCGCTTCGTGACGCAACACGGAGCGTTCTAATGCATTTCGCTGCACGTGTGATGCTTTAGTTCCTGAGCCCCTGGGCGGTTCATGCCCTAACTGTCTGGGGGGTTCAGGCGTATGGAATGAATGCGTGTATGGATGTATGAATGTTGTAAAGAAATAGAGGGGGTTTTGATAGTGTTTACCTTGGCGAGTTTTGGAGTGATGGGGCTCGGAGAGCTTCAGTCGGAAATGTCCGACCGGGACCCGAGCTGATCATTCGTGATGGAGTCGGCATGGCCCACGTGGGGCGTCCCATAGCTTCCTACTTGTGTCCTGGTGTGGATATTGAGCGACTCGATTGACTCAGGGGGCCGGTCGGTCTTCCGGTGGAGATTTCGTTTTAGGTCTCGCCTGGCCTTGGGGAGGCGGGAAGCCGCCCGCATGCGGTGGCGCTTTGGTTTTCGCGCCCTATCGTGAGATAGTGGTGGGGCATACCCCGGCCATGCTTCGCCCTGCCCGGTGGCGTTCCATCTGACCCAGCGTTACTGCGTCAGTCAGTGTGCATCCCATCATTTCTCATTCGTATGGGGTAGGCGGAGAGTTTCATGCTCGCTTACCTTTTTCCTTTAAATAGGGGGAGGGAGAGGGTTCTCCGTCACGGTCCTTTGCCTGTTCTCCAACTATTGTCCCTCTTCTTTCTTCCTTCTCACCGAGGGTGCCTGAATGCTGTGGTGGTTCCTAAGTGAGAGAGAGAGAGAGAGAGAGAGAGGGGGAGGACTTATAGATCCTTCTGTGAACCCGAGCGTGATGTCGAACTAGAGGTGATGCTAGTCTGTGAGGCCTTCTTCGGGATGGAGCCATGTGTAGATTCTCTCTGGTGGATCTTTACCAGACAAGCCTTGTCGGAGGGGAGGTTACTCATGATTGCGCCGGTGGAGGGTTCCGTGCCTACAACTGCTCAAGTCGGCCAGTTCATAAAGTTTGATGAGATTTCTTTCGGTCATGGCGACCATACCTCAGGAGCGGCGCCCCTAACCAGGAGCTGTCTCAGCTGCATGAGAAGGCTAGGAGCTCCATGTTCTTCTGCTGAGCATCCATAGGCGCGGCGCCCTTGAGGTACCCATTGCGTTTTTCCGAAGTTTTGAAGGGGCGGAACCGAGCGGTTTTCTGGTATTTCAGGCGAAGTCGTCGAGTGGCCATAGTAGTATTTGTAATAGAAAATGTAATAGTTAAGTTTTGTGGGTAAGTTCCTGTGTAAATGGTTTCTTTGTATCAATGAATACACCCGTACAGCCTCTGTGATAAAAGCGCCATATCTGTTTCCTTGTTTTTGTCCTAACATGACCTTTGTTTTTACCCCTTTCTTTCTTGTACCTGCCTGTTTGTCCCGTAGGGTGCGATTTTGGGAGCCCAGGGCATGGCCCGCGAGGCTCAGTTGTTCGTATCCGTGGGGAAAGACGGGGTGCGTTTGGTTTGGGAGTAAGAGCAAGGTTATGTATGCAAATCAAAGAAATAAAATGTGTTTCCGTTTGGGGAGAAAAAGTTGTATACCATGTGATAGTAAAGAAAAAGAGAGGTGATACTCAATATTTGTATACTTATGGAGCCCCCGAGCGACCCGGGTCGAAAGTGTTCGGGCGGGGGCGCTCTTACAGGAGCATGTGTTTTAAGCGAAAGTGTTTAGACCAAATCTAAGGGAAGAAACGACATAGCTGTTCAATGTTCCAAGTGTTGTTGAGAGCATTGCCATTGTTGTCCTCCAGTCAGGAGGTGCCCAGTCAGATTACTTTGGTTACCGTGTAGGGTCCTTCCTAGGGCAGAGAGAGCTTGTGTTTTTCCTTTGTCGATTGGGTCCTTCAGAGCATGAGATCGCCGACTTCGAGTATCCTTCCTCTGATCTTCCTTTCATGGTACCTGCGGAGGGTTTGTTGGTAGCGAGTGGAGCAGACGACGGTTGTCTCACGGGCCTCTTCGAGCAGGTCGACTGCGTCTTGTTGAGCTTTCGTGGCTCGGTCGTGGTCGAAAGCTTTTACTCTTGGTGCGCCGTGGTCAACGTCGGAGGGCAACACAGCTTCTGCTCCATAAGCCAGGAAAAAAGGCATGAATCCCATGGATCGGTTTGGGATCGTTCTTAGGCTCTAGAGGATCGCTGGGACCTCTGCAACCCATCGCCCGGCATATTTGTTGAGCCGGTCGAAGATGCGCGACTTGAGTCCCTGGAGGACCATGCCATTGGCGCGTTCGACCTGACCGTTAGTTCGTGGATGTCCGACCGAAGCCCAGTCGATTCTGATGCTGTACCCATCGCTGAAGTCTAGGAACTTCTTCCTGGTGAAGTTAGTCCCGTGGTCAGTGATGATACAGTTAGGAACACCGAATCGGTAGATGATGTCGAGGAAGAATTTGACCGCCTCTTCTGAGCGGAGATTGGTGATGGGCTTGGCCTCTATCCATTTGGTAAACTTGTCGACTGCTATGAGTAGGTGAGTGAAACCGCCTGGGCCTTTTTTGAGAGGTCCTACCATGTCGAGGACCCAGACCACGAATGGCCAGGTGATTGGGATGGTTTGGAGTTCTTGTGCTGGTAAATGGGTTTGCCGAGCGTAGAACTGGCATCCTTCGCACCTGCGAATGACCTCCTCTACGTCTCATAGCGCGGTGGGCCAGCAAAAACCTTGGCGAAAGGTTTTTCCGACCAGAGACCTTGGGCCGCATGATGCCCGCAGATCCTGGCATGGACATCATGAGCACTCCTGACGGACTCCGTTTGTAGAGTTCGCTACCGAGCGCGAACGAAGGTCTTGGCACATCGAGCGATTCATCGGGCTTCAGTTCTTTCAGGTGGGAGAACTTCCTTGAGGAGGTAGGCGAGTAGTGGTGCTCGCCAGTCTGTTTGATCGAGTGCCAATACGGCAACGTCCACTGGTGACGTCATCATAGAGGTACCGGGATCGGAGCCCCCGAGCGCTGGCTTGGCGTCGGGGTCGGAGCCCCCGAGCACCGACCGGGCATCGGGGTCGGAGCCTCCGAGCGCCGGCTGGCCGTTGGGGCGTGTCTGGTTTGGACCTTCTGAGATGCGAGCAGATGGCTCGTGGACATCGTTGATGTAGACCCCGCTCGGGGATGGATCACGCCTGGCGGCTAGTTTTGCGAGGAAATCGGTCGCGGCGTTGTCCCTTCGAGGGACGTGATGCAGTTCGATTCCCTAGAATTTGTCCTTGAGCTTGCGCACCTCTTGGCAGTATGCTGTCATGAGGGGGCTTTTGCAGGAGAACTCCTTCATGACCTGATCAACGACTAGTTCTGAGTCGCCGCGGATGTAGAGTCGCATAGCCCCAAGCTCGATGGCGATGCGTAGTCCGTTGATAAGCGCCTCGTATTCCGTGGCGTTGTTTAAAGCCGAGAAGTGGAGGCAGATGGCGTAGCAGAGCCTACTATCGTCTGGGGAGATAAGAACCACTCCAGCCCCCGAGCCTGGCGCCATTATGGACCCGTCGAAGTACATTGTCCAGTACTCGTGGGAGACGTCCGGGGTCGGTAGCTGGACCTCCGTCCACTCGGCGACAAAATCCGCGAGAGCTTTGGACTTAATTGCGGTGCGGGGGGCATACCTGAGGTCATGGCCCATGAGTTCAAGGGCCCACTTAGAGATTTGTCCCATGACGTCGCGGTTGCGGATGATGTCTCCGAGTGGGTATGAAGTGATGACTGTGACCTCGTGGTCGGTGAAGTAGTGTAGGAGCTTCCTAGTGGCCATTAGCACGCCGTATAGGAGTTTCTGCACCTAGGGGTACTGGACCTTGGGGTCGGTAAGTACTTCTCCAACGAAGTATACAGGTCACTGTACCTTGAGCTAGTGTCCTGGTTCCTCCCTTTCGATGACCAGGGCGGCACTCACCACATGATTACTTGCCGCGACGTAGAGGAGGAGGGGTTCTCCCCATTTGGGAGCGACAATGATTGGGGCTAACGTCAGGGATGTTTTGAGGCTTCCGAGAGCCTGTTGGGCTTCCTCAATCCAAACGAAGGCGTTCGTCTTTTTGAGGAGCTTATAGAGTGGCATCCCCCATTCACCGAGCCGGGAGATGAAGCGACTAAGGGCCACCAGGCAGCCGATGAGCCTTTGTACGCCCTTTACGTTGCGTATGGGGCCCATGTTGGAGATGGCTGTGATCTTATCGGGGTTGGCCTCAATGTCGCGCTCGGATACGATGTATCCAAGCAGCTTCCCCTTTGGAACCCCAAAAACGCATTTTTTGGGATTTAGCTTGATGTTGAACCTTCGGAGGTTCGCGAACGTTGCGGCCAAGTTTGCGATCAGGTCGTAAGCTCGAGCCATTTTGACCACTATGTCATCAACATAGACGGCGATTGTTGGTTTTGGCCGTTCAACCTGATCGGGCTGATCAGGCGGGTCGATTTGGTCGGCGGAGCATTGCTGCATGCACCTTTGGTAGGTGGCGCCAGCGTTCTTCAGACCGAAAGGCATGGTCACGTAGCAGTACGAAACCATACGGGGTGATAAACGAGGTCGCGAGCTGATCGGAATCTTTCATTATGATCTGGTGATAGCCTGAGTAGGCATCCAGAAAGGAGAGGATCTCGCAACCCGAGGTGGAGTCAATTATCTGGTCTATGCGTGGTAAAGGAAAGTGATCCTTTGGGCACGCCTTATTTAGTCTAGTATAATCGACGCACATTCTCCACTTTCCGGTCTTTTTTCTAACAAGGACGGCATTAGCGAGCCAGTTGGAGTGGAAAACCTCCCTAATGAATCCGGTTGCCAGGAGCTTGGCGATCTCTTCGCGTATGGCCCTGCGTCACTCGTCGTCAAAACGACGCAGGCGTTGCTTGGCGGGCTTTGAGCCCGGGATAAGGCATAGTGCATGCTTGGCGACATCCTGTGGTATCCCCGGCATGTCAGAGGGCTGCCATGCGAAGACATCGCGATTGTCACGCAGGAAGTCGACAAGCTCGCATTCCTATTTGGCCGGGAGCTGGGTCCCGATTTGTACCATTTTGGCTGGATCAGCGGGGTCGACACCCATCGCCTTGGTTTCCTTGAGTGGGTGGAAGGCCGCTAAGGAGGTCAGTTTGTAGCAGTCTGGGACTGCTGGGGTTGATGACTCCTCGAGCCGTGGGAGCTCGGATGAGTTGACGACCGCGGTGGCGAGCTCATAGTGCTCACGGTCGCACGTGAAGGCGTGTGAGAAGGCACTACTTACGGTGATGACACCATTTGGCCCCGGCATCTTTAGCTTGAGGTAGGTGTAGTTGGGGATGGCCATGAACCTTGTGTAGCATGGCTGCCCCAAGATGGCGTGGTAGGACCCTAGAAAGTCCACCACCTCGAAGGTGAGGACCTCCGAGCGGAAGTTGGCCCGGCTGTCGAACATAACGGGCAGATCGATCTGTCCGAGCAGGTATGCCTGTGCTCCCGGGATCACCCCGTGGAAGGGGGAGCCCGCCGGGCGGAGCTCCGACCAGGGGATGCGCATGGCATCGAGGGTGTCGATGTACAGGATGTTGAGGCCGCTCCCTCCATCCATCAGCACCTTGGTGAGGCGCTTCTTGCGGACGATGGGGTCGACGATGAGCGGGTAGCGTCCTAGTCTGATCAAAGGTGACCGGGGACGCCGACCAGCTGAGGAAGGAGGGGATGGCCGTCTCGGCAGCACACGCCTCCTTATAGCGCACCTTGTGCTGGCGTTTAGTCCAAATGGCGTCGGACCCTCCGAAGATCACAATGCACTCCTCGGGCTCAGGGAAACCGTCTCCATCCTTGCCTGCCATGTCTCATCTCTTGGCTGTCGGGTCCTTGCCGTCTCCCTCCTTTGACCCACCGGCCTATCGGAGGAAGCGTATGAGGAGCTCGCACTCCTTGTAGAGGTGTTTGATAGGGTAGGCATGGTTGGGGCACGGACCATCCATGAGTTTGTTGAAGTGGTCAGGCAGTCCCTGTTGGGGCTGCCTGGGCGTACGATCAACCGCGGCGACCAGCGCGGCGTTGTCTGACAGGCGCCGATCCTTCTTGTTCTTCTTGCCCTCTAAGTGGAGGGGCCTTCGTCTAGATCCACGCGCTTAGGCTTGCCTTGGTCCCAGCCTCCGTTGAAGACCGCTCTGACTGCCTCCTCGCCGGAGGCGTGGTTGGTGGCAACGTCGAGCAGATCACGGGTGGTGCGGGGTTTTAGGCAGCCAAGCTTGTGGATCAGGGACTCATAGTTAGTCCCGAAAAGGAATGCGCTGATGATGTTCGTGTCAACGACATTAGGGAGGGAGTTGCATCGTTGAGAGAACCTACGGATGTAATCCTACAGGGATTCGCTGGGCTCCTGCTGACAGCTCTTGAGGTCCCAGGAGTTCCCCGGGTGGACGTACGTCCCCTGGAAATTCCCGACGAAGACCCTCTTGAGGCCCGCCTAGTCGTGGATGCTGTCGTGTGGAAGGAATTCAAGCCATGCCCGAACATGTTCCCCCATGCAAATGGGAAGGTATTGGATGATGAAATAGTCATCGTCCACTTCTTTGGCTCGATAGGCGAGTCGGAAGCCTTCAAGCCAAATGCCTGGGTTTGTCTCCTCGGTGTATTTGGTGATGTTGGAGGGAGGTCGGAAACGCTGTGGGAACGGTGCCCTCTGGATGCGCCGGTTGAAGGCCCATGGCCCCGGACCCTCAGGGCTAGGGCTTCGGTCGTCCGGCCGGCGACCGCGCCTAGGGCGTGTTTCACCGCTTCCCTCAATGGTTTGGCCGGGATTAGTGTCGCCCGCCGCCGCGTGGCGGTCGTTGTTGCCGTGTCGGGCCCAATGCTAGTTGCTGATGACGCTACGAGTGTCCTGGCGCGGGTCGGGCTGCTCTCATGCCGACTGTTGGTGTGGAGCAGGTGTCCGGTCGGACCGTGGCACGACTGCCATCCCCCGAGCCGAGCCTGACGGCTGCAGCGGCGAGCGGACGGAGCGATCCGGCTGGTGCGTCCCCGTCCCCCTGGTGGGGAGAGAGGGCGCGGGCCAGAGTCGCGATGCGGATCCGCCTTTTGGACAGCGGCAGCCTCTACTAGAACCCAGAGGTTCCGGTAGACTGCCCGCTCCTGAGGGTCAACGGGCTCAGGAACACCGCGCAGAAGCATTGCTGCAACAGCGATATTCTGGCTAGCCCGAGCGAACTGCGAGACATCGTTCCCCTCGTTTACGATGTCGTGCTGGACCTGACGAGCGCGACCCCAGGCGCCCCCCACCAGGCCATGCGCATGGGGCGCAACATGCCGCACCGATCGTGCTGGCGCAGGCGGTGGCTGCCTCTGCCATCGTTGTCGTAGTTCCTCAGCGTGTGCTTGCGCAGACGCGAGGGCCTCCGCGCATGTGTCCGGAGGGGTGGCAATTTGCGCGGACTCGGCAACCACCGATGGTTGTGCTGGACCACCCGCCGTAGCGCATTCCCGGGACGGATGGTGGTGAGACGCCACATCATCGATGCTGGAACCATCGCTCTTGCCCTCGTTATTTGGGAGTTCGTGGGAAATGACAGGAGCGGAGCCTGCCATTCCTACGAATTCGGACATGAGGGGGGATGGTGCTGGCATTCTTCGGAGCCCCCGAGCGTAAGCGTCTGCGGAGGACGTGTGGCCATAGGGGAACCGAACGTATGGTGTTTGTGGAGTGGGTGGTGCAGTCCCTTTGGATGATCGGTGGGAGGTAGTAAATAAAGGGCGAGTAATAGTACGCGTATTACTTACAGTGGGGTTTGAGCAGAGAGTTTGCTTGGAATGAAGCGTAGATGCCGCGTCGTTGAGGTCACGCGTCCTGGAGTCGATGGAGAACGCCTCTTCGATGGGTGCCGGGTCGCGGGTCTCCTCGTGGAGGTGGAGTACGCCGAGCCGGTTGGCGACGAAGTCTAGGCTTCTGAAGAGGAAGACCTGGGATGGCTCGAAAATGGGTGTAACCCGCATCCCCGTAGGCGGGAGTGCGGGATACTCTAGTGAGCCAAGGCGAATCATATTGCCCAAGCCCACCACGATGGCGGAAAAATGGGCCATCCGATGACTAAAAAAGTGTTGAACGTACATCGTCTTCCCCACGGACGGCGCCAACTGTCAGTACAAAAAGTGACCAACTAGTGAATATTTGTAGTTTTGCAGTACGTTGTGATCGGAGGTGACCTAGCACTCAATGACACAGGATATATACTGGTTCGGGCAACGTGCCCTACGTCCAGTGTGGGTTGGTCGATGACTTTATTCCTGAGCCTAGGTGCTCGAAGTCTGTAGTGGGGTTACAAACGGGAAGGAGAAAGGAGGGGTGTACGAGAGGCTCGGTCGGGTCCGACCGGATGGGCCAAGGTCGACTGGAACTCCGCAATGAGCTAGGTGTTCAAGCGTGTGCTCGAGGGGTTGTGAGTTATCGATCTAGTGAATCTAAGCTTGATGAAGAAGCGTCCTCTGGGAAAATCGATCTCTCTGTTTGGTGGGAGGGCATCCCCTTTTATAGATAAAGGGGGCGGCTTTACAGGTGAGAGGGAGAGAGTATGGATGTTTCTAGGTCTTGTTCCCATGCCAAATGAGGGTAGCGATGATGGTCGGCACGCATAATACTGTTGATGTCATTATAGAATGTCAGGTGCACATGGGAGGTTGGGTTGGCTTCTTCAGGAAGGATGGACGTCGGTACCTGCAAAATACCATCGGTGTGTGGGGATCCCTACCACATGTACCAGGTGTGGTGAATCCTGGCACTTTCCACCGATGCCCAGAGGCACGTGGGGCCTTTTTGCCGTACGGGAGCCCCAACGGCGCCTACAATATTGTAGACATAAATGTTGGCGCCGACAATACTGTAGACACAAATGTCGGTACCTCCCATACTGTTTGTGTCAGGTCGGTTGTGGAGCACTATTCCTGTGGGCGTACAGGGTATGGTCCTGGTACCGTGGTTTGACTTTGTGCGCTGCTTTCTCTGTTCGCCCCTGGTCCCTTCCGAGCGGGAATCCCCGGTCGGATGGCTCCAGTCGGTACTGGTCGTGCCAGTCGGAGAAGAGTAGTAAGCAGGCTTCCTACGAGTCTCCGGTCGGAGACGCGGGGTCAGAGTAGGAAGCAGTGTTTTTGGGCCAGGCCTTCCGATCGTAGAGTCCGCCCGGAGGCGGCTGGCGCCCGAGGCGAGCGCTCCGATCAGAGAGGTGGGCCGAAGAAGTTGTCGAGAGGGCGTTTGTTCTTTTGGTAGACCTTCTGGTCAGCGATCGGTCTATCCTTCTGGCCCGTTGTTTTTTAGACTTTTGGGCTAGCCCATGAACTACATGCTGTTCTCCTAGGCCGAGCCCGGGCGTCGAAGCCACCCCGAGGGACCCTGGGTTTATGAACCCGACATATATGCTACCCCAAAACATCTTGGAATCATATTTAAACAATCATAGCATGTAGGAATAGCTACTAGAAGCATCACATAACAATAAATACATGTATATGCTCACAACATTCATCCTCTACTTTAATAATGCAACATATGTATTATTTTTAGTACTATATGAGAACAACTAGTTTGGGGCCGAGACTTTTATGAGTGATAGATGTTATCAAAACATGGCTACTGCACAAATTTCATAGGCTTAGATTTTATAATTTAATTGCTATGAAAAAGACAAATCTTAATTAGTAATAAACATCTGAGAACAAGATAAATCTAAAGATCATTATTTTATATAAACATATAGCCATATTAGGGTTCCTCAGGCCCCAATATCACCATGCAAGGGCAAAGGAACCACATTTCACATTTTTGCATATATAAATTATTTATAAATCATTTAAAACCATTTATTAAGCACTAAACAAGTAAAATCAATAAATCAATCATACTGCATCCAATGAACCTAAAATTTTTAGCACAACACACATATAGCATCAGTAGCCTACCATATAATGTTCACAGCAATTGGAGTACCACAACTTTAGATATGAATTTATTCCTAGAAAACCCTAATTAACCTAGATAAATAAAAATAGCAAAGACCTTCTACTAACACATATTATATTATGATTCCACTGCATAGATCTACTCTCAATGATTTCAAAAAGTCTTCATTTGCTATTTTACAATTTTTCTACGATTTATTATGATTTTTCAAAGTTTTAGCCAAATAAATGCAATAAAGGAAAACACATTTGCACCGAGGACCCTGAACTTCCACGAAAATAAATTCCAGCGAAAAGGCCCTTATAGGTACTATTCAACTGAGTCTAGGGTTCTCAGTTAGGCCCTTCCCTTTCTTCCTATTTGAGCACGAGGCCCCTCATCTTCCTCTTCACGAGCAGAGCAGAGGGGATGGCGGCGAGGACAGCTCAGGGTCGGCCGGCCTTGGCCACCAGGGGTCAGCAGCGGCGGGGAGCACCTAGGGGCCTAAGCGCACCCGTGGGGCTGCCTGTCTTGGCCCGAGGCGGTCTAGGATGGCCTGGCCACGTGGCACAAGCGGCACAGCTCTAGCGGCGATGGCTGCTCGGCGACGAACGATGGAGGAGGGGCAGCATGGATGGAGGATGGCGATGTGGGGTGCAAGGGGGCCAGAGCTGCACTCGGCCGAGGACGGGGAGGCTTGATGAGCGGCGGCCATGGAGCTTGGCTTGCCGGCAATGGCAGGCGCGTCCATGCTCTGGCGCGGAGCGAGGAAGCTAGCGAGCAGAGGCGAGGGCGAGCGAGTAAGGGAGAGGGGCAGCTCGGGCGTCCACTTTTGGAGGGCGTAGAGGCACGGCAGGGAGGCAGGCGCACGCGGTAGCGGCGCTCGGCAAATGGTGGGGGCACGGTCGGCGCATGGAGGGCGCATGGACATTATGCTGAACAGGTGTTGGGCACTGGAGTATGCGCTTTGGATCCCCTTTTTCGGCACCTTCAAAGCATATTCGGTCCTGGGAGCAATTATGGAAGTTGTTGACCTCAGACCACTTTCCCACTTCTATTAAGAGTGCACAAACATTAGAGCTTTGGATTAATGGATAATGCGGCTCCAATGAGGCAGTATCAGTGACTTGACAAGGAATAAAGGCAAAGATCAAAACTCAGTCCAACCTAAGTCAAACTTGCTCCAAACTTTTCCAAGCTCTTCTCCATAGTAAAAACTCCAACTTTTATTTTTGGGTCAACTCAAGTTGCTTAACGAAAACACGAGAACATGAGATGCCAATCATCATCAACATTGTAATCTCAGACTGGGTTCAGTTTTGAGGCCTCAGTTTGACTAAGTTAGGGACCCAACTAGCTCTTGACTCTTAAATAAAGTTTGTTGTACACATCTTGCTCTGCAACTTTGGTTAAAGGATCATGGACTGGTTCAGCTTGGTTTGCAAGGTACAAAGCTCCAAAAATGAGTACCTGAAACTGAAATTCAGGGTTCAGACAAACAGGGATCGAACAGTGTGAGGTTTTGTTTCTGAAATTCAATTTGAACATCCAAACGAGCTCCAAAAGTGATGAGACTTGTTTAGTTGTTTCCTCCACATAGTGTACTCCAACTCATAGTAAGGAATCCAATCGAGCTATCACACAAATTTAGAAGATAAAAATTCACAAACATGTCAACTCGCTATTGTCAATCAGGGACATATTTCAGAGGGGCCAAAACAGTACTGCATTCAAACTTGAGACAACTGTTTGAACTACTTAGGAGTTGAATTGGGGCTTGGTCCAAAAATAAAGTTTGTTGTACTCCATTCAAACTTCAACTTTTATTTAAGGTCCAACTCCATGCAAGCACTCCAAACAGTTGGTCAACATAGGTCAAAACCATATCATGAAAAAGATAATTTTAGCTATTCCCACACTTAGAAGCATTTTCTTGACATTTGCTCAACACGAACCGTTCATGATTTTTGTTCATGAGTTTAAGTAGAGTTGTTTGAGCATGGTTGCAAGGTTTGGTCAACATCCCATGTTCCCATTCACCTAATGAAGCAATTTAATAAAGGTTATAACTTATCATTTCATATGACTTCTTGATTCTAAACTTCATAAAACTTTTCCACTGATCAAGATGGATGCATGTTGATGTAATGTTCATGAAATAAGCATGTTTAACATTACTCATGCCTAATATTAACCAGGGTCCACATGTAAGCAAAGGTGTGTTGTCCAAGTTCAAGTTGGGACTCAATTTCATAGATTGGACCTCAACACCTTCATTATCACTTAAAAATTATGACTAGTGATCATGATCATTGCTTCACATATCCTACTTAAGTCCAAATCCACTGCTTAACTTGTGACTAACACCCGGGGTGTTACACGGGGGACGCGCCGAGCAGTGCAGCGCAAGGTCCACCCGCGGTTGATGAATAGGCGTCATCTGTAGTGGCGTCAACGGCGGGAGTGGTGCTTGGATGCTCTATCCAAGCACGACAGCAGCTAAGGAGGGCACATTTGCCAGTGGCCACCGTTGAGATTGAAGAGATAGTGTGGGAGCCCACCCCACCTCCCTAACTCCTCCGCATGGTCGTTCAGCGTGGCAAAGAGTTTGAGATGCTAGAGGAGGGGGAGGCAAGTGCGGAGACAAAGAAGTTGAGGGTTGATCTGACATCGATGATGGGCCATATTGAGGTAAGCCTGAAGAGATCATCTTTGTCCTTTAAAGAGCGCAGTCTATTAATTCGTTTGTCCGCTGCTGAATGTGATGAAGGTGTCCAAGCAGCATCGGCGGCGGCTGGAGGAGATGACTCCGGTACTAGAAGAGAACAAGAATCTGCAAGCATCGGTGAAAGACCTCTAGGCATGCCTGCTCCAAGAGCACCATCGCAGGGAGGACCTAGAGGTGAAGGTTTTGGCGTTGGAGAAGGAGCGCTAGCAAATGGAGGTGGAGGGCCAGTCGATGGCCGAGCAGCTTAGCCGTAGCACTGATTAGCAAAAAGGTAGGTCTCAGAATTTTGCTTTGCTGGTATTCAGCATTGTGAGACGTCTGACTATTATACATAGCACTGGAGATGGAGCTCGGCCTTTCCCAGGAGACCTTCGGCCAACTTTAGGAGCCTAAGGAGAAAGCGAAGGAGAAGGCTGAGAAAGTCATTGAAGATCTTCGACGTGAGTGTTTTTCAAGCTATTTTGACTTGTGCGGCATTAAGCGCATGCTTAGCATATGGCTATCTTGTTTGTAGAGTATCGACACCAGGCCCAGGCGTAGTTCCAGGTGCTCGTGGAACAAGTGAAAACCTATGATGAAAAGCTTGAGATGATGATCGTGGGAATCCAGCCTGTGCTAGACTGCATTGATCTTGAGCAACCCAAGGGGGCACGGCTGCCCAGCGATGGGCCATACTAGTTGGTCATGGATCATTACCGGACAGCACGGGTGGACTTCAAGGAGTTCACACGTAGCACTACCCATGGAGCTGTCATCCACGCACTCATGCAGCTACGGTCACACTACCCTTCAGTGGATCTCCGACGGGTGGTAACTAGGTACACGTAGGGCACATACGCGGAGAAGATTGCTAGGCTAGAAGACGATGCGAAAGAACCGACGAAGAGGTTGGCCAAAGATGTCGAGCTATTCGATGAAGGGGGAGTAGTGCTCCGTAAATTAGAAAAAACTGATGTTGAATCATTGTACAAAAGTGCTTAGCAACTTTTGTTGAACACTTGTTGTTATGGTATGTTTGTGTTTATATTTGATATAAACCATCCAATCAGAAGTGTATAACTAAGTCCCCAGCCCTAGCTAGCTTGTTAACCGTAACATGGGGCATAGGGGGCTGTGTGCGTGTGGGAAAACTAGGGCGTCGCTAAGGAACCGCTGCCGACCACCCATGACACAGAGGGCGGACGTGCATGCACATGCATGGAGAAGTCAGAGACAGGGTCATCTCTGGAGGTGTTCGAGCATCAGCGTGTCTGTTCGGGCATTTGCCTTAGGCATAGTTGGCATGTCATCTTTAAGATGTTGTACACAGAAATATAATCACTTAGAAAAAAAGCACGAAGATAACAATATGGAGAAACATTAGAACAAAAACTTTATTGAATACTCAAATATGAATGGTACATATCTTTCAAAGGAGACCCTTCAAGGGTAGAAACGCCTAAGAAGATCGATGTGGCAAGGATTTGGGACATCTCTTTCATCCATGTCGCATAGCTTGTAGGAACCTGGTCGGGTGACCGCCTTAACGATGAAGGGGCCCTCCTAGGGTGAAGATAGCTTGTGCATCCCGTCGGTCTTCTACTTCTTGTGGAGCACTAGGTCTCCGACCACGAAGAATCGATCATTGACGTTGCGGTTGTAGTATCTGCACATGCTGTCAAGGTACTTCGTTGTCCGAACACACAAAACCAGGCACTCCTCTAGGCTGTCCAACTCAATGAGCTAGGCTTGGAAGGAGTTTTCTTCATTCTAGTTCTACACTTTGGATGCTCGGAAAGCGATGTCAGCTGGTAAAACAGCCTCGAAGCCACAAACCATGAAGTATGGGGAGACACCAGTGTTGCGACTGGGCTAGGTCCTTAGTCCCTAGACCACAGCTGGCAATTCCTTGAGCCACTTGCTAGGGTGCTTCTGCTCATTCTTGTAGAGCCTCTTCTTCAACGCGTCGAGAATCATGCCGTTGGCATGCTCAACTTGGCCATTAGCCCTAGGGTGCGCGACCGAGATATACTTAACTGAGATGCACCTTTCATCGCAGAAGTCCTAGAAATCGGCACCGGTGAACGTGGACCCCAAGTCGGTGATGATGCTGTTTGGCAGGCCAAACCAGTGAATGATGTCATCAAGCAGCTCGGTTGCCTTCTTTGCTGTAGCTTGGACTAGGGGTTTGTATTCTATCCACTTGGAGAATTTGTCGATGCAGACATAGACCCAGCGGAAACCTCCTAGCGTGGGCTTGAAGGGCCCGATCATATCTAGTCCCTAGCATGCGAAGGGTCAAGACATAGGAATCGTTTGCAAGGCCTGGACCAGGACGTGGATTTGCTTAGCAAAAAACTAACAATTCTCACACCAACGAATGAATGTCTAAGCATCGGCAACTGCTGAAGGCCAATAGAAACCAGCTCAGAAGGCTTTGCCGACCAGTGTTCTAGAGGCTACGTGATTGCCGCAAGTGTCGGCGTGGATCTCCTTGAGTATCTTCTTGCCCTCTTCCACAGAAATGCACTTCTGGAGTAGCTCTCCCTTGGTGTTCTTGAGATATTACTTTCCATTGACTAGGACATAATGCTTGCTGCGGTGAGTGAGGCATTCTCTCTCTGTGTTGTCACCTGGGACGTCTGTAGTGGTGAGGTATTTGATGAAAGGTTCCCTCCAATCACTACTCGGGCTAGGGACCAATGCAACTAACAGCTTAGTAGGTAGCTTTTCTTCAATGCCTTCTTGCCCTTGCTTGATGGATGGCGTCACTAGGTCCTGGACGAACACTCCGGCTAGAAGTTCGGCCCAGGTCAACCCTAACTTTGATACTCATCGGCCGCTTGGTTGTCAGCCTAGACCACATGGTTGTACTCAATGCCGTAGAACTTGTCTTCTAACTTTCTTATCATGGCGCAGTAAGCGTCCATCTTCTCATTGGTGCAATTCCAATCCTTGTTGAGCTGATTGATCATGAGTGCAGAGTCACCGTACACCTAGAGGCATTTAACACCGAGCTCAACAGCTATACGGAGACCATGAAGTGATGCCTCATATTTTGTGGTATTATTGGATGCTCGGAAGTGTAGGCGAAGGACATAGCAAAGCTTATCCCCCGATGGCAAGATGAAATATACACCTGCCCCAGCACCGTCGAGGTTGAGAGACCAATCAAAGTACATGGTCTAGTGCTCGGGGTGGTCGACTAGGACAGGAGTCTGCATATCCATCCACTCGGCGATGAAGTCGGCGAGCGCCTGTGACTTGATCATGTGGCGAGGCCTGAAGTCAATGGTATAGGTGCCAAGCTCGACTGCCCATTTAATGATGCGGCCGATGGCTTCCTTATTGCGGAGGATGTCGCCGAGTGGGTACTATGTGACTATCGCTATGTGGTAGGCATCAAAGTAGTGACGAAGCTTCTAGGATGTTATTAGGATGGCGTACAGCAGCTTCTAGACCTAGGGGTAGTGAGTCTTAGACTCATTTAGGACCTTGCTGATGAAGTAGACTGGGCATTGGACTTTGTATGCGCGTCCGGCCTCTTCTCATTCAACAACGATGGTGGTGCTGACAACCCGGTTGGTCGCTGTGATGTAGATTAGCAGGGTTTCATTCTTTTCGGAGGTGTGGTGAGGAACCGCTTGAGCTCGGCAAATGCCTTGTCAGCATCCTCCGACCAGACAAATTTCTCTTGAGCCTTAAGTAGCTTGAAGAAGGGGAGTCGCTTTTTGCCTAGACGAGATATGAAATGACTTAAAGCCGCCATGCACCCCGTTAGCTTATGGACGTCCTTGACATAGGTCAGTGGCTTCATGTTGGTCACAACTGCTATCTTCTCTGGGTTGGCTTCGATGCCACAACAACTGACAAAGTTGCCTAGCAGGATACCGGATGGAACGCCGAAAATGCACTTAGTGGGATTCAGCTTCCATCGGTACACTTTTAGGGCTTTGAAAACTTTGGTGAGGTCAGCGATGAGGGTGTCGGTAGTCTTAGACTTAACCACCATGTCATCAACATAAGCCTCGACGTTCTTCCTGATCTGGTCCTTGAGGTAGCGATGGATGGCTCTTTAATAAGTCACACCCATGTTCTTGAGCCCGAAGGACATGGTCGTGTAGCAGTAGGCGCCGAAGGGTGTAATGAATGATGTCTTGATCTGGTCTTCTTCCTTCAGCGCGATCTGGTGATAACCAGAGTAGCAATCTACAAAGCACAGGAGCTCACAACCAGCTCTAGAATCTACGACACCATCAATGCGAGGTAAGCCAAAGGGGTCTTTAGGGCAGTGTTTGTTGAGATCGATGTATTCAATGCACATTCTCCATTCTTTATTATTTTTTCTTACAAGAACCAGGTTGGCTAACCACTCCGGATGATACACCTCTTTGATAAAACTGGTAGCTAAGAGCTGGGTTATTTCTACCCTAATGGCCTCCTTTTTGTCCTATGTGAATCGCCGAAGCTTATGCTTGATCGGCTTGGTGGTTGCCAAGACATTTAAGGAGTGCTTGATTAGCTCCTAAGGCACGCCGGGCATGTCCGTTGGTTTCCATGTGAACACATCAACATGATCCCTTAAGAAGCTGATGAGCGCATCTTCCTATTTGGGATCGAGGTCAGCCTCGATCCGAGCAGTCATAGACTGGTCGTCGGGGACGAGGACCACTTCCTTCACCTCCTTGGACTTGGTTGACGCTCGAGCGGCCTCCATGGTTGGGATCTCCAGGTCCTGCGGTGAAATCTGCTACGAAGACGCAGGCAGTCCTACATGTAGATGGAGATGTTAGTAGCCTTAGGGAGCATGAAGCTTTCCTTCTCATAGGAGTAGGCGATGTCGAGGTTGGCATGCAGGGGAGGACTCCCTGCTCCGTCGGCATCTTCAACACCAGATACGTGTAGTGCGGCACGGCAATAAACTTAGCGAGAGCTGGTCGGCCAAGGATGGCATGGTACGCCGTGTTGAACTCGGCAACTAGGAAGTTGACGCAGTCGACGCGGAAGTGCATGGCGGTGCCAAATTGTACCGGTAGTGTAATCTATCCTAGACGCAGGGATGCTTTTCCAGGAATGATCCCCAGAATAGAGAGTCCATGGGGGTAAGGTCTTCTTTATTGATCCCTAGCTCCTCTAGGGACCCAACGAACAGGATGTTGAGGGTGCTCCCTCCGTCGATGAGGACCTTCTAGAAGCTCACATCCTTGATGATGGGATCCAGGACGAGTGGGAAATTCCCTGGGTATGGGATATCTGACCATTGCTCGGCCCTGGAGAAGGTGATCGGGTGCTACGACTAGTCAAGGTACTTGGGATCAGTGATGAGGCCATCATATGTAGCGACCGACATGACACATCGGGCTACAAGCTTTTGCTCCCGCTTGTCTTCAGAGACAGCTCTCCCACCAAAGATGGTGGCGATGGTCTTGGTGGGGTCCTAGTAGGTTGGGACCTTGTTCTTGACTCGTTCTTTGCCTTGACCGTTTTTAGTTTCATCACTGTCACGTCGTGGCTTCTTTGATGATTTGCCACCGAGCACTATCTTTAGGCCTCTACACTCTCGCATGGTGTGCTTGGCATCCTTATGGATAGGGCATGGGTCGTCTAGCAGCTTGACAAAATCAGCGTCGTAGGTGCACTTGGCACGGGCATTGACGGTGTTGTTGGAGTTATCAGGCCGGCGACGATGGCCTTGTCTGCCTCTCGAGCTATCCGGGTGATCATCACGCCGGGGCTCAGGGTCAACTTGGCGGTTGTCAAGGTCATCGCGGTGGTCTTGGTCGTCATAGTGATGGTCACGGTCATCGTAGCAGTTGTCTTCATGACGGTCATCCTCGTGACATTGGTGGTGAGCGGAGCGGGCAGCCCGTTTGGCTTCTTCGGAGTCGGCATATCCGTTTGCTATTTGTATCAGTTCGCTAATGGTTGTAGGCCCCTTGCGGTATAGCTTGCCATGGAGTTGCTCATTCCGGAGCCCTTTGGTGAAAGCGGGGATGGCCTCAACGTCAGTGATGTTGGGAACATAATTTCTTGTCTTCGAGAAGCGCCTAATGAAGTCACGCAGGGACTCCCCAGAGGAATGATGAAGCTTCTTCAGGTCATACTTGGTGCTAGGTTGCTCGCACATAGCCATGTAATTGTCGGTGAAGACTTTCTTGAGGCCATCCCAAGATCAGATGGAATTCTCCCATAGGCTGAGGAGCCAGTTGTTCGCAGACTGGTTAAACATGACGGGTAGATAGTTCGCCATGACTCTTCATCTCCACCTACGGCTCTCATGGCGATCTCATATAGAGTTAGCCACTGAGCGGGATTGGCCTTTCCATCATAGGTGTTCACAACAAGAACCTTGAAAACCATAGGCCACCGGATGGCTTGGGGCCTTTCTATGAAGGGGCGAAGTCCTGATGCGCCGGTCAGAAGTGGCACTTGACGGGCAGCAAATCCCCCATGTTCGGCGTTGAATTGCTGGTGACACTCCATCTCTGCTTCGTAGCGTGTGCACTGCTGTTTTTTTTATGTGGCCGCGGACATCTACGCTAGCATTGATGTGGTCACGAAGGTCATGAGGGAGGGGTTGATTGACCTCCTGGTTGCGATTGCCGCCCTGACCTCCCTGGGGGCACGGTGGGTGGCCGTCGTGGCATGAATGAGCTTCATAGTTGCCTCTGGATCCTCTATAGAGGTTGGGACCTCTAGCCTAAGGTCGGGGGCCCTCGGCACCGTGATGCTGGCCTCCTCCATCGTAGTGGGAGCAGTGGCTATGAGCTGATGCGGTGGAATAAGATGGGGCATCATTCTGAAACTCGTTGACTTGGACTTGCACTGCAATGATATGTGCTCGGACCTTCTCGATCTCTAGAGTGTGAGGGAGTTTGTCAAGCTTGTTGAAAGCGATGGCTAGATTGGCGCATGGAGTCTGGTAGACTAGCTGGTCACCCACCATGTCAAATGCCTCCTCCAGATTATGTTGATGGCGGGGCAAGCCGCGACCATCCTCGTTGGCCCCATGGGTTGCTTCTACATCTTGGCGTTGTTGGCGATTAGCGTTCTTCGCTAGATGGCCTTCGCTCTCTTCAGTGGTTTCATCGTCCTTGGTGACACTGTCGTAGCTGGCATGGAAAATCAAGCCCCCGAACCCTAGAGGGAAAGTAGGGCAGCTTGATATAGTCATGGTTGAGCCCTTAGATTAATCATCGGGGCTCTCATTCAAAACATTGTGGAGAGATTTGGTTGGAAGAGAGGGATCATCTAAGGGCTAGCAAACAGCCACCATGTTGACCACGGGCGCGGGTAGACCAGAATCAGTCGGGTCGATCATGTAGAGGTCGGTGACATGGTCGTGCTCAACATGGTCGACAAAGAGTTGGTGGATGGCGTTCTGGTATGCAGATCCTGCAACCTCTGGCCCAAAGGGATAGGGCTTCATCGAGTCCTCGATTGGGGCCTCGTAGTCGGCCAAACGTAGGTCGGTAGAGGGAAGTCGTCGGCGCCGCGCCGTGCGCCCCTCTGGAGCGGCCGTGATCACCAGATTGGAATTTGGCCGCCATGAACGATGTGGTCGAGCAGGTCGCTCGGTTGTATCGGCTTGGTGATCTTGGAGTATGGGAAATTCGTCACTCGCTCTAGATTGATCTAAGACCGAATCCACGAGAAGCTGACATTCCGCTAAGCGGTCTGTGACCCGATCGATGGATGCGATCATATCATCATTGCTGATGGATCTTCTAACCTAGCGGCAGAGCATCAGTACCAAAGATATCATTGTAGGTGTTGGCGTGATCAGCACAAGGTGATCCTACACCGCCTCCATGATATCCTCGTTGCTGTCGAGGCCGATAACCTAGGTCATGGATCCGACCATGAAGATCTGGCCCTACTCGGGAAAGGCCATGGAGCTTGGGAAGGTGACCATCTAGTTCACCATGAATTCAGCACACACATCCCCTACTTGGCGTGCCACTGTCGATGAAATACGTCCGGCAGTCTACCGAGGGGTATGCCCATGGTAGTAGATGAATCAGTGAAGGTATGCCCATGGTAGTAGATGAATCAGTGAAGGTGTGTGTGAGGGAACCAGATGGTGACACAGAACGCAGATGAATCAGTGGAGGTGCGTGTGAGGGAACCAGATGAATCAGTGGAGGTGCGTGTGAGGGAACGTAGTCTACCGAGGGGTAGCTCTTGTTTTGTAGTTCCTGAATATGTATTTATTTACTATCATTGCTTTTGTTTATTTAAAGATACATAAAAATCAAGGAGCATTGTTGTTGTGTTAGGCACACTTAGTGCTTGTTGTTTCGTTTTGCACGATGGGCTAGAGTGTAGTGGCGCTTTACTTGCTGTTCATATATTGCTTGTGTGAATGTTTGAACTGGGATCTTGTTTCTAAACAGGTGGTAATGCTCCAAAGTGTTCCTAGTGTGTTTACATCATCATTTTGAGGCAAGTAACGTAGGGGTGTGGCAAATGCTATGCTTATATTCATGTCTTGCATTCTGTTTGAATAAAAAGCAGCAAGACTAATAATATGGCTTACTTTCACCCTTGATTACTTATACATTGTGTATGGATTTGTGTATCCTGTTGAAGTCGCTTGTTGCTATGAGATGATGGTTGCAGATTATTACATTATAATTGTCACACTATGGAGTTATGCATGCATGATCATTCATATGCATATATATGCATTTCATATGAAGTTAATGGCCTGTCACCGCCATCGTGCAGTAACTAGTACCGGTACATGGAGTTGCATCAGAGGTTGGCACCGCCCGATGTAAAATTCTCAATGGAGTTGCATCATAGCATGCATACATCATTACTCGTTGTTTTGGGAGAATATCAATACATGGATAATTGTGATACTCTATCCCTATGATAATGTTTGGAAGTCGCTACATTATGGAGCTGCATGATTTATTTGTTCGTTTACATTTCTTATCATCATGAATGTTCATTTGTCTTTCAAATTTAATAACTTAAAACGTGTGAGATGTGTCATTAGCCGTTGCTTGCTGAGTTTATCTCACCCCTTTATTCTCTTCCAGGTTAGTAATGATGAATGTTGGCATGAAGGGGATGGGAATAGCAACACCTCTTGCACTCTTGTATCATCACATAATTGTAAAATCATGTAGTAAAAAGATAAATAATAGATGTTATCCTTTTGTATTTAGAGATAATAATCATGCGTACCTCTTTTCCTTTATAGTTTACTTGTTGTCCCATGTATATCTGCTTATTTATATGTTTCTTCTTCCGCTCGTTTTTTGTGTATTTGCCAAATTTAATAGTTTGGCAACTTTGTAGCGTTGTGTGGTAGCATCCCAGGGTTGTGTGGTACCTGGGGTGTTACAATGGCGTACCATAGTTGTAGCAGTGAACCATATAACTATCTAAAAAACTATAAAAACTATAACATTGCAAGAATCATGAACCAAAGAGATGCTAAAACCAGAGCCAGACTTGTCCAAAAAAAAGGCGTAATTTGTTTTCAAGCCTAAAATGATGCTGCCCAGATCTAAACCCAAAAATCCCACTAGTAAATCAAATTCAGGACCACGGCGGTTCAGCGGGCTAGGCACTCAGGCTATGGTCTCACTACTTGTGAATTTTACATTATATAAAAATAAATTCATTTTAGTGTTCGGGGTTGTGCCCAAAATATGCTGGCCAATAACTTGCTGCCATTTGTTACAAAAATATATATATACTCACTGCACAAAAGATGCATCAATAGATTCTTACAGAATAAAATACATAGCCAGTCCTAAAACTTGTAAAGTTTGTGTTACTTGGTCTCCAAACTCTCAAATTACCTATTTCGGTCCTCAATCTCTAATCGTTGAGCTAGTCAAAATGGGCCTAGACATATACCCATATACCAATGTGGCATGCTTACTATGGGACCTGCATGTCAGCTCTATTTCTCTCCTCTCTTCCACTGAGCTCCCCCTCTCTCTCCTCTCTCTTCCCCGAGACAGCGGCGGTGGCAATTGAGCTACCCCAGTCCCTTATGCCTGCCTTAGCCCTTGCCCATGCCGCCCCATTCCCTCATGGCTACTCGAGCCCCTGGCCGCACCACCCTAGTCCCACATGACTGCATGTGCTCCTTCTTACCCTGCCCACCCCCTCATGGTGCTACACCCCTGGCTAGGTAAGCAACTACCCAAGCATCACCCTTGTTGCGTATGGCCCCCAAGGCACCACAAGCGCCCTTGGGCCAGGCTTTGACGAGCTCAATGCGATCATATGTGAAGGAGCCACAACGGCCATGGGTATCTAGACGACAAAGTAATAGTGTAGCATGACATAGAAAGCCTCCTGGCCGGTGAGCATGAAGATGCCGGCAGCCATGACACATCTGATTCCCGTTGCTTGCCGTGTAGCTCATCACCATTTCCTTAGCCTTACCTATCTCCTCGTGGTACTCCGGTGAAGACATCTCCACAGATACCATGACCGCGCAACCCAATGACCCTAGTCGTGCCTTGAAATGCTGCCCGACCTGCACCAAGCCCTGGCTCGTTCTCCGCTTCACCAATCATTGCTGCCAGCGCCAACTAACCGCTGTGGCGCACTAACCCCACCACCCCTAGTCCCAGGCCACTGCCGCCCTTGAGGTGTTAGCTCGGATAGAAGACAGAAAGAAGATAGGAGAGCACTAGTACATGGACCATGTTTAGTGGTGGGCGTTTTATATGACAGAGGTGGGCAGAGTACGCAAAAAAACCAAAAATGATTGTCTTTTAGGATTTGGATCCACAACCTTTAACTCACATGAAATCTGTCTACCAATGTATTTTCTGAGACAACTATTTTTAGAGGAGAAATAGTAGTTTAGAGACCCTTAGAATGCATTTTTCTCTCTACCAATGACAAATAGTAGTAGTAATCAATTACATAGATTTTGCAGAGAAATTAATGGTCAAAGGATGAAGCGCCTATGGTGACTTAATCAATCTCAAGATCTATTGGCTTCGTCTCGGCATGTTAGAAGTGCTTATAGGAGTAGGGTGTATGTGTATATATTTTTAGGGATGAGTGTATGTATATGTATGAGTGTATTTGTCTATACTATAGTTTACACAAAAAAGTATATGTTCAATGACTTTCCCAAATATACACATGCTTTCAGCATAAGTCGATTTACAATGGTGGTAGGATTAAACCAACAACAAGTGCAAATTTATTTATACGTTCTCAAGCTGACGCCAATAGAATGCAATATTTTCACTTCTTTCACACGTGGTTCTAAAAACCGCCAGTGGAAACCGAAAAAGTTCCACGATTAGAAGATGATTATGTACTAGTCTAGTCTAAATAAATTGGGAGTAGCAAATATCCTGATGTCCTTCCTCAGATTAACGAATTAAATAAGTGTTTTGGTGATTGCAGGAGAATCTAATGAAAATTTCAATGTATTATTATTACTAGCAAACATGTCCGTGCGTTACAACGAGATAAAAAACTATGTTAATCAAATAGACATGAGTGTTACATATCTATCTATGGTTTACCCTTTTATAAAACTGTAAAGCTATAATTTATTTTGTCAACATCCATAATATAAGTTAATATTGGTAATAATATGAAAATATCCTATTAAGTTTGCATTCAATTAAAATACAACCCTGGTAGTTTTTTTTCTAATGTAAGGCATAGAAATTTAATCTTGTAAATATATCATAACTTTAATTCTCATATGATCCATGTGTTGATGAGTTAAATATCGAGTTCCATTATTATAATTTCTATTTAAGTTTGGCAAGACAGCAAGTAGTTGTGGTCGTGTCAAAGGATTGATTTGTCGGTTGATGATTATAACAGAGACCTCTCTCAATTTTGACATGGCAGCTTTATTCAAGGATTGAACTAATATATGCGTACAACTTAGAGATACATGTATTTAGATTAGACTGGATAACTTGTTAAGATTTTACATCAAGTTTTGGACCATCTGCGGATCTAGATTCAAATTAAAATAAATTTTAATCCTAATCAAAATTATATTAATAATTTAGTGGTGGACGTTTTGTTTATTAGAGATTGAGAAAGATCAAAGGTTTAACATCCATAAGATTGTATTTATTTTTATCTTTATCTTATTTATATATAAGAAGAAATAGGAGATACTTTGAAAAAGAAAAAACAAAAAAAAGGCCTATGCGGATGCAACGCACGTGAAAAAACAGAAAACAAAAAAAGGACAGAAAAAAAAGGTAAGAAGAAGAAATAGGAGATACTTTGAAAATGAAAAAAAACAAAAAAGGCCTATGCGGATGCAATCACACGTTTAAAAACACAAAAAACTGACAGAAAAAGGAATCCGTGAACCCATGAAAAAAACTGAAAAGAAAAAAATACGGGTAAAAAACAAGGAATCGCAGAGGTTCCGTGGTGGATGGACCTTGGCGGACGACGTGGACTCGGTCATTGTGGTGCGTGCGAGCGGGGTAAGGAAACAGAACAATACGAGCAAAACACGTAATTAGGTTGGACGAAAAACAAAACATGGCAGAAATTTTACCTTAAATATGATCGTGCATTGCAACGGGAGAAAAAAATTATTAAACATTCATGCAAAATGATAACATAACTGGTACATATCTATTTTATGCTTTTATAATTTATTTTATGATGACCGTCTCATCCATAATATAAGTTAATGCTGATAATAAATAACAATATCCTATTAAACCTGTATCGAATTAAAATATACCTTGGCATATTTTTCCTTCCATTACAAAACGCATAATTATTTAGATATAAATATATCAAAACTTTACTTTTTCATACTACTCATGTGTTTCTCTGACTCAATATTGACCTTTATGGCTTTTTTGACGCATCATATCAACATCCATAACTTTTAGGATTGGTATGTCCATCAATGATTATGAGGAGAGACCTCTCTCGATTTTTCACACGGCAGCCCTAGTTAGGAATTACATAAATATATTTATTTAGATTTCATTAGACAATAATATGTTCAAGATTCCAGTTCATGAAATAATTAGTTGTACCATTGACTAATCCATATTTAATAAAAATAAGTTTTATTACTAATCAAAACTACATCAGATGGTGTAAATCTATCTCCTCAAAACTTAATGCACAAACAAACATTGTGCTAAAAAGTAGAGGTTTTACACCGGGACTTGCCTTAGGCAGGAACACGATAGCGGAAAGTTAGTGAAGGTTTCCGGAACACCGACGATGAGGACATCATCCTCGGCCACCTCCGCGTATTCCGAGTTTGCTTCTGGCACGTTCTGGATCATTACCAAACCTATATGCATGCAATATATGAAGAGATGATTTAACACACCTATAGACAAAGCACAACCTAATAAGACTCATAACATCTATGGATAAATCATATTTTTATGAAGCTAACAAAACTGGTTTGATATTTTCTAAAAAATTTTATATTTTTTTTGAATTTTGCAAAATCTCTGTTTTCATAGGAAAAAGAGAAAACGAAAGAAAAGGAAAAAAATGTTTGTATGAGCTTGGTCCAGCCTACAACGAAGCCGGCCCAACATAAAGAATTCAGCCCAAGTCAAAAAAAAAAAAGCCCACCAAGAGAGGGCTACTCGGTTCTGAACATTTTACATCAGGAACCCCAATATATTTTAAAAACTATTAATGATCTCCCACCTTTTCTTTCTCTCTGTCATCTTTACATCTGTAACCCTGAATTTCTTTCTATTCTCTTCCCCGCTCCTAATCTTGGTCGGTTAAGACAAATAGATCGGCATACTGAGGCTGAGCATGAGACCGAACTGGATTTGGGGGTTGGACGAAAAAATAAGCTAGAAATTTTGCCTTTGGAGTATTAGGTATAGAATATTATTATTATTATTATTATTATTATTATTATTATTATTATTATTATTATTATTATTATTATAACAATAACAATGACTATAATAATGTATGTGGAGTCTATTTTTACCACACTAGCTTAAAACCACCAACATATAAGTCCGGTGTACATCCATTTCAAGTCTCACTTTTGAAACCAATTCAATCACTTTCACGGACTAATATTTGTTGACAATGGACACTTAGAAGCTAAGCTACTGAAATGGACAATATTAGCATATACAGTACTGTACATTACAAGCAAATGCTCAGGTTTGAAATGTAATTTTGGTTTGCGTTCGTGGGAACAAGGAAATGTCCGTATGAATAACGGCGGATGACGCCGGTCTGTAGCTTTGCTAGCTCTCATAAACCACCGTACAGTGGTTGGAGCAATTTCTCCGGCCAGTCCTACGTCTTGTTCGCTTGGTTTATAAGCCGTACTTTTTCAGCCAACGAACAATATTTTTCTCTCACAACAAATCAGTCAACAGTACTTTCAGCCATGGTTTATCAGCCAAATAAATAGGGCACTCGTCAATTCTACTGTACTATGTAGCTTTGTTTATTTGTTTGTCAAATATTTCCTTGAAGTCTAGTTGGATTAGTCACTTTCATATCACTAGTTAGAAACAGGAACTGACAGTTACGCGAAAGGAATTTGATGCGATTTTGTTGGATCAAGTATGGCCAGAATCGTGATGTGATGATGTTCACCACATTTAAAAAAAGAAGAAGGCACATATAGGCCTCCTTGGTAGCGCTTAATCCGAGGATTCACTTTGGTCAATACCATCTACTGCTACGATACGGTAGTGTTTTCCTCATCAAGGTCCTGAGAAGAGACATCTTTCTTTTCAGCCATCTTTCTCTTGTTCTCAGTTCTAAGTACTCCTATCATCCTCACTATGTATCGACTAGCATCATAGGTTGGACATTTCGTTAGGTCTTTAAACACCCCACAATAAAAGACACAATGGTTTAGACACGCATGCATTCTTTCCACACCCATCGTCAACGGACTGATAAGCTTCTTCTCTTGATTTATGTTGGCGGGCACAGAGTTTGGTTTAGGAAGCACAACAGCCAAGAGAGTCAATAGGTTGTTGAAGCTCGTATCGGACCAGCCATATTTAGTCTTCAAGATCATTATGTCTAGCATAAAACGTAGCAACCACCATCTTTTTCTCACAACCCTTTGCCTCCTCATACAAACTTTCTTTCCTTGCCTTCCTTAACATCTCCAAGTTATTTAGCCCTTTCGCAACCTTCAATAGCAATTCCTGTTCTACATGGCGCAACAAGTCCTCCAAGAAGTCTTTTTCTTCCTCTTCTTCGTTGTCTTCACCATCATCCTTCCCACCACAGCCTTCGCCACCACCACCTTCTACAATGTCATCTCCCGTACCATCATGCATCATGACAAGATGGACATCGTCATCTTCCCTTACTTTTGGTGCAATCACTTCCTAGATGCTTGCTTCTGTACGTCTCTCACCATGATGATCCCAAATCGTGTAGTTATCCGTGAAACCACTTCTTACTAAGTGTGATCTTATCGTATTTGGATCCTAGCATACTATATGGTTCCGACAGTCACAATAGGGACAATATATATCCTTTGTCTGCTTATTGAAAGCGTGTCTTTTAGCGGCTTCAATAAAATCATTCACATCTTGTACGTAGGAAGCTTCATGTCTTTGTTTCGGGTACATCCATGACCTGTCCATATGTGGTCTTTGAAAAGAAAAGGTATATTTGCATCAAGATATTATTCGCATATAAATGTTGAAGGAATTGTCTATTTTTTGTATAAATATTATATTATTCTAGACCAAGAGCTTCAAAATAATATTAAAAAGCTATGAACCAAAAATGGCAAAGTAAATACAAAACTTAACTAGAGTTCATGTGAGCCAAGTAAGTTAGGCAAAAAAATCAGTATAAATTGCTAGAAAAAATAAAAAAAATATCAAACATCATGCATGTCTCTCTAGATCTACATGAGAATAAAAAATAGTGAAGGAAATGAATAGGTAAAGTTTGAAAAGAGTTTAGGGATGGCACAAACTTACCTCTCAAACCCAACTCCTTTAAAGGTTCAAAATCTCCCCCCTCTATTTTTGCTACTTCTCGCCTCCAAGTAAGCTCAACAATGATGCTCAACAGCACTGTCGCGAGGAGGAAGAAACTTATTTGTAGGGGGTTATTTTTAGGGGCGGTCAACTAAGAGCACCACCCCCTGTTATTGAACTTGGGACGCGCTTCTTTGAAAATCTGTCTCTTTTAGCGACGGTTCTGTAAAGACGACCGTCCCCAAAAATCATATTTTTGGTGTGGTTCTCTTAACTAAATGCCCCCTAAAAATGGATACCTTTCTACGGGCGTTTTTCTTAATTGAACCATCCCTAAAAATTGATTCCTATCAACGTTTTGTATAGCTACGGTGCCTGTCGCTATGGTTAGGGATGGTTTCCTAAGTGGACTGCCTCTATTAGAAAAGGGAGGATTCTGTAAAAATCATTTATGTACTAGTGGCAACGTCCTTGTCCCGACAGGGTCCCTCCCGAGCGAGAGATTCGACGGTTCTTTTGCTAGTTTGTCAGAAAACTAGCCATTCTTCATCATGTAAGTGCGATTGGTTATCCTTTGGTGGTTTGCTCGAAAACTTCTCCGTTCTTTACCACGTAACTGTGATTTCCTCTCGCTGCCCAGGGCTTCTCTCGGTTCTCAACTCGAGAAAGTCGGCTAGGCCGATTCCCCAAATTGGCTAGGCTGGTGTTGGCTGTATCACGCTGCATCGGTCCATTTGCGACCCGTGCGACCTAGCAGTTGTGGTGTATGATCTTTGCATGAATAGAGTCAAGAAGGATAGAAATGCAAACGGATTTATCCACGAACCTATAATAGATCTAATTTTATGGGTCATACAGTAATCCACAAAATTAAGAATCCGCTTGCATCCATAAAGGCGAGGATACCGGATAGTCTGTCTTTGTATATTCTTCTGCAAATTGAAAATGGATCCGTGCAACCCTGCCTATTCGTGTTTCACAACACAATCCCGGCCCGGAATTGATTAATTGAGCTGCGATCTTATTGTCCCTCTTGGGTACACCACTCGTTTGTCGGTATTAAGAATCAACTGCTACATACATTACATTATTTGTTAAAAAGGATGCGATGTGACGCACTCACATGTCACATGAAACCGAGTAGGGTTAACCTACCCCGGCCCCGCCACACGGATCGTCTAATGCAATTATAGTGTGTAGACTAGCTGACCTGATATTTTAAAATTGGAGTTTGCCTAATTAAAATTCTATAACTGTGAGTTTGACTTCTTAAAAATCTAAGCCTGCACATCACGAGGGATTGTTAGTCCTTTAGTTATTGATGCGCCAAATTTTCCTTATTCTCATGCAAGAGGTAGAATGTTGGGGATTCAATGTGACATTTTCTCGAGGACCACAAACTCACATAAGGCTAGTCTCAACGGAGGTTTTAGAAGAGTTTCATTCTCATTTAATACAGTGACATATCAGCAAATTTGTTTACTTGGCAACTTATTTATGAAGAGAGATAGAGAGATGAAATTCATTGGCACAGTTACCAACACAAAAGTTGATGTGGTAGTCTTGGTAACTGTATCATAAGAGACTAGCCTAGAAGACCAAAATAGTTATTGGGTTCGAGTGGTTAAAATCTAAGATACTATAGATATGTTCAGTGGTGGAGGCACGAATAATTTTAAGGTGTGACGAGGTAGGTCCGCCAACATCTAATCAAGGAAAATCATCTATGTGCTCCACCACCTGCAACCACATAGAGCAAGGGCATAGTGCATCCGCCGGCGGAGTAGGTCCACCAAGCACTAGCTACGATATGTGGACCTCTCCATCCCACATCGGCCGACCACTTTATTATTGTCTCCACCGATGCTCTCCGCTTGCACCTACACTACTTCGTCGACCTCAACCCATGCTGCTTCCTCCACCTGTGCCAGTTCCTTCGACTATCACTTCTTCATCTCCATAGTTGCACGAGGGCACAACTTTCAGTGGTGCATGCGGGGGCTCTGCTTCTGTTGGTAGCATGTGGGAGGAAGGCCCGATCACCTTCTACTGGTGGATTTGAGGGCGAGGGCATGGTAGGGTGATGGCGCGACGTGGCCAAGGGCAAGGTGTGGAGGCATGGTGTGGCCAAGGGCAAACAATCCAGTAATGTGGCTCGGGTGAGGGCAAAAAAGCCAACGCGGCACGACAGGCTTAGGAATTGGCTCGGCAGCAGGCCTAGGAGTGGGCCGGGGAGTGAATGGGGTTCCATTTTTTGTTTCTTTTTATGATTTTCAGAGGCGGATATGCTCACTCACCTCTCTTTTTCATTAACAGAGACCTCTTTCTAAAAAGGGGTGATCATTCTAGTGGTAAGGAGAGTGTTGACACCAAAGGTGGCAAATCGGTAAACCGCAAGCATCCGGTAGTCAAGGTAGCTTTGACCAGGAGTATTCCATGTATCAATTTCCACGGATAACACGAAGTGAACTAACAAAGAATCAGGTTCCTCCTACGATGACACAAGGGAGAGTTTATGATATGTTGGGTAGAGAGAATTTCTATGGTAATGAATCTGGTAAGGTAAGATAGATATAAAGGCGATAACCTCGCCCTTGCTCATGGGATGAAAGACGAAATAACGAGAGGACAAAACCCTTGCTCGAGGCATCTAATCGGGTGGTCCTACTATTTTAATAACTTGCCTAATAACACGTGGTGGATTTTACTGGCTACCACGAACAATCCATGTGACAAGCAGCATACGCAGGCAAGATATAGTCTAGACACCATGTCTACACTATAACTCACTACTCTAATACATTAAGTTCCTTTAGCGAAGCTAGAGCACTCTACCAAAGTTAAGCGATGTAGTGATGAGAACACGTTATATATCAATTTATTAGAATTAGAGATCAATTACCATGTAGAATCTTGGATGTTTACTCACAAGAAGATTGCATCCGCCAAGGTACAGCTTGGTGAAGACACCGACTGATCCGGGTCTTTCTCCACACTCCCCTTATTCTCTCCCTATTTTGTATACTACTACTAGAGCAGGGCTTCACCCATGAGTGGAATGTGTAGCTCCTCCTTTGCAGTCATGAATAAAGTGAGGGGGTAGGGGGGTATTTATTGTCGAGGGGTGCCTTAAGACAGTAGAGATGCTTTCTTGATTGTAGAGAATATTAATTTTGGTGGGCCCATGGATCCATGTGCTCTCCATTCTCCTTCATTGGATCAAATCATCTTTAAATCAAGGGTGGAGATCATTCCAAATTGTGTTAATTTCCTTGCATGAATAAGAGGTGGAAGGCGTTGGAGCAAAAGGGGTGGTTGCCCAACCACCTCCGGGGGTTGGCCAACCCCCCTGATAGCTGGGGTGCTTCTCCTTCTCTTCTATTGTGGCTATTCTCTGGTGGGGCCACTTGAATCCTTTGGATGATGGAGATATGGGCCCTTCAGCTTTAATCTATGTGCCTTGATTCTGAGCCGTCTAGAGAAAGCACAGTTCCAATCCAAGAGTTGATATTGCTTGGGGTGTGTTTGATGGATCATCAAGGCTTGTGGATGGGTTGAGAGGTAGTGGGGCCACTATGGGTGTGTCGGCGGATCCCCCTAAGTGGGCCCACTGTCTTGGTTTTTCTTCATTTTGTAGCTATAAGCAAATACATGACATATACAAGTGGAACCATGTTATTTGTACAAAAATCACTACTACTTTACTTATTTCCTTTCAACAGAAATATTTTGTTGATGGTTTTCACTATATAAATCTATAACGAAATTACCTTCAGTTGGCAGTTCTTTTTCAAGGCATTTAGTGCATGCATAATGATGTTGTTTTTGAGAAAAAGAACAATATACCTCTTTACGCAGGCTAATTTTTAAGAGACCATATTACTTGCAGTTTTCGTCATAGCTGCAGCATTCAGATGCACGAGTTTTCTGGTTAGCGAGCAAGGCATAGCTGCTTAGGACATTTTTTTTTCGAGAACTGAGGTAGAAGCAATAATAGACTTCACTTTTTTTCAGCGAATGAGCTGAAAATCATATGTGAACTTGGATGAAATTTAGAGGCCACAACAATTTCCATTTTCTAAAAAAACAATAAGTACACTATATAGATTTTTTTTTCATCCAGTTAGGTTTTAGTCAATTGCTTGGTGACTGAAATCAATCAAACTTATTTTTCATATGTCATATGGTTTCTGAAATATTATGTGTGGGAAATTTGTAGTGATAACACTATATATACAAATAGTAGAACCTAGCTAGACTTAATTATGCGTAAATAAAGATAGGTAGTTTAAACTATCACAATAAGCAAGAAATTATCAAAGTTGTGATATGCATAAGTAAGGTGGAATACAAATCCATCAAAACCATTTTTTACATACACGAAACATGAAATAGAGCTAGTACTAGTAGATAATAATGATGGGGAGCATCTCCACCAGATCTCCTTTCCCTTTTACCACAAAATCTACGATAGGAGATTGAGAAAAATGAATTATAGTTTATATGGGATAGTGCCCTATTAAGTTGAGAAAACATCATCCACTTTATTATACATGGGAACCACATTCAGTGCTAATTAAATAAGTATCTCTTCCTCTGTTCTCTCTTCTCTCGTTTCTCCCATCTTGACAACATCATGGCGAAAACACGTAAAGCAGCAGTAGACAGAGGGCATGGCACAACCATCCTAGCATGGGTGGTGCCAAGCGTAGGCGGGGATGCTCTTTCGAGCTCGGGGCATGGTGTGGCAGCAACCCTTCTGGCATGAAGCCCTAGAGATTAGTGAGAGGGTAACAAAGAATTGGGGTTGAGAAAGAAATCTCTTGTTCTTCCCCTTTCTTTCAAGGGGTCGAGGGGATGGTTTTCTGAACTAGAAAAAATAGGGAAAGGAGATTAGAAATGAGATATGCTAGAGCTTAAATTTTACTGGTTATAGTGAAAGAGGATCACTTATATTATCAATCGGATCGAGAAGCTATAAGGGTATTGTCACGAGATCTCTTTTTCCCTTTCTCTTAAATTTTGCTATAAAGGATTAAGAAAACATGATTTCTGGTTTTAAAGAATGGTTGCTCCAGTAGATTGAGAAAAAATACATCACATTATCTTCTTTATACATATGGCGCCCACATGTAAGTGATCAATTTTTTCTTCATTTGTCCTCCCCCATTGTTAGCTCTCCAATCCTCGTGTCTGACTTGCCGAGCCTACATGCATGATAGTGGAAGCGGCCCTCTTGCCCATCTCCATGCTGCGACACATATCCACTTTCCCAACCTACGTATGCGGCTATACAACAGCATGCACATGTGCCCGCCCCACATAGAGTATTGTAGGGCAATGTGGAGGCAGGCAGCCGATTCTATAAATCCTTAATTTCTCGAGACAGGCAAGTAAAGGCGTCTGGCGAGAAATTTTTGCATTTTGGTCCCTTTTGAAAACATTTTTTTACAAAAAGACCTATGCCAAAACGTTTGCTGAAAATAGACCATTTTTTAGGCGTCTTAGAACATGACGCCAAGGTATGAGGGTCGGCGTCGACTGACACGACGCCGAGGTCTTGCCACGTCACGGACGACCCCGGTCGACGGCGACACGGTGGCGCATGGGGTCCGACACGTCGGCGTTGTGTCAGCCAACGCCACAGGCCCAACCTCGGCGCGGTGGGACTACACGCCGAGCTATTGGCACCATCCGGTGCGCGGCCCAGGCGGCCCAACAACGCTTCGTGGCCTAATAGCTCGGCGCGGGGTCACTTAACGCCGAGCCACCAGACTCAGCGCGGCCCGACTCAACGCCGAGGTCTGGACTCTTGAAGCCGCGCCGCGGCCCCCTTCTTCTTCCTCCCTCCATTCTAAAAGCGCCGGCTCTCTGTTCGTCTCCCCCCATGGCCCCCACGAAACCCTAACCCCCAAATGCGACCCTAGGTGCCCGGATCTCGTCTCCCGAAGCTTCCTCGAGGTAATGGTCCCTCCCCTCCTCCAATCTATCCGCGTAGATGTGCTTGCATTGTCTCTAATCATGTGGAATCATGGGTGTATGGTGTTTGGGCATATGTGTATTTGCATTTGCAAAATGTATGGCTTAGGTTGATTGAGTGCATTGTTGTTTAACTGTTTTATGTGCTAAACATGTTAGGTTAGTTTGGTTTCTAGTTATTTTGGTCATTAGGGTTCTTTGTTTATTGTAGGTGTCATTAGGGTTAGTTATTTGTTGGTCATTAGGGTTAGTATGTATTTTAGTTATTTGTTGGTCATTAGATTTCAATTTTTTATAACTAGAAATGATTATGTTGTTGGGGTTGAAAAAGATGAAATGATATATTTTAGTTTCTACTTATTGGATTGAAACTCGCATGATATATTGGTATGTGACACTACTTGTTGTGTGATGGCTGTAGATGGATAAATTAGTGAGGTTGCATCATGGAGGCCATATTGTTAGGACAAGAGATGATAGTTTGGAATTTCTGGACATGTGTGAGGAATTGTTGATTTTTTCTGAAACACCATCTTTGACCCAGTTAGTGGAGCGAGTGAAGGTTAAGTTAGGCTGGAATGAAGGAGACGTGCATGTTCAGTTTGAAGGTGTCATAGATGTTGGGTCGTCGAAGGGTCCTTGGATCAAGCGGTTGAATGGAATGATTACAAGGCAGTTGTATTGGCCTCAGAAGTGCGATCTTTGGATTTAGTAGTAAGTAAGGAGTCCGGCTTAGGAAATGATAACTTCGAAGCATGCCCATCTTCCCCCTCTCACATTGGTTATGGTCCTTTGTCTGAAGAAGAAATACTTGTCACACAACTAGGCTACGGTGGTGGTGAAGTGTTTGGATTGCTCGAGCGTGATGGAGGTTGGTTTGAGGGCGGTGGAGATGAGGAGGAGAATGCGGTTGCCGATGGTGAGGGCAATCATGATAGTGATGAAGAGGATGATGATTATGTAATTGGTGATGTAGAAGAAGGTTTGGACGATGCTAGCAGAGACTTTTCTATTGAGGATGAGCTTAGCGACGAAGATGATCTTAGTGGTGAAGAAGTGTCGGATACCAGAAAATGGGGTACCCCAAGCAAAGATCGAGAAACTGCTTAGACCCTAAAAACAGAACCAACGAAATAAACAAACGAGATCTCGGCCGAAATCTCCGATTCGCCCGAGACCCCGTCGCCGAGCCCCAGCGGAAGCAAACGGTTCTCCGACTCGCCCGAGACCGCCGCGTCGAGGCCCCCTCATCGAGGCCCCCTCGTCCGGGGCCTCGGAAGAAGTGCCGATTCTCCGATTCACGCGAGGCCGGCTCGGCCCCAACCCCGTGATCGCCTTTTTGACCAAACTGCTCTGACCGAACGTCACATCTAGGCGCCCAACCACTCCGACAGATGCACGATGGCACAGAACGGCGAAGTGACCGGCTACACGCTGGTCGCGTCAACCCCCTGCCATCTGAGACGGCACAGAGCAGGGGTTACCGACCACTGTGCTGCCTAACTCCTGCACCAAGGACATCGCAACGTGGGGAGTCAGAACGGGTTCCTGTAGCCTCGGAATCAGCGGACCAACCACTCTGTCTAGCCCGAGCCCCCCCGACAGGGCCTCGGATTCACTGATCTTACTACGCCTCGCCCGTCCGCCTCGCCCGAGACCCCCTCGGAAGGGCCTCGGACGAATCGGCCACGCTCCGCCTCGCCCGAGGCCGGACTCATTCCACAACCTCGTCGCCTCCGCCTCAAAAGTCTCTCTGGCAGGCTGTCACATCCGATTAATGCGCTCGGCCGCACCCACTACGTAAGCCACGATCGGCAGTGCGCTGCAACAGGAGCGACGGGACAACGGTCAGATCACCTTTTTTACCATCCCTACTGACAACACAGGTACCGTATCCTGTAGGCGCACGTCTCGCACTATTCTGCCTGATGGCTGCTGAGACCCGCATCTGCACCTGGGTCACTTCTCAGGCCTCGGCACGGCAGACCTCGGCACAACAGGCCTCGGCACGACCGGCTACGAAGGCCGCCGAGCCTCTGCAATCCACCAAGTCAATAAATGTGCAGCATGTTACTTGCAGTGAAGACCATACCGATTGGACATCTACGGGAACTCCCACGACAACGCCATGCTGCTCCAGGAGTAAATACGTCATCGAATAGTCCTTGCTCCACGTGTAGCTCTCTTATGTACTCCTGGTTTCCTCCCTGCTGCTATAAAAGGAGGAGGCCAGGACCGTTTCCAGGACGACAGATAGAATCACAGATACTCGCACGAACAACACGCCTCGTTCTATAATTTGATATCACCTCCCCTCACAGAGATCTAGGACGAACTCCCTCTCTCGCCTAGCTTGTAACCCCCTAGTACGAGCACCCCGGTGCAAGGAATACAAGAACACCTTCTCATACTGGACGTAGGGCATCCATTGCCCGAACCAGTATAAACCTTGTGTCTCTTTGCATCTCCATCTGGAATTGGGAGCACGCAGCACAAATTCACTAGTCGGTTAAGGACCCCCGGTTCCGAAACTCTGACAGTTGGCGCGCCAGGTAGGGGCCTCTGCGTGTCAGCTTAGTCATCCCACCAGATTCCGGATGGCAGATCCCGTGCGATCGTTGCGTCTCGGGACGATCGTCTAGTTCGGGAGCCTAGAATTCATGTCTCTAGGGCATGAGTATGACATGGTACTCCTCTCACCCAGAGCGCCATCGACCGACGACGACGTCTTGCACCGGCAGCCCACGCGCGGACGGCGCCCGGGCCGCCGCTCCCATCAAGCTCGCCGAGCGCCGCGCGGGCGAGTCCACCCTAACACCACGCAAGTACAGAACGCCGATCTGTGCTCCACCGGAATCCCATACCCCGCTGCTGGCACAGAGTCCCTACACGGGGACCTATCCGGCTTAAGCCTCGACAGGGGAAAAGGGCCGGTGGCGCACAGCGACACCCCATCATCAAGCTCTGTCCCGCCTCCTCCCGAGAAGCCAGCTCTGACGGAGTAGGGCATGGCGACGGCGCCATCCCCGTACCCTTTCGGGCTAACCAATGTCGCCGCCTCCTACGCCACCGCCCTCGTCTCCATTCATCAACGTCATGCCCATAACCCCATAGTCACAACTCCAATCCACCCCCACTCTGACTCCTCGGAGGAGGACGAGGCGTGGGTTGGAGCAGACTTCTCCGGGATTCACGACCCTAAGGCGATGCGCCGCTTTATGATCGCGAGCGACTACTGCTTCGGCCATTCCGATTCCGACGGCGAGGACGCTTACGACCCGACTCGTGAGTGTTTCCACGTCGGACTCAGAATACCGAGCACGGGCAACGATGGAGGAAGGGCAGCCAATGCCACACCACCACGCATGGGGTCCCCGCCAGCGGCGGCAGGTATCCTCACCCCCGAGCAACTTCGACGCATAGACCTAGAGCAGCTTCGTGAGCTTCAAGCCAAGGTCGAGCAAGATCGACTCCTCCTGTAGCAACTCCGAGCCACCCTCGAGCAAGAGCAGCGGGGGCGTGGCAATGGCGGAACGGCCCGGCTGGGGGCTCGCGACGTCAACCGCCGCATTAACGATGATGAAGGGGGCGAGCAACCCCCTGTCTTCAATCGCGCTAGCTAGAACATCGCTGCGGCTGCAATACTGGTCCGAGCGATGCCCGAGCCCTCTACCACGGAGGGGCGACGAGTCCACGGTGAACTCCGGGGCCTTCTTGAGACTGCCACGGTGCAGCAGGCCGAAAGTTCCGCGTCTCGACGACGTGGGGATGCCTCGAAACAGCCCTCGGTGCATGACCGCCTCAGGGCCCCCTCGGTGCACGACCGCCTCAGGGCCGCCTCGGTGCACGACCGCCTCGACGACCAACGCGAGGCGCAAAACGGCCACCACATGGGCGGCAGACGACGGCGCCACGACCACGATGGGGCCGCCCGGGGCTACCGAGTGCACCGAGGCGGTCGCTATGACAGTGGGGAGGACAGCAATCCTTCTCCCGGGCCGCCTGGCCCTAGAGTTTTCAGTAAGGCCGTCCGCAGCGCCCGCTTCCTGACCCAGTTTCGTCAGCCAGCGAATCTCTCGAAGTACAGTGGCGAGACCAACCCTGAGCTATGGTTGGCCGACTACCGTTTGGCTTGTCAGCTAGGCGGTGCGGACGATGACCTACTCGTCATCCGCAACCTCCCCCTATTCCTGTCAGACTCAGCGCGAGCTTGGCTCGAACACCTTCCCCTATGCAAATCCACGACTGGCGCGACTTGGTAAAGGTCTTCGTCGAAAATTTCTAGGGCACCTACACACGCCCCGGGAACTCCTAGGACCTCAAGAGCAGCCGCCAGAGACCGGACGAGTCTCTCTGAGACTTCATCCGACGTTTCTCCAAGCAATGCACCGAGTTGCCCAGCATCGGCGACACAGAAATCATCCAGGCATTCCTCTCCGGCACCACCTGTCGAGACCTGGTCCGAGAATTAGGCCGGAGTGTACCGACCACGGCATCCGCACTCCTCGACATCACCACCAGCTTCGCCTCTGGCGAAGAGGCCGTCGGGGCCATCTTCCCCAACAACGACTCCAAGGGGAAGAGGCGGGAGGAGACCCCCGGGGCCTCGACGTCTCGCCCCCCCCAGAAAAAGAAGGGACGCCAGGGGAAACAGGAGGTTCTCGAGGCCGGGCTCGTCGCGGCCGCAGACCGCAAGAATCCCCGAGGCCCAGGGCTCTTCGACAACATGCTTAAAAGACCCTGCCCATACCATCAGGGCCCGGTAAAGCACACCCTCGAGGAGTGCACCATGCTCCGGCGATACTACGCCAAGCTTGGGCTCCCCAACGACGATGCCAAGAAGAGGGGCCAGGACGACGGAGACAACGACAAGGGCGACGGGTTCCCCGAGGTACACAATGCCTTCATGATCTTCGGTGGGCCCTCGACATGCCTCACGGTGCGACAGTGAAAAAGGGAACGCCGAGAGGTCTTCTCGGTTAAGGTGGCCACTCCTCGGTACCTTGACTGGTCTCGGGAGGCGATCACCTTCAATTGGGATGACCACCCCGATCATGTCCCAAACCCCGGCCAGTACCCACTCGTCATTGACCCGATCATCGAGAACACCCGACTCACCAAGGTGTTGATGGACGGAGGCAGCGGCCTCAACATCCTGTATGCCAACACGCTGGAGCTCCTAGGGCTCGACCGGTCACAACTCCGAGGCGACGCCGCGCCCTTCCATGGCATCATGCCAGGGATGCGCGCACGACCCCTCGGGCGCATAGACTTACCCGTCTGCTTCGGCACCCCCTCCAACTACCGCAAGGAGACCCTCACCTTCGAGGTGGTGGGGTTCAAGGGGACTTATCACGCCATCCTGGGACGGCCGTGCTACGCCAAGTTCATGGCGGTCCCGAACTACACCTACCTCAAGCTCAAGATGCCGGGCCCCAACGGTGTCATCACTATTGACTCCACGTACGAGCATGCATACGACTGCGACGTCGAGTGCATCGAGTACGTCGAGGCTATAGTGGAGTCCGAGGCCCTCATCGCCAACCTCAACCAGCTCGGCAGCGAGGTACCTGATTCGAAGCGTCGTGCCAGGACGTTCGAGCCCGCGGAGGCCATCAAGCTCGTCCCGGTCGACCCCACTTGCTCAAACAACCGAGTGTTGATGGTCAGCGCGACCCTCGGCAGCAAATAGGGGGTCGTGCTCGTCGACTTTCTTCGCGCGAACACCGACATATTCGCATGAAGTCCCTCGGACATGCCGGGCATACCGAGGGAAGTCGCCGAGCACGCCCTCGACATCCAGGTCGGCTCCAGACCAGTGAAGCAACGCCTGCGCCGATTCGATGAGGAGAAGCGCAGGGCCATCGGCGAGGAGGTACAGAAGCTTTTGGTAGCCGGATTCGTCAAGGAAGTGTCACATCCGGAGTGGTTAGCTAATCCCGTATTAGTTAAGAAGAAAAATGGAAAATGGAGAATGTGTGTGGACTACACCGGTCTGAACAAAGCATGCCCAAAAGTCCCGTTTCCATTACCTCGAATCGATCAAATCGTTGACTCCACTGCGGGATGCAAGACCCTGTCCTTCCTTGATGCCTATTTCGGCTACCATCAAATCAAAATGAAGGAGTTCGACCAGCTCGCAACTTCTTTCATCACCCAATTTGGCCTATACTACTATACGACTATGCCGTTTGGCCTCAGAAACGCGGGGGCCACGTACCAACGGTGTATGACCCAGGTCTTTGGCAAGCACATCGGACGAACCATCGAGGCCTACGTGGACGATGTCGTTGTCAAATCCAAGTGGGCCAATGACCTCGTCAATGACCTGGAGGTAGCCTTCAAATGCCTCAGGGAGAAGGGCGTCAAGCTCAACCCCGAAAAGTGTGTCTTCGGGGTCCCCCGAGGCATGCTCCTGGGATTCATAGTCTCAGAGCGCGGCATCGAGGCCAACCCGGAAAAGGTCTCTGCCATGACCAATATGGGGCCGATCTGAGACCTCAAGGGAGTACAGAAGGTTATGGGATGTCTAGCGGCCCTGAGCCGCTTCATCTCGCGCCTCGGCGAAAAAGGCTTACCTCTGTACCATCTCTTGAGAAAATCTAAGCGCTTTTCCTGGACCCCCGAGGCCGAGGAAGCACTCACCAAACTCAAAGCGCTACTCTCCAACCCCCCCGTTCTGGTACCACCAATCGAAGACGAGGCCCTCTTACTCTACGTCGCCACAACGACCCAAGTGGTCAGCGCGGCCATAGTGGTCGAGAGGCAGGAAGAAGGGCATGCTCTACCCGTCTAATGACCTGTCTACTTCATCAGCGAGGTGCTTTCCGATACCAAGACACGCTACCCCCACATCCAGAAACTAATCTATGCCATAATCTTGGCTCGACGCAAGCTGCGTCACTACTTCGAGTCCCACCCAGTGACCGTGGTGTCATCTTTCCCCTTGGGAGAGATAATCCATAACCGGGAGGCCTCGGGAAGGATTTCCAAATGGGTCGTGGAACTCATGGGGGAAGCCCTGTCTTTCGCACCCTGAAAAGCCATTAAGTCTCAGGTCTTGGCCGATTTTGTGGCAGAATGGACCGATACCCAACTACCACCTATTCAAGTCCAGGTGGAGTACTGGACCATGTACTTCGACGGGTCTCTGATGAAGACCGGAGCAGGCGCGGGTCTGCTCTTCATCTCACCCCTCGGAGTCCATATGTGCTACGTAATCCGACTACACTTCGCCGCCTCCAACAATGTGGCCGAATACGAGGGCCTCGTCAACAGCCTACAGATCGCCATTGAACTTGGGGTACGGCGTCTCGACGTTCGAGGCGATTCACAGCTTGTCATCAACCAAGTGATGAAAGAATCAAACTGCCATGACCTCAAGATGGAGGCGTACTGCACGATGGTACGCCGCCTAGAGGACAAGTTTGATGGCCTCGAACTCAATCACATCTCACAAAAGTTCAACGAGGCCACGGACGAACTGGCAAAGATGGCGTCGGCACGGACCCTGGTCCCCTCGAACATCTTTGCCAGAGACCTCCACAAGCCATCCGTCGACTATGACTCGGCGAAGGTAGAGGGCCCATCGGCCGAGCCCCCCACAGGTCCCGAGGCCCCCTTTGCCACCGAGACCTCGTCGCCCGAGCCCAAGTCCATGGCAATTGACACAGGGCCTCCCAAGGCCGACCAAGGAACGGACTGGCATGTCCCTTTTCTTGATCGCCTCGTGCGAGGAGAGCTTCCCGCGGACAGGACCGAGGCCTGACGGCTTGCGCGACGAGCCAAGACGTACGTCCTCTACAACGGCGAGTTGTATAGGGGTAGCCCGTCTGGTATTCTCCAACGGTGCATCACCACCGAGGCTGGCCAATCACTACTCTGGGACTTGCATGCGGGAGCCTACGGGCACCACGTAGCACCTCGGGCGCTAGTGGGAAACGCCTTCCGCCAAGGATTCTACTGGCCAACAGCGATGGCTGATGCCACGGGGCTAGTACGCTCCTGCGAAGGATGCCAGTACTACGCTCGACAGACGCACCTCCCGGCCCAAGCCCTCCAAACCATCCCTATCACATGGCCATTCGCCGTGTGGGGGCTGGACATGGTTGGGCCTTTGCAGAAGGCACCCGGAGGCTATACCCATCTGCTCGTAGCCATCGACAAATTCTCCAAATGGATCGAGGCTCGTCCAATCACCCAAATCAAATCCGAGCAAGCAGTGCTGTTCTTTACGGATATCATCCACAGGTTCGGAATCCCAAATACCATCATCACCGACAACGGGACGCAATTCACCGGCCACAAGTTCTTGACGTTCTGCGACAACCACCACATCCATGTGGTCTGGTCGGCCGTAGGACACCCTAGGACAAACGGCCAAGTAGAACGTGCCAACGGCATGATCCTACAAGGCCTCAAGCCAAGAATCTACAACCGGTTGAAAAAGTTTGGCAAGAAATGGCTTGCCGAACTCCCCTCGGTCATTTGGAGCCTGAGGAATACACCGAGCCGAGCCACGGGATTCACACCGTTCTTCCTAGTCTATGGGGCCGAGGCCATCCTCCCCACCGACTTGGAGTACGGCTCCCCGAGACTACAGGCCTACAACGAGCAAAGCAACCGCACTGCCCGCGAGGACACCCTCGACCAACTTGAGGAAGCCCGAGACGTTGCCCTGCTACACTCGGCCAAATACCAGCAAGTCCTACGACGCTACCAAGCTCGGCACATTCGGAGCCGAGACCTGAAGGTGGGCGACCTGGTGCTGAGGCTGAGGCAGAGCAGCAAGGGCCGCCACAAGCTGACCCCGCAATGGGAAGGGCCGTACATCGTCACCCAAGTACTAAAGCCCGGAACCTACAAGCTAGCCAACGAGAAGGGTGAAATCTTCACCAACGCTTGGAACATAGAACAGCTACATCGTTTCTACCCTTAAGTTTCCAAACGTTGTTTACATTGTTTCTCGAAATACAATAAAGAAGCGTTCTTTAAGTTGTTACAATCTTTCGAGGCCCCCCTTAATAGGCAACTCGATTGTATGGAACCTAAGGACCAAAAGTTCGTCTCAAAGGCAAAAGACCGGCTGAGCCGTGAGAACGACCTACGCCTTTGGGCTACGGCAGCTCCCTCGCCACCTTATCGCCCAAGAGACAGCTTAGGCTCCGAGGAAGTTCTTTGCAAAGAGCTTGTCTATCGATAGGGGCTCGACGTCACAATAACGCTACGAGAGAGACTCGGCTCTTCCTCTGTAGAGCCGAGCCTCCCTCGGGGGCTAAAAAGGGGGGAACCCCCTAAGTCCCGAACGCCGTTTCTTAACCGTCTTTCGAAAATTTCCACGCCAAACTCTCTCACGCTCCGGCAGGACCGTCGCAAGAAACCTAAGGACCAAAAGCGTGTCCTAAGGCCAAAGGGCCGGTCGAGCCGTGAGAACAGCCTACGCCCCCGGGCTACGGCAACTCCCTCGCCACCCTTCGCCAAGGGATGGCTTAGGCTCCGAGGAAGTTCTCTACGGGTATCCAAGAACAAGACAGGGGGCACAGGCTCGGAAATGGAATAAGAAAGCGGTTAAAAAACACACATACGCAAGTACTTTAAAAGGCCTCAATGGCCACAAAACGTCACGGTATGACAATTAAACCAATCTGTTTACATGGCCCCTGCTGGCCCAGGTCAAAATTCAGGGATCGGCGGCTGGCGCGGGAGGGACCACCTCTTCTTCAAACAGGCTGGCCAGCGCTGTGCCAGGCGCCTCCACCTCCTCCATCAGCTTCGCGACCTCTGCATCGGCCTCCTCGTCATCTTCCGGCAAGACGTAGCCATCGCTAACAGCCTCGAGGTTGATGGCGTAGTGCGAGGAAACGACGGCCAGGGCGCGCTTGACACCCGTGTGCAACGCCCCTCGGAGCCTCTCGTGGACACGGCCGCTCAATGCAATCAGGTGGCTCCCAAGGGAGCTGGCTGATTGGACCCCCTCGACCTCCAGAGCCTTGTAGGCGGTACGGGCGGCGCTGCGCAGAGCCTCGTGCTCCTGGACTTCAACGTCCAGCGCCGCTTGCGCTGCAACAGAGGCCTCAGCCGCCTGGGAGGCCTCTTTCTCCAGACCTACACCACGACAAAGAGTCAGGGGTCAAACGCAAACCAGAGCAAACGGAACAAGGAGCGCGGTTCAGCGGAACTTACCCTCGGCTTTGTTCTTCTAGGCTAAAGCCTCGACTCGAGAGGCCTCGGCCGCCTTGGTAGCCTCTGCCAAAGCGACTTTCGTCAGCTGATGTTCACTCTGCTCTGTGCCCAGCTGCCTGGCGGTGACCTTGGCAGAGGCCATTGCTTCTTGGGCCCGGGACTTGAGGGAATCCCGCTCCTCCTCTAGCTCCTTGATCTTCGCCACCAAAGGGGCAGACTGCTCCTTAGCCATGGCCACCTCGGCCTTCAGGTCGATACAGCGAAGGCGGAGGTCCTCCACTTCAGCACTCCGCACCGACAACAGCTCCTGGGCGTCGGCAAGCAGGCCCTTTTGCCGCCGGAGCTGCTCCCAGACTCCCATCTCCCTTCGTAGGAACAACGATTTCCCAAGGGACCGAGTCTCGAGCTCCTGAGACAGGCAAAGACGTACGTCAAACACCGCAAGGGGGGCTCAGAGAAAAAACAACGCGACACGAGAAAGGGAAGTGCGTACCTGGGTAACACCGGGCAGGTCCCTTTGCATAACAGACATCGCTGTCTGCATCGACTGCACCGCCAGTTGGCGGTATTGCTCGAGGGTGTCCCAGCGCCCCCCCTCGGCAACGTCCTTAAGGGAAAACACAGGCTCCCCCTTAGGGTCGGCCCGGTTTCCCCATGCAACACGCGGGTGATTCCACCCGCGGGGCTCGGGTCGGACCCGGACAAGGACTGAACTCCCCTCGGCAGGAGTCGGGACCGGCCGCTCCGCGGTGCTGGCCGCCTCGGCGTCCGTCGCCTCCTTCCCCCGAGAATAATCCTCAGACGAGATCATCTGAACCAGGGGTGGTGCCGGAGCCCGCCCCGCCTCTGTCCCAACCGCCTCGGCCTCAACGGGCCCGGGGGCTCTGGCCTCTGCCATCTCTACCTCGGTGGCGGCATCCATTGCCCTGGCCTCGGAAGCCTTGGGGGCTCTGGCCTCATCCCCAATGGCCCCAGCAGTGGTGGACGCCTCGGCCTCATTCGCCCCAAGACCCATGACCTCGCTGGGCGTGGACTCGTCCTCCCCCGCTCGTTCCGTGGCCACCTCGGCGCCCTTTCCTTGAGCAGCCGGCTCCTCCGGGCCAGCCTCGCCCGATGCCGCACCATGCTGCACGCCAGTCTGCGCCTCCGCCGCCCGATGAGCAGTGGAGCTGGTGCTCACCTTGAGCGCCTTATGGGGCGCCAAGGCAGGTTCCTCCACCCGGCGCTTCTGGCTGAAACGAAGGCATTCCTAAAGGTCAGCGTACGACCAGGGGGCAAGCAGGAAATACTACAAACTCCGCCAAAAAATAGACTTACCGCGAACTAGGAAGCAATCGCTTCTGCATAGCGTCCCTCCTCTGCAACGGTGGCGGAGGCGGTGGTAGCACGGCTTCTGTATCCGCCGGTACCGGCTGGTCTCCGCCGGACCCCGGCACCCCCTCGACCGTCCACAAAGACGATTGAGCCGCCCCCGGCGTCGCTTGCTCCACCTCCTCCGCTGAGCCCACCGGGCTGACAGCAAGCGTCTCGGGCGTGTCGTCCTCGACAACGAGACGAGTGTCTACCAGAGACACCCCGGGCGCCACCTCCGTAACATCGGGGAGGTGGTCCAGGATACCCTTCCCTTCCTCGACCGCGCCAACGTCGCCGGAGGAACCCGACACCGATACTGAGGGAGACGACTCCAACGGGAGACCGTCGAGACTCTGTTGCCGGCGGCGTGCGTCCAGCTTTTCGCGCTCAAGGATCCTTTTCGTGCGCCTTGCCACCTTGGCGTCTTTCTTCTTCTGCTGCTCCTCGGCGTACGCCCTATTCGCGGCTCGCCGCTGGGCGTCCTCAGGAACGGGCGGCGGGGAGCTTCGCACGTCCCTTATCCCCTGCAGATACGACGAAATAAGGCAATGGGCGAAAAAAGCAATAAGCAAGAAGGCCGCGAAGGCCTCGGCAACACCCAACTTACCAGGGAAATGTACCCCCACGATGGGCGCATCGGGAACAGCAGCAAGCCATCAATCTTCGGTTTCCCATCCACCGCCTCCCTTACCCGATGTAGGATCTCCTCATCAGTAAGGGCGAAGGCGGATATCTTGATGCCTTCGATCGAATCGCGCGGGGTCATCTCGAACAGGCGCCGCCGCCGAGCCATCAGCGGCAACATCCTCCGGCGGTGAAAAGCCGCCACGACCACGGCCGCCGTAAGGCCGCAATCACATAGCTTCCCCAGGGCCCTCAGGAGCGGTTCCAGCCTGGGCTGATCGGGCTTGATGACGCCGTACCCCCACTTCTCCGGCTGACTCTCCACAACCCGCCCGGTGTAAGGGGGAAGCCCGCCGTCGTCGTTACGAAGGTAGAACCAGCTGTCATACCAACGATGGTTGGATGATGCCAGCTGGGCTAGGATGTAGAGGTGTTTGCCGGTCTTGGCGCACTTTTGAAGGGTGCAACCACCGCCCTCGGCCCTCCGAGCCCCCTTCTCTCGCCGACTTGGTGGAAAAAACCGCCCGAAACAAATGGAGCCACAGCTCCCAATGGGGAGCGATCCCCAGGTACCCCTCGCAAACGGCGACGAAGATGGCCGCCTGTGCGATGGAGTTGGGGCTGAAGTTGTGGAGCTCCACGCCATAGTACTGCGGGAGCGCCCGCATAAACTGGTCCGCCGGCAAGCCGAGGCCTCGCTCGTGGAACACGACGAAGCTCACCACATAGCCATCACGTGGCCTCGGCTCCGACTCATTCCCTGGAGCAATCCACTCCGGCTCGTCAGAATCGGTGATCGGGCGGAGGAGACCGGCATCCACCAGCGACTGCAGCTTCTCCACGGTGACGTCAGACCGCTCCCAGGGATCTGCCGGGAGAATGATAGGACCGCCAGCCATTGCGTGGTGGAGGACGCTGCTACGGCGGTAAATCTCTCTCTCTCTCTTTCAATCGATCTCTCTCGCCCTTCTTCTCCCCGGCGCTTTACGCTCTCAGCAACGGTTTGGAAGCGGTGAAAGCAAATACAGGCAAGGTAAGGAGGGGAGGGGCGAGGCTCTTTATGTATTTATGCAGGGGTAAGATGAAACCGCTGGGCGACGAAATCGGGGAAGTTTCCCTCAGATCCGGCGCATATAATCCAGGTCTGATATCTCCGCCCACGTGCCCACCTTCTCCACATTTAATCGCGCAGACGGTTATGTCCCATCCACTGACACCACGTCGCGCAGTAACGGCAGCTCCCGAGAAGACCGCCTCAAAAGACGCGTCGGGCGTTGTTAGCCGATGGAAGGGAAATACCCCCCAGCCGATTCCTTCCGAGCTAAGGAACCGGGCACCGAGCTCGCTACGGTCCAGAGGTTCGAAAGCTGGGCCATTTATGGTCTCGATAGCCACCTCAGGATGATAGAGTTAGGGACAACTATGGGTGAGCCCGTACATGGCCGAGGCCCAGGCAAGCAATTGCTTGGGATGCCCTGAGTCATGTCCGAGACCAGCAGGAGTTCTCTAAAGGGGATCCCACCGTAGGGAGGCACCGAGCCCCTAGGGCCAATCGAACGGCCCTGGCACCCGCTAGAGAAGCCTTCTGGTACTTTTTTGGAGCGCGTCTCTGGACCACTAGCCGACCCCTATCGAATGGGGCATGGGCCTCCACTCGGACTTACTCGATAAAAGCTCACCGGAAATGTCATCGCTCACGCCCACCGAGGGTAGCCTGGCATGTTCCACCCCTCCTTCCGAGCGAAAAGGAAGCGCGAGGGTCATACAAAAAGCCAGGGGAACTCCTGATCGCCCTCTCGCTCCGCGTGGAGGCTCGGGGGCTCTTCCTGCAAACTTGACGAGACACAGCGGCCTAGGCTCGCACGCGAAGGGCTCGGCAAACAACTCCTCCTTCCGAGCAAAAAGGAAGCGCGAGGGTCGTACAAAAAGCCAGAAGAACTCCTGACCGCCCTCTCGCTCCGTGCGGAGGCTCGGGGGCTCTTCCTGCAAACCTTGCTGAGACCCAGCGACCTAGGATCGCACACAAGGGCTCGGCAGGCTCGGATGCTCCTCCTGCACCCCAAACAAGCGACCCGAGCTCGCTCTCATGGGTCAAGTAAATGCGATAGAGCGCCTTACTCAACGAAGAAAAAGCCCCTAAAGGAGTAAACTCACTCCTCTAGGGCCTCGGGGGCTACACCCGGCGGGTGCGCTCGCGCGCACCCACCAGAATCGTGAGTATAAAACAAACCCGACAAAAGCCACTGAGAAACAAAAGTCTCGAAAAAACCTCGAGGAGAGTATCCCACACTCCCGCCCGAGGCTCGGGGGCTACTGTCGGATACCAGAAAATGGGGTACCCCAAGCAAAGATCGAGAAACTGCTTAGACCCTAAAAACAGAACCAACAGAACAAACAAACGAGGTCTCGGCCGAAATCTCCGATTCGCCCGAGACCCCGTCGCCGAGCCCCAGCGGAAGCAAATGGTTCTCCAACTCACCCGAGACCACCGCGTCGAGGCCCCCTCATCGAGGCCCCCTCGTCCGGGGCCTCAGAAGAAGTGCCGATTCTCCGATTCGCGTGAGGCCGGCTCGGCACCAACCCCGTGACCGCCTTTTTGACCAAACTGCTCTGACCGAATGTCACATCCAGGCGCCCAACCACTCCGACAGACGCACGATGGCACAGAACGGTGAAGTGACCGGCTACACGCCGGTCACGTCAACCCCCTGCCATCTGAGATGGCACAGAGCAGGGGTTACCGACCACTGTGCTGCCTAACTCCTGCACCAAGGACATCGCAATGTGGGGAGTCAGAACGGGTTCCTGTAGCCTCGGAATCAGCAGTCCGACCACTCTGTCTAGCCCGAGCCCCCCCGATAGGGCCTCGGATTCACTGATCTTACTACGCCTCGCCCGTCCGCCTCGCCCGAGACCCCCTCGAAAGGGCCTCGAATGAATCGGCCGCGCTCCGCCTCGCCCGAGGCCGGACTCGTTCCACAACCTCGTCGCCTCCACCTCAAAAGTCTCTCTGGCAGGCTGTCACATCCTATTAATGCGCTGGGCCGCACCCACTACGTAAGCCACAATCAGCAGTGCGCTGCAATAGGAGCAATGGGACAATGGTCAGATCACCTTTTTTACCATCCCTACTGACAACACAGGTACCGTATCCTATAGGCGCACGTCTCGCACTATTCCGCCTGATGGCTGCTGAGACCCGCATCTGCACCTGGGTCACTTCTCAGGCCTCGGCACGGCAGGCCTCGGCACAACAGGCCTCGGCACGACAGGCCTCGGCACGACCGGCTACGAAGGCCGCCGAGCCTCTGCAATCCACCAAGTCAATAAATGAGCAGCATGTTACTTGCAGTGAAGACCATACCGATTGGACATCTACGGGAACTCCCACGACAACGCCATGCTGCTCTAGGAGTAAATACGTCATCAAATAGTCCTTGCTCCACGTGTAGCTCTCTTATGTACTCCTGGTTTCCTTCCTGCGGCTATAAAAGGAGGCGGCCAGGACTATTTCCAGGACGACGGATAGAATCACAGATACTCGCATGAACAACACACCTCGTTCTGTAATTTGATATCACCTCCCCTCACAGAGATCTGGGACGAACTCCCTCTCTTGCCTAGCTTGTAACCCCCTACTACGAGCACCCCGGTGCAAGGAATACAAGAACACCTTCTCAGACTGGACGTAGGGCATCCATTGCCCGAACCAGTATAAACCTTGTGTCTCTTTGCATCTCCATCCGGAATTTGGAGCACGCAGCACAGATTCACTAGTCGGTTAAGGACCCCCGGTTCCGAAACTCCGACAAGAAGACTTTGGTGATGCTAGGGCTACGAATCGTTTTGACATGGAGATAGCTGGAGATGATGAATCCTTCGTAGAGGAGATAGCCAAAGACTCTGATGATGATCGCCCTATTGGTCGTCTCAATTTTAGGGAAATAGAGATATTGTCTAGGGTCTTGCCTTGGAGAGATCCACTAGTTGGTGATTTCGAGGACCTTAGCCATGGTCACAGGGCAGTAGCTGATGGTGGGCCAAGTGATACAACAGTGCCTGATGTTAGCGGTTGCCTCATCATATGGAAGGGCATATTGTTTGCTACCATGGATGAGTTGAAAACATGGTTGCAAGAGTACTCCATTGTACACAACCGACCTTTTAGGGTCATCAATTCATTCAAGGAGAAGAGGTACACTGTTGCTTGTGAAGAACAACAGTGTGGTTGGAGAGTATGTGCTAGGAAGACGAAGGTAGGCAAATGGAAGATTACCTCAATGAAGCAACCACATGTTTGTGCCACTGCTGAGGCAGAAGAGAACCATCTGTAGCTCAATTCTAGGTTCATTGCAAGGCAGTTATGCCCCGTGGTGAAGCATATGCCAACCATTACGGTGTCCGCGTTGGTTGAGATCATCTTCCAACGGTACAATTACTATGTCAAGTATGGAAAAGCATGAAGGGCAAAGCAGCATGCACTGGAAATAATATTTGGAAATTGGGAAGAAGCTTATGAGCGCCTCCCTATAATGTTGAACGCAATGAGGGTTGTAAATCCTGGGATGCACTTCGAGTATTTACCTAAGGAGGGTGAAACAAGGAATGGTAGCCAGGTATTTGGAAGGGCCTTTTGGGCGTTCGGGCAGAGCATCGAAGCATTCAAGCATTGTAGGCCCGTCGTCTCAATTGACGGGACCTTTCTTACAGGGAAATTTGAAGACACAATGCTTGTTTATATTGGGACAGACGCAGAAGACCAGCTTGTGCCATTGGCCTTCGTGATTGTTCGAAAGGAGGACACGGATAGTTGGTGTTGGTTTCTCAGGCTAGTAAGACAAGTGGTAATTGGTCTGGGACGTGATGTTTGTGTGATATCCGATAGGCATGCTGGCATTCTGAATGTCGTAGAACAAGAGATTCCTGGTTACAGCCAAATACATCACCGGTGGTGCACCAAACACCTTGCTCAGAATCTTATAAGGCGTGATCACACAAAGGACAACTTCAAATTATTTGAGGAGGTTTGCAGGTAGCAAGAGGTTCAATTATTCAAAGACAAGCTAGATGCCTTGAAGTTAGCCACAAATGTTGATGGCAGGCAATTCTTGAGCGAGTTGATGGTGTCGAAGGATAAGTGGTCACTTGCATATGACACCGGAGGTTGGAGATGGGGCTTCATGACTAGTAACATGGCAGAGATGTTCAATAGCCTTCTAAGAGGTTGTCGTGGTCTGCCTGTGACTGCTATTGCCTCATTCACCTTCTACAAGTTGAATGCTTGGTTCATTTCGAGGAAGAAGCATGCGTGGTCTCTATGGACAGTAGGCAAAGCTTGGCCACTTTTAGCATCTCAGGAACTTGCTTTCTCAAAGAAAAAGTCTAAACGATAGAAGGGTTCATGTTTTGATCCAATCAACCATGGATATGAGATTCTAGAGGGTGGTGGAACTAACATTGGTGGTGAAGACCGGGGTGCTCAAAAACATAAAGTAGTCATCAATGAGAACAAGTGTACGTGTGGAAAACCGACCATATACCATAGGCCTTGCTCCCACATGATTACATCATGTCGCCTTAGACGTGTTGACGCTGAGCTCCCTCCCCGTATGGCCGCGGAGTTCTCTTTGAGGAACCTAATGAGCACCTGGAATCCTCAGTTCGAGCCATTTCTTAACAAGAGTCAATGGCCTACTTATGATGGCCCCAAGTATGTGGCTGATCTTGGTTTACTCTGGAAAAGTAGAGGACCTAGGCGGCGGAAGCGGTTCAGGATGGACATGGACCGAGCCACGAAAGGTAGATCAACCACGAGTAAGGTTGGGACACATTTTGTAGAGGACACCCAAAAGAGCCGTTGCTCTGGTTCCCATAAGACGGGCCACAATAAGAGAAAATGTCCTGAACTACTTAGACAACAGGCTAGCTACTTGAATTGCTTTGTGTAATAGTGCATTAGTTTACTTTTGTTTTTTTTTATTGTTATGTTACTTTGTACCACATATACATGCTTTAACTTATACTAATGCTTTGGCATTCCTTATGTTGCAGGATGGATCGGTTCCCCCTTCTTGATCCAAGGTTCGATGAGCACCACCGGGCTCGGAGGATCGAGAACGGAGAGGTATATTCAATAATTCGTATGAAACAGTGCATTGTTCATCTTTTGCTCTATAGTCCATGCTCTTTATAAAGTGACATGAACTAATACTTTTTCATGCTTGTCTTTTTTTTTGCAGGTTTTGAATGTGCTGAGGCCAATGACACATGAGACCTCTACGACCATGGTCTACGACGAGAGGTACACGCCCCTCCTGAAGCTGGCGAACCTTGCTACCGTTGCTCGTGTTTGTCATCGAGGCACGCCACCTTTCAACCCAGCGACGCTGACGGTGTTGATAGATCGGTGGCGTCCGGAGACACACAACTTTCACCTACCGTGCAGGGAGATGACGGTCACTCTCAAGGACGTTGCCATGATCCTTGGAGTCAAAATCCGAGGATTCCTAGTGACAGGAGACACAAAGTCTGAAGGATGGCAGCAGCGGGTTGAGCACTTCTTGGGACATCCCCTAGCGGCAGTTGAGGCTGGCAAGAAACGGCGCAGCAGTGGGGTGTCCCTGAGGTGGCTTCGTCAGCAGTTTTGGGAGTGCCCACCCAACATAGACGCCCAGACCGTGACATACTACTATCGGGCCTACGTCCTGCACATGTTTGGTACGGTTCTCTTCCCTGACGGCACTAGAGACACGGCGTCCTGGATGTACATCCTGTGCCTTTGGAACTAGGAGGGTGCCGGTAATAGGAGTTGGGGCTCAGCTATACTTGCCTTCCTATACCGTCAGCTTTGCGAGGCTTGCCGCCGCCCTGGAGGCGCGCACACTATAATGTCAGGGTGCATCACACTGTTGCAGGTAATAAAGCAAAGTTGTACAAGTTTTTGCTACAATTCAATGTTTTTTCTTAACAAAAGTGATTAACATGCAAGTTTCCACTCTTTTTTGCAGATTTGGATGTGGGAGAGGCTTCCAGTTGGGAGATCGCATCAGCTTGATCCCCCACAACCTTGGTTTCCTCAAGGAGACGCAGTTGTCGCCCCTACCGTGGCACACCTCTATGAGCGAGCCCACGGAACTTACCACGTGTCACGCCACGCGTACATCAGCTTCACCAACGAGCTGGACACCCTTTTGCCATAGCATGTAAGTTTCCCACCCTTTTGGCCTAATCGAGGATATGTGCACAAATTGAGCATCGACTAGTTGATGACAACGTTGTGTACAGGTTGAATGGCGCCCATATCGGCGGAGGCAAGTCACGGATCTCAACTTGAGCTCCTTGTGCATGGCAAAAGAGGACGTCTAGACGATGAGGACCCCCCTTATTTGTTTCTATGCAGTGGAGTACCATCTCCCTCACCGTATAGCACGGCAGTTTGGTAGGCTGCAGCCTTCTCCGCCTGAGGATTTCTCCACCGGTTGGCAGCTCCACAAGTACGTAACATGCAATATTTTGTTCGTTTCACATGAATGAATCATTGAGTGGGCCTTCATATTGCTGCTATGGTGTAAAATTTGCAGGTTCAGTAGACAAAAAAAGAAGAAGATCACCAACTGGTAGCTGGAGCACCAGCGCTACATTGATGAGTGGATGTTGATGGAGCAGAACAACATGGGCATCCACGCCGTCCATCATGACAAGACATTCGATGATTACCTTGTTTGGCTTGGTCAACGAACAAGGCTTCAATTGAGGCCCGCTTGGAGGAGCAAGACATTGCTGACATTGCGAGCGAGGATGAGGGCAACAACCCATATGACCAAGCTACCCAAGAAGGCAGGCAAGTTGAGATCACCCCTGGGTTAGCCAGAGCTGTAAGTGATACAACTATTTCCATCTCTGAGGTCTTTACTATGATGGAGACTTAAATTCTTGTTTTTGTTGCATAGAGCACGGAGATAATGAGGACAGTGGCCGAGCAAGGAAGGGCATTGATGATTCCTGTGGGCAATCCTGATGAGGCCTCCATGTTACGACAGCACATTCAGGTAGTCTCCTATCATTCAGTTGATGTTACATCTTTATATAGTTTTGCGACCAACCCCACTTACTAATAGTGCTTTCAAAATGCAGCGTGCCATGCATCGCCTCCAAAAGGTAGCTGCACGCCTTGGATGTAGACATGCCCCGGATGTGGCAGTCCCACAATAGCTTGGTGCTGGACCTTCTACTGCACATGTTGGAGGGACTTCATCTTCACATGGTGCACATGTTGGCGGGACTTCTTCTTCACATGGTGCAGCAACTAGTGTAGAGGGTGGTCAAGGACATGGTCCTTATGATGATGAAGGAGAACACCAGGGAGAAGATGATGAAGGACAGGGAGAGTACTATGAGCATGAGTATGATGAGATTGGCATGTCCCAGCTTGAAGATGCACCCTAAGGAACTCAAGGCCCCTCCGGTTCTAGACGTCCACAGAGGACGCTCAGACCAGTGGACAGGTACACTCCAGGTACCTATCCGTTTGGGAGGGGAAAGCGTTACGCTCATCGTCCACGTTAAGGTACATCTTTTGATATGGTAATCATGATACTTGGTTCAGATTTTAGCAAACATCAAATAGCTATGTGAAGGTAGTCTCATTAATGGTTTCTAACTTAGCTCAATATCCGCTAAAAGTTGTGAAAATGGACTACTGTAGGAAAAGAGAGACAAGGAGAAAATGATGGAGCATTAGACAAGGAGCGAGCTAAAAGATCCAAAGACTTCATATGCTTCTTTTGTGCATGGACTATGTATGCATTGGACCTTATGTAATGCACTATGTATGGACCTTGTACTATGTTTGGACTATGTTGGATGATTGATGAAGCATATGTATGGACTATGTATGGATGTTGAATGTGTTGGACTATGATGGATGTTGAATGTGTTGGACCTTATGTATGTATGGATGTTGAATGAATGTGTATGTCGGTGTGGTCATTTGTTATGTGAAATTATGTATGCTCATGTATTCTGTCATGTATTCTGTGTATTATGTGTTATGTGTATGCTCAGTTCATTGTTTTTGGTGAACCCAGGAGCTCGTCGTCAATTGAACACATGCCGAGGGTGGGCACCTCTGCGTTTAGTCAATTGACGTCGACCCCTGGTGCATACTAGAATCCTTTGCCTCGAAGCCACGCGGTGCCCAAGCTCGGCATTCCGTAAATTGACGCCGAGCCATTAATCTCGACGTGAACGGCCGAGCCAAACCCTAGGGTTGGCATGGGCCGAATCAACGCCATGGTCTTCTACCTCGGCATCGTCCGACTTGACGCCGAGCCTATAAATCATAAAAAAGAAAGAATAAAGTATTAAAGACAAAGGTCTTCTAAACCTTTGGTATAGGTTGAAATCCTATTTGCATGATTCAAATGAAAAATCTTTCTCAACGATTCCTCTTCTACTAACACGAGTTATACTAATAAGAGTAGACATGCTATATTTATGTTTGTTCCTGCAGGAAAAACCGAAGGTTGGTTCGATTTCAATCCCCTATTTTTAGAGAGAGTCAAATCTTTTTTTCAGTTTGGGAATCAACCATAGTACATGGAACTTAGAGATAGGTAAACTGCAATTTATGAAATAGCGAATGCACAACGATTACACTCACATCAAAACTAACAATGGCATGTCGCAAACTAAACCTAGCATGCCTTAGGGGATTGAAAGAAACAAGTGATATAGACGTTGCAAAGGTACTACGATTACACACTCACATGAAAACTAACAATGGCATGTTGCAAAGTAAACCTAGCATGCAAAGAACAACTCATACAAGCATTCCACATTCGGATTGACTAACAAAGGTTGGTCCTAATAATGCTCCCACATATTGAACTGAGTTGTGCCTTCCCCATAGTATCCTCCAGTTGACGGCGGCGGTGGCGGTGGCGGTGGAGGAGGCCCGTGCTTCTTATGGTACGGGCACTGGCAGTACGGATTATTGCATAGTGCCTCCTCTGCATCATTGCTGTTGTCGTCGTCCGACTTGTCCCTGTTACCACTTCTAGGGCCATACTCTAGGTCAAAGATGCATCCCTGTAGATATATGATGTACTGTTGATGGGGATAGATAGGAGGAGGGTCGACCCATCTAGTGAAGCCACAGTTATCTAGACAGCTTGAATCCTAAAAATCCATCTACCAATAAGTACTACTACAAACCAAATGCAAATCTAAAAAAGGTGAGAGTTCAAAGAAAATACAAATCCTCGCGGGCATCTGAAGAAACGATGGCCTCCACCGTCACAGTCGTTGTACATCTGCACAACGCAATCCAAACCGTGGCAGCATTTTGGCCAATCTACAATGCGCTTGTCGTATGATCTAAGAGGTCTCTCACAGGTGAAGTCACTCTTCCTCTCCAAAGGAAATTCCTCTATTGGTTCTTCAAAAGAATCAGGACCCAGAGAACCCTCCCACACAATCGGAGGTCCCTTCCTCACCCCCTTTCCTCTCCCTCCGCCGAAACCCTTTCCACTCGAGGAACCTCCGCTCGACATTTGCTAAAACTAAACCAGAAAACAAGTTGTGTGGATGTGGAGCAAGACATGGAGCACTATATATAGAGATGAAGGCAGGTTCACCATGAATGCTACTTGACAAAAAACTTGTGTGCGTACTCATTTATTGAATCTACAAAGGCTAGATGCTTCATCTGAAAAGCCTACAACCATGACTGGTCATTTCATCTGAAAAGGCTACACCTGTGTTTTGTCACTTCATCTAAATGCAGTACATCACTCTGATATTAATTCATTGCGTATACGGATACAACAGTAAACGAATCTAGGCTTTTCAGTGAGTTTTCAAATAGACTTTTCATTGACTGCAACAGTACTTGTAGCCCTTTCAGTGACTGCAACAACACAAGTAGCCTTTTTAGTGATACAAACAGTAGCACTACAGTCCTAGAATAGTTAACGAAGTACAGGGCATAAGACCATCTGAAATAAAAGCATAGTGCATTACAACATAATAAAAAAAGTCCAGGGAATAAGTTCATCTGAAATAAAAGCAGAGTGCATTACAACATAGTAAAAAAGGTCTAGGGCTACACGACATCGCTCATGAATAAACCAAATACCTACTGAGTGCAACGAGGCCACTTTCTCTTCCTCTGGGCATCGAGATTCTCCTCCATCGCTACCTTCGCTCGGCACACACGCTCAAGCTTCTTCTCCCTCTCCGCCCTGTACGTAGCAATACGCCTCCTTTCCTCCTCTTCCTTATGCTCCTTTTCTATAGCCTCCTATTTGTGTCTCTGCTCAAACCTCTCCTTAACCTCCGCATCCCACTTCTTCAGGCCTTCTAGATGCTGCTTGTCCGACTCCTTGATCTCAATGTTAATCCACTGCTCAAAGTCACACAGTGGTGGAACGGTCTGCAAGAAAAACAAATTGTTACAAAACAAATAAATAAGCAATACTTAATATCACAAGAAAATTAATTAACACACAATAAAAATTCCTCACAATCGATGCACGGCGTTGTTGCTTTGTAGGTTCCCATGCATAATTGGGACACATCCAGTACCTCTGTCTATATATTTCCTCATCTTCAGAGATGTCTACCTTGCAAGGATCACCACAAAAGCACATGGGTCGAGGAACACCTTCAGGGAGAGGCTTTAGGTCGTAGGGATTTGCCCTCTGGCGACCATAGCTACAATTGAAAGAATTTAGTCATATTAACGGAGAACCAAACCTAAACCTAGGGTTTTCTATTTGTTGCACAAATAATGAATAAACATTGGGATTACCTTGGAATACGAGCTTTACCACGCCTTGGCATCCTAACATTACGTAGAAAAAAAATCAATCCAAAGTACCTTGCAACGAATGTAAAGCTACTAACACTAAATCACCATACCTCCCAAATAAGCTTTTCATTACAAACCCTAAGCAAATTTAAATCCCAACAAACACAAAATTTAACTCAATGATTATAAACCAGAACATATACAACAACAATAACAACCATATATTTTGGTCATTCAATCATTTGAACCACCATACATTGCACGAATGACATGAACATGAACCAAACCTATAATGCCAAGTTCAAAAAAAACACAAACAACCAAATCTAAATGGATGAAATGAAAGAGGGGAAAGAGGAGTACCTTGGCAAAACGTCAAAACCCTCGATCTGGCCTCCCAAGAGCTGGATTTAGGATTTAGGGTTCGTGGGAAGAGAGAGGGAGTGGGAAATAGCCACCTGTTGGTTCTGAATGGAGGGAGGAGGAAGAAGGGGGCCGCGGCGCGGCCTCAACTGACCGAACCTCGGCGTTGAGTCGGGCCGCGCCGAGGTTAGCGTCTCGGCGTCATCTGATCGCACGTCGACCTCTTGGCCCACGAAGCGTTGTTGGGCCGCCTGGTCCGCGCGCCGGATAGTGCCAAGAGCTCGGCGTGACTCCCCACAGCGCCGAATTTAGGCCTGTGGCGTTGGCTGACACGACGCCGACGTACTGGGCCCCATGCGCCAGCCCCGGAGTCGTCGGTGACGTGGCAAGGACTCGGCGTCGTGTCAGTCGATGCCGACCTTCATACATCGGCGTGATTTCCTAAGACGCTTAAAAATGGTCTATTTGTAGCAAAAGTTTTGGCAGGGGTCTTTTTGTAAAAATTGTTTTAAAAATGAACCAAAATGCAAAAATTTCACGGCGTCTGGCTCCATTAGCCACCTATATAAGTCATTATAGTAGTAGTTTCTGCATTGTGGCCCACTTGACGCGTTGCCCGTGCACTTGTTGTAGCAGAGGGCTCGAGATGTGAGAGGGGAAAGTAGAGAAGGGTTGAGAAAAATGGAAAAACAAAACTGGGTGCTAAGCAAATCTTGCGTCATACAACTCCTATTGGATTCCGGGTCCCACCCGGTTGAGCCCGGTACCGACCACTTTAAGTCAATGATAATTACATTTCTTCGTGCCGGTCAAATGCTGCGCCCTTACACATGCAGAACCGCCACCGCCCTCGCTATGTTCCACCAGAGACCATCCACACGTCTATATCCAGCGACCGCCACTGTGCCAATCGATCACTGTGCTCCTAGCCTCATACCCCCAATCCCCATCTCTCCCTCCCTCCAAAGCTTGATGGCTGCCGCTGCGAAGCTCGCCGTGGCGCCGGGCACACCGACCACGACAACACGTCACCGAGTCTCCACGACCCTAGCGGCGTCCTCCGCCACGCCGACCACCGTCAGCCTCAGCAGCCTACAACACAAGCAAGAGGCTGCAGCGTCGACGGAAGTGGTGGCGCCGGCAGGTGTCCGCGCCAAAGCCATGGTTACGCCGCCGCTGGCGTGCATGTGGCAGGAGGTACAAGGCGCTGGCGACTGGCGAGGCCTGGTGGAGCCGCTCCATCCGCTGCTTCGTGCTGAGATCGTCCGCTACGCGCAGCTCGTGGCGGCGTGCTACCGGGCGTTCGATCTGGACCCACGGTCCAAGCGGTATCTCAACTGCAAGCACGGCAAGAAGCAGATGCTGCAGGCGGTGGGAATGCACGGCGCCGGGTACGCCGTCACCAAGTACATCTACGCGGCACCCGACGTGGCGGCGCTGCCCAAGGGCTTGGGCCGATCCTGCAGCAAGAGCCGGTGGATCGGCTACGTCGCCGTCACGTCGGATCGGGAAGCAGTTCGTCTCGGCCGCCGCGACATCCTTGTCTCCTTACGCGGAACGGTCACGGGATCGGAGTGGCTTGCTAACTTCATGAGCACGCTCGCGCCTGCACGCTTCGACCCTGGTGACCCCCGCCTGGACGTGCGAGTCGAGTCGGGGTTCCTCTCCCTCTACACCTCCGACGATGTCTCCGGTAAGTTCACCACCGGCAGCTGCCGCAACCAGCTCCTTTCCGAGATCTCCCACCTTGTTGCCAAGCACAAGGACGAGGAGATAAGTATCACCCTCGCCGGACACAGCATGGGAAGCTCCCTCGCCCTCCTCCTCGGTTACGACCTCGCCGAGCTCGGCCTGAATTCTTACCCTAATAACGGTAACGGCGGTGCCTCCATCCCCATCACAGTCTACTCCTTCGCCGGTCCGCGCGTTGGCAACCTAGAGTTCAAGGACCGATGCGACCAGCTGGGAGTGAAGGTGCTACGGGTCGTGAACGTGAACGACCCAGTGACCAAGATGCCCGGGGTCCTCTTCAACGAGGGCGCCAGGGTTCTAGCAGGACGGTACGAGTTGCCATGGAGCAAGGCCTGTTATGTGCACGTCGGCGTCGAGGTTGCTCTCGACTTCTTCGAGGCTGGTGACATAGCTTGTGTGCACGACCTGCAGGCCTACATTGATCAGCTTCTCAAGTGCACCGACGACATCACTGTTGGATCCGACTCGACAATGGATGAAGGAGGTGTGAGGGGCAGGGTCGTCGCGTCCATGTTCGAACCGTGGAGGTGGCAAATGGCTGCGATACGCGCTGGTGAGTTAATGCAAGCGCTTGGGATCTGAATATATCAGTCCTGCTGGTGGTCTTACATTACATTGTGACCACGGCTGTCCCTTTTGGCCGCGCGCTGCGGGCTTAATTTCATGGATAGGGATATGAGGTGATAAACTCGATTATATATGTATCCTTTTACTTGTACTTGCATGAATACTGGGTAGATCAACTCAGAAGATGAAGAGCTAAGGCATTCCTCTAAGCAATTTCCGAAAATTCCAACTGCTAAAGGCGTTTTCACCTGATGAGTTGCAACCCTTCTTATTATTTCTAACCTGTGTACATGAGCATGGGTTGCTTAAAAATCAGTATATTCTTAAAAATCAGTACTCCCTCCATTCCAAATTATAAGATGCTTTGGCATTTTTAAATACATAGGTTTTGCTACATATCTAGATATATACACTTATGTCTAGATACATAGTAAAATCAATACATCTAGAAAATTCAAAACATCTTACAATCTGGAATGAATGGAGTATTATTTTAGCACAGTGGAGCTGGCAAGGTAGCAAAACTTGTTGCTTTTGTCACAGAGATGAGACATACAATTCAACGCTTGTTCTTTCATTGTCGATTCGCTCGCACAATTTGGTCCATAACTCAAATGGTTTCTGGTCTTCCTAAACTTGTAAGTGTATTACATGTTTGGCAACTGGGTGGAAATAAAAACTTGAAGCCACTTCTACTAGGAGGAGCCGCCATTTGCTGGTCAATTTGGCTTCGCAAAAACGATATTGTTTTTGGAAAAGAAAATAATTATTCTCCTTTGCAAGTTAGCTACATGGTTATATATTGGTTCCATACATCGAGTATTCTATAGAAGCTGCATATTCTTGGTCGTGGTGGCTTCGTAATTAATGGTTAACGTTGGCAGTCAATGTTATTTTTTCCCGAACATATGGGTGTCAATCTACTATTTGTATTGATGGTCACAATAGTGTGCATGGTGTTCTGTTTTTTTTATGGTTGTGTGCTTTATTCAAGCATAGGCCCGAAGGCATTTTTTAGGGCTTTGTATTATCTCGATGTAATGTTCTTGAAAGTTAATAACTTCCTCCTTTAATTTATCCAAAAAATATAGTTGTTGTTTTGTGTGCCACTTGAAAAATAAATCTCCATAATGGGAATTAGCTTAGATTTTCTAGCTCCGTACACATATTAATTGGATCTCCCCATGTACATTTTCACTGCAAACCTAATCAAAGTAACCTATAGAAATTTACCGTTTAGCATATTAGAGGAACCTCTATTCTGTCTCTTCTTTAGCAGTTTACATCGTCTTAATTTGATGACTACTCTTATTGCATTGTGCCAGTTAGATCATTGTAATCTAGCTTTAAACAAAGTGTATGAGTATTCGAGTATTATAAATATAAATAGTAATTTTTAAATTCTATCTTGAACATTTTACAAAAAAAGAAGAAAATTCAAATGAATCTTGGTGTAGTTTCTGAACAGTTCTCTTCCATTGCAAGAGTTAGTTTTTAGTATTCAACAAAAACCTAGAAAGAAACATAATAAATATAAGATCTCGGGGTTACTGAAACAAATTTCTCATTATATATATAGAGAGAGCGTGTGTGTTGTCCTAATAATGAGTTTTGAGGAGAAAGGACAACATAGTACCAAATCGGTCAATAATGAGAAAAATGAATATTCAGTACCTCAAGTACCTCCTCCACACACGCAAAACGTTAACATGCATGACTTGTTTGTTATTTTTAAAATTGGACCAAATATATCACAAATAACTGCTGTGATGATTGCTCAAGTGTGTTGCACTCCCTCTACTGAAATGAGAGATATAAACATGAGTTTCAACGAATAATTACGATTATTTTGTACATTGTGACTGATCATTTAGTATTGTATAGGTAGTCTCAACCGTTATATAATTCTTAATTGTTTATGTATAGTAGTGTATACAGAATCACAATCAATAACATAATCCTGTCAGACTTTATAGATACAATTTATTAGAAATCATTGTTTGTCAAAGTTGTGTTTTAAACAACCATTTCGGTCTTTATAATGTCACTTTTGTACTAGTAGTAATATGTAATCGCATATCCAAGACTAAGCAATTGTTCACACTCAGCCAACCAATCGAATCATTTTTCATAACCTACTTCGCTTGAGGCCAGCAGCTATAATTAGTTTTAGTCGATGGGTCCATAATCAAGGACCAAATTTTGCACGAAATTTATCCATCTCATTCGACTTGAGAGAAGGATTTAATTCATCGTTGAGCGGTTGAGGAGACGTGTGACCTTGCCGAAAGCTCAGATGTTTGTATCATAAAACAGTTGCCAGAAACTTGTCAATGCATACTTGAATGCACAAAGTGGCCAGAACCATCGTTTTCTCTGAAAGAAAAAGAACAACCTGCATCGCACGAGCCAGCAGTCAGCTGACACGTACTGCCTGGTCGGACTGCAGACGCAGCTGCCACTGTTGCAAGTGAGGTGTTTGGTTTCACACCACAAAATGGAGACACACGAGACAGATTACTTTCGACGTTATAGCTAGTACTTGTGGCATGACCAAAAAAAAAAGAACACTTGTGAAACTGCGTTCTTGTGATATTGGTGCAAAGTGACAGCTCATGCGACGACGATGGTGAAAACAATTAAATGCGTGTCTAAGCAACAAAAATTCTGTGGGCTGGAATGTACGTGGGACAACTTTCCCGTTGTTTTGCACTTATGGTACGTATATGCATGTGTACAAATTTGTTTTTCATCCTGAGACAAAATTTATTAATTTACATTATTATTCAGTTTGTTGTCTATCATTGCAATAAATTTTGAGCAAATATGTATGTTCAAGTGATAAAGTCATTGTAGCCCCCACGACATGCACACCCAACTAATATGGCCACCAATGATGACAATGAACATACGGGTGAAGAAAGGATCATCATTTATTAGTTGCCACTGCATCAGTCCATGTATTCACACAATTGAAGTCTATACTGCGTCACGGTGTAAGACCATTGAACAAGCAGTGTTATACCATGTTACGCTATTCTGCTTTCGTGATTCCAAACCCGTACGTATTTTTAATAGCAAAGGTGTGTGTTAGTTGTTAGTTTCTCATTGTTAGCTGGGCTGCATGAACTAAAGGTTCACGCATGTAATTGTACCCATTTTTTTGAACAAAAAGGCAGGATAAACACCAACAACACTGCTGTCTCAAATAGCGCCATCCACACGCTTGTGCCAAAGCACAAAACCCCCCACAAAGCCTGGCAAAACATTCCAAAATTTAAACTTGTCATTGGAAAGCCCGTCTATATTGCACTAAGCACTCCTTATTAATCTTTTCCCCTACTGCTGCAAGATTTGGTGCTCGTTCTAAAAAGAATTAATGTTTCACTGTCGATGCGGGATCCACGGGATACCCCGCAAGGAAGGGAAAAGATCTAGTCTAACTAGGGATTCTTCCCATATAATCTTAGTAGTAGTATTATTCTGTAATTCTACTAGGAACTCTCATTGTAAACCGACTAGAACTCTGGCCTTCTGACTATATAAAGGAGGGCAGGGTTCCTGGAGTTAGGGAGACAACAGTTGACAATCAATCCAACGCAAAGGCTAACGCCGACTGGACGTAGGGTTATTACTTGATCACGATCGAGGGCCTGAACCAGGATAAATCGACTGTCTCTTGCGTTTACCGTCGAGTTCTGCATACGCTGAAGCCCAAACATACTGCCCCGGGTACCCCCGTGGCAGGCTATCGGTGGTGAAACATCGACAGCTGGCGCACCAGGTAGGAGCTTTCGGCGAATTTGCATCCGAGAGCTCGACGGACCTCGACAACATGATCTTCTCGACGGGATCAACCTTCATCTTCGGTTCATGGATCTGCAAGGCAGGCGACGATGGCAAGCTCCAAAGCCGTCTCCTTGAAGATTCGGATCACCATGAAGACCTTTCTGTTTTGGCGACTACGACAGATCAACTCGCCGGAAGATTCGCGCAGCTCGTGATGTCCGATCCAACTCGGATTTCGCGGCTTTGTGCATCCGACTCAAACTCAGGCTCCACATCCGAGATGGAGTCTTACCCGAGTTCTTTCAAGAAACCAAGTTCTTTTCCAGCAGGGTTCCAGAACGCGGCCTCGGCCTATCAAGGATTCAACTCGGAAAACATTCAGAGTTCTCTTGAGAGCAGTCCGAGTTCTTTTCCGGTGGGGTTCCAGAACGCGGCCTCGGCCTATCAAGAATACAACTCGGAGTACACTCAGAGTCCTTTCAAGAAGTCAGGTCCTTTTCCGTTCGGACTCCACAACATGGCAAAATCTTATCAGGCACGGACCGAAGGATCTCTCGATCCGGTGCTTAGAATGCCACTGAAAGGAGCTCAGAAAGGTCTTGTACTAACTATAACATCTCAAGATTGCATCATCCACTGGCCAGGTTCTGTTCCTGAGGATAGCGGTACTCGACTAGTAGGCATGGCGACAACAACAATTTTACCCTACCAAGAAGGAGACTCGATCTACGACCTTAAAGTCTCTACTAAAGTTATCAACAACTCCGACAGTGTGGAAACCAACGCCGATAACAGAACAATTCACGCACGAGAAGTATTCATGGTTCGCCGTCCTCGATCACCGTTGGTCCCCCCAGAAGCACCTGACATCAGGTCATCGGATGAATCTGAGTCCAACATATCACCCCTTATCCAGGGGCATGATGGTGAGACCGAGAATCAGAAGCAAGCCAGAGAAAGAAGAAACAAATTGAAACAAGGATGCCAACGCCGTGCTAGGCAGTGCAAGGAAGCTTGGATTAGATATGAGTCAGTCTGGCTAAGTATAATAGAAGAAAATCATAACAAGAAGTCGAAGAAAGACGCACGGCAAATACACCCTACAATAGGATCCGAGAAGCACTAGAAGAACTTGAAGCAACATCTCATCCCAGCGAAAAACAGGAACAGCTCCGGGACCTTCTCCGGTCAGCAGCCCTAAGGACGCACGACGGAAGGACCCGCTCAAGACTACCTGCCAGATCAATATCTCATAGAAAGGAAGATCAAAATCAAAGGAAGTCCGCTTTCGAGAGACTTGGACCAAGTGGAAGTCACAACAAAGAAAGTAGAAGGGACCACAGTCAAAACTACTGAGTCGAACAACCAAGAAAGATCAGAAGCGAAGCACCCATTCAGACAGCCCCGTAGAACTACTCTCACCAAAACAACAGTTGGCTAGAAGGAGGTGCTGAATCAGAATACAAAGAAGCCAAAACGCACGATAGATTCCCCTGTTTTGCAAACAGACTTGCTTCAATACGATTACCTCACAAGTTCAAGCCGTCCAACCACTCTAAATATGATGGCAAGACCGAACCAAGGCAGTGGCTCAGGATTTACTCGCAATCGATTGAACTAGCCGAAGGAGACGACAATATCAAGACCTTGTTCTTTCCCATGGCCCTAGAAACCATGCCCCTCCAATGGTTCGACAAATTGAATCCAGGGTCAATCAGAAATTGGGAGGACTTACAAAGAGTTTTCTGTGAAAATTTCGTGGGTATCATTATGCACCTCATCACCCACGTAGAATTAAAAGGACTCAAGCAGAAAGGGGGCGAAAGTCTCAGAAATTACTATCGATGATTTGGCGAACTACGTGCTTAAGTACATGACATCACCGAACGAGAAGTAATCGAAGCTTTCTCTCACGGAATCATGGCTAGGTGGCAATTTCAGGACTTCTGTAAAGAAAACCCGAGAAACAATGAAGAATTCAGACGCACAGTAGAAAAGATGATTACCGTAGAGGAGAAGACACGAGAAAGATTCCCGGACAGAAACGACCGAGGCAACCCGGACAAGCAAAATCATCGAAACATCAGACATCAGGAAAGAAAACGTGGACCAGACAACACCATAGCGGTGGCTAACAAATCAAGGAAATTTTCCAAACCCAGAAAATATGACGACATTAAAAACATGCATTGCATCTTGCACCCTAAAGGAAATCACACCATCGAAAATTGCTACACCTTCAATGATCGATACATAAGAAAAGATAGTAAGGAAACACTAAAGAAGACAATCAGAAAAAAGATGAAGACAACCACGAATATAAGGGATTCCAAAAATCCAGGGGACAGTAGCAGTGATCTTCGCCGGGCCCCAAATTTCAGAAGCAAACATCAAGAAAAACTAGCTCTACGAACCATCATGGCAGCAGAACCGGCTACTCCAAGATATCTTAATTGGTCACAGTATCCAATCCAGTTTTCAAGAGAAGACCAATGGACTAGCGTAGGAAACGCATGCCATTACCCACTGGTTCTAGATCCAACTATCGCCGGTATGACTATCACAAAAGTGCTGATCGGTGGAGGAGCCGAACTCAACATCATTTTTTCAGAAACACTAAGAAAGATGGGACTTCAACTCGCCGAGATGATTACACCAACGAGCACTCCTCTTTATCCTGCTCGAACACGTCGACAAATTCCAACGTTGGTTTCTGTCCCTGTTTATAATGCAAAGCATGTCGTGGCTTTACACTAGCCATTTGAGACATCAAACTAGTCAATAAGTATCAGCACAAGTAATTCGGTAGGGTCATCGCATTAGGTGCAATCCACATGAAGTGTAGTTCCTTTCCCTTCAGCTTTACATCCTCTACCGGCATTTAAAACAATAATGGTCGAGATGTTGGAGCTGAACCCAACTTGACAGTAACGGGCCGTCTAAGATCATTGTCATACACATGACATGGTACTTTCAATAGTGCTGCTATCTTCTTGCTGTTACTTTTGAACTAGCTTTCTTTACTCTTTTCAGTACTGTTTCTATATGATGCAGTGTTTTCTTCTCACTGTTGCTTTTGAACTAGCTATCAGCTAGCTTTCAACCTTTTCCTTAACTTCTCACTTTGTGGATGTTGCGAGCTTTGGTTGGATCCATCAGCCCCATCTGAGTTCTCCGACGTCATCACATGCATGTCATTGCCGGAAGTCCATGATAATAACCACTTAAGTCAAAGGCAAGCTAATACTTATATTGTGGTCGTCATTAGAAATTGAAGCAGTGAGAACATGGAGCACCGGCCTATATATTCGATAGATTCTAGATGACAATATTTTAGGAGCTAATCCTGTACGTACAGATGGGATGATAGGACTAGCTGTGCTAGCTATTGTCTCCGCAAACCTGTCATCTAGCTAGTACTAGTAGGGTATAGTGTCTGCAGTTGGCGATGCTGGTGGAACCGTAGAAGGGCTAGCATATTCCGTCAAACACCATGTCAAGTTACCATCAACTACAGAAGTAGTAGCGGAACCCGCGCTTGAATGGATCCCAGACGAAGGGCTGTTAGGATCACCCCAACTAAAGTTTAGGTGTCTACTTATCTAAACATTAGGTTGAGGTATCCAAACATCTAGCCAAAAAATAGACTAATTTAGTTCTGTATATGCTTTTAGTCCATGCATCCCATGTATCCAAACACTGTGAACTAAATTTTAGTCAGCTTACATTTTAGTCCATCTAAATTTAGTCTAACTAAACTTTAGTTTTGGATGATCCAAACAGGCCTGAAGTTTAAAGCGATAATAAAGGCGTCCCTAACGACTGCCAAATCGCTAGCATGGAAAGAATTTTATTGGTTGAGAAGGAGAAAGATGATCGCGCTAGCAAGTGCAATCTAGCTAGTCTTGCACGTCTATCAAGAAACGCTCTCTCACAGCTCACACACCCGTTCAATCCGGTTCACTTTTTTTATTCTTTTCACAGCTCACGTCGCTAGCGGTTTGGTCCTCCCCGCTGAGGAGAATTTTTTTATTTTTAACATTTTTTAAACTAATTTTAAATCTAACACTATTTAATTTTTTTTCAAAACTAACACTTTTGGTCGCGCCTATTGCCATGGCGCGGCGAAACGTCTATGCCGTGCCATGCATGGTGGCACGGCGGGAGGATGACGCGGCGACGACCGCGGCGCTGACCGGTGACGTGGCAGGGTCTGCCGCGCCATAGACCACGGCGCGGCACTGACACGCCAAGGCCCACGGCGCGATAGGACCTGGACGCAGACAGAAGACCAGCCTCAGCTGCTGTCGGTGAGGATCGGCAGCGACGTGACCATGGTCCCTGGTTTCGCGTCGCAGCTGAACGGCACCTGCAGCTCCGACCCCAACGCCTTTGCCTTCCTCGACCCCTCGCCGGTGGGCTTCAACAACACCTTCTACCGGAACCTGCAGGTCGGCAAGGGCCTCCTAGGCTCCGACCAGGTGATCTACTCTGACATGAGGTCGCGCAGCATGGGACTACTACGCGTCTAACCGGGTGTCTTCTTCGGTGATTTCGTGGCGGCGATGACCAAGCTCGGGAGGATCGGGGTCAAGACGCCGGCCACCGGCGGCGAGATACGCCGCGACTGTAGGTTCCCGAACTAGTTGCTAGTTAATCTCGCCGACAGTGCTGCCATGACGCATTGAAACGAATATGAAGCAAATAAATGGAGTCCGTGCGTAAGTTGATAAGTTGCCATATAACATTTTCATTGGTTCATGAGTCTACAAGTTTCGGACGACAATATTTGTTCGACATAAGTTCGACATAACTAAGTCCTAGGAGTGTAAGGATCCCTCAGACGCCTCTGTCTCTTTGGATTTGTAGGAAACACATTGGGAGTGTAGCCAACGTCGGTGTGGTTGCGTTGCCGGTGCCTACGGCTCGTACCCTGTAAGTATATGATATGCACGATTACTTATAATCTTTATGATCGTTAGTTCATGGAGCCTACGTATTTAAAGAAACTACCTTTGTTACTACCTGTGAGGCTCCTTGGGTACCAAGCGGGGCACCACCTAGCTGAGACATGCCGATCTCGTCCTACGGCCAATCGTCCCACTGGTGGTGCTGTCTGCGGAAGCCGAGGGGTCATCATCGTCGTCATCGTCGTCCTCGTTTGCAGGGTCCTTCCCAGCGCTATGATATGGTGGTGTACGCACTGCGGAAGTGGCACCTATCACCAGCTGAGAAGAACCGGCTGGTGTCCTCAAAGAGCCAGAAGACGTGCCACCCGACAGCGCCAGGACTGCCGGTTCCACCCAAGGAGTGTCCATGTAGCTCAGCTTCTGAGCTAGCTTCCTGCAGCTCCGCTTCACCTTCTGCATAAATATACGTTAAAGTTAGTGCATTTTCCAAACACATATACACTAAAGAAACATTTTCGGAATGGAAAAGTTTATGTTTACCTCCACAAAAGCCTCGAGAACGCCTGGCCCCAGCCCTCTAGACTCGTGAAGCCAAAATGCTGCTTCGTTGGACAGTTTTAGTACACATACTTAATACCAAATGGATAACAAATTGTACCATTCGAGTATCTTACCACGTATCTTTGAAGCGGGGCTCTCTGTAGTTGTGTGTCGTCCCTAGTGGCAACATCGTACACATCTTTGATCACATCTTCCTCGTCGTCCTCGTCAATCACCTCCTCAGTGTACGGGGGCTTGATATGTATCCTCGTAGACCTGTGAAGCCACCGCAGGTACTCGTCGAAGGTGTGTTGGTCGTGTGGGGGACACGCATCGACCGGTTGCCGGTCCCTATTCTGCCACAACTGGATGTACGCGTTGTATGTCACGCAACAATCCTTGGTCTTATACCTCTTCCTGCGGTCATATCTGTAACAAAACGATTGTTAATTGTACCATACACACCTCTGAATTGTAGCTTTGTTATTAATCGATAACGCACCCGTGCAATTCTTGATTGGTGGAGTAAAGCAGTGGTGGGTAGCCTGTCATTCTTCCAAACTGCCTGCAAACCCTGATGGGCAAGTGAATCTCGACCATGTGGAAGAAAATAAGAGGGACATTGCAGCGATACTCGTCTGACTCGTCCCTAGTGACAGGACTCAGATAGTACTCGAGCTCCGGGGCATCCCAAGGACACCAATGCACCTGAACATTTCATAATTGAGTTAGGTTGTGATATAGTGTACATCGAACAAGACACATGTATGATAGTAAAGAGAGCATAACCTGGTGCTGTGTTAGGACATCGAGACCGTCCGTGTACTCCCTGTACTTGCACCTCGCATTCCCTCTAACTAACTCTGCTTGCGTCCAGATATACAGAGCTATAGGGTGTGTATCCTGCCCGTTCCAATGCTGCATTGAACACGATAATGAATTAGCCATTAATAATTTAATCATATGTAATTACCTCGAAGAATATAGTTAACCGAAGTACTTTTCGGTAATCCAGTAGCAAGGGGCCTCCCAATAGGCCATCGTTCCCAACACCAAACCTAGAGTAGGTAGGAGCAACCCCCAAGGTTCGCATACCCTGAGGTGCGACGGCAGGCAACGCATAGCTGCCGATACGTCCATGCTAGGACTGCGCTGACCCAGCTGTACGCCGCTATGTTTTCCCACGGCTGGCATAGTATGTCAAGAAAGATTCAGCTGATGGTGTTGCCCGAGGCGTCTGGGAATAGGAAAGCACCAAGGAAGTGCCAGAGCCACACTCTAGTGAACCTGTCGATCTGAGCCTCATCAGTCTGTGGGTCTAAGAAATCAAAGCGCTCTGTGATCCACGATGACGAAACACCAGAACTTTTCCTAAAATTCACCAAAGAAAATGAGACCCGATGGCTGCAGGAAAGCAATGTAATTATTAAATAGGCTTGAATTGCTCACTTATTTTTCTTGGAAACCTCGTCGTCCGATGGAAGAAAGCCAGTGAACTGAGCCACCAGCTCCCTCCAGTGATCGTTGTCAACTATATCTGTCACTGGAAGTCCCCCCAACCGAAGGCTAAAGATAGCCTTCACATCCTGCATGGTCAAGGTCATCTCACCGCAAGGTAGGTGCAACGTGTGGGTCTTAGGCCTCCACCGGTTATAAGAATAGAACGACTGTTAGTTGCCTCAAATTTGTTATAAGAATGTTTACGTACAATGAAGGCACTCGCACCTGTCTACAGCTGTAGTAAGTAGTGCTGGGTCAAGGAGCGGAAGACCGTAGTTGACAACACGAACAAGCTCGAGGAAGCCGGCACGTCGTATGTACGGCGCGTAACACTCATCCCACTAGTGCACCCTGGTGTGCGTGCGGGGCCTCAAAGGAGGCAATGACACCTCTGTGTTGGTGTCACTCAAGAAGTCTGCTTGGTGCGGCTCGTCGTACTCCACCTCAAGAAGGGGGTACAACGGGTGCTACGTGGGAGGGGCCATCCTGTTACAAATTGATAAACAAAGGATTAAAGTATTTAAATTAACGATATTCAAATTAACATTGTGTAGCATTGCAAAATTTAAACTACTTGTTATGCAATAGGAACACAATATGAAAGCACATGTATATATTCAAAGTAACATTAACAGACATATTAAACAACTTCACTAGAAAAATAAGCAACTTCTATGTATGGACCTGCTGTCCACCAGTGTTTCTGTGAGAAATATGAGATAGCTTGGATAGTCACAGTTTTACCTCCTTGGTCACTAAGTACTTATGATTTGTGTATGCTGATAGCAGTACGATATCGACAATGTTGTGCATGATTTTGGAGGTTCTGGTGCTTTCAATATATGCTTGAGGAAAATGATCATTTGGATTAATGTTTCCATATAAGAAAACAAGCATATAACAATTTAAATCATAAAAACTCAACCAACCAAATTTATCGTTGTATATATGTATGTCTAGTGCACAAAAAACACATAAATAGATTTATATTTCACGTGTCTTTTAATTATACATTTGTTTTCGCTATAATTAATAATACACTGTAAGAAATTTAACAATTAAAGTATATAAATAATAATACAATGTAAGATAAATTAATGGCTAAAGTATATTTTAAAAAAATCTCTCAATCAAATGGCCAACGATTAATATAAAGGGGTAGTGAAGGTATGAGGGTTTTGAAAATAAAGAAATAGGCACCAAATTTCACCTCAGCGAGGGTTGAACTGCAGTCAGGGCGTCCATGGCACGGCGGGCAGCCGACGTGCGTGGCCGGAGGGCGTGGTGGGCTGCCGGAGGGGGTGGCGCGCCTTCATTCGTGGCGCGGTCGGTGCGGTGGGTGCGTCTTGTCTGGCAGCGTCTTGGGTCTGGCCGCGCATGCGTGTGCGCGGCAGCGCGACGGCTGGCATTAACATCTGGCATAGCAGCATGGGCGGCAAGCGGCGGTGGCGGCGTGGCGGCGCAGGCGAGGGAGGAGGGCAGGTGGCTCACGGGCAGGCGGGGGGGAGGGCGGCTCGCTGGCGATATTTACCTGGTCCTGCCGCGCTGTGGGCCTTGGTGCATCACTGTCGCGCCAAGATCGGTGGCACGGCAGACCCTGCCACGTCACCGGTCAGCGCCCCGGTTGTCGCGTCACCCCTCTCGCCACGCCACAATGCATGGCGCGGCACAGGCGTTTCGCCGCGTCATGGCAATAGGCGCGGCCAAAAGTGTTAGTTTTGAAAAAAAAAATAAACAGTGTTAAATTTAAAATTAGTTTAAAAAAGTGTTAAAAATAAAAAAAAATCACTGGGGACACCCTAAGATCTAGTGATTTTAGGGGTGAATCTAGGCCAGTTTGACCATTGGCATGTGGTCGTTGGGGATTAGATATTAGCACTATATACAATAAAAATTCTATTGGACATTCCAAAAAATTGTCGGGTCGGTTGACCTGATGATAAGATGTAGCTTCGCTCCTGCATGATTTTAAACTTGCAGCAGAGCATGATATAACGAATACCTCATGCATGAGCCGGCGCTAGAGCCCAGGCTGGTATCTAGAGTCATTAAGCCCGGGGTCACCACTGTAAAAGCCAATAGAGTTTAGGATGTGTTTGTTTTTTTTTTAAGTTTAGCCCTGTCACATCGAATATTTGATACTAATTAGGAGTATTAAATATAGGCTAATTATAAAACTAATTACACGTATTGACGCTACTAGGAATCTGCACTTTCATGACGAATAGCTTTCGTCACTAAAAAGCCAAATTCGTCATAATTTGAGCTTTATGACGAAAAACGGTTCGTCACAAAAGTTGCGTCATACTTGAACTTCTATGACGAATCTAAGCAACTCGTCAGAGAAGTGGTTTGATTTGTGACGAAAAACAAACTGTCATAGAACAGTTTTGGCATGCGTGGTAGGGGTTGCCACGCTGGTGGGTGCTTCCGTTGGAGATGCTTTCCACGTATACATGCTATAGTCGGTTGCATTGAAGACGGTTTGGGTACGTGTCACCTTCTTATTGCACAACATGGCCATCTCTGGTTCTTGCACGTTTTAGGTTCTTGCTGGACCACATGTCAAAGCCCCTATTATTCCACATGTCAGTTTTCTATTGACACACATGTCGTGTTGCGGTTGAGTTACGTGTCACTTCTTTATTGGACCATGTGTCGTATTTTTATTGGTTCACGTAGATTTTTCTTATTCGACCACGCATCACGGTGTTGTCCATCCACGTTTCGTATTTTTATTCGGCCACGTGGTTTGATGACTTCCTTTCACATGTCGGATTTTTAATAGCCCACTTGTCGTGTCCTAGCTATTTCATTGTCATGCACGTGTCGCATTTTTATTTGATCACGTGACTTGTTTTGGTTCTACCACATGGAGTACAATCAATTCATCATAGAAGTAATTCAAGATCGTCACTACTTCACAGATTGACTATATAACTATTCAGCTGTCACACCCAATTTTAAGGATAAATGGAGTGCAAAATCTTATGTGCGCCCAGAGATCAGTCACACACATAAGCCGACAAACTATGAATAGTATCATCACAAATGTTTATTACATCACGATTAAGACATAGTTATCACATAAATATAGCGGAAGTAATAAAAGATCTCTCGCGGAAGCTCCATTCCACAGGGACGTCGACTGGTTGACCACAAGTCTAGTAGTCCTCAGGAAAATCATCGTACCCAAAGCCATCTGTTACCCATCCGGGATTTTTATCCAAGTAATGAAAATAAACAAGCGTAAGTACATGTCGTACTCAACAAGTGTAACATGGGGTTCATGAGGCTCAAAAGGCTTGACACAGGTTTAACAGCGTTTAGCTTTTAGTTGTCACAATTTTAGCTTAAGAGTAGCAACAAGTTGTTTCAATTCCCAATTGCAAAACACATGATCAGTGTAAACATGATTAATGAATAGCATAAACAAATAATTCTTGGTGTTCATCTATTTCGTAAGGGTTCCAAGGCCGCTCGTGACCGTGAGCACGGCTGATATATCAGTTTTACACTCTACAGAGGTTGTACACTTTCACTGTGAGTCGTGATTCCCATATGCCCGGGTTAATTACTCCCAAAACACTTCCAAGGTAAGCAGGCAGGGGTCACTATGAAGCCTTTCAAAGGTTTGTCTAACAAGTTCGGGCCGCTAGGTTTCTGTGGACTATGAATGCAGAGCTCCCCTTCCGACAGGCACAATGACGCGCAGCCTATACACTAACGGACAGAGGCCGCACTATATCCAACCCGGAACACACCCCTCTTGCGCCATAAAGGTAACCACTAACAAGCTAGAAAATGTCCTCATACTGAGCTAAAAAGCTAGAAAATGTCCTCATACTGAGCTAAAGCCAGAGCCATGTAGTCCTCACAGTTGTACTGTAAGTCCCGGATGATCAATTACAGATAAGTCCTTAGGGAGAGGAATCTAAAGCATTTAGAAAGTAGCTAAACACTCCAGCCCCCTGTTTCCATGTTGCTAAAAAGTCATATTTTAATGTTTATTGCATATACCATTAGTCAAGTTACAAGATCATGGTTTAATTGAGCACTAGCAAAGCTACCCAAATGCATAACCCGTAGGTAACAAGGTAAAAGTTCAATTCTAGGGAATTCCTATCAAGGCGACACATGCAATATGAATTTAATGAATTAAAGTGAATAGGAAATAAGGATGATCCCATGCTATACTTGCCTTGAGCAAAGTACTCTTGCTGGTCCTGCTCATCAAAGTCGTACCCTTGATCCCCCATGAACTGCTCACCGTCTATACTCGATAACCACAGCAACATACAAGCACCCAGGAGCAATCATGCAAAGCAAACAAGGCTACATATTAGAATAGTACACCAACAGCATAAATTCAAGATAAAAAGTTTGGATTACAAATCTACGTCTCGCTACGAACACACAGATGCGAAGATCACAAAAATCGGATCTAAAACGAAGAAGTTATGAATTAAACAAGTTTTCCTATAGCAAAATAATAGATTAAATCTAATCTCAAAATTTAAAAGTTGGAAATCTACTTTACAGTAACATAAACATGTAGATTACTTAATTACAAACCTAACTCAACTTGAACGGATCAAATCGGAGTTAAAATGGAGATTTTATGGCTAAAACAAGTTGAATGGCAAAATTGTGAATCACTGAAAACGTATTTCAATATAACCGAATAAAAATACGCTTTTAAAAGGAGAAAACAAAATCTGTAAACGTGCTTTGGACTGCGGGTTGAATCTGAAATAGTTATAAGGACTCATATGCAAAATTCCAACCGAAGGGGTATCCTTCAATTTGAACCGCCGGATTAGATCTGAACGGTTTGGATTCAATCTAGCGGAAGAGAGAGAGAAGGAAACACGCCGGAACAGTGCCGGCGGCGGTGAGCTCGGCGGCGCCATGGCCTGCTTCTGGAGCTTGCAGTACTCGGCTTCAAAGGCACGATTCGACGAAAGAAAAGTACAGGGAGAGAGAGGAAGGGATGGGGATCTCACCCGAACCGGAATACGCGAGCGGGAAGCAACGACGGTGGCGCGGCGCTCGGTGGACAGCGGTGGTCGGCGGCGGCGCTAGAGCGTTGCTCGGCTGCGACTGCTTGGGCGAAAAATCCGAACAGCAGATGAGATAGGAGACAAAGGTGGGGCACAGGCGCTATTTATGGGGCCGAAACACTTGGGCGTCACGGCACCTCGAAGGTCATAGCAGCTCCGGACTTCGGCATCGGTGCGGAATGGAGTCCGACCCAACCACGGCGAGAGGAAGAAGGAGCCTGACTAGTGGGCCTGGCTGGTCGGCCGCGGAGAGGAACGCGCGGGTCTGCGGAAGCAGCTGGGCGTGCGGCTGGGCCAGCAAAGCTGGGCCGGCGGCTTGCAGCGCTGGACCGCGCGATGCGCAAAAGGGAAAACCGGCTTGGGCTGGCACTGAGGAAAAAGGGGCGCTGGGCTTCGGCCCAAGCGGAGAGGAAGGGAGAGCAGTGGCCTAGAAAAGGAAATGGGCCGCGCGGGAAGGAAATGGAGCAGGCCAGAAATAGAGGAAGGAGAAAGAAATTTAAGTTTTTCCTTTTTCTAATTTTTCCAAAGCAAGTTCAAAATGAAATTTCAACTCAATTCGAAATCCGACTTCAAACCAAGGAACACAAAATATTATGCAACAGCATGAATGCACACTCATTGTTGTTGACCTTATATTTGGTTTTATTTTAAAAAAATATTATTTCCTAAATTCAAATTCCCACAAAATGCAAAACTAATCACTTTTCTCCTATTTCAAAATATGCACATTTTTAGGGTGTTACAATTCTACCCCCCTTAAAATGAATCTCGTCCTCGAGATTCGGACGATGCTTACTCAAATAACTGTGGGTATGTTTTCCTTACATCATCTTCTCTTTCCCAAGTAGCCTCATCTTCTGTATACCGATTCCACTGAACCTTACACATCTTTATAAGTCGGCTCCTTGTAACTCTTTCTGCCGTCTCCAAAATCCTTACCGGAAACTCCTTATATGTGAGATCTTCCTTAACTGTAAGCTCCTCTAACGGTATCTGCTCCTCAGGCACACGCAAACACTTCTTTAACTGAGACACATGGAACACATCATGCACACCTAACAAACTCTCAGGCAATTCCAACTGATAAGCTACTTCTCCACGTCTCTCTAAAATCTTGAAAGGTCCAATATACCTTGGTGCTAACTTTTCTTTCATGTTAAACCTTCTCACACTTCTCATAGGTGACACCTTCAAGTACACATAATCACCTACTTCGAAAACCAATTCTCTTCTTCTAGTGTCGGCATAGCTCTTCTATCGAGACTGAGCCACTCTCAAGTTATCTCTGATCATCCTTACTTGCTCTTCTGCGTCTCTCAAAACATCTGGTCCGAACACTTGAGTTTCTCCCATTTGATTCCAAAACAACGGGGTTCTACACTTTTGTCCATACAATGCTTCGAAAGGTGCCATATTGAGACTTTTCTGATGATTGTTGTTGTACGAGAACTCTGCATAAGGCAAACTCTTGTCCCAACTTGTACCATACTGCAACGCACAAGCTTATCATCACAAATGTTTATTACATCATGATTAAGACAGAGTTATCACATAAATATAGTGGAAGTAATAAAAGATCTCTCGTGGAAGCTCCATTTCACAGGGACGTCGACTGGTTGACCACAATTCTAGTAGTCCTCTAATATCTGATTAATTCTCTCAGTTTGCCCATCTGTCTGGGGATGATATGCTGTACTAAAATTCAACTTGGTTCCCAATGAACTATGTACTTGCTGCCAAAAATGAGATGTAAATTGGGTACCTCGATCAGACACAATTTTCTTGGGAATTCCATGTAGACACACTATTCTCTCCATATATAACTGAGCTAACCTTGGTCCATTATAAGTAGTCTTGACCGGTATAAAGTGAGCAACTTTAGTTAACCGATCCACTATTACCCAGATTGAATCATAACCTCTCTGAGTACGTGGTAACCCAACTATAAAATCCATACCAACTTCTTCCCACTTCCACTCAGGTATCTTCATTGGTTGTAGCAATCCTACAGGTCTTTGATGTTCAGCTTTGACTCTCTGACATGTATCACATAATGCAACATATTCAGCAACATCTCTCTTAAGTCCGTACCACCAATACTTCTCTTTCAGATCCAAATACATCTTAGTACTTCCAGGATGAATAGAGTAAGCAGACTCATGTGCCTCACGAAGAATTGCCTCTCGTATGGCCTTATCCTCAGGCACGCATAGTCTTTTCCCAAACCACAGAGTTCCATTGTCATCCATACGGAATCCTGGTGCCTTACCAATCACTATATTTTCCGCTATCTCTTTCAACTTTGCATCCTGTAACTGTCCTTTACGTATTTCTTGCTCCAATTTAGGCTCCAACACCAACTCCACTGCATTAGTGACAAAGCCTAAATTCAGTCGCTCAAGCTCAGCACACAACTCACTTGACATCGATGTCACTTGCACCTCATTGGCACAACTCTTCCTACTAAGAGCATCGGCAACAACATTCGCCTTTCCAGGATGATAGTGCACCTCTAGATTGTAATCTTTGATCAACTCTAACCATCGTCATTGTCTCATATTCAGATCTGTCTGAGTGAAAATGTACTTCAAACTCTTGTGATCAGTATAGATGTCACTCTTATGTCCAATGAGATAGTGCCTCCAAATCTTCAAAGCATGAACCACTGCTGCTAACTCCAAGTCATGAGTAGGATAATTTAACTCATGCTTTCTCAATTGTCGGGAAGCATAAGCCACTACTCTGCCTTCTTGCATAAGAACACATCCGAGACCTTAACGAGATGCATCACAATAGATCGAAAAGCTCTTGTTAAGATCTGGCAAAATCAACACTGGGGCTGTAGTCAACCTCTTCTTCAACTCTTCAAAATTAGCCTGGCACTTCTCTGACCACACAAACTTGGCATTTTTCTCCAACAACGCTGTCATCGGCTTGGCAAGCTTAGAGAAACCTTCTATGAACCTTCTGTAGTATCCAGCTAATCCTAAGAAACTACGAATCTCTCCCACATCTGTTGGTGGTTTCCAATTCAATACATCTTTCACCTTGCTTGGATCTACTGTGATTCCACCATTAGAGACAACATGTCCTAGGAAAGAAACTTCCTTCAACCAGAATTCACACTTGCTTCGCTTAGCATACAACTTGTGTTCTCTGAGCTTCTGCAAGACCAACCTTAGATGTTCAGCATGCTCTTCTTCTGATTTGGAGAATATCAATATATCATCGATGAATACCACCACAAACTTATCCAAAAACTCTATGAACACCTTGTTCATCAAGTACATAAAGTAGGCAGGTGCATTGGTCAAACCAAATGACATAACAGTGTACTCATACAAACCATACCTCGTAGTAAAAGCTGTCTTGGGTATGTCAGTTGCACGAATTTTCAACTGATGATAGCCAGAACAAAGATCAATCATAGAGAAAACACAGGCACCTCTCAACTGATCAAACAAGTCATCTATTCTAGGCAACGGATACTTGTTCTTTATAGTAACTTCATTGAGTGATCGATAATCAACACACATCCTCTGAGTACCATCCTTCTTGTCAACAAATATAACTGGTGCTCCCCAAGGTGACAAACTAGGACGAATAAAACCTTTCTCCTGTAACTCCTTAATTTGTTTCTTAAGTTCTTCTAATTCTTTAACCCCCATTCTATATGGACGCTTAGCTATAGGTGCAGTTCTAGGTAATAATTCAATAATAAACTCAATGTCACGGTCAGGTGGCATACCTGGCAAATCATCGGGGAACACATCTGGAAATTCATCCACCACTAGGTCCTCCTTGTTGCCGCTATCATCAAGCTGGTTCACTGTGGCTGTCGGCTGTGCTTGTATTATAACATCAACATTGATTCTTTCTCCATTTGGTGTGGTCACAACAACTACCTTCTCCTTACACTGAATCACTGCCTGTTGTTGCTTCATCCAATCCATGCCCAGAATCACATCTATACCAGATGCTCTCAATACAATAGGGCTCACTTTGAACTCTACCCCCCTTAAGAATAGACTAGTCGGAAGACAACGATATGAAGCTTGCATACTTCCACCCGGTGAGTTTACTAATATGGGATTTTGCATGGCACATAATGGTATGATATGGTTTCTAATAAATGCTTATGATATGAAAGAATGCAAAGCTCCAGAATAAAAAAGAACAGTGGCAGGGGTTGAGTTGACATTGAACGTACCGAGCATGACTTCTGGTTCCGCAAGCGTCGTCTCTGTAGACATATGATTCACCTTCCCATAATGTGTTGGCTTCTGGGGTTTGCGGGTTGGGCTTCTTAGGGCAATTATAAGACAGATGACCTTCTTTGCCACAACGGAAGCACTTGCTGGGGGTGCTAGGGGCACTAGTCTTCATAGGAGTGTTGTTGGGCGCTCCCTGTCATGGTGTCTGCTGACCACTCTGTTGCTGAGGACGTTGATTGGCATTCTGCTGCTAGTTCTGGTTGCGCTGAGGATACTGACCATGATTCCACTGACTAGGTGGTCCCTGGAACCTCTGTTGAAAGCCCTGCTGAGGGTTGGTACGTGGATGAGTATTGCTCCCAGAGGCCTGTCCCTGAAGCCTCCTCTTCTTGGCCTCCATCTCCTTGCGCTTGTTGTCAATAACAATAGCGCGATTCACCAGCGTCTGAAAATTGGGGTAGGTATTGGACATAAGCTGGAGTTGTAGACCATCATACAGACCTTTGAGAAAGCAGCGTTGCTTGTCAGCATCATTAGCCACTTCATTTGGAGCATAACATGACAACTGAGCAAACTTGTCACGGTACTCAGCGACAGACATGGATCCCTGCTTCAGAGCTCTGAACTCCTCTTGCTTGAGCTCTATCAGTCCCTCAGGTATGTGGTAGGATCTGAAATTCTCTTTGAACTCCTACCAGGTAACAGGAGGAGCGTTGGCGGGATGTCCATACTCGAATGACTCCCACCAGTCTTGAGCTTCTCCCTGAAGGTGTCCTAAAGCGTACAACACCTTCTGTTGATTATCACATTGTGCTATGTTGAGCTGCCTCTCCACTGCATGAAGCCAATCATCTGCTTCCAGTGGATCAGTGATATGAGAGAACACCGGGGGACGGCCCTTCAAGAATTCACCACGCTTATCACGTGGTGCTCCACCACCCTGTTGGTTCTGCTGATTCTGCACCAACGCTTGCATGATCTGTGTCTGTACTGCCAAGAGTTGCTCAATAGACGGGGGTGGTAGTGGTGGTGGCGGATGTAGGGGAACACCTCCACGACCTCGGCCTCTTCCTCTTTCAGACATCTGCTATCAAATATTCAAAATTTAGAAATCTCCAAGTTAGAATACATTCTGAAAATTTTCTGCACGAGTCTCAACATCAGTAGCTCTGTAAAATAGTCATATATCGAGTTCCAGAATTCCAAATAAGGCGTACTTTATATGGTTGGAAAGCTTAAGAAATCATCTACAACTTTTATTTAGACTACATTCCCAGATTCTATTGTTAGGTTACTCAAAAACAGGATACAGCCAAAACTATTCTCAGGTTCCAGACTGTGCAGAAACTTTAACTTGAAACAGAGATATCTCACGGACCAGATCAGATATGGAGGTGATTCCAGAGGAATTGGAAATACAATTAAGTCTAGTTATTGCCATAAAAATTTCATAATTTTTGGTCGTGTATATTTTAATTGGCATTAAGATAAAGACAGACTGCTCCGAAAAACAGATTCCGAGAGAGCAAGATGTAACAAACCCAATTATTTATTTATTGACCCAAACTTTAATATTCTTAAATATGGAACTTGCGGACATGCCCACAAAGTTCCAGCACTCATTACAAAGATCCAACTCACACATAAACATAATAACAAATCAACTAAACACACCATGTACACACCACACTAATAGACTCGACTAGACTCAACTTAACTCGTTCTACTATCGTGTTATTACATAAAGAGAGACTCCAACATCTAGGGGCGATACTTATGGGGAAGCTCCTCATACATCTTTGGCAAATTGAGGCACACCCTCTGTTCGTCTATCACCTACCGGTGCCTCTTGATAGTTTCCTGCTACGCCTTCAATTGATTCTCCAATCAGCGAATCTTTGACACAGACTCAAAGCCAAAGTGTACCATCACTTGGGTGGTTGGATCCATGCCCTGCGGGTCCATCATTGCCCATTCTAATTTTGGGTGTTGGTGAGGGAGGAATCTATATTGGTCATCCTTCATAACCTCGAATCGGCGACCACGGAGGCCTATGTAAGCTTCAGCGGCTGCATCTTCTACCGTCCTCCATGGTAGCACGGTGACCATGGTGCGCATAGTTTGAATCCAGCTGATATGCGCCTTTCTATTCATCATTGATAGTGATACACACCCTAGTCTTCCAATAGGTATCTTCAAGAGGGTGTGTATGTTCCTCGTAGACGTATTCCACATCTGCATCCCAGTCGTTGTAGTAGGTCTGAAGCATGCTCATGAGTTGGTGATGTGAAACAGAGGATTCACATCCCGGCTTATACCACGCCTTTATTGTCCACCCTAGGGGCGGAATCGGCTCATCTTCTTCAGCCACGTCTTCCTCGTCATCAACAGACAAGTGGACGACCTCGACTTCTTGGGGTTCCTCCTGGACTGGCTCAGGTGTAGGTGTAGGTGTTGGCGGATCAAATTCTTGTTCTTGGGGTTCTTCCTCCTCAGGCTCCATGGACAAACCTTGGAGCGGGTAGTACCCTCCAGTGCTCATGCAGGCAGTCTTGTGGGCACAAGGCATCTACAGAATTAGATTTAGTTAGGTTAGATTAGAAGCAATAATTTTCATAATAGAATAAGGCAAACGAAGCATAAAACTTTAGCAAATAACAAGGGTGAGATAGAAAGCATGAAATGAGTGAAGCAAAAGAAGCTAAAACGACCATTGCTAACTAGGCTTGCGTCCTACAGTCAACACAGCTCTGATACCAATCTGTCACACCCAATTTTAAGGATAAAATGGAGTGCAAAATCTTATGTGCGCCCAGAGATCAGTCACACACATAAGCCGACAAATTATGAATAGTATCATCACAAATGTTTATTACATCACGATTAAGACAGAGTTATCACATAAATATAGCGGAAGTAATAAAAGATCTCTCGCGGAAGCTCCATTTCACAGGGACGTCGACTGGTTGACCACAAGTCTAGTAGTCCTCAGGAAAATCATCATACCCAAAGCCATCTGTTACCCATCCGGGATTTTTATCCAAGTAATGAAAATAAATAAGCGTAAGTACATGTCATACTCAACAAGTGTAACACGGGGTTCATGAGGCTCAAAAGGCTTGACACAGGTTTAACAGCGTTTAGCTTTTAGTTGTCACAATTTTAGCTTAAGAGTAGCAACAAGTTGTTTCAATTCCCAATTGTAAAACACATGATCAGTGTAAACATGATTAATGAATAGCATATACAAATAATTCTTGGTGTTCATCTATTCCGTAAGAGTTCCAAGGCCGCTCGTGACCGTGAGCACGGCTGATATATATATCAGTTTTACACTCTACAGAGGTTGTACACTTTCACTGTGAGTCGTGATTCCCATATGCCTAAGTTAATTACTCCCAAAACACTTCCAAGGTGAGCATGCAGGGGTCACTATGAGGCCTTTCAAAGGTTCGTCTAACAAGTTAGGGCCACTAGGTTTCTGTGGCCTACGAATGTAGAGCTCCCCTTCCGACAGGCACAATGACGTGCAGCCTATACACTGACGGACAGAGTCCACACTATATCCAACCCAGAACACACCCCTCTTGTGCCATAAAGGTAACCACTAACAAGTTAGAAAAGGTCCTCATACTGAGCTAAAGCCAGAGCCATATAGCCCTCACAGCTGTACTGTAAGTCCTGGATGATCACTTACAGATAAGTCCTTAGGGAGAGGAATCTAAAGCATTTAGAAAGTAGCTAAACACTCTAGCCCCCTGTTTCCATGTTGCTAAAAAGTCATATTTTAATGTTTATTGCATATACCATTAGTCAAGTTACAAGATCATGGTTTAATTGAGCACTAGCAAAGCTACCCAAATGCATAACTCGTAGGTAACAAGGTAAAAGTTCAATTCTAGGGAATTCCTATCAAGGCGACACATGCAATATGAATTTAATGAATTAAAGTGAATAGGAAACAAGGATGATCCCATGCTATACTTGCCTTGAGCAAAGTACTCTTGCTGGTCCTGCTCATCAAAGTCGTACCCTTGATCCCCCATGAACTGCTCACCGTCTATACTCGATAACCACAGCAACATACAAGCACCTAGGAGCAATCATGCAAAGCAAACAAGACTACATATTAGAACAGTACACCAATAGCATAAATTCAAGGTGAAAAGTTTGGAAAACAAATCTACGTCTCGCTACGAACACACAGACGCGAAGATCACAAAAATCAGATCTAAAACGAAGAAGTTATGAATTAAACAAGTTTTCCTATAGCAAAATAATAGATTAAATCTAATCTCGAATTTTAAAAGTTGGAAATCTACTTTACAGTAACATAAACATGTAGATTACTTAATTACAAACCTAACGCAACTTGAACGGATCAAATCAGAGTTAAAACAGAGATTTTATGGCTAAAACAAGTTGAATGGCAAAACTGTGAATAACTGAAAACGTATTTCAATATAACCAAATAAAAATACGCTTTTAAAAGGAGAAAACGAAATCTGTAAACGTGCTTTGGACTGCGGGTTGAAACTGAAATAGTTTTAAGGACTCATATGCAAAATTCCGACCGAAGGGGTATCCTTCAATTTGAACCGCCGGATTAGATCTGAACGGTTTGGATTCAATCTGGCGGAAGAGAGAGAGAGAAGGAAACACGTCGGAACAGTGCCGGCGGCAGTGAGCTCGGCGGCACCACGGCCGGCTTCTGGAGCTTGCGGTACTCGGCTTCAAAGGCATGATTCGACGAAAGAAAAGTACAGGGAGAGAGGGAGGGATGGGGATCTCACCCGAACCGGAATATGCGAGCGGAAAGCAACGACGGCGGCGCGGCGCTCGGTGGACAGCAGTGGTCGGTGGCGGCGCTAGAGCGTTGCTCGGCTGCAACTGCTTGGGCAAAAAATCCGAACGGCAGATGAGATAGGAGACAAAGAAGGGGCACGGGCGCTATTTATGGGGCCGAAACACTTGGGCGTCACGGCACCTCGGAGGTCGTAGCAGCTTCGGACTTCGGCGTCGGTGCGGAACAGAGTCCGACCCGGCCATGGCGAGAGGAAGAAGGTGCCTGACTAGTGGGCCCAGCTGGTCAGCCGCGGAGAGGAACGCGCGGTTCTGCGAAAGCGGCTAGGCGTGCGGCTGGGCCAGCAAAGCTGGGCCGACGGCTTGCAGCACTGGGACGCGCGATGCGCAAAAGGGAAAACCGGCTTGGGCTGGCGCTGAGGAAAAAGGGGCGCTAGGCTTCGGCCCGAGCGGAGAGGAAGGGAGAGCAGCGGCCTGGAAAAGGAAATGGGCCACGCGGGAAGGAAATGGAGCAGGCCAGAAACAGAGGAAGGAGAAAGAAATTTAAGTTTTTCCTTTTTCTAATTTTTCCAAAGCAAGTTCAAAATGAAATTTCAACTCAATTCGAAATCCGACTTCAAACCAAGCAATACAAAATATTATGCAACAGCATGAATGCACACTCATTGTTGTTGACCTTATATTTGGTTTTATTTTAAAAAAATTTATTATTTCCTAAATTCAAATTCCCACAAAATGCAAAACGAATCACTTTTCTCCTATTTCAAAATATGCAAATTTTTAGGGTGTTACATCAGCTTGGCAAATAAAAATAAAAACAATTAACATAACATTTCTCACGTCAGCTGCGAACCACTAACAGAGTATCACCACATCAAACCGTCACATGAGTCCACACAACAGACCATAAATGTTCACTACATCAAGCCATATGAGTTGAAGACTGAGAGTTACCAGGAGAGCTTAAGCACATGACTTGCTCATAGAGCCTATTATACCCCTCCTGTTGCCGTTTCTTGAATTCCTCAAACTTTCTTTCAGTCTTTTCTGTCTTCCTCTTCAGTTCATCCACTAGTTCGACAAGGACAACATTACTTTCTTGTTGGGGGCCTCCTCCATTTCGTCAGTGTGCAGTAGGATGAGATCTTGCTCAGTAATAAGATCACTGAAGAGAAAAATAATCCAACAAAGGTCCATTGGTGAAGTCTAGAACTCATACCAAAGTGCAACTTTAACAACCATTAACAATTTTCATGGTACGACCTCATCTAAATTTAGAGTAGCACCACATAGATATATATAACTCAAACTAGAGTAGCAGTTAATGGATCTATAACCATTATAATTTCAGCTAAATCAAGTCTAACCATCACACCTACGATCATTACACGAGCTCAGAGCTTCTTCCATAGGAGACAGACAAAGATTAAGAAGACTACAATTACAATGGTTTTGAAGGAGAAAGAGGGTGGAGCAGCTGTTGGGTTTTGAAGATAGAAGTCATCATCATGAGCTAAGGGTGGATTCGATTTGGTTCTTGACTTGAAGGCAGCAATTCCATCTTCATAGGAGTTGTACTTTTTATAAGAAGCACCAGGAAACCTATGAACTTGTTCCTGTTAGTCAGGCCAATTATAGTAAACTCCTGGCTGACGGCCATTGAACACAACATAGCAGAGACTCATCTCAAATCTGCACAACCCAAATAGGCTACCTCAGTTTTCACAAGTTCAAAATACCATAAGAACTCATTGGTGGCACTGGAGCATACGGAACAGAAATGTAGAATCAAGCAAGCACTGGACAGAAAAAACTAGTTTAAGACAGAAGCAAAGGGCCTGTTTGTTTGCCTAGACAGATAGGTATAATCAAGCAAGCACATGACAATTAACAAGCCTAGTAGCACACATGCATTTACAGTAAGAACACTGAACATATGCAGAAAACCAAGACATCAGCAGAAAACCAACCAGTGCCACCCCCTACTTGTTTCCATCATCATTGGCCCAACCAGATCTCCAACGCTAGAATGTTTCTTGTATACCTCATGTTCAAGCAAGGACAAAAATAGTGAAGCGAACTAGAAAAGGCGAGAAAGGAGACCTGCGGATCGGATCTATCGCCTCTGCCGCAGCACACAATAGACATGGATGCCACTGTCGTCGTGCTCCACCGAGAAGCCCTGCCGCCCAGCCTCCAAAAGGATGCCTGAGCCACCACAGCACACTAGGGATCCTCCGCTACCGCCGCCGCCACCGCCGCCGCAAGTCTAATGGGCACAGATTTGTTTCCACTTGCAAGGGATATCCAATATATAGGTCAACCTGTAGAGCATCCACACCGAGAATATATACTACTATAAGGACTCTAAAGACATGTTAACACAACCAGACATCTAGCGCAATGGTGAAGATGGTCCATTCCTTGCTCTGAGTCCTAGATTCGATTCCCAGGTCTCATGGGATTTTTGAATTTGGATTTATTTAACCCCGATGGCAGAGAAGGGTCCACAAGTGACACGCAAGCCGTCGGATCCCACAGGTCGGATGGAGATGGAGAAAGATCCCGTAGGTACACGTGACACATAAGCCGTCGGGTCCCGCAGGTCGGATGGAGAAGGGTCCACAAGTGACACGCAAGCCATCGGGTCCCACAAGCTGGATGGAGATAGAGAAAGGTTCTACATGTACACGTGACACGCAAAGCCATCGGGTCCCACAGGTCGGATAGAGATGGAGAAAGGTGTCGTCAGGTCCCACAGGTCAGATGGAGAAGGGTACATAAGCACAAGTGACACGCAAGCCGTTCGGTCCCACAGGTTGGATGGAGATGGAGAAAGACCCGACAGGTACACGTGACACGTAAGTCGTCGGGTCTCACAGGTATACGTCGGATGGAGAAAGGACCGTGTGGAGATTTATGACGAAGCACCATTCGTTACAGATCGAATATTGTTCGTCACATATGTGTAATTAGTTCAATGACGAAGCCATGTTCGTCAGAGTATTAAAGAAGCTCGTCACAGATGAGTCGCGCGAGTGATCTGTGACGAAACCCTGTGCTCTTCTATGACGTTTCTTGTGACGATATTTGATTTTGTCATAGATAGGGAGGGTTTAAGGATCGTCAACACTGATCTATAACGAAATAGATATATTCGTCATAAAAAGCGATCTTCTATGATAGTTTCAGAATCGTCATTAAGATTTTCGTCATAGAAGTGGATATTTCTAGTAGTGTGAGGCTAATTTGTGAGATGAATCTATTAAGTCTAATTAGTCCATGATTTGATAATGTGGTGCTATAGTAAATATTTGCTAATTATGAATTAATTAGGTTAATAGATTCGTCTCGCTAATTAGTCTACTCCTGTGCAATTAGTTTATAATTAGCTCATGTTTAATCATCCTAGTTAGCATCCGAACGTCCGATGTGACATGACTGAACTTTAGTCTCTGGATCCAGACACAACCTTACTTTGGAAATTCTATGATTTAATTATTTCATGTTAGGACTGAAGTTAAAGTGGTTATTCGCTCTAGGTACCTATTTTCAATTTTATGTCAACTTAGAAAACAATTGTTTCATTTCCATTTCTTTGACAAGTTTAAGAAAAGTTCTAGGTTCAACAAGTAGTCACTGTTATGTTTAGTCTCACATTAAAAATTGATAGTGAACGAGCACACGAATATTAAGCAGGGAGCAAACCTCACTCATCAAACTAATTTTTTAGGTTGAATTAGGCCCAAAGCATTGGTTTGTTATGAGCTCCAGCGCACCTAGACCTTAGGGGTGTTGGTTCATGGGTATAACGAGCTAGACCATATTTGTTGCATGATGCACACTTTAACAAATGGTGTCGAACATATGGTCGGAAAACCTAGAATATCTAGGGAGACACAACGTATAAGGCAGGGTATCCCTCATCTAATAGACTAGTATTTTGAATTCAGTTAGACTCAAGGTCCTATCTTGTTTGTGGGCTATGATGGAACTAGGTTGAGTTACGCTTAAGTCCTCCTTTTGTTATGGACCTAGACCTAAGGGGTGTTGGCTCGTCGATTGTCTTCTGTAGATCATACGGGGTTATATGGTATGAAGAGTTAGGCTCGATTTGTGACATCGAAAATTGATGCTAGGAGCACAACATATAAGACAATTTACACCTATTAAACTAGTCTTCTAGATTAAGTCAAACCTAAGGTCTTGTTTTGTGGTGGCCTCCAGTGAACCCCGAGGGACATTGGCTCGTCGGTAGTGAGCTAGACCAATCCACTGCACCCTCTAAGTGTCACTATATTAAAAAAATTACTTGACCTGATATTCAAAAATTGGTCTTTTGTTAACTTTTGTGGATTTATCATTTGTTTGGTTTGATTTTAGGATAAATTGCTCGATTTCCACGTCAGGTGATGCAGGGAGCTCACGTTGTCACACACGAGTGTAATATCGATTCAAAATTCTCCAAACTCTATACTCTTTCAATTCCAAAAGATTTTTCTTCGTATATATGCCCATAGACTCCACAACAAAGCATCAATCCGCCAACGGTGTGTTCTAGAGAGGGCCTTGTGTGGTATGTAGTCCACAACTTGAGAAATCAGGTTTGTGTTTTGTTGTCCGCTTTGGTGTTGGCTTCTCTTTCTGTGTTGTTTCCATGACTCAAGGTTGTGTGCGTTCCTTGAGGCGACAGATCACGTCCCTCGGCGTTGACAGCCAGTGGCCAATAACTATTGCCTGTGCATGTTGGCCCCGTTCGGCTGGCTGAAACTTAACTGGAAAACACTGTTCCGGCTGGTTTGTTGTGAGAGAAAAACACTGTTTGGCTGGTTTGATGAACAGTAACTTAAGAGGGAGATTCAAGCAGCTGGCTGGTCTTTTAAGACCAGCGAACGGCACCATTGTCAAAAGAAACTATTGCCTGTGCATTCAAAGTTTCAATTGCAGATCAAAGACCTTAATGTGCCAATTGTTGCAACGTTACAAAACTTTAAAGCTTCTCTGAAAGCTTCTTCGTCAAGATGGGGACCAGCTTCAAGCTCAGCGTGTTCCTCTACCAGCGGTGTTGGCTTGTCAGGTGGTCGCTCCAATCACCGATGATGAAGACGAGGACCTTACCAGGACGTGGATGTAATTTTCGTTTTATTCAGAGATGTCTTTGTAAGGAATGTCATGTACTGTTTATATAGAATGTAGAACAAAATACAACCTGGTTTCTAAAAAAACAATTGTCACAATTTCACAGCTGTCAAACAAATGTCAAAATTTCACATGCATATATGCACAATATATGGGCTGACTCATTCATTACCATAATCAAAAGATTATCGCAACTATAGCAATTATGAATCAGTTCAGGACAGGTTGCCAAGCCTTGGCAACCAGCACACCTCGATGAAGCTCCAAACTATGAACCATCGCTGCATGATCAGTTAACTAGAGCCACACATAAGTACCTGAAAATCAATATAAATATGTGATCAATAATAATTTTCAGAGACGTTTTACAAAAGGAAATGGCATTTGCTAAGACACTCCAAATGCAGACTGCCATGCACCCATGCTGCACAAATTCATTTTACACAGCATGCTTCTGTTTCATACATGCACATGTATACCTCATATAATTACAGCAACCTTGAAGCTAGTTAACTGATCTAGTGCACTACGGGCCTGTTCGGCAGCAGTGCTGCTGCACAGCCGATGTGCAGTACTTTTGTGCCATGCCTGACGCAGCAGCCGCAGCCACAGAACGGCATTGACAAGAAGCCAAACAGGCCCAATGTCCTTAAGATCCCAGCAAGTATTATTCTAGATAGCTGTCAAACTAATATTTTTTAGTGCCAAACAAGTAGAACTTTGAAACTAGCACTTCCTTTTCTTTTTGGTACCAGATTATTGCTAAGGCCTGGTGCAGTGGTGAGAGCTGTCTCACTGAGTCACCAAGTCGTGGGTTCAAAGCAGCCTCTCCGCAAATTTTGTGGGGGAAAAGGCTTGTCTCGGTTTATCCCTTCCCCAGACCCCACTCATGTGGGAGCTTCCCGCACTGGGTCTGCCCTTTTTTATTATTGTTAAGGTATATATTAGAAATATGAAGCGAGGCTGGGCATATTAAACAAAATTGAAGGTTGACTTACTGTACACTATCCTAGCAATCAATTTTCAGATAACTAACAGAGTGGACATAGAAACAGAGACTACACATTTGTAATACTTGGTCGCTAACTTTTTCCTAGCTGTAAGAAGAACCTTGCCTCAATGAGAGCACAGTACGTATGAAGGGCAGCAAATGGATCTATGACTCGTGTTTTCAGCAGCCAAACACAATGATCTTTGGTTTTGAACCTAGCAAGTGCCAGACAGGACGACAGGGCCATCAGAACATGTATATACTCCACGACATGAACCAAATATTTAACTATGCAAGTAAAATTCCATTAACACGCTAAATAAAAATGCATTGTCCACATGAAAAAAGTATAAGAAGCTTTCCACTATTTCCAGTAAAAGGAAGCCAGAAAAATATGTCAATAAAAAGCTAAAAGGATTTAGATTGAAGACTGGCAGATGGCATAAACAAAAATTGAACATTTTTCAGGCACTCTATTGAAGCAATCACAAAAAAGACGAGGATAGTTATTCATAATATTACTTGTTTTGTCTGTGTTAAATAGCTCAATCAGCACAGCAAAATAAGCAAAAGGTCAAATCCCCAAGAGGGACATCTAAACCGACTCTTCCACATGTAACAAGAGAACTACTTCGAACGTACATCAAGAGAATCATTCTGATCACTAAATAAACCAATCGAATAGTAGAATCTTACAGTGTTTTCTCCTTACAACACTGAACCACAACCTGACAACCAAAACAAACAACTCAAGCATGAAAGCTCTGAAACATCTAACCATGTGAACCAGCCCAGAAACTAGAACTGAGGTCAGTATATAAGCATAAGCAAAGAATCGATATAATAGCATAATGATTAGCATACTCCCTCCGTCCCTAAATGTCTGTCGTTTTCGTTTCCTGAGAAACAACTTTGACTAAATATATATTAAAAAATATTAATATTTATGATACATAATTAGTATCATTGGATAGATATTTGAATCTAGTTTTTTAATAAATTTATTTGGAGATAGAAATGTTGCATGTATTTTCTATAAATTGAGTCAAAGTTATCGGCACGCAAATCGTGGCGACTAACATTTAGGGACGGAGGGAGTAGACCAATAGGTCAGGATCAACCTAGTAACAAATTAGAAAAGTCTGTGGTCTACTTATTGATGGGACTATGGAAATGGGAGATTTGCCAGATGAAAATAGATACAGGAAGATAAGTTAAGCTGCACTAATTTTTGAAACTGTCAAAGTTATGTATGTTATTGTAACACCCCGGCTCAGGGCTTAATAGGATACTCGTACCAACAAGTTGCAACTTTTTTTTCTGGAAGCCCATCTCTTAAGAACTCCAAGGTTAAGCGTGCTTGGCCTGGAGCGAAGGGTGACCGACCGGGAAGTTCTTCCCGGGGGCGCATGAGTGAGGACAAAGTATGCAGAAAAGACTGGTGTTGGTCTGTGAGGGCAGTCTATGTCCTAGGAAAGCTATCAGATGTAAGCGGGCCTGGCCTCGAGGAGGCGGGACGTTACAGAATGGTATCAGAGCCGACCCTTGCGGTTTCACGGGTGCGTGTGTGTCGATTCTTGCTGAGCATGGTGCGCATGGGTGGTGTGGACCCAGTGGTCACCCAAAGATGGCACATGTACCGCAGACCGAACACACCTGGACGTGGCCAAGAGGGGACGTTCTCGGCACAGGGTTGACCGACGAGGACGTCGGTCTCCCTAAGGGTGAGGATGTAACACCCCTACTCGAGGCTTAATAGGATTAATAGGATACTCGTACCAACAAGTTGCAACTTCTTTTCGGGAAGCCCATCTCTTAAGAACTCCAAGGTTAAGCGTGCTTGGCCTGGAGCGATGGGTGACCGACCGGGAAGTTCTTCCCGGGGGCGCATGAGTGAGGACAAAGTGCGCAGAAAAGACTGGTGTTGATCTGTGAGGGCAGTCTATGTCCTAGGAAAGCTATCAGATGTAAGCGGGCCTGGCCTCGAGGAGGCGGGACGTTACAGTTATTTTACTTCAAACTCCTTTCATTTTACTTCAAATTAGATACTTCTAATATAAAAAATATATGGAATCGTTTGTATGTCCTTATTACTTTCTCCTATATTTAAATAAATAGATAGGATAAAACTTAACATGTTTAGATTCCTTACCTTTATGAGAAATCTTGCTAGCGACAGAGATTTCCTGGTCACACAATGCCAGAAACCCGAATTGGAGAACCCCTAGCTTATCTGAATTGAATCCCACAATACATATATAACCAGTTCAAGTCCTAATCACTTCAAGAAACACATACTTCCACAGCTATGCATATCTATCTTTGCACTATAGAACTCAAGGCTTGTCTGGTGACTACTAGAGAAGACTTGATGAATGCAAGGTTATTATTTTCATTTTTTTATATGAAAGGCTGCTGCTATCATTGACCTGAAAATGCAATTGAACTGCTGTTTCATATCAGCCGAGTGCAAAAGAAAAAATTGATCCAGCCAACCACACAAGAAAAATATAGTCCACAGTTAAATCATGAGCATGCCATAAGGGTCAGGGGAACTATGCAATCTGGATTCATCTCATTTGAGCTATATAACTTTTACTACACATTTGATTATTTAACAGCATACAAATCATTGTTTTCTTCTTCTTTTTTACATCATGCAAATATCTTTAACTTGCGGCACATATCATTCATGTTCAACGAGTAAAAACACCATTCATCTAATATTTTGAATAAAATATTCAATCATATCTTTATAGAAAATATATCTTCTGTAAAACTATATGCTCATTTGTGAACACTAAGTTTTATTTCTCGCTATACAAGAAACAATAGGCTTTTTGAGTTTTTGATACTTGTATCCTAGTTTTAGTTGAGAGACCCCAAGCCCTTAGCATTAAAGCCTGCTTCCCTATCACACACCTCCCCCTTAATAAGAAACAGGCCTATGAAAAATTCAGGAATAACGAGATGACTGTCCCGAACTTAGAACTGAGTGGGAATACGATAAGAGAACAGAGAGAGGCGTGGTCACTGGTCAGGTCATGTGAGGCTAGCTTCTAGTTGCCTAATAATTGTAGTTAACTAGTGCCAAGTGCTACTACTACAGACTAAGCAAAATTCAGAGCCAGGGATTGTCATGCCCACTCATGCCTGGAAGGACACGGTGTGTGCGAATTGTGTTCGGTGGTCTATGGCCCGTATGGCAGTGGCTTGAGAGCAGGGTTATAAGCCATGTACAGAGTAGAGAATGAGCAGGCTTATAAGCCATGTGCGAATTGGGATGAGGAGATGCCATCTGGCTTGACCGCATCTATGGCCCGTATGGCAGTGGCTTGAGAGCAGGGTTATAAGCCATGTACAGAGTAGAGAAAGAGCAGGCTTATAAGCCATGTGCGAATTGGGATGAGGAGATGCCATCTTGCTTGACCGCACATGATGGCTTGTTGCAACAATTAGCCGTCGGTGAACAGTAAATGCATGATGAGAAGACTAACCCTACTTCCAGGTGATCGAGCTTGGTGTGGATAGTACAGACCATGTACCTGTGCCAATGCTTAGTGAACTTTCATATGCTAAGCTGCACAAATTCTTTTCTGGGGATACAACAGACCAGCATAGCCACGTGATCGATCTAATATTGACACTAGATAAAGGAGGCACTAAACAATAGAAAATGGGTATTTGATATCAAAGGCGCCTTAACTGTACAGGTGACTTGAATATTTAACCATTGGAGTCTGGTGGATGATATGGTCTTGGATCCTGCTATTTCTGATCAGCACTCTTGGTGCCTCTCTAAGACTGGCAGCTACATCAGCAAATCTGCCTATGAGGCTTTCTTCATTGGTACTATCAGGTTTGCTCCTTGGAAGCGGGGATCTGGAAGAGTTGCGCTCCCCTGAAATGCAAGTTCTTCATTTGGCTTGCTCTCAACAACAGATGCTGGACGGCTGACCGTCTTGCAAAGCGTGGCTTGCCTCATCCCGCTACGTGCCCTCTTTATGATCAGATCGGGGAGACTGTCCAACATATTCTGATGTCCTGTGTCTTCTCTAGGCAGGTTTGGGCAGTCATTCTTCAGAAGCTGGGGCTGGTTTCCTTGTCTCCTCAACCGTCTGATACTCATTTCTCTAGCTGGTGGTGTAAGTCCATAAAAGGCTTGCCTAAAGACCTAAGAAGGGCCTAAATAGCCTGATAATTCTGGTGGCCTGGGAACTTTGGAAGCACAGAAATTTCTGTGTTTTTGAGGGCTGCTCCCCAAGTATCCAGCTGGTTCTCAAAAATGTGAAAGAGGAGTGTGCACTATGGTGTTCGGCTGGTGCTCGAAGCCTCTCCAAGTTGGTCTCCTCAGGTTTTTTGTGGAGTCAAGGGGAGTTATTTTGCTTGATAGAATAAAAGCTATTATCGAAGCTTGATAGACATTGCTTTATAATTAAACGTATATATATATATATATATATATATATATATATATATATATATATATATATATATATATATATATATTCGCATTATCAGCGTGGAGTCAGGACCTAAGATTAAGATAAGTAACAGGGTTATCTTTTGTCGGTTGGTTAGCATCAGTGTCCTGTTAGTTGTAGCAGCTCAGCACAAATCGGCATTTCTGTTCCCATGACAGATCCTGTTGGTTGTAGCAGCAAGCTTTTTGTCCAAAAGACCTGTACTTTGCTTTTTCTAGCCACCGCAGATTGTACAACAATTATCAAATCTAATAAACAATTACAATAACGAATCAATGTAAGAGGAACTACTTACACTGTTTAAAGTCCACACCTTCGGTATCTGAACCGCTACTTGTCCCTCCTGATACCTTCACATATATTGTCAAACAGAAAATCGACATGAATATAAATATTGGAAGGAGAGGGTTAAACAATCCCAAAACTTTTTCAATCAGAAGACTCAAACTGTCAAGTCTGAGCTGAAGTTGTTTGACATTCTAGAGAGGCAATCGAAGCACAAAAAAAAAATCATTGCTATAGAAATACCTATTTCACATCAATTGAATTTGTACCTGCAAAAATATTGGCATCGGCAACCAACATAAATAGCCTGCATGTAAACTGTAAAGCTACTTTAATTTAGTAGACCATGAAGGGAACTCACATGATCAGAGGCATCATTTTTTTCCCTTATGTGCTTTAGCCCCTTCTGTTATCGGTAACACCTTTCTTCACATTGATTGCCTTGACAAAGAATGGTCTTCCATGTGACTGCTGGTTTTTGAGAGACAAAGCATCGTATGTTTCCTTACATCTTGAGTTGACAGCATATCACAACAGGACTCGTCAGCATTTCTTGATTTCTTCCACAAGTGTCCTAAGCTGACCATCAGAAAGCACCATCAGATAGCATGTCTTAACTAAACTCTGTTTCACCAATAACATTTGACATCAATTCATCTAGAGACGCTGAATGTCCTGATGAAGTACAAAGATGCCCATTCTATGATGCTGAACAGGCATTTACTATCTTGTGTGCTAGCATACCATTCTTTTCCGATAGCAAACAACACGGGCTTTACACATTTTGTTGGTGTAAATGGTATAAATATCAACGGGCATTTATTGATTATTACTTAGTGTCAATTGTCCTTCCATTGGTGTTCCCTAAATCTTTATGTCACACATCCAATTAGAGGCCCCAAGTTGGGCCAAGCGGGCTAAGAGAGGCCCCCAAGGTCTGGGCCAAGGCGCCCGGGTGGAGCCCAAAGCAGCATCGGCGTGCGCCTACCGACCAGGAAAGTCCAGATTAGAGGAAAAATAGGAAAAAGAAGGAACAATAGAAATAGAATTTGTTTAATAAGATCGGTTTGCTAGGAAAGGAGAAGTCCAAATCTACAAGGACTCTTCTTTTAGTTTGCTCGGAGTACAAGTCCTCTAGGGACTATAAATATAGGGGCAATGTAAGAGTTTCAACCTAAGCAAGGAATAGAGCTATTGTTCTCCCTACCCCTCCCTCCCTCTCTCACGCCGCCGCCGCCCCTCTCCCAGCGCCACGCCCCTGCTGCCCCTGCAGCCGGCACCCCCTGCAGCCGCCGCCCCCAACCCTGGCCGCCGGCAGCCCCCGGCGACACCAGCCCAACCACCCCCCTGGATCAGATTGTGACACTTGTCATCTATGCTAAGAGGCTCATAGATCAGTTTGCATATTTATGACTTCTGAAAATTCAAGTCATCATGCAGCAATGTGAATTACACATTTTGCTTGTAGATCATGTGGTTTTAGCAGATTTAATAGGATTATTTGTTATAATATGGTGCCCAGCACATCTTCTTTTATCACTCCAATTTGCATGTAGACCATGTTCTTTTGCTTATTCAAGAATCCAGTTAACGAAAAATTGACTTGAGGTCTAGGTTATGGTTGTACATGTGTGCTGTCTGCCTGAAGCAAGCAAAGCATAGGCCAATTGCAGGGTAGCATGTGGTATTGCTAGAATTAGGACTATTCCAGACATCCTCTTTAATGTAGCTATAACTTTTAGCTTGCACTGAAGAAACTTTTAGTGGGTGGTATGTACTAATAAAACATGACATGACGTATACAGTCTTCAGTACCATTACTACATGACCTGAGAGGTGCCTCTTGTCACTTATTGGGCAATCTTTCAACAAACATTTGGTTGGCATAGCATAAGGTCACAGTAAGGGTACTCAAAAGCCTGAGAACATTCGCTTGTGGCTCTGTTCTCCTATGTACTCCAGGCATAATAGCTTAATAATAAAATCAACCAAGCATGTCTATGTATCATTTCGCAAAACATATTTAACCACAAGTAGACATGGCTGCACAAAAGAAAATACCATGATATTAAAGCTCACCAATTGTACCTTTTTGAGGGCCTGTTGTCCACCCCTATGGTACGCAAACAAAGAAGAATGATTTCAGTTTGTGGTGGAAAACTGGTAAGCAGCAGCAGCACGAATGTATCAAAAGGGAAAGAGGCCTATCTCATGCAAAGTACTCCAGAATTAGTATGTAACCAACAAAATGATGGGACTATAAAACAACAAAAACCACAAAAAAATATCAAATATTGCTCATCGCCGCCATGAGGAAAAAAAAACCTGCAATTGTTGCGAAAATATTATCACAAATGTCAGGACAAGAAGCGGATCCTTCATCACCACTTTATATCAGTACCATCATATCTTGTTCAATGTGTGAAGCTTTAAAATGCAGATGGCTACTTTCTATATAATCTTTTGGTGTCATTTGAACTATTTGTTTTATTAATTCATATGAATATGATTTTTTTTTTTACTTTTAAACCAATAATATATGGAGGAAATTTCTAATTTCAGTACAACATGATACACGGTTGAAATCATTAATATTACCGAGCCAAAGTTATATATGCATACGAAAAAAATTAGCAGAAGCATGCCGGACCCCTAAAGAGGTAACATCAGCATTCATATTTGGACCAAAGCCATTAGAAAGATGCAGAAGTTCCACTGGTAGAGTGATTGTAGAAATGCAATATACAATGGTAGTCCAAAGATTAGTCTGACCAAATGCCGATAAGTGCAAAATGGTACTCCTGTGCTAGTGTACATAGGTCAAATGTTTTCCAAGTTTTTCTACAACCAAAGGTCTAGATTATACTTTTGATAGAGACGCAAGTTGATTAGAAATAGTGTGCCCTGGCCGCTTGGTCGTTGTGAAGCTCAACACCGTGACTTTGCAGATGTATCACAGATTCACAGGTAAATCAATCAGCACTCGGCAGGATTCGAATCAAACTAATCAATTGTGAGCTCACCTGCGAAGAACCGCGGCAAGCACGTCGTGGTGCTAGACCCGAGCCAACGCCGGGCTCCAGATGCCGGATCTGCCGCGTCGGCGGCCACGAGGCACCAAAGCATAAAAAAAACATGAGATCGAGTCCAAATCCACCCCCACCAAACCCTAGGACCTGAAAGCCCCAACATTTCTCACCTTGAGTTCGAGGGAGGCAAGGGGGACGGCGATGGGACCTCCGCCTGATCTGCTCACGGCCGGATCTCGCAAGCTCCCCCGTGCCGCAGAGGCCTCATGGTTTCCCATGCTCGAGCCATGACGGCGCTCGTGCCGGGACGAAGAGGGCGCGGGGTGGAGAGGGCAGGGATGAGGCAGTGCTTCCTTCTCCGACGCTGACCATGGCCGCCGTGGGAACCGTTGAGGTCCGCCCGATCTGCGTGCGGCTTCAATGCTCGAGCGATGGCGGTGCAGAGGCTGCACGGGAGGAAGGGCAGCGAGTAGCGGAGGTGAAGCGGTGATGGCGGCGGGGAGAGAGAGAGGGACGCAGGGGGCGCCGGCTGCGGGGCGGGCGGAATAGGCAGAGCCACGCCTCCGCACGACGAGAAGCCACCGTTGCCCCCCGAATTCTTTTTTTGAAAAAAAAAATCATGACCGGTCTAGGTCCATATACCGTCAAAATGCTATTTTTATTGCACGACGAGAAGCCACCGTTGCCCCCCGAATTCTTTTTTTGAAAAAAAAAATCATGACCGGTCTAGGTCCATATACCGTCAAAATGCTATTTTTATTCCATAACTTGAATTCGGTTGTCGTCTAAGTCCAAACAGATTTTAGCCCACTTCTTATGCTGACGTGGCAAACTTACTATGCATCTGACGTATGGCCTCCCATGTTAGGTCCACCTTCATCTCACCCTGCCGGTCCATCCTCACTGGCACACGATTATCACTGCATGTTTACTTTGAATAATCCATGCCTCCACTTCATTTAGTTTGAATCCTCTCATATCAAATCGACAGCATGTTTAGTCCCTTGCATACATTCATGCCACTTGCATCAATTATCTGAAAAAATATATAAAAAAATTCTCACCAGGATCATATTCTTTCATCTCTATTTGAGTAAATCTCTAAAATGTTTTCATGCTACTTTTGTCTGTCATAGTATGCTTTGGTTTGGAAGTATTGTACATACTTTCATTGGCTTTTAAGTTAAGCGTGGTGATTAGGTTAAAATGCCTCCTTAATCAAAATTAGACATGGAGTGTAGTTTAGTTATTTAACTAAAAATTGCTTGTGTAGTCACTGGTTATTTTTGTTGGACTAACCCCTACAGAAAACTCTCAAATTTAATTTGGATAAGTCAAGAGATAAATTCACATCAAAGATGAATCAAGACAAGAAATGAATTCCAATAATTTTGCGCAAAGAAGACATAGCTTATACTTCATGGAAGGAAGAACTATGAGTATCAAAATTTATTCACTTTATCTTTTGTTGTAGGTTACCTTTGCATTGAACCATGCTAGAATGCAGTAAACACATATAAAATTGCTATAAGAACATGATGAACAAAATCTATGTTAAAGTAATCCTAAAACCATCTTTTCATTAGCATAGAGAAAAATCACAAAAATTATGGACAACAACCTGTGTTTCAAATTCGTTGTATTCCCTTGGGTATGTGTCCATTAACATTTTGCAGAAAGAATTAATTGAAGCTATGCCTGCTCATGGTTTGGTATGAACCTACAAACCTAAATCAAACCACCACTTCGGCTATGGAACAAAGAGAAATAAGACGAGTGTCATAAAAAAGATCTATAATAGAAGCACTCACTCATAGAAAGTGGACGAACAAATCAACAGGTCACAAGTAACGTCGAAGGCAACCTAGCATTTCTAGAAGTCAAGCTAGGAGGCTGATGAGAAGCAGGGTGCAACTCACCTCATATCAACCAATTTGATGCCTGCTTTCATCATCTTCGAAGACACCATCTCACACATCGTTAACAAGGACAAGATATCGAGATGCCACTACATCATGGTATACATTCTCGTGTTAACAGATATCATCAATCAATGGCTCACTGCCAACTATGTCTCGTAAGACCATGAACAACTATGGTTGCAAGATGACGTCCTTAAGTCATTGGAGATGAAGCTTTTATGAAAGTACCAATGAGGTTCCTTCCTCGACCATCAAGACAGCTAGCATATCGCTCAAAAAAGAACAATTCTCTGCCATACTGCTAGTGGACAAAGACAATCAAGGAGGAAATTGAGTTTGCATCTCCAATAAACCTCAACTCGTCAATCAAGAATCAGCAAAAATCAAAAAAGGTTGACGGGAGAAGAGCTTGCAATTATCTATATCCTCAAGATCAGTTGGTGCAAAGAAAAGCTAAATGCAAGGGAGAGGTTCTGCTCAATGGACCTAAAAACCATGAGTCCTCGTCGACAATATCGAGTGACATAAAAGTCCATGTGTGGGGGAGGAAGGCCGACTTTTCCATAGTTGATACAACCCTGTTCTTCTTCTTCCTAGGCTCCCGTCGCTCTGGCACGCTGGTTTGAAAGCCATCTGCTCAATCTTGCTTTGTTTCTATAAGTTTGAATACGTTTACAAATTTCATACATGAAAATCAAACTTAAGATGTAAAGTAAAATCAAACTATGCGAGAAGAAGCTTTTGTGATAATTAAGGCACATTATTTAAAATATGGGACAAATGTTCTATGCTAATTAAAATGTTAAAACTAATTCTGCCATAGCATTGAAGATGACCTTTAGCTCTATGACAACACCATCCTTGTTTCAAATTATTTGTACATCCCTTCGGGTATGTGTTGTCCACTGATCTTTTATAGGAATGAAATAATAAATGGGGCAGAAGGTCCAAACAAAATGCCAAAATTCACAAAAGAAAGAATAAAAAGATGGCATCACAAAAGGATGAGAAAGAAGGAGTACAACATATGAGACAAGATACTCATGAACAGCTCAAGATGCGAAGTTGGTCAAGCAAGGAAGGTTTTAAGCAGAAAGAAAAGATCACTACAAATCAACTACCCTTCTTTAGGTAAGTGGTCATTTTATAAAAAGCTTCCCTTGATCTTGCTATTCACATAAAAGAAGAAACAAACATGATTGAATTACAACTATTCTTGATCCAACCTGATTAACTCAACATGTTTTGTTCCTTAAGTTTGTTTATAGCACTATTTTCTTGATCTCATAGTCTTAACCAAATGAGCTAAAATGTTGTATATCTTATCTATGGAAGATGATAGTCATAATCATGTAAAGTTTGATACATTATAAAAAGATGGACAATCCTTCCATAGGTTAAGCAACTCCACTCTTTTGACAAATGTATTCAAATGCCACATTCATGCTCATCCCTCTAATCTTATCACCCATGTTGTAAGAATGAACAATGCATATAACATCAACACTTATCGTGATCCAATGTGCCTAAGGGTAGAGAAGAATAAATAAAGTTTTGGTTCTGTTGGTATTTTTTCACCAACAGAGCTCATGCACTTGATCTCTACCGTGTCTTTATGAGCAGAACACACTTTGAGCAAAGTGTGGGGGAGTCGACCCCCTAAATTCTACAAGTGAAAGTTCTGAACCGGCAATAATGATGCACACAAGATATCGCTAGTTTTCTACTACTAATGGTTGACTTTGAAACGCTAAACAAGGAGGAGGAACAAGTCAAGAAATAATGTACATGTCAAACCAAAATCAAATTCAAAACCAATACGGGTTTGGTAGAATGCGGCACCACCATTGGGAGCGCCACTCTTGGAGGCACCACCACAAGAATCCTCATCTTCAAGAGCGAACCGAGATACTCGATCAATGAAGTTCCACAACTATCAGGAGCAAGATTTTGAAGCAACCTCAAGTGGACATCAGGGAGGACGCATATCTTTCTCTGGCCAAAGGTAAGCATGGGACATGAGATGGCCAGCCTCCATCAATAATAGCAATGACAAAAATCAAAATTGGGAGGCTCTGTTCTAGCACCTCCACATCCAGCCACCTCATTGAGCAACCATGACAATAACCAGCTTGGGGGAGAAGGCATTCCCCGTGTATCTAGATAAGTTTTTTTTCCTTTTATTATTCTTAGTTTGCTTTTTATCTATATTAAAAAAGATGAATAACTAAAAACAAAATAAAAAGTTTTCTTTATAGAAATATATATAGTTATAATGCGTAAACTAAAAATGAAAACAAAACAAAGAGAGTGTGTCTAATTTGCTTTAATTTTTTTAAGAGCTGAATAAAATACAAAGGTATCTGAAGATAATCTCTTAAAATAGAAATGATGAATAGTTGCTCTATTGTAATTTCTTTCAAGTACCTAGTTTTCAGCCTTGAATTCTCCCGAGTTTTGGATAAAATTGTTTTGATATAAGGATTTACTCTGAACTTGAAACTCGTAGATAGCACATGCTTGATTTAAGTCTAGGTAATTGACGGATATGATATGAGAAGGTCTGAGCTACTGTTTATCTTGTTTCGAGTGACATTAAAATTCTGGAGATTTATCTTTTTAAAAAAATGTTATGATGAATTCATGTATAACAAAGCTTGAATTCCTACTAGAGCCATACATGTTATTTAGGCTAGAAAACCTTCTACATATATGCTACTTGTTTTGCATTGAGTTTTGTGAAGCTTTGTTGACCTTTATGAGAGGTTTGTCATGCTCTTAAAATCAAGATCATGTACACTCCACACACATATGCACTACTCCTACATTGGGGATAGGCGCAAAAACATGCTTTCCATTTAGATTCACCCAAAAATGTTTTACTCCTACACTAGGAGTAAACACCAAAATAATGTTTTATATGTTTTCCATTAAATAAATGCTCCAAGTTCTTGTTGCTATCTCTCAAAAGTTCTGCTGCAGAAAAGAGGCATGGGTTATGCAAGAAAAAAAAGTTAAGAAAAAATAGACACAAAAGTGTCCGAGATATTGAAAAGAATGGGTACTTAGATGCCCGCTTGAAAAAAAAAGAAGATGAATAAGATAGCCTCTGTTCTCTTGCAAAAATATTTCCAAGTTTCAAAAGAGAGATATGTTTTCAAGGAGCAAAGTAGAATTAGGCTAGCCACCATATATATCCACCTTATATATCCACACACATGCACATCTTGATTTGATTGTATGACTCAACTCTCTTTGGATCCGTTATTTGACTTTACAATATATGCATTGCAAGTATGCTCTAACTTTCTCCCTACCTATGAACTCCACAAAAGCATTAGTTGTAGGAAGAGAAAAATGGTATAACATCATTACTGTCTTTGGTGAGGATCCACAAATACTACATATATTGAGAGACCTGAGAGTGTCATACAATGGAATCTCTAAGTTTTATTTTGAAAACTTATAAAAACTCTAGAACAATGGTGGAACAAAGAACTTGAGACATAGTGCTTGACTTGATTATTCTGTCTTTCAATTGCTCAAGACCTAAGTGAGGGCTAAGAAGCCCCATGGTTGAAGGTAATATGGGTGAGTTTAAAAGTCAGATCAGTTTATTCTAATCCGGAGGAGAATTCTTGATTGAATGCCTGTGTACTTTTGAGGAGTAAAAGTATTGTAGCAACTCCTGCCATTACTGAGTTTGGCTTTGCTCAGGGACAAGCAAAGGTTATGTGTGGGGGAGTTTGTTGACGGTCGTTAACATCAACTATAAACCATGAATATATCCTGCATATGTACTTAATTCCATCACCAAACATAGGTCTAGGGGTTTAAACTAATAAATTCCATGAGTTTTGGTGAATCTATGTTTGTAGGAGGATTTAATCAGAAAACTATCATGGTAGACCTATTTGTCAAAGTAAATTGTGCTTAACCGCGGCCTAAACAACTCCAAAAGGTTATAGAAGACCTTAGAAGACTCTCCACTGAAGATCAAGCCGCGAGGCTGATAGGGGGGTCGGCCGACCTAATAAGGACATCACTCCATCACATACAAGCTAAGGAGAGGAGGAGGTCCAGCATGGGCATCCAATTCATCTTTCTTATGGTGGAGGTTCAATCCAACTAAAGTTAGAGTCCATCTCGGGTTTTATGACCAGTTTGTCATAAAACTGGTCACACGGGCGCGTCCGGGCTCCATTTTCGACGATCCATATATGGATGGAAAGCTAATTAGATAAGGAAGCCAATGCAATTGGTCTCACATTAAAAGCCCTTCGGAATCAACAGGAATCGTCAAAACAAGTCAGCGTCCAGAATCTGTCAGGGTGCTAGCGACACCGTCTTTTGGTCCATTGGACCGTGTATCGTGTTTGGGCCCATTAGGGGCGCATTTAGGGGGTTTTGTTTAGTTCTTGATTTCCTCGTGAAACAGACATCATTTTGCTACAACTGTGCCGCCAAGGCCGCTTGCTGTGAACCAGGGCCCTGATTCTTGATTTTGTTCGCCTGTGGCGATTAGTCCTTTCGAATAAAGATTTAAACTCCTTCTCGTTATCATAAGCCTCATATTTATTTGCAATTTTAGATTGTGTTCATCCCGTTCTTGCTTGTGTTCTCGATTCGCTTGCAGGAAAGCCTTCTCGGCGAGGTCAATCGCGTTCGCGTGGTTGATAACCAACGGAGCAGTGGTGTAACGGTGCGAGGGTCCGAATCAGTCTTGGTTCGAAGCCTAGATCGTGAACATCGAGTCTCCACCAATCGACACTATCGTACCTATCGGAAGATCGGGCCTTGTCTACATCAAGTGGTATTAGAGACCTTGTTGCCCGTTAGGTATACTTTTATTTTCCCTTTTAGATTGTTACTGTTTTTGCTTTACCTATAGTCCACGAAAAGCCAAAAAAATATACACAGCCTCATATTCCCTGTCCTATAGCCCCATTGTGGTGTGCAATTTTGTCTCTGTTTCGCCTTGTTGAGTTTGTGTCCTAGGGCAAGTTCTGGTTGCTGGTTTTCGATCATTTTTAGTCCAGTTTGTGCCTTTCCTTTGTTTTTCATCATAACCTGTGACCACCTTCAAGTCTTGCTATGTTTCCTTTGTATCCATCAAACTCTAGTCCACGCCATATAATTTGTTATACTTGTATTTAGTATTTGCATCTATCCATAGCCGCCGCAACAACTTTTGCGCGCATTGTTTCCGTTTTGTCCTCTAATTCGGAGTCAGTTCTTAAAACTGGTGTAGTTTTCGCATACGAACTCGGATTTCGACGTTGCATATATCAAAATCGATCAGAAAAAAATATTGGATCCATTTGTCCGCATCTCTACCGAGTTCAGAAAATTTTATTTTGGCCAAAAAGTGGTCACAAGATCCTCTTTTTGTGGTCACAAGCTTTTTGTCAATTTTGAGCATGACTTCTAAATTTTCCACAGGCCACGCCTTTCACTTGTTTAAGCTCATATTTTCTATGGTTACTTCTTTTGTGCTCCTAAGTGAAGAAAAATTATCAAAAAATAAATAAAAAGAAAAAGTCAAAGAATCCAAAAAAAACTACGACAGCACGAAAATAGAGAAAAAAGAGGGGCAAAAGTGGAACAATATCTAGAGGAGCACATAGAGAGCGCCATTTGAGCTGTGTTTGCGTGTGCTGGTTTTCGCCTTGTTCCTAATCATTTCCTGCTGTTCTCATCACTTGATACATCTGGTATTTGGAACGTTAATAGGCCAGCAACTAAGATAAGTACTTGGTATACTTATTTAGCTTTGCTATTTAGTTGTGAATATTGCTATTCCTTGCTAGTATATTGTGTCTGTCCAAGCTCCACTTTCTTCTAACCAAGTATAGGTTCATCTTGCAACTGTTACACTCAAGCTACAACGGTATCACAGTCACCAACTGATTGCACCGCTTGTTGCTTTAGTAAGAACACTTGTATGACCGTGGTAAGACGCTTGAGAGTCGAGTGCCTTGTTTTTCCTTGTACACAACCTAAGTAGTTGGTAGGGATAATAATATTTGTGTTGTCTTCTCCTTTCTACTAACCATGTCAGGAAAAGCCGGAGGCAGCGACAAAGGAAAAAAGGACACACCTACATATTTCAATGACTGTGTTTCTAAGAATGAGCTTCGTGCCATTCTTGATGACAAGTTTTATGAGATCCTTCAACAAATCACCAACTTGGCCAAGAGGATTGAAGATGTTGAACAACGACATCCTGAACCACATCCTGAAGATGCTGATGATGATCTCAAAGGCGAGGATGCTAAGGAGGAGGATGGTGACGTGGAGGCTGAAGCTGAAGCCAAAGCTCGACGACGTGCTGAGGATGCACATAACCGTAATCGGTTGAACTTTAACCGACGCGGTATGGGAGGTAATAACGAAGGTAATAATGATCATTTCTCTAAAACAAAGTTTAAGATACCTCCTTTTTCTAGTTCTGCTGATCCTAAAGTGTATTTAGATTGGGAGATGGCTGCAGATAAAAAATTTAGCTCCCATCAAGTACCTAAAGAATATAGAGTTAGACTTACTACTATTGAGTTTACTAGTTTTGCTCTTTTTTGGTGGAATGATATTTACAATAATGTTAATACTAATGCTAATGCTAATGCTAATGATCAAATTCCTCAAACTTGGACTGTACTTAAATGACGAATGAAATCGAGATTTGGTCCTCCATACTATTAGCGTGATCTACGATTAAAACTGCAATGTTTAAATCAAGGTAGTAAGAGTGTTGAGGAATATTATCAGGAGCTTTTAATTGGTCTAGCACGTAGTAACATACAAGAAGATAAAATGGATATGTGTTCTAGATTTTTTAGAGGTTTGCATCGTGAAATACAGGATGTTCTTGACTATAAAGAAAGGACTAGATTTCACCAATTATATCATTATGCTCTTAAAGCTAAAAGGGAAGTATAAGGACGACAACCAATGCGTTCCATATATCAAAATTAATCAGAATTTTTTTTGGATCCGTTTGTCCCCGCTCTTGCCGGGTTCGAAAAATTTTATTTTGGCCAAAAACTGGTCACAAGATCCTCTTTTCGTGGTCACAAGTTTTTTGTCAATTTTGAGCATGACTTCTGAATTTTCCACAGGCCATGCCTTTCACTTGTTTAAGCTCATATTTTCTGTGGTTACTTCTTTTGTGCTCCTAAGTGAAGAAAAAATATCAAAAAAATAAAAAGAAAAAGAAAAAGTCAAAGAATCCCAAAAAAACAACGATAGCCCAAAAATAGAGAAAAAAGAGGGGCAAAAGTGAACAATATCTAGAGGAGCACTTAGAGAGCGCCATTTGAGTTGTGTTTGCATGTGCTAGTTTCTGCCTTGTTCCTAATCATATTCCTGCTGTTCGCATCACTTGATACATCTGGTACTTGGAACGTTAATAGGCCAGCAACTAAGACAAGTACTCGGGATACTTTTTCAGCTTTGCTATTTAGTTGTGAATATTGCTATTCCTTGCTACTATATTGTGCCTGTCCAAGCTCCACTTTCTTCTAACCAAGTACAGGTTCGTCTTGCAACTGTTACACTCAAGCTACAACGGTATCATAGTCACCGACCGATTGCACCGCTTGTTGCTTTAGTAAGAACACTTGTAAGACCGTGGTAAGACGCTTGAGAGTTGAGTGTCTTATTTTTTCTTGTACACAACCTAAGTAGTTAGTAGGGATAATACTATTTGTGTTGTCTTCTCCTTTCTACTAACCATGTTAGGAAAAGCCGGAGGCAGCGGCAAAGGAAACGAGGACACACCTACAGATTTCAATGACTGTGTTTTCAAGATTGAGCTTTGTGCCATTCTTGATGACAAGTTGAATGAGATCCTTCAACAAATCACCAACTTGGCCAAGAGGATTGAATATGTTGAACAACGACATCCTGAACCACATCCTGAAGATGCTGAAGATGATGATCTCAAAGGTGAGGATGCTGAGGAGGATGATGGTGATGCGGAGGCTGAAGCTGAAGCCGAAGCTCGACGCTGTGCTGAGGATGCACGTAACCATAATTGGTTGAACTTTAACAGACGCGGTATGGGAGGTAATAACCAAGGTAATAATGACTCTTTCTCTAAAACCAAGTTTAAGATACCTCCTTTTTTCTGGTTCTGCTAATCTCGAAGTATATTTAGATTGGGAGATGGCTGTAGATAAAAAATTTAGCTCCCATCAAGTACCTGAAGAATATAGAGTTATACTTACTACTAGTGAGTTTACTAGTTTTGCTCTTTTTTGGTGGAATGATATTTGCAATAATGCTAATGCTAATGCTAATGCTAATGCTAATGCTCAAATACCTCAAACTTAGACTGTACTTAAACCATGAATGAAATCGAGATTTGTTCCTCCATACTATCAGCGTGATCTGCGATTAAAACTGCAACGTTTAAATCAAGGTAGTAAGATTGTTGAGGAATATTACCAGGAGCTTTTAATTGTTTTAGCACGTAGTAACATACAAAAGGATGAAATGGATAAGTGTTTTAGATTTTTTGGAGGTTTGGGTCGTGAAATACCGGATGTTCTTGACTATAAAGAATGGACTAGATTTCCCCAATTATATCATTATGCTCTAAAGCTGAAAGGGAAGTACATGGACAACAACCTATGTGTTCCATATATAAAAATGATCAGAAAATTTTTGGATCCGTTCGTCCCCGGTCTTGTTGGGTTCAGAAAATTTTATTTTGGCCAAAAACTGGTCACAAGATCCTCTTTTCATGGTCATAGGCTTTTGTCAATTTTGAGCACGACTTCTGAATTTTCCATAGGCCATGTCTTTCACTTGTTTAAGCTCATATTTTCTGTGGTTACTTCTTTTATGCTCCTAAGTGAAGAAAAAATATCAAAAAAATAAAAAGAAAAAGTCAAAGAATCCTAAAAACAACGACAGCCCCAAAATAGAGAAAAAAGAGATGGACAAAAGTGGAACAATATTTAGAGGACCACATAGAGAGCGCCATTTGAGCTGTGTTTGCGTGTGCTGGTTTCCGCCTTGTTCCTAATCATATTCCTGCTGTTCACATCACTTGATACATCTGGTACTTGGAACGTTAATAGGCCAGCAACTAAGACAAGTACTCGGGATACTTTTTCAGCTTTGCTATTCAGTTGTGAATATTGCTATTCCTTGCTACTATATTGTGTCTGTCCAAGCTCCACTTTCTTCTAACCAAGTACAGGTTCGTCTTGCAACTGTTACACTCAAGCTACAATGGTATCACAGTCACCGACCGATTGCACCGGCTGTTGCTTTGGTAAGAACACTTGTAAGACCGTGGTAAGACGCTTGAGAGTTGAGTGCCTTATTTTTCCTTGTACACAAGCTAAGTAGTTGGTAGGGATAATACTATTTGTGTTGTCTTCTCCTTTCTACTAACCATGTCAGGAAAAGCCGGAGGCAGCGGCAAAGGAAACGAGGACATACCTACAAATATCAATGACTCTGTTTCTAAGAATGAGCTTCGTGTTGTTCTTGATGACAAGTTTAATGAGATCCTTCAACAAATCACCAACTTGGCCAAGAGGATTGAAGATGTTGAACAACGATATCTTGAACCACATCCTGAAGATGATGATGATGATGAGCTCAAAGGCGAGGATACTAAGGAGGATGATGGCGACACAGAGGCTGAAGCTAAAGCCGAAGCTCGACGATGTGCTGAGAATGCACGTAACCGTAATCGGTTGAACTCTAACCAACGTGGTATGGGAGGTAATAACCAAGGTAATAATGATCCTTTCTCTAAAACCAAGTTTAAGATACCTCCTTTTTTCTGGTTCTGCTGATCCTGAAGTATATTTAGATTGGGAGATGGCTGTAGATCAAAAATTTAGCTCCCATCAAGTACCTGAAGAATATAGAGTTAGACTTGCTACTAGTGAGTTTCCTAGTTTTTGCTCTTTTCTGGTGGAATGATATTTGCAATAATGTTAATGCTAATGCTAATGCTCAAATACCTCAAACTTGGACTGTACTTAAACGATGAATGAAATCGAGATTTGTTCCTCCATACTATCAGCATGATCTACGATTAAAATTGCAATGTTTAAATCAAGGTAGTAAGAGTGTTGAGGAATATTATCATGAGCTTTTCATTGGTCTATGTCGACAGAATATCGTCGGTAGTCCTCCGAGGGGTATTCTACGATGGTAGATTGATCGGCAGTGGAGTGTGACATCAAGAACAAGAAGGCAACAAAGACACACGAGTTAGACAGGTTCAGACCATCAGTATGACGTAATACCCTACTCCTATGGTCTGTTGGTTTATATTAGCTATCGTATGATATTGCTTGAGTTTGGAGGGGGTCCCTGCCTGCCTTATATAGTCTAGGTAGTAGGGTTACAAGTCGGTTAGATCTGAGAGATAACCGGAAAGTAATAACTGATTACAGGAATATTGGGATCATACATATCCTAACAGATCTCATAGTATCTTTAGGATATCTTCCAGATGTCTTGTGGGAGGCGCCGAGCAGAGTCATGCCCCGTAAGGCTTCGTCTTGTGGGCTGGGCCGCCACTGAGGGCGCAGCCCATGTGGTTTGCCATGGGTATTCAGGGTCATACCCCCATAGCTAGTCCCCAAACACCTTGTACCCGTAGTGCAATGCCATCTTTAGCTTGTCCGAGCAGGTGCGAACGAAGCCAAATAGTCGAACTCATGGTCCGACCACCGTGATGAGTTGTCAAGCAGTTGTGAGCAGTTGCCGAGCAGTTATGAGCAGTTGCCGAGCAGCGTGTTCTGTCACCGAGCAGCACGAATCGTAGCCGAGCAGCATAACCCAAGCATGGCTTACCACAAGGGTGTAAGGAGCTCAAGTTCAGAATCAAAAATTTCTTCGCAATGGACCAAGTGTGCCCACTTAGAGTCCGACCACGAGAAAAGGAGATAGTCTTCTTCAGCTTCAAGAGGCGTGGAGTCTTCCAGAATTAAGCAAACACATTCACCGTGAGGTGAAGTGTGCCCACTTAGTCCCTGAGCCCGACAGTAGATGATGTAGTCATGTGGTGCCAGGGTCCAAAGTAGAAGAATAGTAAAAGACTAGCCGAGCAGGCAGCCAGTCCTCGAGCGTAGCCCTAAAATGAGAGAGAGCACATTCACTGAAAGGTGAAGTGTGCCCACTTAGTCCCTAGCGCCTGACAACAGGTGACGTAGTCACGTGGTGCCAGGGTCAGAAATAGAAAATAGTAAAAAGACCAGCCGAGCGGCAGCCAGTCCCCGAGCCATTTATGGAGATATCTGAAAACCCTAACCGTCGGAGAAAAAACTAGAGTAATGGCTGTACAGTAACTGTTACTGAGCCTCAATAAATTATGGAGAAGTCGGCGATTATTCGGCGAGTGATAACCAACAGCAGCGATAGAAGAGCAGCATGGGCTGTGGTTGCGTGAAAGCCCAAGTTACGGCCCATTAAGCCATGTCGGAGAATTCGGAGGGGCGTAAATCGCGGGAACGGTTCCCCAAAAACCCTCAAATGCGAAAGGGTGGGGAAAGTGCTTTATAACTACGCCGCCGCATCCTTCATTCCCACCTTTGCCACTTTGCCATTCCATTTTCATCCTCAGTCCTCGTGTTTCCAGATTCGCATCCACATTTGCTTACGCCGCCAAATCCCAATCACATCTAAGAGATGGCACCGAAGAAGGGAGCTACCAAATCAAAGAAAACAAGCCCCAAGAAGGCGAGCGCCGGCACCCGACGTGACAAAGAGTGGGTGCCGTCGCGAACGGGAGAGGCAGAGCTTAATAGATTGGTGGAGGCTGGCGTTCTTCCTGACCGTGCTACCACCGGATGGCGGCCGACCCTCGGTGAGTCCTTCCCAACGCCTCATACCGATGAAGTGGTGGTATTCGAGGATTATTTCTGGCGTGGGTTGGGATTTCCTATTCATCCATTCCTGAGGGATCTATTGGAGCTCTGGGTGGTTAGTCTATGCAACCTCCATCCCAATACCATTCTGCACATCGCGATCTTCATCCATTTCTATGAGGCATATCTCAGAATCCTCCCCCACTTCAACCTCTTCCGTCACCTGTTCTAGCTAAAGAAGAGAGGCGGCGGTGGTTCCATGGTGGTCGGTGGGGTGTACCTTCAGCTGCACGATGGGATGGCGGGCGAGTATCTTACTGTGCTGCTGAACACATCAGTGAAGGGGTGGAACGCCAGGTGAGTCTACATGAAATAGAGCCACCCAGCCGTCCGCTGCGACGCTGACCACATCTCGGAGAGCTAGAGGAGCTGGTCAGAGACGCTGAGTAGCAATGACATGGAGCAAGTGAGGGAGCGCCTTGCCTTAATAAAGGGCGTGAGGACCAATGATAGATTGGTAGCGGCGAGCTTTATAGTATGCTGCGTGCAGCCCTGTAAGGAGAGGGCGTACCCAGCCTTCGAGTTCAAGGGAGAGACCGATGGTACTCGGGAGAGGTCAGAGATGATGTCGAGGGACGTTGTTGAAGAGCGGGCTGCAGAGCTATTCGCTCTGTTTGCCTCATTCAGCATGTCAGGGTATATGAAGCCCTTTAACTGCAAAAATCTGCCGCATGAGGTAAATATCTCAGTTGTGTATTCCTGATGCATTTTATCCTTTGTCATTGCCGAGCAACAGACTGATTCACTTATGCGAAGATCCACTTACATGATAGGGTGGTGTACTTTTCCAGTGTGCCAAGGGGCGATTGGCCACCAGCAGCGGATGCACGACCACTGGCTCAACCTGAAGAAAGTTCTGTCGGTGTTTCTTCAAAGTCCAGAGGTTTGGATGCTGGTCGGACGGAGAGTCCTCCCCCGGTGTCGGAGAAAGCCCGGGGGAAGAGGGCAGCGGCAGACGAGCCGGCCCAGAAGAAGAGGAAGACGGCGGCTGCTGCTCCCCTCAAACTAGGCGACATCTCGCTTGGCGATGATCAGACCACTCGAACGCGAAGGACCACGGTGTTCGATTGGTCTGATGACGACGAAGTTTCGATGGCTCCTCCACCGAGCACAAAGGAGCCTCCACGCAGCACGCGCGTGGAGGATCAATCAAGGGGAGGTGAAGAAGTCCCCGAGCAGTGGGTGAGGGAAGCCCCCCCACAGCAGACGACGGGAGTCCCTATGGGGCAGGCGACGAGAGTCCTCGAGCAACAGGTAGAGGTAAACTCAGAGCGGCAGGCGGAGAGGGTCCCAGAGCGGCAGGCAGGACCTCTCCCCCAGAGCACGGGAGTCGACCCCACGACTGCGCCTGGGGGCTCGGGCAGGCACCGCCGGTTCAAGAAGTTGAACCGGTAAACCAAACCGTAAGTACCCTTGTCTTGGAGTTACTTTGCTATAGTTTCTTAATTTTTCTGGCAACTGATGAGCCGATCTGATGCAGTGCAAAGCGTATGGAGGATCTGACCCCGCCAGTCTGGACTGTCGAACAGCCGAGGGCTGAACCCGGGGTGGAAACAACGCCGGTGGAGGAGTCGACCGCCGTCGCTGGCGGACTTGGCGGTGGTAAACAATTGGCGCCAGCAGCAGACGAGTCCGTGATGATACCCAAGGCAATGACGGGAACCGTTGGCTCTTCGGGAGCAGAAGCTGGAGTTGTCGGCGATGCGCCGAAGTCTGGGGCGACGAAACCGGTGGCGGCCAAGGAGCAAATGGCGCCCCCTAAGGTGTCACCAGGGATGGTCGGACCCGTTGTCTAGCCACGGAGCCCCCCAATGGTGCCTTGAGCTATGGCAGAAGAGGACGAGGTGGAAGAGATCGAGCGTGCTGAACCTCAACTCCAATCCGTCCAAATCCTCCGCAAGCGCGGCGACGAGGTGGTGGTTATCAAGGAGGAAGACACCACTAGGGAGATGAAGAGACTGATATCCGCCGTCGCCGGAGTAATGAAACAAATCGAGGTCAGTACTGCTTTTGGAATGCTCGACTATGTTGTTGGAGATCGGAGTTCGTCATTAGCATTGTACATTTGTAGGGGAAAACTCGGACTACCGAGCAGCGGCACCAGCTGATAAAGAGGATGGAACCCCTCACCGAGGAGAACGAGAAACTCAGGGATGCGATGAACCTCTCAGAGAGAAACATCTAGAGGGCCCGGCGCGAGCGAGACCTTGCAGAGTCCAACGCGTGGGACCTGGAATATCAGAGGGGGGTCCTGTCCGAGCAGCTGGCGGCTACGTCCGAGCAGCTGTGGAGCAAGTCCGAGCAGCTAGCCACTATCTTTGAACAACTGAGGGATGCCTCCGAACAGCTAGAATAGAAATCCAAACAGCTCAGAAGTGTATCCAAGCAGAAAGCAGGTACGGTATATCGGTGAATGTACTTTGTATTGCTGAACAACCATATTTTTGGTGATAACTGTTGTGCTTGTAGAGCAAGACATGGAGCTCAGCCAACTGCGTCAAGCCATTGAACAACTCCGATAGGAGAAGGCGAAGGAGTCAGACTGAGCAGACAAACTGGCCGAGGAGCTAAAAGATGAATACCTCGTGGTCGGAGTTACTATTGAAGTAATTTCCTTGTATGATGGAACATTGTAACGCTTGCAGGCTACCATCATAAAGCCAAGGCACAGTTTGATGTGCTGGTGCAAGAGGCCAGGACCCAAAGGTATAACTTCGACGCTGTAGTCGCCGCAATTAAACCGGTGCTCGACTGCGTCGACCTGGAATCGGCTCCTTAGCCCGTCGATAGGCGGCAATGTTCGGACACCATCATCTAGAGGTGCAAAGCGGCGTGGGAGAACTTCAAGATCTTCAACCGCGATGCCATTGTGACCATCGCTACTCACGCCCTTGCGGTGATTCGGTCCAACTACCCAGCCATCGACCTTCAGGCGATAGGGGGCGGGTTCACTGAAGGGCTGAGCGAGGTGGAAACCCAGCAGCTGGAGGATGAGGTGGAGGACGCAGCGAAGAAGCTAGCCGGCGATATAGACTTCTTCGGTGAGATGGACGGTGATGGCGGAGCACAATGATCTACGCGGAGGGTATTGTCTGTAACATCTTTAGAGGGTAGTTAGGACGCGCAAGAGCGCAATAAACATTTATGTATGTGTATAAATGTTATAAAGTGCATGTGATGTAGCTTGACTGTATTTGTGTCGAAAAATTGTTGTAGTAATAGCCCTAATGCAATTATATGCAGTATAAGTAGCATCCGAGCAGTTAGTTCGTTACTAAGCCATATGGCCTTGCCTTGCCCATAGTCCATAACATCGAGCGCGGAGCCCGTGGACGTGTAGGAGGAACAGGCATGACCAAGAAACCGTAGCCAACCACCCATAATGTAGAGCGCAGAGCCCGTAGCAGGTGTAGGGAGAGATCAGAGACTTGGTCTTCTCCATAGAACGTAGAGCGGAACGTGTGCTACTCGGCGGCTGGCGAAATAACTTGGAAATAGGCGTAGTATAAGTGGTGTTTGAGCAGTTAGTTCTTTACTGAGCTCTCGGCCTTGGCTAGCCCATAGTCCATAACGTTGAGCGCGGAGCCCGTGCACGTGTAGGAGGAATAGGCGTGACCAAGGAACCGCAGCCGACCACCCATAACGTAGAGCGCGAAGCCTGTAGCACGTGTAGGGAGAGATCAGAGACTGGGTCTTTTCCATAGAGAACAGAACTGAACATATGCTGCTCGCTGATCGACGAAATATCTTGGAGATTTGGAGAAAAATCTTTGGCGATTTGGAGAAACACATGGCAGAATACATTGGCGATTCGGAGAAAACATGCTCGGCGATTTGGAGAGAACATCTTCAGAGATTTGGAGAAAATGTGTTCGGCAATTTGGAGAAAACGCTTTTGGCGATTCAGAGAAAACCTGTTCGGCGATTCGGAGAAAACATGCTCGGCGATTTGGAGAAAACGTGTTCGGCGATTTGGAGAAAACGTGTTCGGTGATTCAGAGAAAACCTGTTCGGTGATTCGGAGAAAACATGCTCGACGATTTGGAGAAAATGTTTTGGTGATTCGGATAAAATCGTTCGGCAAAAATGTTGGAGATTTGGAGAAAAGTGGTCGGCACAGTTATGGTGATTTCATATTGTAGTTCGTTATGGAGTAGCTGAAAGCTCGGCGACCGTAAGTGGAGATTAAACCATAATGGAGAAATAATGGAGACAAATTGTGGAGACCAAAACTTTATTCATCATAAAGTGGAGAGTACATATCTAGGGGCGTTTCAAGGATAGAAACATATGAGGTGTTAGATGTGCCATGAGTTGGGGACATCGATTCTGTCTAAGTCACATAGGCGATAAGAACCTGGTCGGGTAACCTCTTTGACGACGTAAGGCCCTTCCCAGGGGGAGGAGAGCTTGTGCATCCCTTTGGTTTTTTGTTTTCTACGAAGAACGAGGTCACCGACAGCAAATGAACGACCTTTGATGTAGTGGTTGTTGTACCTCCGCAGGCCTTCTAGATATTTGGTTGTGCGGACACAAGTGATTAGGCGTTCTTCCTTAGCCCGATCGATGTCCTCTATCCGAATAGCTGTGGCTCGCTCTTCATCAAAATTTTCCACCCTAGGTACTCGGAAGGCAATATCCGCTGGTAGTATGGCTTCTGAGCCATAGACCAAGAAATATGGAGACACAACAGTGCTGCAACTAGCTTGAGTATGTAGTCCCCAGACTACAGCTGGTAGCTCCTTGAGCCATCTGCCCGAATGCTTTTCTTCTTTCTGATATAGCCTCTTTTTGAGGGCATCAAGGATCATGCCGTTCGCCCGTTCGCCCTAGCCATTGGCTCTAGGATGGGCAACGGAGACGCACTTGATGGAGATGCATCAGTCTTCGCAGAAGTCCCAAAAGTGATGGCTAGTAAATGTAGTTTCGAGGTCGGTGATGATGCTGTTCGGGAGACTGAATCTGTGGATGATGTCTTCGAAGAGCTCGACTGCTTTCTTTGCGGTAGCCGAGATGAGCAGTTTATACTCGATCCACTTGGAGAACTTATCAATGGCGATGTATACGTACCGGAAGCCACCTAGCGCTGGCTTAAAAGGGCCAATCATGTCTAGTCCCCATCATGCAAAGGGCTAGGAAGCTAGAATGGTCTGCAGCTCTTGTGCCGGCATGTGTATTTGCTTGGCGAAAAATTGGCATCCTTCACAACATCGGACGAGGTCTTCTGCATCAGAGATGGCTATGGGCCAGTAAAAACTAGCTCGGAAAGCTTTGCCGACCAGTGTTCTCGAGGCCGCATGGTTGCCGTAGGAACCAGAGTGAATTTCGAGAAGTAACTTCACTCCGTCTTCTTGGGTGATGCATTTTTGCAGAATCCCTTCCTTGGCACTTTTCCTCATCAAGTTGTCGTGCACCAGCACATAATGTTTGCTTCGACGGATTAAGCATTCGGTTTCAGTCTTACCGGTGGGTACTTTGGCGCTAGAGAGGTACTTGATTAACCGTTCCCTCCAATCGGCGGTCGGCAAAGGTACCGTAAGTACCAGCTGCTCGGCAGGGGGAACTTCCTGAACTTCCTTATCTTCTTTAATGGATGGCGCCAGGAGATCTTGAACGAAGACCCCTAGTGGGATCGCGGCGCGAGAAGAGCCCAACTTGGATAAATGGTCGGTGAGCTGATTCTGGTTGTGTACCACGTGGTGGTTCTCGATGCCGTAGAATTTCCCTTCAAGCTTCCTGATTTTGGCGCAATATGCATCCATCTTCTCGCTGGAGCAAGACCAGTCTTTGTTAAGCTGGTTGATGACCAGTGCGGAGTCCCCGTATACCATGAGGCATTTGACGCCGAGCTCAACGGCTATACGGAGTCTGTGGAGACATGCTTCATATTCGGCGGCGTTGTTGGAGGCCGGAAAGTGTATCCGGAGAACGTATCGGAGTTTATCCTTGGTCGGTGTAATGAATGCCCGCACCAGCACCGTTGATGTTAAGGGCGCTGTCGAAGTACATCACCCAGTGCTAGGGGCAAGTGGCGGTGATGGGCTCTTGGATCTCGGTCCATTCAGCGACAAAATCAGCGAGCGCCTGAGACTTGATGGTAGTCCTGCTTATGAATTCAATGGAGTAAGTGCCGAGCTCAACAACCCACTTGATGATATGGCCATTGGCCTCTTTGTTGTGGAGGATGTCCCCCAGAGGGAACTCGGTGACCATGACGATCTTATAATACTCGAAGTAGTGATGGAGCTTGCGCGACGTGATCAGGACGGCGTACAACAACTTTTGGACTTGAGGATAATGAGTCTTGGGCTCGTTAAGAACCTCGTTGATGAAATATACCGGATGTTGCACCTTATAGGCGTGCTCAGCCTCCTAGCGTTAGACCACAATGGCTGTGCTGACGACACGAGAAGTAGCGGCGATGTAGATCAGGAGGGTTTCGTCTGGCCATGGCGCTGTCATGATCGGAGGCTTTGTTAGAAACAACTTGAGTTGCTCAAAAGCTGTGTCTGCCTCCTCTGACCAGGAAAAATGCTCGGAGGCCTTGAGGAGTTTGAAGAAAGGTAGCCCTTTTTCGCCGAGGCGCGATATGAAGCGGTTTAAGGCAGCCATGCAACCCATAAGCTTCTGTATATCCTTGACGCATGTTGGCCGTTTCATGTTGGTGATGGCGGAGACCTTGTCAGGATTGGGCTCGATGCCTCGTGCGACAATGTAGCCCAGGAGTATACCAGATGGAACTCCAAAGATGCACTTTGAAGGGTTCAGGTTCCATTGGTACCTTTTTAGGTTGGCGAACGTTTCTTTGAGGTCAACGATAAGATCATCGGCGGTCTTGGACTTGACGACCACATCGTTGATGTAAGCTTCGATGTTGCGGCCAATCTATTGATCGAGGCACATCTGTATAGCCCTTTGATAAGTCGCCCCAGCGTTCTTGAGTCTGAAGGACATGGTGGTGTAGCAATATGCACCGAAGGGCGCGATGAATGACGTCTTGATCTGATCTTCTTCCTTGAGGGAGATCTAGTGATAGCCGGAGTAACAGTCAAGGAAGGAGAGCAGTTTGCAGCTGGCGGTGGAGTCTACAACCTCGTCTATCCGAGGCAAACCGAAGGGGTCTTTAGGGCAGTGTTTGTTAAGATCAGTGTAATCAACGCACATTCTCCATTCTTTATTCTTTTTTCGAACGAGAACAGGGTTTGCTAACCACTCAGGATGATACACTTCTTTTATAAATCCAGCAGCTAAGAGACGTTTTATTTCTACCCTAATAGCCTCCTTCTTGTTTGGTGCGAATCGGTGGAGTTTCTACTTGATCGATTTGGCGGTCGGCGAGACATTCAAGGAGTGCTCGATCTTCTCCCGTGGTACCCCCAGCATGTTTGCAGGTTTCCAAGCAAACACGTTGGTGTTGGCACGTAGGAAGGAGACAAGCGCACTTTCCTATTTGGGGTCAAGGTGAGCCCCAATATTGCCGAGGTCGACCTCCTTTATTTCCTTGGATTTGGCGGAGGCACGGGGAGGCTCTAGCTCTAGGATCTCCATGTTGTCGGTAGGCAATGTCTTGGCTTCAGTGACCAAGCTGGCCATCTGGATGGAGAGGTCGGTGGCTTCAGCGAGGGCAAGACTCTCTGTCTCACAGGCGTAGGTGATGGAGAGGTTGGCCCACAGGGCCAGAACTCCTACAGGCGAAGGCATCTTCAGCACCAGATACGCATAGTGCAGTACAACCATGAACTTGGCTAGAGCTGGCCGACCAAGTATGGCGTGGTAGGCGGTGTTGAAATTGACGACGTAGAAGTTGATGTGCTCGATGCGGTAGTTGCTTGCCATGCCGAACTGTATTGGTAGGGTGATCTCTCCAAGTGGTTTGGAGGCCCTGCCAGGTACCATAACCCAAAAGGAGGAGTCGGAGGGTGTGAGATCTGCTAATCCAAGGCCTAGCTCCTTTAGGGCTCTGGCAAAGAGGAGATTCAAAGTGCACCCACCGTCGATGAACACTTTTCTGAAGAGCACCTTCTGGATGGTTGCGTCGAGGATGAGGGGGAAACGCCCTATGTAGGGAATGTCCGCCCACTGGTCGGCCCTGCTGAAGGTGATAGGGACCTCGAACCATGGGCGATAGCTGGGGTTGGCGATGACATCCTCCGTAGTGATGGCGAGCACCCATCGTGCGGCGAGCTTCCGTTCTCTTCTACTCTTGGTGGAGGTGAGGCCCCCGAAGATGGTGGCGACCACCTTGTCGTGGTCCTAGAAGGCATTGTCATTGCTCCCAGGTGGTCGGCGACCTCCGGCTCTATCGTTGGCGTCGTCGTCTAGCTTTTTGTCCTGGAACTCCTTAGCCAAACCAAGGCAGTTCTTCATCTTGTGCTTGGCGTTCTTATGGAGAGGGCACGGGCCGTCAAGGATCTTCTTGTACTGTTCATCATAGTTGCGCTTGGCGCGAGGTTCATTGATGGCAGCGACAATGTGGTCTGGCCCGCGGTGGCGATTTTGACCAGTCTTGGGTCCTTCTGGCTGATCACAACCGCTGTCATGATGATAATTGTGGTCGTCATGGTGGCGGTCGTTGTGGCAGCGGTCGTCGGGGCGGCATGTTGGGCGATGAGTGCCCACATCCTCAATGAAGCGCACCTTGGCTTCCTCGGCGTCAGCGTACTGGTTGGTGGTTGTGATCATCTCGCCGATCCCCATGGATGGCTTGCGGTTGAACTTGGAGCGAAGCTCGTGGTGATGGAGTCCTCGGATGAAGGCTGTGATGACCTCGGCTTTCATGATGTTTGGAATAGAATTCCTCATCTCGAAAAAGCGTCGGATGTAGCTGCGGAGGAGCTCGGATGGCTTCTGGTTGATGCGGTTTAGATCATGCTTGGTTCTCGGTCGCGTACATGCGTAGCCATATAATTGTTGGTGAAGACTTTTTCAGCTCTTCCCAGGATCCGATGGAGTCCGGGGCAAGGCTAGTAAACTAGTTCATGATGGTTGGCACGAGCATGATGGGAAGATAGTTCGCCATGACATTGGTGTCTCCTCTGGCGGCGCGAACAGCACTAGCGTAAGCCTATAACCACTGTGTTGGATTCATCCTCCCCTCGTAGGGCTTGACCCTAGTGATTTTAAAACCATAGGGACACTGAAGTGTTCGGAGCGCCCTTGTGAATGCTGAGGGCCCCTCAGGGTTGTCGGCATCATCATCTGCAGCGTTGCCACCGGCGATTGGCTCGAGGGCTAAGTCCGGGTTGTTGTACTCTTGCTCGTACTCCTGGCAGCGGCGTACTTTGTCTTCATGGCGACCGAAGCGGCGTTCGTCGATATGCCGCCGTGCATCTCGGAGATTGTTGAGGTGCACCCAGATGTCCTGGTTGACCTCCTGGTCATGTTGGCGGTGAGGTTTGGCGCGGTTGCCCCTAGCTCTGCCCTAGAGGGGTTGCCTATCATCGCGGTGCTGGTCGGTGAAGCGACTTTGGCGGTGATCGGTTCTTGTGGCGACTGATCGACGAATCAAAGTGGTGGAGTATGAAGGTCTCTGATCCTGGCGAATCTCATTGACCTAGCAGTGCGCTGCTTTAAGCATGGCGGCGACCTTGGTGAGCTCAGGCGTCTGCAGGAGGCGGGCGAGTTCGTTGGCGGCCACTGCTAGATTGGCGCTTGGAGTCTTGAAGACGTCATGGCCATCAACGCGAAGAAACTCTTCATCGAGGTTGCGCTGGAGTGGCCTTCCTTACGAGTCGAGCTGCTGCTCGGCCATCGCAAGGGCATTCTCGTTTGCTTAGCGTTGTGCACGATTGATGTTCTAGTTCTCACGAGCGGCGCGTTCCTCCTCGGTTTTGCTGTTCTGAGGGGGACTGTCGACGCTGACGTTGAAGATTGCGCCGCCACAGAACGGAGGGAGAGGAAGTTGCTCGGTGAAGGTTTCAGCGAGGGTCTCCGTAGAGCCCTGGGACTTGGAGCTCGGATTCTCCTCCGGGATGGTCTGGAGGGACGGTCCGGAGCGTTGGCTGACGTGGAGCATGTTGACGGCCGGCGGAGGCTGGTCAGCGATCTGGTCGGCGAGAGGATGGATGTCTCCCACCTGGTCGGCGAATTTGCCCATTAGGGCGTCTTGGAAGGTGGTGATGGTGCTAGCAAGCCCAAAGGGCAGAGCCGCAACTCTTGGAGTTTTCCGAGCAGCCTCCGATAGATTTGGATTGGAGGGTGGTCGGCGCTGAACCAGAGTGTCCAGAGCTGATTTGGTGATGAAGAGGCAATCGGTGAGCTTCAGACTGACCTGATCGATGGATTCAATCAGGTCATCATTGTTGATCTGCCTCCTCTAGTAGCGAGGAAGCGGGCGGCGAGTTGCTGATGAAGGTGACCTCGGAGGTGGTTCCGAGATCGAATCTGTAGTTGTAGGTGTGGGGATGATCGGCACAGAATGGATCTGCGCCGGCTCGAGGAGCTCTTCGACTCCGTCAGCATTGATGATCCAGGAGATCGATCCGACCATGAAGATCTGGCCGGGCTGTGGGAGGGATGAAGAGCCTACGGAAAAAGCCATCTTGTTCGACAAGGAAACAACACACAGTCCCCTACCTGGCATGCCAACTGTCGACAGAATATCGTCTACAGTCCTCCGAGGGGTATCCCACGAAGGTAGATTGATTAGCAGTGGAGCATGAGATCAAGAACTAGAAGGCAATAGAGACACACGAGTTAGACAGGTTCAGGCCGTCAGTATGACGTAATACCCTACTCCTGTGATCTGCTGGTTCGTATTAGCTATCGTCTGATATTGTGAGAGTTTGGAGGGGGTCCCTGCCCGCCTTATATAGTCCGGGTAGCAGGGTTACAAGTCGGTTAGACCTGAGAGATAATCGGAAAATAATAACTGATTACAAGAATCTTGGGATCATACATATCCTAACAGATCTCGTAGTATCTTCAGGATATCTTCTTGCGGGAGGCGCCGAGCAGAGTCGTGCCCCACAAGGCTTTGTCTTGTGGGCTGGGCCGCCCCTGAGGGCGCAGCCCATGTGGTCTGCCATGGGTATCCGTCATACCCCCCACAGTCTAGCACATAGTAACATATAAGAGGATGAAATGGATAAGTGTTCTAGGTTTTTTGGAGGCTTGCGTCGTGAAATTCAGGATGTTCTTGACTATAAAGAATGGAATTCTGAATTTTCCATAGGCCACGCCTTTCACTTGTTTAAGGTCATATTTTCTGTGGTTACTTCTTTTGTGCTCCTAAGTGAAGAAAAAATATCAAAAAAATAAAAAGAAAAAGTCAAAGAATCCCAAAAAAACAACGACAGCCAAAAATTAGAAAAAAGTGAGGAGCAAAATTGGAACAATATCTAGAGGAGCACATAGAGAGCGCCATTTGAGCTGTGTTTGCATGTGCTGGTTTCCGCCTTGTTCCTTATCATATTCCTGCTGTTCACATCACTTGATACATCTGGTACTTGGAACGTTAATAGGACAGCAACTAAGACAAGTACTCGGGATACTTATTTAGCTTTGCTATTCAGTTGTGAATATTGCTATTCCTTGGTACTATATTGTGCCTGTCCAAGCTCTACTTTCTTCTAACCAAATATAGGTTCACCTTGCAACTGTTACACTCAAGCTACAACGGTATCACAGTCACCGACCAATTGCACCACCTGTTGCTTTGGTAAGAATACTTGTAAGACCATGGTAAGACGCTTGAGAGTTGAGTGCCTTGTTTTCCCTTGTACACAACCTAAGTAGTTGGTAGCGATAATACTATTTGTGTTGTCTTCTCCTTTCTACTAACCATATCACAAAAAGTCGGAGGCAGCGGCAAAGAAAACGAGGACACACCTACAGATTTCAATGACTCTGTTTCCAAGAATGAGCTTCGTGCCATTCTTGATGACAAGTGTAATGAGATCCTTCAATAAATCACCAACTTGGCCAAGAGAATTGAAGATGTTGAACAACGACATCCTGAACCACATCCTGAAGATGCAAATGCAAATGCTAATGCTAATGCTAATGCTCAAATACCTCAAACTTGGACTGTACTTAAACCACGAATGAAATCGAGATTTGTTCCTCCATACTATCAGCGTGATCTGCGATTAAAACTGCAATGCTTAAATGAAGGTAGTAAGAGTGTTGAGGAATATTATCAAGAGCTTTTTATTGGTCTAGCACATAGTAGCATACAAGAGGATGAAATGGATAAGTGTTCTAGGTTTTTTTGGAGGTTTGGGTCATGAAATACAGGATGTTCTTGACTATAAAGAATGGAGTAGATTTCCCCAATTATATCATTATGCTCTTAAAGCTGATAGGGTAGTACAGGGACAACAACCTATGTGTTCCATATATCAAAATCGATCAGAAAATTTTTTCGAATCCGTTCGTCCCCGGTCTTGTCGGGTCGGAAAATTTTGTTTTTGCCAAAAACTGGTCACAAGATCCTCTTTTTGTGGTCACAAGATTTTTGTCAATTTTGAGCACGACTTCTAAATTTTCCACGGGCCACGCCTTTCACTTGTTTAAGCTCATATTTTCTGTGGTTACTTCTTTTGTGCTCCTAAGTGAAGAAAAAATATGAAAAAAGAAAAAGTCAAAGAATCCCCAAAAAACAACGACAATCAAAAAATAGAAAAAAAGAGAGGGGCAAAAGTGGAACAATATCTAGATGAGCACATAGAGAGCGCCATTTGAGCTGTGTTTGCGTGTGCTGGTTTCTGCCTTGTTCCTAATCATATTCCTGTTGTTCACATCACTTGATACATCTGGTACTTGGAACGTTAATAGGCCAGCAACTAAGACAAGTACTCGGGATACTTATTTAGCTTTGCTATTCAGTTGTGAATATTGCTATTCCTTGCTACTATATTGTGCATGTCCAAGCTCCACTTTCTTCTAACCAAGTACAGTGAATGCCTTGCAACTGATACACTCAAGCTACAATGGTATCACAGTCACCGACTGATTGCACTGCCTGTTGCTTTGGTAAGAACACTTGTAAGACCGTGGTAAGACGCTTGAGAGTTGAGTGCCTTGTTTTTCCTTGTACACAACCTAAGTAGTTGGTAGGGATAATACTATTTGTGTTGTCTTCTCCTCTCTACTAACCATGTCATGAAAAGCCAGAGGCAGCGGCAAAAGAAACGAGGACATACCTACATATTTCAATGACTGTGTTTCTAAGAATGAGTTTCGTGCTGTTCCTAAAGACAAGTTTAATGAGATCCTTCAACAAATCACCAACTTGGCCAAGAGGATTGAAGATGTTGAACAACGCTGATGATTATGATCTCAAAGGCGAGGATGCTAAGGAGGATGATGGCGACGTCGAGGCTAAAGCTGAAACCGAAGCTCGACGATGTGCTGAGGATGCACGTAACCGTAATCCGTTGAACTCTAACCGATGTGGTATGGAAGGTAATAACCAAGGTAATAATCATCCTTTCTCTAAAACCAAGTTTAAGATACCTCCTTTTCTGGTTCTGCTGATCCTGAAGTATATTTAGATTGGGAGATGGCTGTAGATAAAAAATTTAGCTCCCATCAAGTACCTGAAGAATATAGAGTTAGGCTTGCTACTAGTGAGTTTACAAGTTTTTGCTCTTTTCTGGTGGAATGATATTTGCAATAATGTTAATGCTAATGCTAATGCTAATGCTAATGGTAATGCTAATGCTCAAATACCTCAAACTTGGACTGTACTTAAACGACGAATGAAATCAAGATTGGTTTCTCCATACTATCAGCGTGATCTGCGATTAAAACTGCAATGTTTAAATCAAGGTAGTAAGAGTGTTGAGGAATATTATCAGGAGCTTTTCATTGGTCTTGCACGTAGTAACATACAAGAGGACGAAATGGATAAGTGTTCTAGGTTTTTTTCGAGGTTTGCGTCGTGAAATACAGGATGTTCTTGACTATAAAGAATGGACTAGATTTCCCCAATTATATCATTATGCTCTTAAAGCTGATAGGGAAGTACAGGGACGACAACCTATGTGTTCCATATATCAAAATCGATCAGAATTTTTTTTTCAGATCCGTTCGTCCCCGGTGTTGCCGGGTTCGGAAAATTTTATTTTGGCCAAAAACTGGTCATAAGATCCTCTTTTCGTGGTCACAAGCTTTTTGTCAATTTTGAGCACGACTTCTGAATTTTCCACAAGCCACGCCTTTCACTTGTTTAAGCTCATATTTTCTGTGGTTACTTCTTTTGTGCTCCTAAGTGAAGAAAAAATATCAAAAAATAAAAAGAAAAAGTCAAAGAATCCCAAAAAACAACAATAGCCAAAAAATAGAAAAAAAGTGAGGGGCAAAAGTGGAACAATATCTAGAGGAGCACATAGAGAGCGCCATTTGAGATGTGTTTGCATGTGCTGGTTTCCGCCTTGTTCCTTATCATATTCCTGCTGTTCACATCACTTGATACATCTGGTACTTAGAACATTAATAGGCCAGCAACTAAGACAAGTACTCGGGATACTTATTTAGCTTTGCTATTCAGTTACGAATATTGCTATTCCTTGATACTATATTGTGCCTGTCCAAGCTCTACTTTCTTCTAACCAAATATAGGTTCACCTTGCAACTGTTACACTCAAGCTACAACGATATCACAGTCACCGACCAATTGCACCACCTGTTGCTTTGGTAAGAACACTTGTAAGACCGTTGTTAGACGCTTGAGACTTGAGTGCCTTGTTTTCCCTTGTACACAACCTAAGTAGTTGGTAGCGATAATACTATTTGTGTTGTCTTCTCCTTTCTACTAACCATATCACAAAAAGCCGGAGGTAGCGGCAAAGAAAACGAGGACACACCTATAGATTTCAATGACTGTGTTTCCAAGAATGAGCTTCGTGCCGTTCTTGATGACAAGTTTAATGAGATCCTTCAACAAATCACCAACTTGGCCAAGAGGATTGAAGATGTTGAACAACGACATCCTGAACCACATCCTGAAGATGCTAATGCTAATGCTCAAATACCTCAAACTTGGACTGTACTTAAACCATGAATGAAATCGAGATTTGTTCCTCCATACTATCAGCGTGATCTGCGATTAAAACTGCAACGTTTAAATGAAGGTAGTAAGAGTGTTGAGGAATATTATCAAGAGCTTTTCATTGGTCTAGCACATAGTAGCATACAAGAGGATGAAATGGATAAGTGTTCTAAGTTTTTTTGGAGGTTTGGGTCATGAAATACAGGATGTTCTTGACTATAAAGAATGGAGTAGATTTCCCCAATTATATCATTATGCTCTTAAAGCTGATAGGGAAGTAAAGGGATGACAACCTATGTGTTGCATATATCAAAATCGATCAGAAAATTTTTTTGGATCCGTTCGTCCCCGGTGTTGCTGGGTACTGAAAATTTTATTTTGGCCAAAAACTGGTCACAAGATCCTCTTTTCGTGGTCACAAGCTTTTTGTCAATTTTGAGCACGACTTCTGAATTTTCCACAGGCCATGCCTTTCACTTGTTTATGCTCATATTTTCTGTGGTTACTTCTTTTGTACTCCTAAGTGAAGAAAAAATATCAAAAAAATAAAAAGAAAAAGTCAAAGAATCCCAAAAAAACAATGACAACCCAAAAATAGAGAAAAAAGAGAGGGGCTAAAGTGGAATAATATCTAGAGGAGCCAATAGAGATCGCCATTTGAGCTATGTTTGCGTGTGTTAGTTTTCGCCTTGTTCCTAATCATATTCCTGCTGTTCACATCACTTGATACATCTGGTACATGGAACGTTAATAGGCCAGCAACTAAGACAAGTACTCGAGATACTTATTTAGCTTTGCTATTTAGGTGTGAATATTGCTATTTCTTGCTACTATATTGTGCCTGTCTAAGCTCCACTTTCTTTTAACCAAGTACATGTTTACCTTGCAACTGTTACACTCAAGCTACAACGGTATCACAGTCATCGACCGATTGCAACGCCTGTTGCTTTTTTAAGAACATTTGTAAGAACGTGGTAAGACGTTTGAGAGTTGGGTGCCTTGTTTTTCCTTGTACACAACCTAAGTAGTTGGTAGGGATAATACTATTTGTGTTGTCTTCTCCTTTCTACTAACCGTGTCAGGAAAAGCTGGAGGCAGCGGCAAAGGAAACGAGAACACACCTACAGATTTCAATGACTGTGTTTCTAAGAACAAGCTTCATGCCGTTCTTGATGACAAGTTTAATGAGATCCTTCAACAAATCACCAATTCGGCCAAGAGAATTGAAGATGTTGAACAACAACATCCTGAACCACATCCTGAAGATGTTGATGATGATGATCTCAAAGGCGAGGATGCTGAGGAGGATGATGGCGACGCGGAGGCTGAAGCTGAAGCCTAAGCTTGACGATGTGCTGAGGATGCACGTAGCCGTAATCGGTTGAACTTTAACCGACACGGTATGGGAGGTAATAACCAAGGTAATAATGATCCTTTGTCTAAAGCTAAGTTTATGATACCTCCTTTTCCTGGTTCTGCTGATCTTGAATTATATTTAGACTGAGAGATGGCTGTAGATAAAAAATTTAGCTCCCATCAAGTACTTGAAGAATATAGAGTTAGACTTGCTACTAGTGAGTTTACTAGTTTTGCTCTTTTCTGGTGAAATGATATTTGTAATAATGTTAATGCTAATGCTAATGCTCAAATACCTTAAATTTGGATTGTACTTAAACAACGAATGAAATCGAGATTTGTTCCTCCATACTATCAGCGTGATCTATGATTAAAACTGCAATGTTTAAATCAAGGTAGTAATAGTGTTGAGGAATATTATTAGGAGTTTTGAATTGGTCTAGCACGTAGTAACATACAAGAGGATGAAATGGATAAGTGTTCTAGATTTTTTGGAGGCTTGTATCATGAAATACAGGATGTTCTTGACTATAAAGAATGCACTAGATTTTTCCAATTATATCATTATGCTCTTAAAGCTGAAAGGGAAGTACAGGGATGACAACCTATGCGTTCCATATATCAAAATTGATCAAATTTTTTTTTGAATCTGTTCATCCCCGGTCTTGCCGGGTTCGGAAAATTTTATTTTGGCCAAAAACTGGTCACAAGATCCTCTTTTCGTGTTCACAAGCTTTTTGTCAATTTTGAGCACGACTTCTGAATTTTCCACAGGCCATGCCTTTCACTTGTTTAAGCTCATATTTTCTGTGGTTACTTCTTTTGTGCTCCTAAGTGATGAAAAAATATCAAAAAAATAAAAAGAAAAAGTCAAAGAATCCCAAAAAATCAACGACAGCCAAAAAATAGAGAAAAAAGAGACGGACAAAAGTGGAATAATATCTAGAGGAGCACATAGAGAGCGCCATTTGAGCTGTGATTGCGTGTGCTAGTTTCCGCCTTGTTCCTAATCACATTCCTGCTATTCACATAACTTGATACATCTGGTACTTGGAACATTAATAGGTCGGCAACTAAGACAAGTATTCTGGATACTTATTCAGCTTTGCTATTCAGTTGTGAATATTGCTATTCCTTGCTACTATATTATACATGTCCAAGCTCCACTTTCTTCTAACCAAGTACAGGTTCGCCTTGCAACTGTTACACTCAAGCTATAACGCTATCACAGTCATCGACCGATTGCACCGCCTGTTACTTTGGTAAGAACACATGTAAAACCGTGGTAAGACGCTTGAGAGTTGAGTGCCTTGTTTTTCCTTGTACACAACCTAAGTAGTTTGTAGGGATAATACTATTTGTGTTGTCTTCTCCTTTCTACTAACCATGGCAGGAAAAGCTAGAGGCAGCGACAAAGGAAACGAGGACACACCTACAGATTTCAATGACTGTGTTTCTAAGAATAAGGTTCGTGCCGTTCTTGATGACAAGTTTAATGAGATCCTTCAATAAATCACCAACTTGGCCAAGAGGATTGAAGATGTTAAACAATGACATCGTGAACCACATCCTGAAGATGCTGCTGATGATGATCTCAAAGACAAGGATGCTAAGGAGGATGATGGCAACGCGGAGGCTAAAGCTAAAGCCGAAGCTCGACGACGTGCTGAGGATGCATGTAACCGTAATCGGTTGAACTTTAACCGACGCGGTATGGGAGGTAATAACCAAGGTAATAATGATCCTTTCTCTAAAACCAAATTTAAGATACCTTCTTTTTTTGGTTCTGCTGATCCTGAAATATATTTAGATTGGAAGATGGCTGTAGATAAAAAAAATTATCTCCCATCAAGTACCTGAAGAATATAGAGTTAGACTTGCTACTAGTGAGTTTACTAGTTTTGCTCTTTTCTGGTGGAATGATATTTGCAATAATGTTAATGCTAATGCTCAAATACCTCAAACTTGGACTATACTTAAACGACGAATGAAATTGAGATTTGTTGCTCCATACTATCAGCGTGATCTGTGATTAAAACTGCAACGTTTAAATCAAGGTAGTAAGAGTGTTGAGGAATTTTATCAGGAGCTTTTAATTGGTCTAGCATGTAGTAATATACAAGAGAATGAAATGGATAAGTGTTCTAGATTTTTTGGAGGTTTGCATTGTGAATTACAGGATGTTCTTGACTATAAAGAATGGACTAGATTTCCCCAATTCTATCATTATGCTCTTAAAGCTGAAAGGGAAGTATAGGGACGACAAACTATGCGTTCCATATATCAAAATCGATCAGAAAAAATTTCGGATCCGTTCGTCCCCGGTCTTGTCGGGTTCGAAAAGTTTTATTTTGACTAAAAACTGGTCACAAGATCCTCTTTTTGTGGTCACAAGGTTTTTATCAATTTTGAGCACGACTTCTTAATTTTCCACCACTACAAGGGCATGGGACATATTGCTAAAGAATGCCCCAACAAACGCGTATATATTACTACTGTTGATGGTGGGTATGTTAGTGCTAGTGATGAAGAGAATGAATTTGCACTTGCAACTGACCTTTATGCAGATAAATTTGCGTATAGTGCTGAAGATCCTGATGAGGTAATTGATAGTGTGGCATGCACTGCAGACTACAAATCAATCCTTGTTCAACGTGTTTTGAGTACACAATTTAAGCCAATAGACAAGCTACAATGCCATAATTTGTTTCAAATGTTCCTCATTGTCAATAATTTCCGTGTTTGTGCTATAATTGATGGAGGGAGCAGCAATAACTTGGTAAGTTCTGAGCTTGTCAAGACCCTTGATTTATCTACATGTGCTCTTCCACATTCATTCCATGTTCAGTGGTTCAACAATAGTGGTAAGGCAAAGGTAACACAATCTGCTCGTGTGCATTTTTCTATCGGATCATACCATGATTATGCTGATTTTGATGTCTTACCTATGCAAGCTTGTTCACTTTTGTTAGGCCTCCCTTGGCAATATGATAATAATGTTGTACATCATGGTAGGCAAAACAGATATACTTTTATGTTTAAAGGAAAGACCATTGCTTTACTTCCTTTAACTCCTGCTGAAATTATGCAATATGAAAAGGAACTTGCTGAAAAGAAAAAGAAAGGCCATGATAAAGACTCTAGCAAACCAGCAAATGAATCATCAAATAACATGAAAGAAGTCTTATTTGCTCTTAAATCTGCTCTTGCTGATCATGATGAACCATGTTATGCTTTAACTTGTACATCGCCTATATGTCCACTTGGTCCTTTTTCTAGTGCTATGCCTCTTGTTGGTACTAATCTTTTGTAGGAGAAGGAGGATGAATTCCTAGCAGGGAGGCCACCATGGCAGCTATCTTTGTGAAGGATTGGGAGCCAAGATGAACATCTTCTTCCGAAGCCATCGTTGCTGTCATCCAATGGAGGAGACGATCTACTTCAGTCGAGGACGACTTCGATTCAAGAAAGGGAGGATGATGAGGACATCACTCCGTCACATACAAGCCAAGGAGAGGAGGAGGTCCAGCATGGGCGTCCAATTCATCTTTCTCATGGTGGAGGCCTAGTCCAACTAAAGTTGGAGCCCATCTCGGGTTCTAGGACCAGTTTGTCATAAAACTAGTTACATGGGCGCGTTCGGGCTCCGTTTTCGACGATCCACATATGGATGGGAAGCTAATTAGATAAGGAAGCCAATGCAAGTGGTCACACGGGCATGTCATGAATACATCAGTCCCTTTTCATGATGAAATCACTTTGTAAGGGGAAGCTTGTCACACCCATTTCCTGGCAATGGTCGTGCCGTTCGGTCGATTCGGGCTACCTATTGAAACAAGAATTTCCTGTGGATATAAAGGATGCGGATATCCCGCGCCAGAATTTAGTTGGGTAGATAAGCCAAGCGACGAATTTGTGCAAAAATGGACAAGTTCTTAGATTTCGATACAGCAAAGAACTTTTCAGCTCTTCTCCCTCTTTTTGCAAAAGAGGTTTAGTGCCTTCCGACCCTTCCCATAGTTAAGGTCGCAAAAGCTCAGAGTGCGGGTGAGCCAATTCTGATCACGCTAGTGAGCACAAAGACCATAGCCATCGGGGCATGGGTTTCCCACAGTCCTACCAGTTATACTCAGGAATTGTTCCTGAAGTCCTAGCTCTTAGGACCTACCGTGAGAAAAGAGGGAAAGCACAGAGAATGTTTGTAAGATAAATATACTCATACTAGCCCCCGAGTGAGGTCCGACCCCTCACACTTGTAGGGGTCGGATGTCACAAAAGATCGGGGATTTTGATTACAAAACTAATAAGAGAAAGTATGCCTTTATTTAGGGGTAAAAACGACGTAGCTGCTCGATGTTCTAGGCATTGGTGAAGACCTCACCGTCGATGGTTTTCAGCTTGTAGGCTGAAAGGATCAAGATGCCCAAGAGGGGCGGGGGTGAATTGGGCTAATTCTAAATTTCTTTGCAATAATTAAACTCTACGGTTTGCCCAATTAACCCGTTGTGCCTAGAAAGTGTTTCTATTGATCTAACGCACAAAAGTTTAGCACCCTAAGTTCCAATCCTACTCTAGCATGGCAATTCTAGGAATGTAAATGACAAGAATTGAATTGCTCAAAATAAATGCTCAAAGTAAAGAGAGAAGGAGGAACACGGAGATGTTTTGCTAAGGAATCAGAGAGTCGCCACTCCCCACTAGTCCTCGTTGGAGCACCCGCACAAGGGTGTAGCTCCCCCTTGATCCACGTAAGGATCAAGTGCTCTCTACGGGTTGATTCTTTGACACTCCGTCATGGTGAATCACCCACAACCACTCACAACTTGAGTTGGGTCATCCACAAGCTCTCCGGATGATCACCAAGCTCCCAATCACCACCAAGCTGTCTAGGTGATGGCGATCACCAAGAGTAACAAGCACGGACTCTCACTTGACCACGACAAGCCTAATAAGAAGGGTGGATGCACACTTTGCTACTCTTGATCTCACTAATGAGGGCTCTCTTTGGGATTCTCAAATCTCAATCACCTCACTAGGACCTTGCTCTTCTTGGCACTCTCTAAGGTGTTTCTCAGCTATTTGAATGAGCAAAAGTACCCCCACACACGAATGGAGGTGGTATTTATAACACCGGCTGAAAAACGAACCGTTATGTGCCTCTACGGGGTGACCGGACTCTCTGGTCATGTTGACCGGACGCTTCGGTCAGTTCACCCCAAACTCTAGTGTTTAAAGTGTGACCGGAAACGTCTGGTCATGATTTTCCCTCTCTGGAACCTTACTAGAGTCGACCAGACGCTGGCTCTCAGTGTCCGGTCACTTCATCTCTCAGCGTCCAGTCGCACCAGACGAAATCACCTTGGTCAAATGAACTGACCGGACTCTGAGCCAGCGTCCGGTCACACCAGAGCCAGCGTCTGGTCAGTATTTGACCCTCCATTCACTTCCAACTCTCGATCATATGTGAATGAAGTTTGCTCCATTGGATCTAAGGGCTATTTTGGAGCTACCTAGTGCTAGTTTTAACAAGTGTGCACCACACCTAACTCACTAGACTCACCTAGGTCAAGCTACCCATCCATACCCCCCTTCATTGTACGGCCAAGGGAAAAAACAAAGTCCTAAACTACTCTAAGTGTCTCTTCAACTCCAATCGACACTTAGAACTAGTCCATCCTTAACCTTGTCGTCCATCCTTTGAAAACCAAAACGATTTCCATCGTAGGGGCATAACCACCATGATTGCCCAATCGATCTCCATTACCATGACCTAACTTAATTGCCTCTGCAAAACACACGTTAGTCATAGTAATCACATATTGTCATTAATCACCGAAACCCATCTAGGGGCCTAGATGCTTTTAATCTCCCCCTTTTTGGTGATTGATGACAATACCACCTCGAGTATGTGAAAGAGATGAGGTTTTTAACATGCTTGGATCACATAAGCTTTTGACAATAAGAACAGAAGAGTTAGACAAGCTTATATGACCCAAGCCAACACAATGTATTCAAAAGATATGAAATAAGCATGAGTACAATAAATAAAACTCATTTGCATCGGAGTAAAACGCGGAAGCAAAGGCAAATGAGCATAACACAAGTGATATGACATATAAATAATTCAAAGTAGAGAGCACACATGTCATATATCACGATCACGTAGATATCACTATCACATAAATATAGTTTAATGCATAAAAGTAAACACACGAATGCATAATAGTGTATCACACATAAACTCCAAATATAATAGATAAGCTAATATAATAACTAAGCACCCCCCTAGATATGTCGCTCCCCCTAAGGCTAACATACTCGAACCCTCTCCCCCTTTGGCGTCAAACACCAAAACCTAAGGGTCGGTCGGTGGGGCTGCAGCGAACAAGCCGGGCGCTGAGGTACGAGGAGCGAGCTAGAACTGGGTGCCATCATCATCTGACCCTGAGCTCTGAGCAGTTTGACCCTCTATAGTTGGAAGCGATGCTGAAGCAGTCTGGGTCGGATCAGGGACTGGAGCTGCTGTAGGCTGTGCTGGTATGACTGAAGTAGCCGGCTCTGATGATGCCACTGAGGAAGGGAGCGTCTCTATAGTCCTGGTAATAGGTGCAACTGTAGAAGGACCTAGGACATGTAGATATGGTGGAGTAGGCTGCCCTATCAACTCACTGAAGGAAGCACCAAGGCTCCTGGACACTATAGTCTCTGGCACTAGCAGCGAGGAAGTCTCTGCCGGTGTGAAGCCCATCTGAAAAGGTGTGAACTACGGGGCTAGCACTGGCGAAACAAAATACTGGGACACCTGCTCTGTAGGTGAAGTAGACTATGCTGATGGCTGTCCCTAACTCTGAAGCCCACTAGGCTATAACGCTGGAATCATAGAAGTGTGGCAGTCTGACGAAGCTGGGGCGAAGGCTGTGGCGGTGGAGCCCCAATAGCTGTCACAATATGCTGCATAAACCCAAGTAGCTACTGTTGCATGAGGATCTGCTACTGATGCATGGCCTGCTGCTGCTGTTGTAGAGCCTGCGTTTGCTGCTGAATAGCAAGCTGTTGTCTCTAAAACTCGTCCTGCCGAGTCTAGAACTGTGCAAAAGTGGCAGTAGTCTCCTGAGCCTGGCATGCCTGATCCTGCCTCATTTGCTCAAGTATGGCAAGTAGAGCGGGGTCTGTCTGCGGTGCAGGTGGAGCTAAACTAGAGCTGCCGGCCTCATGATCATGTCGACGTGCTGGCATCTGAGGAATATCCTGGTATTCCCCATCTGAGCTGTCACTGGGGTCGCTTTCGACCATCCCCTCCTGCTGAGCAAGCTCCTCCTCCTCTGTAGCTGCAATAACCCGATAATATCATCCTGCTGGGCTGCAGTCTTTGGCACGTCTAGATGACGGCGTGGCTGGCTGGGTGCCTGTGGTGTACTATGATGGATCATCTGAGTCACGTTGTAAGTAGGGAACTCGGTAGTAGCACCACTGTACTTTGCTAGCATCTCAGGCGGCCTCACTGTAACTGCTCCGTGAATAAGAAATGTGATCTAGTGAGCATAGGGCAACTGACGGTGACCTCTGAACCCCTCAGTAATAGTATCCTCCATCTCTGATAGAAGGAGATCCCAAATGTCAAATACGGTCTGCTGCATCAGGGAGTTGAGAAGCCATAGCTGTAAGCGAGTCAAGCCCTCATGATACCCCATCTTTGGAATTAGGGTCCTCCTCATAATGGCATCTAGCACTCTAGCTGTAGGAGTGAGATCACCAGGAGTCCTGCTCGACCCCTCGCCAAAAGGCTCCTTGAAGTAGTGGTGGACTAGATCTGTAGGAGGTATCATACCACCATGACGGCGTCTAGGAGGCATCGTTTGTCCATAGCACACCTCATGTAGCTGAATGGGCTACTCCTGAAGCCTGAGAATCTCCCTGACCCTAGTGCTCGTCAGCCTGTAATCTCTGCCTCTGAATGCAAAGTGAATATATCTGTGCTGCGGGTCAATCCAGAGAGTAGCATAGAACTGACGGACCCAAGATGGAATATATAAGCCTGTCCATCCAAGTAAATCTGTCAGCCCTGGTAAGTAAGATAGGTACTGGCGAATGTGCTCTCCGGCTACTGCTACAATAGACTCAATGTTACACACCCTCTGAGATCTGAATACAGCTCCACTATTAAGATATGCATTGTAGAAATCCTCCTGGAGTGGTGTGTAGAAGCCCTCTAAAGCTCTGTCATCCCTCCTCATCGGGAACCATTGCTAAAAGTCCACAAATCTGAGCTGCTGCACCTGCTTGGCCGTGGCGGCCCTCAGATCTAGATGAGTCACTGGAGGTGGACCCTATGGTCTAGACGGTGGATGAGAACCCCTCCGCTATGTATCTACCCTCGGTGTGACTGGAGCACGGGTACGACCAGAGCGGCGAAGCTGTGGCTGAGGTGCTTGCTCTGTCTCCTCGGCCTGCTGTCCCTCCTGAGTCTGCTCTACTGACTATGCCTGCTCTGTCTCCTCAGCATGATCTGTGGCCTCTGTAACTACGGCTGCTCTAGCTATCTCTGCATCTGGGTACTTGCACTTCTTTGTTGCAATCTTCTTCGTCGCCTTACCTTTTGGATCTGCAGGCAAGCGAGGCGGACACCTCGAATCCTCATCACCTGGACCACCTCCGGCGTTCTTCACATGAGCCATCTGAAGGATTTGACAAGAACAACTACCGCTGACAAGAAACAACTGCCCACTGTCACTTTCGAGGCATGGCCTCGATCCGTACTCGCGAGCTTGGCCCTGAGTTGACTGACAACTGCAAATAGGACCTCAATGGCACCGACTCGCTACACGATAGAGTAGATATGATATACAGATAATTTTAATTATTCATTTAGAGATACGAAACCCTAAGAAAGCAAGCAATTAGGTACGAAATTAGAACCGAGGGCTTGCTACCTGACGAACCGGCGAAAATGATGAGAAGAGGAACAAATTGGAGAACCACCGGGTCGGCTAGGGTTTGCAGTGGCGTGGATCGGTGATGCACTGCGAATGAATCAGCAAGGGGAGTAGTGGCTATGGCACCGACAGCGATGAAGCTAGGGCACGACGGCGCTGGAGCTAGGGCACGGCGGCGCTAGAGCTAGAGCACGGCGGCGGCGAGCTACGGTGTGGGCGCTGCGGTGCTGCTCGGTGGTGCATGGGCGGCACTGGCGCGGGAGCAAGACACGGCGGTGAGATGGCGGCGCTGGCGTGGGGAGGTAAAGTGTGGGCACGGCGAGCACTAGAGGTGGCGGCTCGGGCAAAGGAGGTGCTGCAGCTTGGGATGGTGATGTTGGCGCATGGTACGGGAATAGGTCAAGCGGCACGTGGCTTATATGGGGGTCCCCCACGGTGTAGAAAAGGAAACGAAGAAAGAATCCGGGTTCCGCACGTTTTCTACTGACCAGACGCTCCGGTGGCAGCAACCGGACGCTGCCACCCAGCGTCCGGTCGATTCTAGAGAGGTCCAAATCCACTAGAATCATGACCGGACGCGTCCGATCCCAACTGACCGGACGCAGCCAGAGTCCGGTGCAAGCTTTCGCCTTCATCTTTGATCGACCGGACGCTGGATCGCCTTCTGACCGGACACTGGGAGAACACTATTTCAGCATCTGGTCACTCCTTCTCAGCAGTAGTTCACCTCCTGTGAACTGTCCGGACGCTGGACTTCAGAGTCCGGTGTAGCGTCCGGTCACTCTTTCTTCAGTAAATCTTCAATGTCCTTCATGCTGCCTGTTTCCAATTAAGTCCCAACTCAAATAAGATCCAAATAAACACCAATTAGGACTGATGTGAGTGACCTCTCTCAAACCCTCATGTTTTTCAAAAATATTTTGCCTTAGGCTATAATTCTTTTCAAGAAAATAGTCAATAAGAGGGCAATTGAAGATAAACGACAAAACAACATTCATGCATATGTAATGCAATATTTGAAAGTAAATCTAGTTGCTTGTCAAGTTTGATCCAAGGTTAAGCTTTTTCACACGCTTTTCGGCGGTTATCTTAACCATGTTAGACAAGCCCTATATGCATTACCAAACATTAAACATGTTGTATATTACAATGCAATGCAAGGGACAACACAAGCTCATCTTTTAGTAAAGTTGCTAAAATCAAGAACATTGAGCTCATTCTGCAATCTACAAAATGTTGCCTCATCTAGCGGTTTAGTGAAGATATCCGCCAATTGATCATCGGTCCTTACACCTTCTAGTGAAATATGATTCTTTGCAACATGATCTCTGAGAAAGTGATGGCGGATATATATGTGCTTGGTGCAAGAGTGTTGAACCGGATTATTTGCAAGTTTTACCGCACTTTCATTGTCGCACAAAAGAGGTACTTTTTCTAGAACTACACCATAGTCTAGCAAAGTTTGTTTCATATAAAGAATTTGTGCACAACAAGCACCCGCGGCAATGTATTCCGCTTCGGCGGTGGACAAAGCCACACTATTTTGTTTCTTGGAGGACCAAGACACAAGTGATCTACCAAGCAAATGGCACCCTCCGGATGTGCTTTTTCTATCAACTTTGCATCCGGCATAATCCGAATTGGAATAGCCAACTAATTCAAATATAGCTCCTTTGGGATACAAAAAGCCAATGCTTGGTGTGTGCCTAAGATACCTAAGGATTCTTTTAATGACAATTAAATGAGTTTCCTTAGGATTACCTTGAAATCTAGCACACATACACACACTAAACATGATGTCGGGCCTAGATGCGGTTAAATATAACAAGCTACCAATCTGTCGGTACAGAAAGTGACCAACTTGTGAATATTTGTAGTTTTACTGTATGTTGTGATCGGAGGTGGCCTAGCACTCAATGACACAGGATTTAGACTAGTTTGGGCAACGTGCCCTACGTCCAGTGTGGGTCTGTTGGTGACTTTATTCCTGAGCCCAGGTGCTCGAAGTCTGTAGTGGGGTTACAAACGAGAAGGAGAAAGGAGGGGTGTATGAGAGGCCCGGTCGGGTCTGACCGGAAGGGCCGAGGGCGACCGAAACTCCGCTATGAGCTAGGTGTTCAAGCGTGTGCTTGAGGGGTTTCTCAGCTATCGATCTAGTGAGCCTAATCTTGAAGAAGTAGACCTCTGGAAAATCGATCTCCTTTGTTGGAGGGAGCCCATCCCCTTTTATAGATAAAGGGGATGACTTTACAGGTGAGAGGGAGAGAGTACGAATGTTTCTAAGTCTTGTTGCCCACGCCGAATGAGGGTAGTGATGATGGTTGGCGCGCTGTAGAATGTCAGGTGCACATGGGGGGTTGCGTTGGCTTCTTCAGGAAGGGTGGACGTCGGTACCTGTGAAATGCTGTTAGTATATGAGGAGCCCCACCATGTGTACTAGGTATGGTGAATCCTAGTGCCCACTATCGATGCCCAGAGGCATGTGGGGGGCCTTTTTGCCGTATGGGAGCCCCAACGGCGCCTATAATACTGTAGACATAAATGTCGGCGCCTACAATACTGTAGACACAAATGTCGGTACCTCCCATACTGCTTGTGTCAGGTCGGTTGTGGAGCACTGTTCCTACAGGCGTATAGGGTATGGTCCTGGTACCATGTTTTGACTTTGTGTGCTGCTTTCTCCGTTCGCCCCTGGTCCCTTCTGAGTGGGAATCCCCGGTCGGATGGCTCCAGTCGGTACTGGCCGTGCCAGTCGGAGAAGAGCGGTAAACAGACTTCCTATGAGCCTCCAGTCGGAGACACGGGGTCGGTGTAGGAAGCAGCGTTTTGGGCCAGGCCTTCCGATTGGGAAGTCTACCGGGAGGCGGCCGGCGCTCGAGGCGAGCGCTCCGGTCGGAGAGGTGGGCCGAAGAAGTTGTCGAGCGGGCGTTCGTTCTTTCGGTGGACCTTCCGGTCGGCGACCGGTCTGTCCCCCCGGCCTGTTGTTTTTTTAGAATTCTTGGGCTAGCCCATGAGCTACAGGATGTTCTCCTAGGCCGAGCTCGGGCGTCGAAGCCGGTCCCCGAGGGACCCTGGGTTTTTGAACCCGACAGGAGCCCCCGAGCCCCTGGGTGATTTGAGCTGAATCATCCGGGGGATTTTTGTCTTGCTACCGGGTGCGCGTGAGCGCACTCATGGATGTAGCCCCTGAGCCCCCGGGTGGTTCGGGCGAAGCTATGCTGGGGTTTTACATGTTGTGTTGGTGGGTGTGCTTGTGGCGCACTGCATGAATGTAACCCGAGGCCCAGCGGTTCGGGTAGAACCGATGGGGGTGTTTATCTTAGCGAGTGTGTGTGTTTGTTTTAGTTTTGAAATGTTTTGTTTAATCAAGGTGTCGTTGCGTAGCCGAGGTATTTTTTTAGGTGTAGGGTTTGAGGCAAATCTTTCTGATCTCGGCATCGGTGCGTGCTGTTGATCGGGTGAGAAAGTTTAGTTCAGAGAAACCGCTGGCGTCGGTGCGTGCCATGGACGGTGATGGCTCGGTCGTGTCAAAGCTTACTGATCTTAGGCGTCGATGCGTGCCATGGGATCGAGCAAGGTAGGACCGTGAACGGACCCAGGCGTCGGTGCGTGTCGTGGATCACGGGAGTTAGTTTAGTTAGTTCAGGAATCGGATGAGCCGAAGCTCGTGGACCCTGAGTGAAGCCATTACGCGAGTTTAGGAGTCACGGTCCTAGGTCTTGTTGGAGCACAGTGAAGCCGCCTGAAGCCGTTACGCGAGTTTAGGAGTTGCGGTCCTAGGAGCCATAGCCGGATGTCAAAGATCCTATCGACACGAATTCGGGGTCGCAGTCCCAAGGTTTTTTTTGGAGCGCAGTGAAGCCGTCTGAAGCCGAAGCGTAGTTAGTTGGTTAAAGATCGGACGAGGTGATGCTCGTGGACCCTAGCGTCGGTGCGTGCCGCGGGATCGGGCGAGTCGGAGTCGTGGATCTAGCGAGTTCGAGGTCATCGTTCTTTGGTGTTTTTCTTGAGCCCCCGAGCCCTATCGGGCCTTCGTGGGGGTCAATGTGAGTATTGTGCATTACCCCATCCTCGGTTCCTCATGACCGGAGGGGCTAAGTTTCGTCGCCTGTCCCGATCGCTCGGGCTCGAAGACTAGCTCGGTGAGTTCGCTAATGGGTGTGATCGAGTGGAATCTGGGTCCATCATTCTTGACGGGGTCGGCATAGCCCTCTTGTGACATTCCACTACTCCTTTACCTGCAACCTGACAGATGCCTAGGTCGTTCTAGAGGCTGACCTAGGTGGCCTAACGGCCTCCCCTTCGATGGAGATTCTGTGGGCCTGGCGAGAGGTTCAGGATCGAACGAGAAGGTTGAGATGACCCAGTCTGCCGGACCGTGCGAGGGCCACACGGTGCTCATCTATGGTTTTCTCCCCTGGCTCTGTTGGTTGCCCATATTGAATGAGGCAACCCCGCTTCATGACGCAACATGGAGTGTTCTGATGCATTTCGCTGCACGTGCGATGCTTTAGTTCCTGAGCCCTCGGGCGGTTCATGCCCTAACCGTCCAGGGGGTTCAGGCATATGGAATGAATGCACGTATGGGTGTATGAATGTTTTAAAGAAACAGAGGGGGTTTTGATAGTGTTTACCTTGGCGACTGGAGTGACGGAGCTCGGAGAGCTTCAGTTAGAGACGTCCGACCGGGACCTATGCTCGTCGCTCGGGACGAAGTTGGCATGGCCCATATGGGGCGTCCCTTAGCTTCCTACTTGTGTCCTGGTGTGGATACTGAGCGACTTGATCGACTCAGGGGGCCGTTCGGTCTTCCAGCGGAGATTTCGTTTTTAGGTTTCGCCTGGCCTGGGGGAGGCGGGAAGCCGCCCGCGTGCGGTGGTGCTTCGGTTTTCGTGCCTATCGTGCGATAGTGGTGGGGCATACACCGGCCACGCTTCGCCCTACCCGGTGGCGTTCTGTCTGACCCGGCGTTACTCCATCGGTCAGTGCGCGTCCCATCGTTTCCCACTTGTATGGGGGTAGGCGGAGAGTTTCATGCTCGCTTACCTTTATCCTTTAAATAGGGGGAGGCAGAGGGTTCTCCATCATGGTCCTTTGCCTGTTCTCCAACTATTGTCCCTCTTCTTTCTTCCTTCTCACTGAGGGTGCCTGAATGCCGCTGTGGTTCCTAAGTGAGAGAGAGAGAGCGAGGGGGAGGACTTACAGATCCTTCTGTGCACCCGGAGCGTGATGTCGAACCGGAGGTGATGCTGGTCTGCAAGGCCTTCTTCGAGATGGAGCCGTGTGTAGATTCTCTCCGGTGGATTTTTACCGGACGAGCCTTGTCGGAGGGGAGGTTACTCATGATTGCGCCGGTGGAGAGTTCCGTGCCTACAACTGCTCAAGTCGGCCAGTTCATAAAGTTTGATGAGATTTCTTTCAGCCATGGCGACCATACCTCGGGAGTGGCGCCCCTAACCAGGAGCTATCTCGGCTGCATGAGAAGGCCAGGAGCTCCATGTTCTTCTACTGAGCATCCATAGGCGCGACGCCCTTGAGGTACCCGTTGCGTTTTTCCAAAGTTTTGAAGGGGCAGGACCAAGCGGTTTTCTGGCGTTTCAGGCAAAGTTGTTGAGTGGCCGCAGTAGTGTTTGTAATAGAAAATGTAATTGTTAAGTTTTGTGGGTAAGTCCCCGTGTAAATGGTTTCTTTGTATCAATGAATACACCCGTACAACCTCTATGATGAAAACGCCATATCTGTTTCCTTGTTTTTGTCCTGACATGACCTTTGTTTTTACCCCTTTCTTTCTTGTACTTGCCTATTTGTCCCGTAGGATGCGATTTTGGGAGCCCAGGGCGTGGCCCGCGAGGCTCGGTTGTTCATCTCCGTAGGGAAAGACGGGGTGCGTTCGGTTTGGGAGTAAGAACAAGGTTATGTATGGAAATCAAAGAAATGAAATGTGTTCCCGTTCGGTGAGAAAAAGTTGTATACCATGTGATAGTAAAGAGAAAGAGGTGATACTCAATATTTGTATACTTATGGAGCCCCCGAGCGACCCGGGTCAAAAGTGTTCGGGCGGGGGCGCTCTTACAGGAGCATGTGTTTTAAGCGAAAGTGTTTAGACCAAATCTAAGGGAAGAAACGGCATAGCTGTTTAATGTTTCAAGTGTTGTTGAGAGCATTGCTGTTGTTGTCCTCCAGTCGGTAGGTGCCTGGTCGGATTACTTCGGTTACCATGTAGGGTCCTTCCCAAGGCGGAGAGAGCTTATGTTTTTCCTTTGTCGATTGGGTCCTTCGGAGCACGAGATCGCCGACTTCGAGTATCCTTCCTCTGATCTTCCTTTCGTGGTACCTACAGAGGGTTTGTTGGTAGCAAGCAGAGCGGACGATGGTTGTTTCGCGGGCCTCTTCGAGCAGGTCGACTGCGTCTTGTTGAGCTTCTGCGGCTCGATTGCGGTCGAAAGCTTTTACCCTTGGTGCGCCGTGGTCGAGGTCGGAGGGCAACACGGCTTCTGCTCCATAAGCTAGGAAAGAAGGCATGGATCCCATGGATCGGTTTGGGGTCGTTCTTAGGCTCCAGAGGATCGCTGGGTCCTCTACAACCCATCGCCCGGCATATTTGTTGAGCCGGTCGAAGATGCGTGACTTGAGTCCCTGGAGGACCATGCCATTGGCGCGTTCGACCTGACCGTTAGTTCATGGATGTCCGACGGAAGCCCAATCGATTCTGATGCCATACCCATCGCTGAAGTCTAGGAACTTCTTCCCGGTGAAGTTAGTCCCATGGTCAGTGATGATACAGTTAGGAACACCAAATCGGTAGATGATGTCGAGGAAGAATTTGACCGCCTCTTCCTAGCGGAGATTTGTGATGGGCTTGGCCTCTATCCATTTGGTAAACTTGTTGACTGCTACGAGTAGGTGAGTGAAACCGCCTGGGCCTTTTTTGAGAGGTCCTACCATGTCGAGGCCCTAGACCGTGAATGGCTAGGTGATTGGGATGGTTTGGAGTTCTTGTGCCGGTAAATGGGTTTGCCAAGCGTAGAACTAGCATCCTTCGCACCTGCGGACGACCTCCTCTGTGTCTCGTAGCACGGTGGGCCAGTAAAAACCTTGATGAAAGGTTTTTCCAACCAGAGACCTTGGGGCCGCATGATGCCCGCAGATCCCGGCATGGACCTCGAGGAGGATCTACTTTCCCCGGCTGGTGGGGACGCACTTCATGAGCACTCCTGACGGACTCCGTTTGTAGAGTTCGCTACCGAGCGCGATGAAGGTCTTGGCGTGTCGAGCGATTCGTCGGGCTTCAGTTCTTTCAGGTGGGAGAACCTCCTCGAGGAGGTAGGCGAGCAGTGGTGCTTGCTAGTCGGTTTGATCGAGTGCCAATATGGCGATGTTCACGGGTGACATCGTCATAGAGGTACCGGGATCGGAGCCCCCGAGCGCTGGCTTGGCGTCGGGGTCGGAGCGCCCGAGCGCCGGTTGGCCGTTGGGGCATGTATGGTCTGGACCTTCCGAGATGCGGGCGGACGGCTCGTGGACGTCATTGATGAGGACCCCGCTCGGGGATGGATCCTGCCTGGCAGCTAGTTTTGTGAGGAAATCGGCGGCGTCATTGTCCCTTCGAGGGACGTGATGCAGTTCGATTCCCTGGAATTTGTCCTCGAGCTTGCGCACCTCTTGGCAGTATGCTGTCATGAGGGGGCTTTTGCAGGAGGACTCCTTCATGACCTGATCAACGAGTAGTTTCGAGTCGCCATGGACGTAGAGTCGTGTAGCCCCGAGCTCGATGGCGATGCGTAGTCCGTTGATAAGCGCCTTGTATTCCGTGGCGTTGTGTGAAGCCGAGAAGTGGAGGCGGATGGCATAGCGGAGCCTACTCCCATCTGGGGAGATAAGAACCACTCCAGCCCCCGAGCCTGGGGCCATTACAGACCCGTTGAAGTACATTGTCCAGTACTCGTGGGAGACGTCTGGGGTCGGTAGCTGGACCTCCGTCCACTAGGCGACAAAGTCCACGAGAGCCTAGGACTTAATTGCGGTGCGGGTGGTATACCTGATGTCATGGCCCATGAGTTCAAGGGCCCACTTAGAGATTTGTCCCACGTCATCGCGGTTGCGGATGATGTCTTCGAGTGGGTATGAAGTGACGACAGTGACCTCGTGGTCGGTGAAGTAGTGTAGGAGCTTCCTAGTGGCCATTAGCACGGCGTATAGGAGTTTCTACACCTGGGGGTACCGGACCTTGGGGTCGGTAAGTACTTCTCTGATGAAGTATACGGGTCGCTGTACCTTGAGCTGGTGTCCTGGTTCTTTCCTTTCGATGACCAGGGCGGCACTCACCACATGGTTACTTGCCGCGACGTAGAGGAGGAGGGGTTGTCCCTGTTCGGGAGCGACGAGGATTGGGGCTGACGTCAAGGATGTTTTGAGGCTTTCGAGAGCCTACTGGGCTTCCTCAGTCCAGACGAAGGCATCTATCTTTTTGAGGAGCTTATAGAGTGGCATCCCCCGTTCTCCGAGCCGGGAGATGAAGCGACTTAGGGCCGCTAGGCAGTCGGTGAGCCTTTGTACGCCCTTTACGTTGCGTATGGGGCCCATGTTGGAGATGGCTGTGATCTTTTTGGGGTTGGCCTCGATGCTGCGCTCGGATACGATGTATCCAAGCAGCTTCCCCTTTGGTACCCCGAAAACGCATTTTTCGGGATTCAGCTTGATGTACAACTCTACAGGGTGGAGAGCTCGCACCTGTGACACCTTTCGGGCTCTGCGGCGCCTGGAAGGGCCTAAAGCGCTTGTCCCGTCATCCCTTGGCAGTACTTTTCCTGCCAGGGTGCAGGGTATGGTTCTTGGAGCCACGGTTGACCTGAACGTCTTGTCTTGCCCTGTCTCTATCATCTTGAAGGAACAGGGAGAAGTGGTCAGGTAAGATGAATCCAATCTTTAGATATGGAGCAGAGTGAGGCTCGTTCCTTGCCGTCGGGCGAAGCAGAGACCAATCCCTATCTCCTGGGCGAGACCGACCCTGCTCCTCCGGGGTCGGGCGAGGCGGAGTCTATCCCTCAGCCCTCGGGCGAGACCGAGCCCGCCGTAAAGGCATCGGGCGAGACGGAGACTAGCCCTGTGCCCTCGGGCGAGGCAGAGCCACATCAAAGGCATTAGGCGAGTCGGGGTTTATCCCTTGGCCTTCGGACGAGATCGAGCCCGTCCAAAAGGCGTTGGGCAAGACGGAGACTAATCCTCGGCCCTCGGGCGAGACCGAGCCCACCCCAAAGGCGTCGGGCAAGATGGAACCAAGCTCCTGTCATTCCCATGAGGGGTGAAGCAATGCTCTTATGCATCCAGAAGTTTTTAACGTTCGGTGGTTATTGGTTCCACCTTCTGGGGTACCCCGGTATTAGGTCCCCGACAGTAGCCCCCGAGCCTCTAGGTGATTCGAGTAGAACCGCCTGGAGGGTGCTTTTTGATTTCGTCAAGGTTACTTTGTCAGAGGGTGCGCGCGAGAGCACCCGATGGGTGTAGCCCTCGAGCCCCCGGGTGATTTGAGTAGAGTCGCCCGGGGGGTTATATCGGTCCCTTCGCGAGTAAGGCTGAAGGACTTAATTTTTCGTCAACTGGACATTTTTTCGAGTGGGTCGTGGCATCCTGTTTGCTGGGAACTGATTCGGGGCTGACCTAACTGGTGCTTCTACCCTTGATTTCGGATCGTCCGTGGATCCTTTCTTAGTTGGGCCGGCCAGCGAGCTTCTGGGCCCTAGGTGGGCCAAAGAGAATAAGAACAGGCCTCTGTGGCTTGCGTTTCCTAGGTGGGTAGAGAGTTCGGATTCGCCTGGGGAAGGTGATCCGTCCGCCGAGATTTTTGGGGTGAGAGGATAGGGACTGCGGGCGCGCGTCCTGCGACGTGACGTGGTGGCGCGCGTGGCAGGCCCAGAGATCGAGGCGGATGGTTGCCCTTCTCACGTCCGTCACCCCCTATAAAACCACGGGGTTCACCCCCAAGGTTCCGTATTTCGCTCCCCTGCCTTTGCGTTCTGAAACTTCCGTCGCCAATCGTCCCAGCCTCTCGCGCCCGCATCGCCACCGTCGACTGGCCTGCGTTCGTGTTCCAGCCGCCGTCAAGCTCGCGCCTGCCCTTCCCCCCTACTGCTTTAATGGAGTTGTGGGGCAGATCAAGCATCACCTCCCGGCGTCTGGAGGGCCTCGTCTGCCGTGGCCTTCTCTGCCCACTGTCCGCTATCCAGGAGTGGTTGCTACCTGGCGACGAGGGTGAGCCGGTGCCGCCTGAAGGGTATGTCGTCTCTTTTGCCATCTTCCATGAGCGGGGATTCGGGGTACCCACGCATAGATTCATTCGGGGGCTGTTGGATTACTATGAGGTAGAGCTGCAGCATCTAACTCCCAATGGGATTTAGCACATGGCAGCGTTTGTTGCCCTGTGCGAGGGTTTCCTGGGGATCGATCCCCATTTTGATCTGTGGCGGTATTTCTTTAACATTAGTCTGTCAAAGAGGAAGATTGGGGGGAAAGACGTGAATGCACCGATGGGGTGTGCCAGCATTCATCTGCGCCATACCTGGTCGAAGGGTTACCCATACATGCGTCTGGCGACATCCAACAAGGGATGGCACTCGCAGTGGTTTTACGTTAGGGATGACGCGAGTGCCACCCTACCGAAGTATACTAGACGTCTTATTGTGGACGTTCCGGAGTCGTGGGGCTGGGGCGTCCAGACCAAAGACAAGAAACACATCTCCGACCTTCTTTTCACCCTCCAAGCCCTGAAGGGTCGGGGTGTAAAGGGGACAGGGATTATCGGTGCCTACCACGCTAGGAGGGTGGCGCCTCTGATGGCGCGTGTGCTTCCCCTGCATCGGATGATGCCTGGGATATCGCTCGAGGGGACAGTGCTTGTTGACGAGGCGCTCCCTTACTCGAAAGTGGCGCAGTGCATCAAGGAGGCGGCGGAGCCGATGAAGGATTCTGCAGGCAGGGTCCTTGACATTGTGTATCCGGTGCCCGGACACCCCCCAATGCGGCCGGAGCCTGGATTCTTTGAATTCGTAAGCTCTCCTCTCCCGTGCTCTTTTCTTTTTTCCTGGATCTCCATTTTTTAACACTTGCTTTATGACGTTGGGACCAGCCAAGGGCGCTGGTCTTTAAGGACAGCCCAGTTCCACTGCCGAAGGACAAGGTTGTGGCGGCGGCGAATCGACTCACGGCCGAGCGAGACAAGAAAGCAAGGGAAGAGATGAAGAAGGTGAAACGACTGAAGCAGGAGGCACGGGGTCGGGGAGAGGACGTGAGCAGTGAGGACGACGACGATGACGATGATGATGACGACGTGGTAGCCATCGGCGTGGATTGGGGCGTCCTGGAGGATGAGGACACGCTGACGAGTGGCCACCCATCCGTGTAGGGGCCCTTCCCTTTCCACGTGGAGGGAAGTAGATCAATGAGGTCAGTGGAGGCCGGCGAGTTTGCTGCTTCACACGGCGTGCCGCCCGAGGACCGGTGGATGGGGGAGGGCAGACCTGCCGCCGCCATTCCCGAGGCGACGATGGAGGGGAACAGCTCCGGTGCTGCACCCTGTGAGACGATGGAGGGGGACGGCTCCGGTGCCGCGCCCGACGAGATGAACCCCCTGCCCCGGAGCAGGGGGTAGGCATGAAACGGTCCCGCCCAGATGAGTCAGGGCAGGGATCTGGGGATCCATCCCCAAAACGCTTCCGCCAGCCAAGGACGTCAACGTAAGCTGTTGATTCCTCTATTTTCATCCTTTTTCCAATTTTATTTTGAATTAATGGTTATTACCTTTGTGCAGGTTCTTGCGGACGGGTCACCCCCTGGGGCTGGCGCCCAAGAAGAGTCTCGCCCTTCAAGTGGGACAGACGGCGTTGCCTGGAGTCACCCCCGTTTCGGGCAGGAGTGGTGCTGACGTCGGGGCCGCGTTGGCCGACCCGACGACGCCCATGGTGGCTCCCACGGCCGCGGAGGTTACTGAGCGAGCAGCCTCCTCCGTGGTGGTCGTGGAACAGCCGGCCGAGGGCCGCATACCGCCGGTGGAGGTGGTCATGACCGCGCCAAGCCGAGATCACCCGGCGCGGTCATCATGGTGGCGCCGAGGCGTGTGCAATCCAGCGCCACCGAGGCCTGTGGATCCACCCGTGGCACTCAAGCGGCCCAGATGGGGAGGGTCCAACCAGAGGGTCCTCGAGTGCGGCGGCGGTGGTGGTGCCACAGAGGTCGGGAGGGAGGCGCCACCAGCCCTTTGTCGGGAGAAGCCGCTCCCCTGCGGCGGGGGCCGCCGCCGCTCTAGTGGATGGCCGCCAGACCCGACATCGGCTCTTTTCTTGCTCGATGATCATTCCGAGAGCATGGAGCGGGAGGTCTTGACATCGGGATCTCGACCATCTTTGAGCATACCTGACCAAAGCTAGAGGAGCCCTCCATGAGGTCGTTATCCCCGCCACTCGTATTTTTTCTAGGCTTTCTTCTTTCTTCGTATGTTTTTGTGTTTTCACATTTCTGGTACCAGTCTTCTTCCTCTTTAGGTTCTTGTTGCTCGTAGCCGGAATAAATCCTAATTCCTCCGTGAGCGTATATGGAGGGTGGGATCGCCTCTCAGGAGGCTCATTGCTGAAGCGTACATGGCCTGACTTCTTGCTGCCGCCCAAGAGCGGGAGACCGAGGCGTGTCAGGACGCAGAGGAGGCCCACGGGATGTTCAAGGATTTGTCGGCGAGGTCCAAGCTGGATGGGGAGGAGATCGCCAGGCTCAAAAAGGAGCGAGACGAGCTGCTGCAGAGGAATGCCACGGCTAATGAGAAGGCCGGCGAGGTCCTGAAGGAGCTGGAGATGGAGCGGGACCTCCGGTGGAAGGCCGAGAGTAGGGCCACGGCCCTCCAGCAGAAGGTGGACGAGGACGTCGAGGTGGTCCGCTCTCTCCGGGCGGAGCTTGGTGACGCGATGAACCGAAGGTTGAGTGCTGAAAACGCCTCCATCAAGCTGGAAAAAGAGGCTGCCTATGCACGAAGGGCCTTTCAGGTTCAGAGCGATGAGCACGATCTTCTATAGGCTGCGGTCGGGGTGGTCCTTAATGCCCTGAATGTGATGGAGCCGGTGGAGACCAGCCCGCTCGCGACTCGTGTCGCAGGTATCACGGCTCGGGTGGGCCAGCTTGAGGAGAGTGCCTTTCATGCCGGGATTACCCAGGCCTTCACCGTCGCCCACACTCATTATGAGAAGGAAATCAACCTGAAGGTGATGAGCGAAGGCTTCCCGTCCACCTACGAGGATGAAGAGCTGGAGGAAATGGAGAAGATGGTTGCTCCCCTTGCAAAAAACCTGGCAGACAATCTGAAAGAGATGGTTCTCCCTCCGTGGGAGTAATTAGTCGAACAATTTTGAGAATAACTTATATGTAATATGTGGGCAAGTGTCAGTATTTTTTGAGTCTGGACGCTTTTCATGATTTTGCGTCGTAATTTCGTTTTGTTTGATTTTTTACGATCTTACCAATCTGTTCCCCTGAATTATACCGCTGGTTATAATGCGAGGAGATTGTTCCGAAAGAAAGAAAGGAGGTAGCCGTACCTTAACCAGCCCCCGAGTAAGGTCCGACCCCCTGCATTTGCTGGGGTCGAGGGTTGCTGGAGATTGGAACTGTGGTTTTGGTGATAGGGTTGACGAAGTCCATGGACGTCATCGCAATATTCCCCGCCCTGTCTTCCAACAGAAATCCCCAACTGGGGACTCTATGGGCTCGGCAAGGTGGGGCCTTCGAACCTATGTCCCTGTATTGTTTGGCTCAAGCCCTCGAGCCTTGTTAGAGTCTAATAGGGGTCGGCTGTTATTTGCGTGTCACCCCATCCTCGGTTTTCGCAATCGGAGGGGCTGAGTGAACGACACTTGCCTCGACGGCTCGAGTGTCGCGCTCAACAAGCTCACTAACGGGTACGTTCGTGTGGAATCCGGGTCCATCATTTGCTGATGGGGTTGGCAGGGCCCTCTGGTGGCACTCCACAACTTCTTAACCCGCCTCCCGGCAGATGCCTGAGTCGTTCGATAAGCTCAGGGGGCCCGATGGCCTCTCCTCGATGGAGATTCTGTGGGTTTGGCTCGAGGTTAGAATCGAACGAGAGAAGGTCGAGACGTCCCTGTTCGCTTCTGAGCGGGGTCAGGCAGGGCCGCTGGGGCTTGTCTCGGTTATCTCTCCCTGGCTCTATTCGGTGTGAGGCGGCCTCGAGCCCTTCGCGGGCCGACCTTCGAACGTTGGCCTGTGGTGCGACACGAATCATTGGGATGTTTTGCCTACGTATAATATAATCGAAACGAAGGCGGGGTCGGGTGAGGGGGATGTCTAGACTGGTTGACATCCTCGGCATCCCCCGAGCGATGTTCGTGTCCCCGTCGTTTGACGGGGTCAGAAGCTTGTGAAAGAATTTTAATGCATAAAGTAAGAAAGCTGAGATGCTTATCTTTCTTTGGACGTTCGTTTGTCGTGTCTTCTGGGTCGAACGGCCGGCCCAGGAGATTCGAAAGGTCCTGTCGTCGGGTCGTCCGTGGTCCTGCATGGGGAGGCGAAAAGTTGTCTGCCTATGTGGGTGCCTTAATCGCCGCGTCCGGAGCGGGTCAGTAGCGGGCCATACCCAGGCAGTGCTCAGTTTGACCAAAGGGGGACGCCTCGTCGACCGGGGTACGTCCCGTCAGTTCCGGCGCGTCCCCTCAGATATCAATCAGCATTGATTCCATATTTAAAGAGGGGAAGGGAGAGGGTTTTTCGTCCAACCTTTCGCCTTTCCTTAGCTACCGCATCTCCTCTTTAAATAGGGAGGGGGCGAGGAGTTCTCATCCCACCTCGTCTTCTGCCTCCGAGCCGCTATCTCTCCTTCTTCTTCCTTTCCGCCGAATGCGTCCGTGCGTCGCGACACTTCCTGAGTGAGGAAGAGTAATGCTAGAGAGAGAGAAAACTCACAAATTTGCTCGTGAGTCTGGTGTGTGATGTCGAGCCGGAGGTTATCCAACGTAGATGAGATGATGCGTGCTGCCCTTGCTGAGGAGTCGCTGTTGTCGAAGGAGAAGAGGCGCCGGTGGGCGTCGTACGTCGTTGACTGCGTCGTCGTCCGCTGTGCTCCTCCTTTGGCGGGAGGCATTTCCTGCTCATACGCCGTTGTCAGGGTTATGGCTGGGGATGATGGCGTAGTCCCCAGACGCCATGGCGGTGGTGTCGCTGTCGAGGTTGCGGCTGACGACGATGGCATAGTCCCTGGACGCTCCGGCGGAGGCGTCGTAGATGGTGGTGCCTTCGAGGATCCAGCGAAGCGGTGGGATATCGAGATGTCGCCGGTGAAGAGCGTGGCATGGCGACCACAGTAGACGAGCTGGCCCGTGTATACGCCCCGGGCGTCGCCGATGGAGAGCGTGGCGCGGCGACCGCAGTAGCACTTGTAGTAGAGCTGAGCAGAGACTGTAATGAAATAACCTTGTGGGGAAGCCCCCGAGTAAACAGTCCTTTTTGTAATGAAATCGCTTTGTAAGTGGTGAGTTTGTGCAAAAAAAAATGAGCAAAATTACATCCTTTGCTTATGGCAAGCAATTTTTTATCTTTCTCCTTTCTGCAGGAAAAATTTTAGCGCTTTCCGACCCTTCTCATGGTCTAAGTCATAAGAAGCTAGGAACATGGGTGAACTAATTCTGATTGAACTAGTTAGCAAAGAGGTTGCAGCCGCTGGGGCGTGGGTGTCTCGCAGTCCTACTAGTTGTATTCAGAATCGGTTCCCAAAATCTTAGCCCTTGGGACTTGTTTATGAGGTGAACGGAAAACTTAGAGAATGTTTGTAAGTATAACACAAGAGTTTTTTGCAAGCACAATATTTATATCACATATGTCACATGCCAGCCCCCGAGTGAGGTCTGACCCCTCGCCACTTGCAGGGGTCGGAAGTCACTAAGGGTCGGGGTTTTGTTATGACAAAATCTGATAAGGAAAAGTGTAAGCTTATTTTAAGGATAGAAACGACGTAGCTGCTCGATGTTCCAGGCATTGGTGAAGACATCGCCGTTGATGGTTTTCAACCGGTAGGCGCCTGGGCGAAGTACTTCTGCAATGACGTAGGGCCCTTCCCAGGGCGGGGAGAGTTTGTGGCGGTCCTTGTTGCTCTGCACAAGACGGAGGACGAGGTCTCCGACGTTGAAGGCTCGACCCCGCACCCGTCAGCCATGGTACCGTCGCAGCGCCTGCTGGTACTTAGCCGAACGGAGGAGGGCGATGTCGCGGGCTTCATCTAGCTGATCCATGGCGTCTTGGTGAGATGCTTCGGCCCCCTTTTCGTCATATGCTCTGATTCTTGGTGCTCCGTAGTCGAGGTCCGTTGGGAGAATGGCCTCGGAACCATAGACCATGAAGAAAGGTGTGTAGCCGGTGGCCTGGCTAGGAGTTGTCCTTAGGCTCCAGAGCACGGCTGGGAGCTCAGCTAGCCAGCGTGCGCCGAATTTGTTCAATCGGTTGAAAATTCTGGGTTTGAGGCCTTGAAGAAGCATGCCGTTTGCGCGCTCGACCTGCCCGTTCGTCCGAGGGTGTGCGACGGCAACCCAGTCGATCCGAATGTGTTGCTCATCACAAAATCGAATGAATTTCCTACCGGTGAACTGCGTGCCATTGTTCGTAATGATGGAGTTCGGTACTCTAAAGCGATGGACGATGTCGAGGAAGAACAGCACGGCTTGCTCGGATTTGATCATGGATATTGGTCGAGCTTCAATCCATTTTGTAAACTTGTCTATGGTGACAAGCAGGTGGGTAAAGCCCCCGAGCGCTTTTTTGAGTGGCCCAACCAGGTCGAACCCCCAGACCGCGAAGGGCCATGTGATGGGGATCATCTGGAGAGCCTAGGCCAGGAGGTGTGTTTGCCGAGCGTAGTACTGGCACCCTTCGCAGGTGCGTACAATTTGCTCGGCATCGGCTACTGTGGTGGGCCAATAGAAACCTTGTCGGAATGCGTTTCCAACCAAGGTTCTTGGTGCGGCATGATGACCGCATACTCCACCGTGGATGTTGCCCAGCAGGAGTTTTCCCTGTTCGTCAGGGATACAGAGTTGCAGAATTCTGATGTGACTTCGTTTGTAGAGTTCGCCCTCTACAAGAACGAAGGACTTGGCGCGTCATGCGAGCCGTCGGGCTTCCGTCTTGTCGGTTAGTAGTACGTCGTGGAGGAGATAGTCGAGGTAAAGTGTTCTCCAGTCATCGGGAGGATCGGACTCCACTGCTGGGTCCTCTTTAAGCTCCATGACCTCGGGGTCGGGCGGAGTAGTTGGCGGATCGACCCCGGGGGTCGGACTAGAAGGGCCATCGTCGGCTTGTTCCGACCCCGCATAGCGTACCGAGGGTTTGTGTTGATCACTGGCAAAGTCGCTTGTTGGGACTGGCTCTCTGCTAGATGCTGCTTTTGCGAGCGTGTCGGCCACTTCGTTGAGGCACCTGGGGATGTGATTGAGTTCGAGGCCATCGAATTTGTCCTCCAGACGTCGGACCTCTTGACAGTACGCCTCCATCTTGGTGTCGCGGTAGCATGACTGTTTCATGACCTGGTTGACGACCAGCTGAGAGTCGCCCCTGACGTCGGATGCCCAGCTCGATGGCGATTCGTAGGCCGTTGATGAGCGCTTCGTATTCTGCAGTATTGTTTGATGAGGGGAAATGAAGTCGAACCATGTACCTCATGTGGACCCCAAGGGGGGATACAAAGACTAGTCCTGCTCCGACGCCCTTCTTCATCAGTGATCCGTCGAAGTACATTATCCAGTACTCTTGATCGACGGCTGCTGGTGGCATATGGACCTCGGTCCACTCCACGATGAAGTCAGCTAGTGCCTGAGATTTTATCACCGTTCGGGGGACATAAGAAATGCCCTGATCCATTAGCTCGAGTGCCCACTTTGCGGTTCTTCCCGTAGCATCATGGCTACGAACGACCTCGCTGAGGGGGAACGACGTCACCACTATCACGGGGTGTGACTCATAGTAGTGGCGTAGCTTCCTTTTGGTGATGAGGACGGTGTAGAGGAGTTTCTGGATCTGGGAGTAGCGGGTTTTGGAGTCGGATAACACCTCACTGATGAAATATACAGGGCGCTGCACCTTGAAGGCGTTCCCCTCTTCCTCTCGCTCTACTATTAAGGCAGAGCTGACCACCTGGGTGGTGGCCGATATATAGAGCAGGAGGGATTCCTGGTCGTACAGAGGAACTAGGACCGGAGGTTTAGTCAAAAATTGTTTAACCATGTCAAGTGCTTTTTGAGCCTCGGCTGTCCATTTGAAGTGGTCAGATTTCTTCAGGAGTCGATAAAGGGGGAGTCCTCGTTCGCCGAGGCATGAAATAAATCGGCTGAGAGCGCAAGGCACCCTATGATCCGCTGAACCCCCTTTATGTTTTGAATCGGGCCCATCCTTGTGATGGCCGATATTTTCTCTGGGTTGGCTTCGATGCCACGCTCAGAGATGATAAAGCCGAGCAGCATGCCCCTCGGGACCCCGAAAACACATTTTCGGGATTGAGTTTGATGCCGTTTGCCTAGAGTTTCGCAAAGGTTCGTTCAAGGTTGGCGACAAGGTGGTCAGCTTGCCTGGATTTGACTACAATGTCGTCGACATAGGCCTCAACGGTTCGCCCGATGAGGTCTCCGAAGCAATTAAGCATACAGCGTTGGTACGTTGCCCCTGCATTCTTCAGACCGAATGGCATTGAAATGTAGCAAAACGATCCGAAGGGCGTGATAAAAGATGTCGCGAGCTGGTCAGATTCTTTCATCGCAATTTGATGGTAGCCGGAGTATGCGTCAAGGAAGCAGAGGGTTTCGCACCCTGAGGTGGAATCGACTATTTGGTCTATTCGTGGCAAAGGAAACGGATCCTTTGGACACGCTTTGTTGAGGCTGGTATAATCGACACACATTCTCCATTTCCCGCTCTTTTTTCGGACAAGAACAGGATTTGCTAACCACTTTGGATGGTATACTTCCTTAATGAATCCTGTGGCCAGTAGTTTGGCTATCTCCTCGCTAATGGCCCTGCGTTTCTCCTCGTCGAAGCTGCGTAGGTGTTGTTTCACTGGCTTAGAGCCCGGGAGGATTTGGAGAGTATGCTCGGCGACCTCCCTTGGGATGCCCGGCATATCCGAGGGTTTCCACGCAAAGATGTCTTTGTTGGCGCGGAGGAAGTCGACGAGCGCGCTTTCCTACTTGGAGGAGAGCGCGGTCCCGATACGGACTTTTTTGCCCTCGGAGCTGCTGGGATCCAAGAGGACCTCCCTGGAGCCTTCTACCGATTCGAACGACCCGGTTGATTTCTTTGCGTCGGGTGCCTCTTCGATGACCTTCTCCCTAAGGGTGGCGAGCTCTTCGGAGGCGATGACTGCGGATGCGTGTCCGCAGCATTCGACCTCGCATTCATAAGCGCGCTGGAAAGAGGTGCCGATGGTGATGACCCCGCGGGGGCCCGGCATTTTCAGCTTCAGGTATGTATAATTGGGAACGGCCATGAACTTCGCGTAACATGGTCACCCTAGGATGGCGTGGAAAGTCCCCGGGAACCCCACTACATCGAAGGTGAGGATCTCCGTCCGGTAATTGGACCGATCCCCAAAAGTGACGGGCAGGTCGATCTGCCCTAGTGGTATGGCTTGCCTACCAGGCACGATGCCATGGAATGGTGCTTGGATGGGATGGAGGTTTGTTCGGTCGACGCCCATTTCGTCGAGCGTTTTGGCATACATGATGTTGAGGCCGCTGCCCCCATCCATCAGTACTTTGGTGAGCCACTTTGGACCGACGATCGGATCGACGACAAGCGAGTACCTTCCCGGGTGTGGGATGGCATCCGGATGGTCGGTCCGGTCGAAGGTGATGGCAGATTCCGACCACCGGAGGAAGGCTGGCGTGGCCGGTCCGATGATATAGACGTGACGACGGGCGACCTTCTGGCGGCGCCTGGAGTCGTAGGCCGTTGATCCTCCGAAGATCATAAGGGCACCGGTCGGTGTTGGGAAGATGTCGTCTTTCTCCTCTGCGTCCTCTGTGGCTGGAACAGGTTCCTTCCCCTGCTCCCCTTTGTTAAGTCCCCTGGCCAAGTATTTGCGCATGAGGCCGCACTCCTTGTATAGATGCTTGGCCGGGAAGGCATGGTTTGGGCATGGCCCCTCGAGCATTTTCTTAATGTGGTTCGGAGTGCCTTCCGCAGGCTTCCGGCCACCTTTGTGGTCGGCTGCGGACACGAGCGGGTTGTCGCGTCATTGCTTCTTATTTTTTCTCTTGGCGGGACGGTCAGAGGTGCCTTCGTCGGCGGCCTCGTCCCGCCTCGCCTTGCCATCGGTGCGGTCGAAGATGGCTCTGACCGCTTCTTCTCCAGAGGCGTGACTGGTGGTGATGTCTAGGAGTTCCTTGGTAGTCCGCGGGCCCCTGCGTCCCAGCTTGTGGACCAGGGATTCGCAGGTCGTCCCGGACAGAAAGGCTCCTATCACGTCGGCGTCGGCGACATTCGGGAGCTCGTTGCACTGTCGAGAGAAGCGCCGAATGTACCCGTGAAGGGTTTCATTGGCCTTCTGGCGGTAGTTTTTTAGGTCCCATGGGTTTCCAGGGCGTTTGTACGTGCCCTGGAAGTTACCCACGAAGATCTTCGTCAGATCCGCCCAACTCTGAATAGCATTGGACGGTAGGTGCTGCAGCCATGCTCGCGGCGAATCGGCCAAGAACAGCAGGAGATTGCGAATAATGAAGTTGTCATCACTCGCACCACTGGCCTGACATGCAAGCCGATAGTCTTCAAGCCAAAGCCCAGGATTTGTTTCGCCAGAATATTTAGGGATGTTGGTAGGCGGTCGATACCTTAGGGGAAACGTAGCGTTGAGGATGTGTCGGGCGAAGGCCTAAGGGCCTGGCAGGCCAGGGCTCGGGCTTCGGTCCTCGTTGCTGTCATAGCACTCACCACGTCGGGGATGATAGCCGCGGCGTGCTGCTTCTCCATCGTTGCCATGGGCACGTCTCCGAGCGTCGATGATACTGCGTACGTCGCGGCCATGGCCGAGGCGTTGATGTACTAGGACGATGGAGGGCTGCCTGCCGGCTGGCGGTGTTTGGTATACGGATGCATCCTTGGTGGGACGCATCGAGGGTGTGCGCTGGCTGGTGTCGGGTTCACGTCGTCAAGACAACGAACTTTCCGCCTGCTGCACCGCTGCTCGCTCGAGCAACGTGCGAATCTCCCGGCGAGCGCGGCGATCCTCGGACGTCGCGGCCTCCGGAAGGCCATGCAGCAAGGCGGTTGCTGCGGCGATGTTCTGGCTGGCTCGGGCAAAGTGAGGAAGGGCCCCATCGTCGGTGAGAATCCTCCGATGTACGGTGCGGGCTGTGGCACGCGCGCACCCCCCGTCTTTGCGGCGTTCAATCTCGCGATTGATGTCCGTGTATTCCCGGGCGAGCCCTTGCCCGGCCTCATCGATCTCTTGCTGATGGGCCCTCAGCTGCTCCATCCTTAGGCGAGATGGGGCTGTCATCTCTTCCCCGGATCTGCTGTTAGGGTTGTTTGTAGGGGTGATCTCTTCCCTGGAGGCGCTTTCGACGTGACCTTCGGGGGTCTGCGTCATGAAGCACTCCCAGGAAGGGTGGTGGCTCCCCCTACTGGAATTCGAGCTAGAGAACGATCCTGGCTCCTCATTGAGGAGCCCGTAAAGGGTCTTCGTATCATGTTCAATCGCCCCCATGAACTCGATGTCCGTGGGTGACTGAACCATCTGTAGCGCCAGAAGGTGGCTAGCCATCGCCGCGGCGTTGCGGAGACCGAACGGAAACACTGTCGGGGCGCTCCGTACGGGACCTTCTGGACATAGGGTGACGCTGTGCGAGACCTCCCTTGGTGACCGGACCCCTAGGGAGTTGCCCGGCGGGCCCTCAAGCCTAAGACGGCTGAGGTTGATGGAAGGGAGAGATGGGCCGACAGAGTGAGTCAGCGCCAACTCTCCTTCTAGTGTGATGATGAAATCTAGGTCGCCGAAACGCATGTGTGCGCCCGGGACCCAGGTGATTGCGTGGGTGGCCATCTGAGGCCTGATTTGGAACGCGCAAGTTCCCCTACCTAGCGCGCCAACTGTCGGTGTTTCGCACAAGCACCGGCAAGTAAATTTATAGTAATGCACGTTAGGCTCGGATGGTGCGCTAAAGGACACAAGATTTATACTGGTTCGGGCCGAAAGTCCCTATGCCCAGTTTGTTGCTGCTCGTGTTATTAGCACCGTGAACGGTTTGCAGTAAGGGGCACAAACGATCGAGAGAGGGACTGGTCCCAAGTCTCTGATGGAAGGGTTGAAGGGATGTCAAGAGGTTCGACACAACTTGACTGTGTGTATCTGAGAGTCATATCGTTCGATCTTTTTTCTCTCCCTTTTATGGAGGAAGCGCATCCCCTTTTATAGATGAAGGGGCTAGCTTTACAAGGGTGAGGGCTTTAGGATGCGTACTCTACTTAGTCTTGTGGCTCACGTCTACCCGACCTGGTTCTTCATTCTGATGAGTGCGAAGGAAGATAAGCGCCTGCAATACTGTCGATGTCTCTGTAGAATGTCAGGTTGGTTACAGAATGCTACCCTGCGCAGGGTATGGGCCACAGTACAGTGGTTTTGACTTTTGAGCCTCCCCCAGCCTTGCTCCGCACGCCTTCTGGTTCCTATGAGTCTTCGTCGGAGGGACGCGGGGTCGGGGTCTGGAGTAGCGCAATGGCCAAGGTCTTCTGTCTTGGTGGACCTGAGGGGTCGGGAAGCGGGCGCCGCTCCCTTGGGTCCATAGCGTGGTGACGGAATATCCGTCGTTCATGGAGATAGCAAATCCTTTTCTGCAGCGTAGTGGTTGTCGTATATCTTTGTCGAGTTCCGTGTCCCAGAGCTGAAGGCGGCGCCTACAACTCTACAGGGTGGAGAGCTCGCACCTGTGACACCTTTTGGGCTCTGCGGCGCCTAGAAGGGCCTAAAGCGAACGTCCCGTCATCCCCTGGCAGTACTTTTCCTGCCAGGGTGCAGGGTATGGTTCTTGGAGCCACGGTTGACCTGAACGTCTTGTCTTGCCCTGTCTCTATCATCTTGAAGGAACAGGGAGAAGTGGTCAGGTAAGATGAATCCAATCTTTAGATATGGAGCAGAGTGAGGCTCGTTCCTTGTCGTCGAGCGAAGCGGAGACCAATCCCTATCTCCTAGGCGAGACCGACCCTGCTCCTCCGGGGTCGGGCGAGGCGGAGTCTATCCCTCAGCCCTCGGGCGAGACCGAGCCCGCCCTAAAGGCGTTGGGCGAGACGGAGACTAGCCCTATGCCCTCAGGCGAGGCAGAGCCACATCAAATGCGTCAGGCGAGTCGGGGTTTATCCCTCGGCCTTCGGACGAGATCGAGCTCGTCCAAAAGGCATCGGGCGAGATGGAGACTAATCCTCAGCCCTCGGGCGAGACCGAGCCCACCCCAAAGGCGTCGGGCGAGATGGAACCAAGCTCCTGTCATTCCCGTGAGGGGTGAAGCAACGCTCTTATGCGTCCAGAAGTTTTTAACGTTCGGTGGTTATTGGTTCCACCTTCTGGGGTATCCCGGTATTAGGTCCCCGACACCTCTAAATATGGTGTTTCTTATCTGTTCGGAAGCATCAACATTTGATGGTTATTAGCTCCTCCTCTTTGGGTACCCCAGTGTTTCGTCCCATGAGGAGGATGAAGTTGAGCGTACATCATGTGGACATTCTCGTGAAGAATGGCGTTGTCCATCTCCAGGTCTTCTACGTGGAACTACAACTCATGGATGCGTTCATTGGCCGCATCCTCTCGTGTCCAGGCTTCATTCCGCAACTCGGTATTCTTGGTGATGTCCCTTTCCATTTCCGCCAGCTTCTCTTGATCTTTGGCATGAGCTCGATGAAGAGTGTTGAGCTCCTTGGTAAGGTTCTCGATATTGGTAGGATTGCTTGAAGATCCTTCATTTCCTAGGGTCTTGGAACTTCCTTCACCAAGCTCACGGTTATGCGGTGCCAACTGGTGACGAGGGACTCCGTGAGGTCTAGTGGACTTGCGTGCGGTTATCTTGGTCTTTGCCATAGCCTGTAGAAGTTAGGGTAGGACTATAAGGATAGCTTGAGGATAATGGAGGTTAGCAAGAATGGGATTGACATTACTTACCCAACCACTTTTAAGGGGAATTATTATGCAAGGTGTTCAAGCATGATGCATGAATCAATCTTATGAATCCGAGTACAAAAGATTTATACAATCAAAAGTACTAGATTTTTAATACATAGGACAAACCTAATCATATTATCCGCCACAAACTTTCAATAAGATAGAATTGAGGTTAGATCAGAGGTAAGAAGAAAGAAATTTGAACTTTAAAATTTCAAGTTTAATTTCTTTGATCCAAATCCGTTTGAAGGTTTTCAAAATTAACCCACAATGATCTTAGATAGGACCTGCTCTAATACCAGCTGTGGCAGAACCTCCTAAAAAATTGGGCCCACGTGCACCTATCGATGTCTCAACAGACCTCTGATAGCGTACACGAGTTCCCAACAACTTAACAGGTCTGTCGGGTGTCCTCGGGAAACCCGAATCATCCACGAATCTTTTATAAACAGGATCCCAATCACAGTCATTGTAGATTACAACAATTTTCGATATATATACCAGAGATTATAAAGCGGAAGACTTAAGTTTTAATATTACAAACTAGTTGTTTCAAACTTACAAAACCATAAGTGTCATACAACCATAGTAGCGGGATAATATTACATTAACATTATTTATTTCACACAAACTAGTGCCTTGTCCAAAGCCATTCATCATTCCTCATCGTCATCGACTTCAAACACTGATATGCAGCAGGGACCAAAACAAGCCTGTGCATGCGACTCACCTGCAACAAGGGTTAACAAACCCTGAGTACAAAAGTACTCAACAAGACTGACCCGACGAAAAAGGGGCGAAGGTCTTAGGGATGCAGGTGTTGGGTCAAGGTAAGGTTGTAGCAAGATTCAAAAGTTCTTTGCCAAAAGCTTACTATTCTTGATCCTATTTTGGAGTTTTACCCCTAAGTACTTTAGTTCATTATCTCAAACTAAGTGTTCATATCCCATATTCCACTCCTTCTCATTCCATTCTTTTTCTCATGTTTTAGTAATTCACCAGTCATGCATTGCTTCTGCAATGAATCGAGTCTCCATATCCGCGGAGCACCGGCAATTCGAATTGATTCAAGTCCCAGCTGGGGATTCCTTATCACACGACATATGTAGAACTTAATCTTGCATATATCAACCTCACTACCGGATCCTCCCATACTAAACTGTCTCCACGCCACCCGAGAGCACAACACACCTCAAATCCGGACACATTCAAGCCACGAGGGTACACTCTACTCCTGCCATCTCACCACTCCTAGTGCATGGGCATTTGTCTTAGTATCGGATTAGCCGAAGTAGGCTTACTGGAGTATGTGACCAGTACTACAAAGTGTCTCGTTCAGAAGATCCACAATGAGTGGCCTTTAAGCGACATAGTTGGCAACATTACCCAACATTCAAGATAAGCCACCCAACTAGTCTCTAGTTCATTCTATCTTCTTTCTTTCTTTCTTTGGCCAGTATGCCATCTTTGATTGTATCGAAACTTATACTTTGAAAACCTACCATAAAGCATACTAAGCAATTCTATGCCTTTGTAAATGAAATCATCTTCAAGGATGGTAAACAATTAACAAGGTAGGCAATGCATCAAGTAGGTAACATTTGAATAAATCAACTTAATGCAATAAGTAACATAGGTGATAAAATTTTCAAAGTAAACAAGGTAATGGTTTAATGCATAAACTGGGGCTTGCCTTCGTTGACGATCTCGGGTTCCGGATCAGTACCACAATTATCGAATCCAGTGACAACCGGGGATTCTTCCACTACTTGCTCAACTAGAATCGTTTCACTCTCAGATTTTACACGAAATAATAACATATGCTTCAATATGATGATAATGTAAACATGATGCTTTCATGGTACATGAAATGTAATAACACCTTGAATACAACTTTCCTTCACGATACAGTTGTAAGTCAACAAAACTAATTGACACTAACATCTAGGGTTTATGACCTAAGTGACTTGACCAAATTGATCTTGCAACCCTACTAGTCACAAAACATGACCCAAACAAGATCAAACCCTAACACTAACACTTAGGGTTTGCTTTTATTCATTTTTGAATTAATTTGGAAATAAGCCCAAAAATAAACTTGTTCCAAATGACCTCAAAATTTTATGTAAGCTTCCTCATAACAAACTAGTGTACCAAAATAAATTTCATAATTTTTGGAGCTATATAGTGACCTACAAAAATTATGGAAATTGCATTTATCAATTAATTGACTAAATTTTTGAACATAAAAAATTTATTCAAATTTAAAGTTTCAAATTTGTAAACCATAACAGAACATGTACAGAAGCTACACACAAATTTTCAGAATTTTTGGAGCTGTAATTAATTTCCTATAAATTTTCAAAGTTACTGCACTATTCAAAATCCAGAAATAACAAAATTCCACTATTCTCCCTCTCTCTTTCACTGACAGCCGGGCCCCGCTCGTTAGTGACACAGACACAGAACACGGCGGCGCTGCCATCACTGGTCGGGCAAAACGCGCCGACGGCAACGCTCCAGCGAGGCAGACCGCACCTACATGATCTACAACGTCCCACGAATCTTTCCCAGCCCTCAAAACGGCAGCAGGCGCACCGGAGGGAGCTCCACGCCGGCCATGGCGGCGCGGGCACGACGGCGCATGGCATAATCCCGACCACGGTGCAGTAGAGGCTAAAGTAGAGCAAGCATCACGCTCAGGAGCTCACCATGATCACGCCGGTGTGCTTGGTGAAGACGGAGACGGGCTAGAACGTCCTGGCCACGGCGACGTCGATGGTGGCGGAGCTCCGGCCGGTCTCGGGGAAGAACGCGTTGCACCGGGCGATTCCGGCCAACACCAGCGACACGAGCAAGTCGAAGAACGCACCCGGCGTCGACAGCTCACGCACGAGCTCGCCACGGAGCTTGCTACGTGTCACTGTCCGAGAAAGCAGCGCAAAATGATCGGCGGCGGCAGCTGCGTGGCGCCGGCGGCAAGCAGGGAGGTGGCGCTCGGCTGGTTTTGATTTTTGAAGTATTTACAGAATTGCCACTGCGTTAATTTTGCAAATTACTCACAAATGTTCTAAAGAAGTTGAAAATCTCCAAAAATGAAAGTTGCTTGACTTTTCAAACTCTACAACTTTGTTTCAAGGAATATTTTCAAATTCTACCTCCATTTTAAAATTTGAATTTGGGGTGCATTTGAGTATTTGAATCATTTCAAAATTACACCAAATTTTATATGTAAACTTTCAAAACTTTGAATACCAAAGTTGATCCTTATAAAATAAGCTTCAACTTTGCTTTTTGTCACAACCCCAAATTCCAAATGGATTTTGAAATAGACAAAAGGGGCAAAAAGGACTTTTATAAATTGGAATTTGAATTCAAATTTGATTTGTTTACCTTTTGACTTAACTTTGATTTTTGACCAGTAACATGGCCCATTAGGGTTATTTGAGTCAATTAACACATGGTCTCACATGATCACATGAATTTTGACCCTTGTGGTCATGATTTTCAGTCAGAGTTTTGAATCACATTGTATCACATAAAATAACAACTTATGAAATAAAGCTTATTTAGTGAATGCATTCAAATTTTTCTACTTTATGAATGATTTGCAATGCATATGATGACATGTCAAATTTTAATGATAGGTCAAAACACCAGAGGTGTTACAACCCTTCCCCCTTAAAGAAATCTCGTCCCGAGATTTAAAACTTAGGATTAAGTAATGGAAAAGGAAATGTGTCAAGCTAACACATCATAACTTTATTCAAAAGACTAGTGAGGGGGTTTTCCATTCTTTTGACAAGAGAGACAAGTTACAACATAGACAAGGTATTGTAACTAGAGAGAAGCAAAGAAGTCAGAAAAGTTTTCTTCTAAGTAATCCTCGGACTCCCAAGTAGCTTCTTCTTCCGTGTGTTGGTTCCATTGTACTTTGTAGAACTTGATTGTACGCCTTCGAGTGACTCGATCTTTCTGATCTAAGACTCTAATGGGGTACTCGGCATAAGTCAAATCAGGTGCTAGTTCTACATCACCAAAGTCGATCACTTGGTCAGGTACTTGAAGACACTTCTTCAACTGGGATACATGGAAAATATCATGCACAGCTGACATGTGATCTGGTAGCTTGACGCGATAGGCAACTGGTCCACATCGTTGTTGGATTTGAAAAGGACCGACATAACGGGGCGCCAACTTTCCCCGAATCCCAAAACGATGAACTCCTTTCATTGGTGATACCTTGAGGTAGACATGATCTCCCACTATGAATTCTAGCGGTCGCCTCCTCTTATCAGCATAGCTTTTCTGTTGGGATTGAGCTACCTTCATATTAGCTTGTATGAGTTTAACTTTCTCTTCTGCTTCCTTGACCACATCCGGTCCAAAGAACCAACGTTCTCCAACATCTAACCAATGTAAAGGTGTCTGGCATCTACGGCCATACAATGCTTCAAATGGTGCCATTTTAATGCTCTCTTGATAGCTATTGTTATATGAGAATTCAGCTAAGGGAAGGCATTCATCCCATATAGCACCATAGGAGAGAACACATGCTCTTAACATATCTTCAAGAATTTGATTTACCCTTTCAGTCTATCCATCTGTTTGCAGATGATAAGCAGAACTACGGATAAGTTTGGTTCCCAAAGACTCATGTAAACTTTTCCAAAACTTGGATACGAACAACGACCCTCTGTTAGAGATGATGGTCTTGGGTGCCCCATGCAGACTAGAAATTCTATCAAGATAAAGCTTTGCATACTGTTCCGCTCGATATTTATCTCTGACTGGTAAGAAATGAGCTATCTTAGTTAGGCGATCAACAATAACCCATATTGAATTGTAGCCTGTAGAAGTCCTAGGCAACCCCACTATGAAGTGCATACAGATATCTTCCCACTTCCAAGATGGAACTGGCAATGAATGTAATGGACCCGTAGTCTTCATGTGAATCGCTTTGACTCTCTAACAAGTATCACATTTGGCCACATATTGAGCTATTTCTATTTTCATTTTGGTCCACCAATATCTCGTTCTCAGATCATGATACATTTTGTTGCTACCCGGATGAATGGAGTATCTTGTAGAATGAGCTTCATCAAGAATCTGCTTTCGCAACTCCGGACTTTTGGGTACTACCAATCTATCTTTGAACCATACGACATCGGATTCATCAATATTGAAACATGTTGGTTTTCCAGATCTGACTTTATCTTTGATATGGGCTATACCCTTACTTTTCCGTTGAGCAGCAATGATCTGATCTTTGATAGTAGACTCAACTGCAATATTGGATAGGGACCTTGTTCAATGATTTGTAAATTCAGATGCTCCATCTCTTGACACAATGTTCGTTGCATAGGTTTCACAGTCAGACAATGGCAATGACTCTTGCGACTCAGGGCATCGGCAACCACATTAGCCTTGCCCGGATGATAATGCACTTCTAAGTCATAATCTTTGATAAGTTCCAACCATCTTCTTTGCCTCATATTCAGTTCTGACTGAGTGAAGATATATTTCAAACTTTTGTGATCCGTATAGATATGACAGATATTGCCCAATAAATAATGTTGCCAAACCTTGAGTGCATGAACAACAACGGCTAATTCAAGATCATGGGTGGGATAATGTTCTTCATGCTTCTTGAGTTGTCTGGAAGCATATGCTATGACTCTGCCTTCTTGCATAAGAACACAGCCAATACCAATTCCAGACGCATCACAATAGATATCAAACGGCCTCTCGATATCAGGTTGTGCTAATACTGGTGCTGTTGTCAGCAGCTTCTTTAATGTTTGAAAGGCCTTCTCACATTCTGTTGACCATACAAACTTAGTTTGATTTTTTAGCAGTCCAGTAATTGGCTTCGCAATTCTGGAGAAGTCAGGGATGAACCGACGATAATAACCTGCCAACCCCAGAAAACTACGAACTTGATGAACAGTGGTAGGTGCTTTCCAGTCAAGGACTTCTTCTACCTTGCTTGGATCAATAGCTATACCTTCAGCAGATAAAACATGACTAAGAAATTGTACTTCCTCTAACCAGAATGCACATTTACTGAATTTGGCATATAATTGGTGGTCTCTTAATCGTTGTAGAACAATGCGAAGATGTTCTGCATGTTCTTCTTTGCTCTTAGAATAGATAAGAATGTCATCAATGAATACCACTACAAACTTATCCAACTCGGGCATGAAAACTGAGTTCATCAGGTACATGAAATGAGCCGGGGCATTGGTCAGCCCAAAAGACATGACTAAATACTCATATAGACCATATCGGGTAGTAAACGCTGTCTTCGGCACATCTTCTCGTCTGATCTTAATCTGGTGATAGCCTAATCTCAAGTCTATCTTCGAGAACACCTTAGCTCCCACAAGTTGATCAAAAAGCAAATCAATTCGGGGTAAGGGGTATTTGTTCTTTATGGTGACTTCATTTAACGGCCGATAGTCAACACATAACCTTAAGGTTTGGTCCTTCTTCTTCACGAAGATAGCAGGGCATCCCCAAGGTGATGAACTGGATTGAATGAAACCCTTGTCTAACAACTCTTGTAGTTGCATTTTTAATTCTGCTAGTTCTTTGGGTGGCATCCTATATGCTCTTCTGGACACAGGTGCCGTTCCTGGTTTCAGGTCAATTCTAAACTCCACATCTCGGTCTGGTGGCAGTCCAGGTAGATCATTAGGGAAAACATCCGTAAATTCACATACCATAGGAATGTTCTCGGCTTCTTCAACAGTAGTTGCACAGACCGTTCCAACTGTACTCTTAGGAAAGGGAAGTTGGATGAGAAGTTGGGTTTTGCTGCCAAGTACATTTACTCTTATGGTTCTACACATGACATCTATGATAGCCCCGTGTTGAGTTAACCAGTTCATACCAAGGATCACATCTATATCTTGATCCTTTAATATTAGGATGCTGGTAGGGAACTCATGTCCTCCCAAATCAATAGGTACATGCTGAACTATCTCCCTTGTACAGAGTCGTCCCCCAAGCGACTGTATATGATATGGTTCTTTTGTTTCCCCAATAGTTATCCCATGCTTCACAACAAATGTATGATTGATGAATGTATGGGATGCACCGAAATCAAATAAGGTAATTGCAGGGTGCTTAGCAACGGGAAACATACCAATCATTACTGGTTCTCCTTCTAGAATAGATTCCACCTGAGTATAGAAGACCCTTCTAGATTTCTTCTCAACCTGACCTTTCTGACTGTTCTGAGCATTGCCCTTGTACTGATTCTGAGCTTGAGTAACAGGGGCTTTAGGTACATTAGGATTACTCTTCCTGGGATATGAACATTCTTGAGAAAAGTGTCCGGTTTTACCACAATTATAACATGGATAATTGTGATTCTGGGAAGTAGTAGTGCGGTTTGCATTATTTGTATTATTTTGCTGCTGCGGTGCTTGATTAGGATAAGGCGTATTAGTTGCGGTGGCTTAATAAAGATTTGCTCTGCTTTGGCTTTGGCTTTGTTGTGGGCGAGAATGGTGCACGGCCATGATTCCGAGGATGGTAGACCACCTTTTACGCTTTCCACTCGACGATCCGGAAGCAAATGCTCTCTTTTCTTCGCCTCCTTGTGTCGGCGTGTAATTCTCCTCTCTGAAAGCGATAGCAATGTTGATATCTCATGATAAGTTGCGTTGCCACAAGTTCCCATCATGGTCTCAAGTTTGGTGTTCGGACCTCTCATGAAATGATTCTTCTTCTTCCCATCGTATTCACATACTCGATAGCATCTCGCGATAGGTGATTGAAACGCCCAACATAGTGCATCACCGGTGCTCCCCTTGCTTAAGAGCCGGAACTCTTCTAACTTCATGGTCATCACACCATCTGGAATATAGTGTGCCTGAAGGCATCCTTAAACTCCATCCAGTGATTTGGTGGCCAGTAATTTGTCTGACTACCAAATTTTCCCACCAGCACCACAGAAAGCTCCTCGGAGTTCTGTGTCATAAACCTTGGTTTCTAAATCTCGATGCAATGAATCAGCTCAAACTTTTGCTCCATTGTCCGGAGCCAATCGTCAGCTTCTAAAGGCTCTTCTGCCTTAGAGAACATAGGCGGACGTGTGTCAGTAAAATCAATATAGGTTGTCTCATCATTTCCATTATTATGGCAGCCATGATTAGGGTGCGGTGCTTGTTGGTTCTGAGCCATTTCCCTTAACAACCTAGCATTCTCTGCCGTTGCATAGACGAGTGCAGTTATGGCATCTGCCATAGTCGGAGGCATTGGTGGAGGATTTGGGACTTCATCATTGTCTTACGAAGTACTTGCACCAGTTCGGGTGTTAATATGAGGCATCTGTCAGAGAGACATGTTTATTTACCATATTATTTTATTGAAAGCAGTTAAAAGGTTTCATGCTACAAAGGGTTTCTTATTTATGTTACATGTCTTGTATCCCACAAGACAACCCTGGTTTACTAGAAAAGCAGTAAAAGAACTATTTCTACTCCAAGCTCTCAGTCATCAGCGTCCATGTTCATACCGGACGAAACCTCATCTTCATCTGAGAAGTACACTAATTCCTCAGGGTCCTCCTCCTCTTCTTCATTCTTGACTTCTCCTGGATCTACAATCATTTCTTCATCTGTAACTTCACCATCCCCATGAGGAGGATGAAGTTGAGCGTACATCATGTGGACATTCTTGTGAAGAATGGCGTTGTCCATCTCCAGGTCTTCTACGTAGAACTCCAACTCATGGATGCGTTCATTGGCCGCATCCTCTCGTGTCCAGGCTTCATTCCGTAACTCGGTATTCTTGGTGATGTCCCTTTCCATTTCTGCCAGCTTCTCTTGATCTTTGGCATGAGCTCGACGAAGAGTGTTGAGCTCCTTGGTAAGGTTCTCGATGTTGGCAAGATTGCTTGAAGATCCTTCATCTCCTAGGGTCTTGGAACTTCCTTCACCAAGCTCACGGTTACGCGGTGCCAACTGGTGACAAGGGACTCCGTGAGGTCTAGTGGACTTACGTGCAGTTATCTTGGTCTTTGCCATAGCCTGTAGAAGTTAGGGTAGGACTATAAGGATAGCTTGAGGATAATGGAGGTTAGCAAGAATGGGATTGACATTACTTACCCAACCACTTTTAAGGGGAATTATTATGCAAGGTGTTCAAGCATGATGCATGAATCGATCTTACGAATCCAAGTACAAAAGATTTATACAATCAAAAGTACTAGATTTTTAATACATAGGACAAACCTAATCATATTATCCGCCACAAACTTTCAATAAGATAGAATTGAGGCTAGATCAGATGTAAGAAGAAAGAAATTTGAACTTTAAAATATCAAGTTTAATTTCTTTGATCCAAATCCGTTTGAAGGTTTTCAAAAGTAACCCACAATGATCTTAGATAGGACCTGCTCTGATACCAGCTGTGGCAGAACCTCCTAAAAAATTGGGCCCACGTGCACCTATCGATGTCTCAATAGACCTCTGATAGCGTACACGAGTTCCCAACAACTTAACAGGTCTGTCGGGTGTCCTCGGGAAACCTGAATCATCCACGAATCTTTTCCAAACAGGATCCCAATCACAATCATTGTAGATTACAATAGTTTTTGATATACATACCAGAGATTATAAAGCGGAAGACTTAAGTTTTAATATTACAAACCAGTTGTTTCAAACTTACAAAACCATAAGTGTCATACAACCATAGTAGCGGGATAATATTACATTAACATTATTTATTTCACACAAACTAGTGCCTTGTCCAAAGGCCATTCATCATTCCTCATCATCATCGACTTCAAACACTGACATGTAGCAGGGACCAAAACAAGCCTGCGCATGCGACTCACCTGCAACAAGGGTTAACAAACCCTGAGTACAAAAGTACTCAACAAGACTGACCCGACGAAAAAGGGTGAAGGTCTTAGGGATGCAGGTGTTGGGTCAAGATAAGGTTGTAGCAAGATTCAAAAGTTCTTTGCCAAAAGCTTACTATTCTTGATCCTATTTTGGAGTTTTACCCCTAAGTACTTTAGTTCATTATCTCAAACTAAGTTTTCATATCCCATATTCCACTCCTTCTCATTCCATTCTTTTTCTCATGTTTTAGTAATTCACCAGTCCTACATTGCTTCTTGATTACCACTTAATGGAGACGGGGATACCAATCTTCCGTCAGGTAGAGGTAACTATCGTTGTGGCAGAGAATGACACACCAATCCGGCTTCAGATCGAAAGATCGAACCCTGCAATCTTAGCACCACAGCTCCTCTGGTTATCAACTGTGTCTCAGACCAGGTTGACCTCACCAAGAAGGCTAATCCCTGCCTGTGCAACAAAGATCACAAGCAAGAACAAGAAAGAACACAACCAAATTGTAGATGAATGATTAATCTCATGCAGTTAGGGTCTCACAAACCGATGAACGATGAAACTGTTCTTGACAGAATAATCTAAGAAAAACCCCCAAACCCTAAGGGAGGGGTGGCAGCTATTTATGAAGACTCTAGGGTCATGCAAGACCCCTGGACGTGCCCCTAATGGCCCAAACACGATACATGGTCCAACGGACCAAAAGACGGTGTCGCAGCACCCTGGTAGATTCTGGATGCTAAATTGTGACCACAATTCCTGTTGATTCCAAATAGCTTTTGATGTGATACCACTTAGATTGGCTTCCTTATCAAATTAGCTTTCCATCCATATGTGGATTGTTGAAAACAGAGTCCGGATATGTCCTGGGTGACCAGTTTAAGGTAGACTGGTCCTAGAGGCCGAGCCAGACTCGAAATCATATTGGACCGGGCCTCCGGTTCCTGTTGGATGTCCTTGCTGGTCAACATCGCCTCCACCACATCCTCTAAGTCCCTCATGACCCTCTCCAATGTTCCTAAGCAAGATAACATCATTAGGTAGTAGTCTATTCTCAAAAATATGAAAAGGATCGCTTAAGAACGAGCTCACCTCTAAATTGAGTTGACACATTCGAGCCCAGGTCATTGGACCTTGCATGATGGTTGGAGGATCAGCGGGTACATCTGAAGGAGTGATGTCCTCATCATCCTCCCCCTCTTGAATCTGAGTCGTCCTCGACTCAAGCTTATCTTCTTTTCCCAAATAAGGCTTCAAATCTGCAATGTTAAAGGTGGGACTAACCCCGAACTCGAGTGGCAACTCAAGTTTATAGGCATTATCATTTATTTTCTCAGTTATCTTATAAGGACCAGCTACTCTTGACATTAATTTAGATTTACATAGCTCAGGAAATCTATCTTTTCTCAAATGTAACCAAACCAAATCACTCGGTTCAAGTTTAATCTCTTTTCTACCTTTACTACCAGGAATTCTATACTTTTCATTCATTCTTTCAATATTTGCTTCAGTTGTTTCGTGCAACTTACGAATAAAATCAGCATGCTCTCTAGGATCGCTATGTATTCTCTCAATGGTAGGTAAAGGCAAAAGATCAATAGGAGCATGGGGATTAAAACCATACACTACCTGAAAAGGACTTACCTTGGTGGTGGAATGTTCCGCCCTATTATATGCAAACTCCACATGCGGCAAACACTCTTCCCACATCTTCAAATTGTGCTTCAAAATTGCTCTCAACATGGTGGACAATGTTCGATTCACAACCTCAGTTTGGGGATAACATGTTGTAGAAAACAGCAGCTTGGTTCCCAATTTATTCCACAACGTGCGCCAAAAATGACTCAAGAATTTTGCATCACGATCTGAAACAATAGTAGAAGGCATACCATGCAAGCGAACGATTTCTTGAAAGAAAAGGTCAGCAATATGAACATCATCGTCGCTCTTATGACAAGGAATAAAATGTGCCATCTTCAAAAAACAATCAACCACCACAAAAATACTATCCCTCCCCCTCTTAGTCCTTGGTAAACCCAACACAAAATCCATAGATATATCAGCCCAAGGAGTAGAAGGAACAGGAAGAGGCGTATATAAACCATGTGGGTTCAACCGCGACTTAGCTTTTTGATATGTGGCACAACGAGCCACGTACCGCTCTACATCTTGCCTCATCCTTGGCCAAAAGAAGTGTGTGGACAGCACCTCCTCTGTCTTCTTGGCACCAAAATGTCCCATCAATCCGCCTCCATGTGCCTCCTGCAACAACAAAAGATGAACGGAACCAACTGGAATGCATAGGCGGTTAGCTCTAAACAAAACCCATCATTGATCATAAACTTATTCCATGTACGACCCTCTCTACAATTAAGCAACACGTCCTTAAAATCAGGATCAAGCGCATATTGTTCTTTTATTGATTGAAGACCAAAAATCCGATAATCAAGTTGGAACAGCAATGTATATCTTCTAGACAAAGCATCTGCAATCACATTATCCTTCCCTTTCTTATGTTTGATAATATAAGGAAAAGATTCAATAAATTTAACCCATTTAGCATGCCTACGATTTAGATTATTTTGAGAGCGAAGATACTTAAGCGATTCATGATCAGAATGAATAACAAATTCTTTAGGCCACAAATAATGATGCCACGTCTCTAAAGAATGAACAAGTGCATACAATTCCTTATCATACGTGGAATAATTAAGAACAGGGCCATGCAATTTTCACTAAAGTAAGCAATGGGTTTACCATCTTGCATCAAAACACCTCCAATGCCAACTCCACTAGCATCACATTCTAGCTCAAAAGTCTTACCAAAGTTTGGAAGTTGCAGCAACGGTGCGTGTGTAAGCTTGTCCTTCAAAGTGTCAAAGAACTCCTCATGTGCCTTTCCCCAATGGAACACCACTCCTTTCTTTGTCAACTCAAGCAACGGGACAGCAATGGTGCTAAAATCTTTGACGAAGTGGCGGTAGAATCCTGCAAGACCAAGAAAACTCCTCACCTGTGTGACGGTTTGGGGAACCGGCCAGCTCTTTATGGCTTCAATTTTCATCTCTTTCACCTCAATTCCCTATGGAGTTACAACATAGCCAAGAAAAGAAACTCGATCCGTGCAAAAGATGCACTTTTCAAGGTTACCAAATAAATATGCATCACATAAAGCATTAAAAACAGCACGTAAGTGATCCATATGTTCATCAAAAGACTTGCTGTAAATCAATATATCATCAAAGTAAACTACCACAAAACGACCAATAAAAGCTCTCAAAACCTCATTCATTAAGCGCATGAAAGTGCTAGGTGCATTGGTCAAACCAAAAGGCATTACTAACCACTCATATAACCCGAATTTGGTTTTAAACGTAGTTTTCCATTCATCTCCAAGTTTCATTCTAATTTGGTGGTAGCCACTTCGCAAGTCAATCTTGGTAAAAATTATAGTACCACACAACTCTTCAAGCATGTCGTCTAGCCTAGGAATAGGATGATGATACCGAATAGTAATATTATTGATGAGTCTACAATCAACACACATATGCCAAGTTCCATCTTTCTTAGGAACCAAAAGTACAGGAACGGCACAAGGACTAAGGCTTTCTCGTACATACATGCGGTCCAAAAGATCTTGGACTTGCCGCTGAATTTCCTTAGTCTCCTCAGGATTGGTTCGATAGGCAGCACGATTGGGCAAGGTTACTCCTGGAATCAAATCGATTTGATTCTCTATCCCTCTCATAGGTGGTAGTCCCGGGGGTATCTCAGCTGGAAAAATGTCCTCATACTCCTGCAAAAGGTTAGTGACAGCAGGAGGCACCGAGCTAACAATATCATCAAACAAGAACATAGCTTGTTTGCATACCAAAGCATAACAAATATCATCATCAGAAATTTCAGCAAAGTCACATTTTTTTGCAAGCATAACACCACCCTTCAATTTAATCTCCTCGGCCTTAGAATTAGATGTAGACTTATCCTTTTTAGGTGGGAGAATAGAATTAGCAACTTGCTGATTTTTAGATTGAACATCATTCAAACTAGCAGCGCGTTCTCTATCAGCTTCTACAATTTGAGCAGGGGTCAAAGGTACCAAAGTAATTTTCTTTCCTTTATGCACAAAAGTGTATTTATTACTTCTACCATGGTGTGTAGCGTCTTTATCATGTTCCCAAGGATGACCCAATAAGAGTGAACAAGCTTGCATAGGTACCACATCACAATCAACAGAATCAGCATAAGAACCAATGGAAAATGAAACTCTGCAAGTTTGTGTTACCTTTGCTTTTCTAGAATCATTTAACCACTGAATATGGTATGGACGTGGGTGTGGGCATGTGGTCAAGCCAAGCTTCTTGACCAAATCAGAACTCACCAAATTATTGCAGCTACCTCCATCAATAATGACATGTGCTCGACGGTTGCTGATGACGAAGAAAATCTAGAACAAGTTATGGCGCTGTAGCTTCTCAGGTTGCTGGACTTGTGAGCTGAGCACCCGCTGTACAATGAAACAACTGGTTGACAGTGTTAAATTCTTTATAATCAACAATGTCCTGAATCTCACGCCTCAAACCTGAATAAAAACGACAAATGGCATCTTCGTTCCCCTCCACAACACTACAGCGCATCAATCCCTTTTGGAGCTCACCATAGTAATCCTGTACAGATTTATCTCCTTGTTCTAAACGCATCAATTTCTTACGCAAGTCTCTATGATAAGAAGGAGGAACAAAACGATCACGCATAGCTACCTTAAGTTCTTCCCATGTACCAGGTAAAGCATCTTGTGCAGCTAGCCCATTCCACCAAATAATGGCAAAATCCTTAAACTCACTAGTAGCTTGTCGAACTCTATGATGCTCAGGCACAAGGTGGGTGCTAAACTTTTGTTCTACTGTCATCTCCCAATCAAGATATCCCTCGGCATCATAATGACCCGAAAAAGATGGTATTGTGAACTTAATCTTAGCATAAGGATCATCGGGCACACGATGATTATTACCTTGATGGTGGTGGACACCACCCATACCTGTCGTGTTGCGGCGAAGACGTTGTCGTAATCTTGCTTGTCGGACGGCTACTCGATCTATGTTCCTAGCAGCATCATGCACCGTGTCTTCTGGCAAGAGACCATCGGTGTTGCTGCCAGAGACGTCATTGTTGTTGACCGCCACTAAGGTTTCCAACTCAGTAACCTTGTTGGATAGCGTGGAAATTCGTTTGTCCAATCTCTCCATGCTGTTGCCAATGTTGAGTTCAATGAGTGCGTCCATGACGGCCTTCCTAACGGCCTCATTCATCCTTTTTTGGGCATCCTCTACAACAGCTTGTAGTTGCTCTTGGCTGACACACTCATTGAAACCCTTAGGATTATTATCTCTAGTCTGATCACCTCCTGCCATTGTAAACACAAAAAAATAGGACCAAACGGTGAAAGTTATCCCTACCAAATGAATACGTGGTTGTAGTGGTGTCACTTTTCACAGCAAGTGGAAGCGTCTTACCAAGCTCTTACAAAAGTTCTTACCAACGCAAGCAGTGGGCGGTACAACCGGCGGCTGGTTCGTGATACCTGTGAGGCAGTGGTACCGAGATTGCAAGGCCCATTTTCTGTACTAATCTGAAGAGATTGTGGAGCTTGGAAGGCACACAAAGAGTAATATGTATATCTAGCACACAAGTTAGTAACAGAAAGAAATGTTAAATTATAGTCCAAAGTACTTGTTCTTGTTGCTGGTCTAAAATGTTCCAAGTACCAGGTGTGTAACAAACAAGTATGGTGGATAGCAAGGTGATTGCTGTGTGAAAAACAAGTATGGTGGATGGAAACAGCAACACAAACAAGGAACCAGACAGCACATGCTAACACAACTCAATTTGGTCTTCTCTATGTGCTCCTCTAGATATTGTTCCTCTTTTGCCCCTCTCTTTTTTCTATTTTTTGGGCTGTCGTTGTTTTTTTTGGGAAATCTCGACTTTTTATTTTATTTTTTGATATTTTTCCTTCACTTAGGAGCACAAAAGAAGCAACCACATAGAATATGAGCCTAAACAAGTGAAAGACGTGGCCTGTGGAAATTTCAGAAGACGTGCTCAAAATCGACAAAAAGCTTGTGACCACGAAAAGAGGATCTTGTGACCAGTTTTTGACCAATTTAAAATTTTCCAACCCCGAGGACTCGGGGGATGGACGGATCCAAAAAAAATTTCTGATCGATTTTGATATATGGAACATCGAAATCAGAGTTCGTATGCGAAAACTAGACTAGTTTTCAGAATTGGCTGCGAATTATAGGACAAAACAGGAACAATGTGCGCTAAATTGGTCACATCAGCAAAGATTTGATGGAAACGATGGGGGAAAACACACGAACTGGACTCTAACACGACCTAACCAGCAAGAAGACCTCGACCCGGACACAAACTCAACACGATAGACTCTGAGACTAAAATATGCAAAGGCTGTGGCGCGGAAGGTTCTAGGATAGGAAATAAAAGTATGGCACTGGACTATGGGACGAATGCGAAACACTCAAAACTAGGGGATAAATGTGAACCTGACGGTATACCTTAGCTCTCATTACCACATAATGGAGATGGGGATCCCGATCTTCCGTCAGGTAGAGGTAACTGTCGTTGTGGCGGAGAATGACACAAAGATCTAGCTTTAGATCGAAAGATCGAACCCTGCAATCTTAGCACCACAGCTCCTCTAGTTATCAACCGAGTCTCAGACCAGGTTGACCTTGCCAAGAAGGCTAATCCCTGCCTGTGCAACGAAGAACACAAGCAAGAACAAGAAAGAACACAACCAAATTGCAGATGAATAATTAATCTTATGAAGTTGGGGTCTCACAAACCGATGAACGGCGAAACTGTTCTTGACAGAATAATCTAAGCAAAACCCCCAAACCCTAAGGGAGGGGTGGAGGCTTTTTATGAAGACTCTAGGGTCGTGCAAGACCCCTGGACGCGCCCCTAATGGGCCCAAACACGATACATGGTCCAACGGACCAAAAGACGGTGTCACAGCACCCTGGCAGATTCTGGATGCTAAATTGTGACCCCAATTCCCATTGATTCCGAATATATTTTGATGTGATACCACTGGGATTGGCTTCCTTATCAAATTAGCTTTCCATCCATATGTGGATCGTCAAAAACGGAGTCCGGATGCATCCTGGGTGACCAGTTTAAGGCAGACTGGTCCTAGAGGCCGAGGCAGACTCAAAATCATATTGGACCGGGCCTCCGGTTCCTATTAGACGTCCTGTCTGGTCAACATCGCCTCCACCACATCCTCTAAGTCCCTCATGACCCTCTCCAATGTTCCTAAGCAAGATAACATCATTAGGTAATAGTCTATTCTCAAAAATATAAAAAGGATCGCTTAAGAACGAGCTCACCTCTAAATTGAGTTGACACATTCGAGCCCGGGTCATTGGACCTTGCATGACGGTTGGAGGATCAGCGGGTACATCCGAAGGAGTGATGTCCTCATCATTAAGTGTACGAAGGAGTTTTTGTGCCTCATACATGCTCTTTGCCAGGAGGTGACCATCTAGGAGTAGGCTACCAACAACTATCAGCATAACATCGAAGGCTTCTCAACTCAAGCTAAATTGGGACTTTACGGCCATTAGACGTGCAATGGCATCTAGTTGAGAAAACCTTGGCATGCCCATGAAGGGGTTGCTGTGCCGTAGACAACATATCATAATACACCTTTGTGGTTGCCTCTGGCTCCTCCTCCCTACGTCCTTCATCGAAGTGTGCTTCATGATAGTCATTTAACATGTCTTCTACCCCCGCATCAGCATCATAATCCTCGATGCGTTGTCTCACGACCTCGTCTCTCACACGATCGGATTCACCATGGTAGATCCACCGGGTATAGTCTGTCGTAAATCCATTCTTGCAAAGATGTTTACCCATGACCACCTTTGTTTGTCGACGCGTGTTTACACAAATGCTGCAGCGACAACAAGTGGCACACGCTCCTTTAACCCTTGCAAATGCTAGTTCCAAGAAAGCATCGATCTTCTCAATCCATTCATCAGTGAACGAACCATGACTAGAGCGGCCCGTGTACATCCACTCACGGTCATCCATCCTCTAACATATCAGCAAGTAATATAAAAATTAATTGCATCTACAGGTCCCTATACTGTCTAATAGGTGAAGATAGGTCCTAATCCCACCTGAGGATGTGTAGATGGGGTTAGTTTCCATGCTCTACTCCTATCTGAGATAGAATTTCAGTAGCACCTCCCCGCTGTTCTCCAAATACACGTCTTGGCATGGAGATTGTGTATCTGGAGAACAACAGGGAGATGCTACCGAAACTCTGTCTCAGATCAGAGTAGAGCATGGAAACTAACCCCGTCTACACATCCCCGGGCTGTCCAAAAAACATGGACAATTCGAAACAGATACGGTTATAAATATGCAAAGATCTGCATATTTCCAACCGTATCTCTTTCGAACGGGAGACGCCTAGCTAGGTTACGTGATATACAAACATCCTATGTTTCACATCATATGGAAAGAGGGGTGTAGGATGCCTCACCTTGCTGTAGGGCAAAGTGACGAGTCAAGGACGGTGGGGAACGATCTTTGAAATGGGCTCTCCTGCAACAAAGGAACATAATATGTCAATTATAAATTTCGGCAACACCTCTCCTGCTTGGTGAGGTAACCACAACCTGCAACAAACCAACGGCATGATGGCCAACAACCACATACACAACAAACCAATGGCACGATGGCCGATAATCACATGCACAGCTTATACCTTGCAAAACCACGGTAGGGAGAAGGTGGGGGCAGCGGGAGGGCGAGGCACGGAGCGGCGGACGGTGACGAGAGGGCGGGGCAGGGAGCGGTGGCCACGTAACCTTTGAATCTGCATTTTTTCAATGTAATTTTTGTTATGCACTTAGATATACACTATGTCCAGATATATAGTAAAACCAATATATATATATATATATATATAAAAAAGTCAATACGTCTTCTAATTAGAAACAGATGTAGTAGTAGATTTTTAAATTAATTAGATATATGTACAATCAAGACAGCCTTAATTTTCAGCAAAAAAAAGTTACAGTACTTCGACTTTCTATGTCATAATAAAAATATATGTTTAATTTCAAGCTTGACCCTCAAACGGATATGAAGCAGGACAGGGCACGTTAATCACAAGAACCCCATTGAACAATGCACCAAGTGATCCGATCAGGGCGCAAACAATCTAAAACGAAAATTGATGAAGTAACTATGAGCATGCATACCACAACTTCTTTAAATTCAATTTCTACCTGAACTCGATTTTTATTGGATTCTCATGCTTATTGCTGAAATAATATACACTGCTGATGTATGCATGGCAGCGTCTCCAAAATCCTGTAAGAAGCCCAACTCCTATCCTGAAATTATTTGGTATGGCAAACAGTAAATAGATATAGCAGGTGGACAGCAGCATTAGTAAGTGCCTCTCCAGCTCAGTTCGTATTTAAGTTTGCAATGTCCAGTTCAGTTGCCAGTTTAGTGATATAACAGGTTTCAACTTGTGTCGAGCAAAAGCTCAAGTGTTGCTCTGTTATAATAGTGCTTCTGTTATATGGTTAATTAACAAGTAGCTGTGGCGGTCTTCCTATGTAGCTTTGCTTGAGCATTTATTTTTGTTGTAATAGTGCTTCTGTTATATTCTTTGGCGAAACAGTAAGTAATGAATAATTTTTGTGTGTGCTTAGGCTGGGAAATTGATTACAGTTTTTACAGGTTGAATGCCTGCTTGGCCGTCAATTAGAGTGTCTTTGCAACAGATTAAACATAAAACAGCACAGCTTATGATTCCATATTCATTTATAACAGATTAGATGTTGCAAGACCTTATGTATCTTTGCAACAATAGCCTTGACCCCATTAGCTCGGAAAATGGATAGTATATACTTCCATGGGAAAAAAGGGAAAAAAGGGTTTATTTATTCAACATGACCATGGACATAACAACACTCGCACGCTACAGTGCACATACTAAGCTCATTCCCATCCAATTCCTAAATTCTACAGTGAAGAACCCAAGAACAAAAGGTAATTTCAGGTAACTGGAGCACCCTAGGGTTTAACAAACGGCCTACTAGGTCTGACATACACAGCTAACTCAAATTACTAGGGCCACGAATCCTGAGCAAAAATTCAATTTTTTCCAAGCACACGCCACCTCATGGCCTAGGGAAGCCTTGTGAAGCCCGGTCCGGAGGCCAGGCACCAGCGGCGCCGAGGGGGTCGGCGGACACAACCGCCACGTAGACACCCAGTGGCTACGCGAGGAAAGGGATGGGAGAGAGCGTGGCGTACCTGGCGATGGGTGTGGGCGGCGGCGCAGGGGGCGCGGGGACGGCGACGCGAGGTTGGGCCGGCGCAGGGTGCGCTTGGTCGGTGGCGGTGGGGGCCGGTGGAGGGCGCGGCGGGGCCGGGGCGGAGGAGCAGGCTGCATGAGGTAGGGCCAGGAGGCTAGCCGCCGGGGTTAGGGCGTCGGGCAACGGGGGCCGCACGCTGGCGGCGGGAGCACGGCGCAGCAGGATAGCGGGCGCGGGCGCGGGGGGTGGGGGGGGTTTACCGAGTGCCCCTAAAAAGACACTCGGCAAACACCAGATTTGCCGTGTGCCAGATCAGGGGCACTCGACAAACCCATTTTTTTTCATTTTGTCACTGTGTGTGTGTCAGGCCGGTGGGGGGGCGTTTGCTAAGTGCCCCAGATCTAACACTCGGCAAACCCTAGGTTAGCCGAGTGCCAGATGAGGGGCACTCGGCAAACTTAGTTTTTTTGTTTTCCTTCTTTTCCTTAACGTGTTTTTTCTAAATTTGTTCCGATATACTTTGAAAATACCTTGTCAAATTAACTCAACAATATATATTTGATTTTTCTACGAATATTATTCAATTATTTTATGCAGTTATAGCTCAAATTCAATTTATATCAATTAAAATTCTATAATTGCACTTAATAAATTAAAATTATCAAACGGATCAAAAAATTTATCAAAATTTCACATGAAACAATCTATGTTCTCTATTGCCTATACAAAAAGTTTTGAAGTCAAACCCTAATTCGACCGTCACTTTGACTCCAAATCTTACAGAATCCTTCTCAACACTACAATTCTTCTTCTAAGATACTTTGGTTTGTAAACATCGTACCTGACCAATTGTGCAAAATCTTCTCAATTTTTTACCACAACCTCCACGTATGATATCATGAGATCTTGACAAATCACATGATTTTCATACTTCGTTTGCTTTTTTAGAATTTAAAAACCATTCGGCCACACGTTCGTGGTCGTGTTTCCTGAACAAGTCTTCAAAATTTCTTTTCATTTCCTAGATAAGGCCTCACACCGGACTCAATAACATGAATATCATTTTTCTACTCATTTTATTCTATTATTTGAATCACTTGCAGTTCAAATTTGACTTATACCAAAAACTTCCTTGAAATGTAATAAATTAATTAAATATAGCAAACAGATCCAGAAATATACCAAATCCTAACATGGAGTACCACATGTTGTACGTAGAGAGCAGAAAAAGTTTCAAGGCTAGAAGTGAAAAAAACTTATTATTTTATGCAGTTATAGCTCAAATTCATTTTATATTAATTAAAATTCTATAATTGCACTTAGTAAATTAAAATTATCAAACGGATCCAAAAAATTACCAAAATTTTACATGAAACAATCTAAGTTCTCTATTAACTATACAAAAAGTTTTGAAGTCAAACCCTAATTCGACCTTAACTTTGACTCCAAATCTTACCAAATCATTCTCAACGTTACGATTCCTCTTCTGAAATACTTCGATTTGTAAACATCGTACATGACAGATTGTGTGAAACCTTATTAATTTTTTACCATAGCCTTCATGTATGATATCATGAGATCTTAACAAATCTCATGATTTTCAGACATCGTTTGCTTTTTTTAGAATTTAAAAACCATTCGGGCGCATGTTCGTGGTCATGTTTCCTGAACAACTCTTTAAAATTTCTTTTCATTTCCCATTCATTTCCCAGATAAGGCCTCACACTAGACTCAATAACATGAATATCATTTTTCTACTCATTTTATTCTATTATTTGAATCACTTGCAGTTCAAATTTGACTTATACCAAAAAAATTCTTTGAAATGCAATAAATTAATTAAATATAGCAAATAGATCCAGAAATATACCAAATCAAAACATAGAGTACCACATGTTGTACATAGAGAGTAGAAAAGTTTCAAGGCCAGAAGTGAAAAGAAACTTATTATTTTATGCAGTTATAGCTCAAATTCAATTTATAATAATTAAAATTCTATAATTGCACATAATAAATTAAAATTATCAAACGGATCCAAAAAATTACCAAAATTTCACATGAAATAATCTATGTTCTCTATTGCTTATACAAAAAGTATTGAAGTTAAACCCCAATTTGACCGTCACTTTGACTCCAAATCTTACCGAATCCTTCTCAACGCTACGATTCTTCTTCTGAGATACTTCGGTTTGTAAACATCGTACATGATAGATTATGCGAAACCTTCTCAATTTTTTACCACAACCTCCATGTATGATATCATGAAATCTTGACAAATGTCATGATTTTTAGACTTCGTTTGCTTTTTTTAGAATTTAAAAACCATTCGGCCACACGTTCGTGGTCGTGTTTCTGGAACAAGTGTTCAAAATTTCTTTTTATTTCCCAGATAAAGTCTTACACCAGACTCAATAACATGAATATCATTTTTCTACTCATTTTATTCTATTATTTGAATCACTTGCAGTTCAAATTTGACTTATACCACAAAAATTCCTTAAAATACAATAAATTAATTAAATATAGCAAACAAATCTAGAAATATACCAAATCTTAACATGGAGTACCATATGTTGTATGTAGAGAGTAGAAAAATTTTAAGGCCAGAAGTGAAAAAAAACTTATTTATTTGTTGAGTGCAAAAAAACGCTCGGAAAATTTATTTCTTTGCCGAGTGCTGAAAAAAACACTCGGCAAACTTATTTCTTTGCCGAGTGCCACTAACAGACACTCGTCAAACTCCTAACAGCCGACACACTAACCGATGGATATCCACGTGGTGGTTTTTTGTTGACTGTTTTTTCTTAGCTTGCCGAGTGTTTTTTTCAGCACTCGGCAAAGAGTTTGTTTACCGAGTGTCATTATTTTGCCGAGTGTGTTTTTTACAGCACTCGTCAAAGAGCTTGTTTGTCGAGTGGCCGATAGAATACACTCGGCAATCCTGCTGTTTTTGGTAGTGGGGGCAGGCTTCTGGGCCATGCCCTGTTGGCCGAGGGTCCTATGGATGTAGCCCTTCATGGTAGCGCAGTCCTTGAGAAGGTGTTTCGCTTGGCCCCCGTGGAATGGACAGGGGGACTCGAGAGCCTTCTCGAAGTGTTCTGGGCGTGCAGCTCACTCGCGGTGCTGAGGTCTAGCGGTGTAGTCGGTCATGGCCACCATCTCCTCCCCGCGGCGCTTCCAGTCCCTGTTCCGCTTGTCGCGGCGTCGCTGGGACGAGGCAGGATCATTGCTGCCATCGCCACCACTAAGGTGGCCGGTGGCCTTGACTTTCTCGCTAAAGTTGGCCTGGACTGCCTTGTCACACCCCAAAATTTCTATTTTCGATTGTGAATAGAAAACACTAAAAAAATAAAGGATTTATTAATTTTTCTAAAATTATTCAAGATTTAGTTATTAGTTGTCTTTGCAAAATTAGAAAAATCAATATGAGTGTGTTTGTGTGCTTTGGACCTTTTGCTTTTGCTTGGTTGTGTGAAAAATGAATTTCTAAAATTTGGTCCAACCATGATTAGGTCCTCTTCGTTTTTGAAAAATAAAGCTTCAAAAATCTTGTTTGAAAACTAGTTCAAAATTGAGAATGAAAAAAAAACATTTTAAAATGTGTTTAAAAGAAAATATGTTTTGACTTTTAAAATTGTCTAAAAATCACTTTCCAAAATAATCTCAAATTTATTAAAAAATTATGGTTTGAAATTTGCTTTGCAAAATGGTTTGGAAATCCTGGTTATAAAAAGAAAAACCTTTTCTTTTCTCTGTCCTCTCCCTTGCTTTTGGCCCGCTCGTGCTGCTGGCCCAACTCCCCTAGCCCAGCACGCCGACCTGCTCAGCTCTCGTGCACCCCGTGCCATTGCCAGGTGGGCCCCGCCTACCAGCTGCGCCATGAGTTGCTAACGCTCCAGCGCCACACGTTAGCCGCAAGGAGTGTGGTCCCCAACCTCTGCATTGGCTAAAAGGGGCCACCAGCGTCGATGCACCTAAGCACGTGAACCGAGGTTCACCCACGCCTATTTAAGGGCTAGCCCTATGCGCCGCCGCCCCCTTGAACCCTAACCCTAGCAACGCCGCCACGTTGTGCCCTAGCCACGCCGCCGCACGGAGGTACCATCGTCGCCATTGATCTCTGCCATGGTGGCCTCTCCGCCGATGAGAGCACCATCGCAAGCTTCACACCGATGCGAGGTGGCTGCTGGTATAGCTCCCGCCCTCTCCCTCCCTTCCTTTTTCTGTGAACTAGGTCGCCATAATCCCGCCGTCGTACCTGGCTCGCCGTACCATGTCTACCGCCGTCTCCAGTCGTTTCCCTCCGTGTAGGATGGCCCTGGCAGTTCGCCTTGCCCCACGCTCCGCTCCCATGCCAACCGCATAAGTGCTGGCACCCCGTAGCACCTCCCCACCAAGGTCCCCACCGCTGGCAATGGTGCCCTGCCGTGCCGACTTGTCTTCGGCTAGCGGCTGCCTCCGTGATGCCCCGTATCGAGTCCGCGAGGCCGCGCCCTGGCTCCTCGTGGTCTCGCCCTCGCTCGTCATGATCCGTCGCCGTCATTTTGCCGTGCTTGGGCAAACTCCGACCGGCCACCGCCGCCTGGAGAACCGCCTCGGTGACCATCCCCGCTGGAGGCCCTCTGGCCGTCCGATCTGGATCCGGTGACTTGGATCCACCCTGCGCCCCGCTGGTTAAACCAGACAGCGGTGTTGACTTGGCTGGCCATCAGCGCCACACAGGCACCATGCAAGTGCCACGTCAGTGCTGACCAGTCAACCTGGTCAACCCGTAGTCAGCCCTTGCCTTTTTGCATAAACCCCCTGCGCTTTTTTGAAATCAGCCCACGATCCAAACTAGTTCAAAAGTAATTAGAATAAGGTCCCTACGTTTTCTGTTTTAGCCCTATGTTTTTTAGGAATAGAACCCACCATCCAAGCCTTGCCTGTGTTTGCGTGTTAGCCCTCGGGAGCTAGGTTGAATCACGATCTAGTCCCGAGTTTTTGCGGTAAGGCGCTAGACTTAGTGTTTCTTCGTAGATAGGTCCCTGGAAGCCCGTTTTAGTTATAACTTGCGTGTCATAGCTCGGTTTAAAACCATTCTTGTTGCATTAGTTTCATAACGACGTAAGCTACGCATTAACAATGCTTTTTACCATGCCATGTGTTTATGAATTAAATCATAATAGTACGATTGATGTTTATCTAATGCTTTTTAATATATAAAAGCAACTTAGCCTTATACATCAGTTTTTTCATAAATTAATGTTAACATGATTAATACCAACATTAATGCCTTTTCAATTACGACTTGATTAGATCAACCTTGAAATATATAATATTCGATTAGTTGCCCTCACCTACTTTATGTGTTCTATAATTATAAATGGTTAAATGATCTAAATACTATGAAATATTTATAAATAAAATTTGACTACGGTTATACTCTGGCTTTTATAATTCAATTTGGTTAATTCCACTTTAGGACATTTCTCTGAAAAATCCATCACTTTATTTTATTAACTAAAATGAATCAAGCGTATAGTCTGTCCTCTCGTTATGTGCATACCTCGATAGACATGTCCTCTTTAACGATAGCTCCGTTCTCAGTCGTTCTTACGCACTCACGACCATAGCACCGAGCTATGTCATTTAGTGCGCTCTCTTCAAGCATTTCTTGTGAGTGATCTGTTCTTACTTGTGTCTTGTCTATTTGTGTTGCTTGGTTGCTACGAGTAGAGGAAGAAGGTTCGTTAGCGCTGAAGACCAGGAGTTGAGGACCGACAGTGAAGCAGAAGCTGGAGACCAGAAGATAGAAGCCAAAGACTTCTGAGCAGCTTAACTTTGGGAAAAGGCAAGTGCAGGCTCCCTTTGATCATATTGTACCTATGAACTTTAATTACATTTACTTTTCATGCATGTGTCTAAATTATGCAAACCCTAAGGACATGACTAGTCTTCTTACTACCTTCCTTGTATTACCTAGGGTTCAATATTTGGGGTAGTGTTGTTATGCTTAGCTACTCCACCCACAATTATTACATGTTAATGAAAGTAATGATGATTAATGACTATTTTAAAGATGATTAATGATTAATGATGATTGATGGCTACTATGATGATGGAGAAGTAATGATGCTTATAGCATCGTGGTTGAGGTGATGAAAGGGGGAACGTGTATTGGAGCTTGGCCCAGTTTCTGGGGGTACCCGTGTCCGCCCTCCATAAGGACCTATTCGTGGAGTGGCCACCTAGGACATACAGTGCAACTTCAAACCATATGGCTCTGGCTTGACCTATTAGCAGGACCTCCAAATGTAGGTAGCCAACTTACCGGGTAAGTGCTTATGGGGGATTTAGGTTTTGAAGTATGGTAATTCGGGTCTCATTGCTACGGGGGCAGTTACCATGCGCCTAAGTCGCATCCTAGCAGGTTGTCTTCTACTTTTGGAACTTGTGAAAAGTCTCATAGTGAAACCCTGCCTGCTCACCATGGTAGTGTTTTGGGGCTGATCACTCTGGGCAAATGGGAATCATGACTTCAAGTGAAAGTGTATAACTCTGTAGAGTTAAAACTGATATATCAGTCGTGCTCACAAACACGAGCGACCCAGATCCTTGCATGATTAGAATATGACTCACAATTGGACAGTGGAGGCGAATTTATAGATTGAGGTGGCTACCTCGTGCTTTGGTGAGAAGGCTATCCCGTGTGTTCTTATTCGGGTTGCTACCCTGAGTTACTATTTGAGGTTGCTACCTCGGTAATAATAATAATGATGATGATGATTAATATTGTTAAGTGTACTCCATTTAATTAAGGGTTGGGATATTTTACTCACATTAGTAATAGGTTGCTTCAATAAAAGTTACCAACTAAAAATGATAATCTACAGTCAAACCGTGTCAGCCTTCCTTTTGATTAAGCCTTGCATGTCATATACTTTCCGCTTGTACTTGTTGAGTTCGTCATGGACTCACCCTTGCTATTCCCCCCACACCCCCAGTGTGAAGTAAAGTGCTACTCAGAAGAAGGACAAAGATGCAGAGGTGATTCCCAAAGTTTGTCAGAAGTGCTTGGCGTACGGAGCCCCGAGTTAGCCGTCCCTAAGAAGAATAGAGCCCGAGCAAAAGTTTAGCAACCATTCCACATACTCTAATAGTTGTAAGTGTTTATTTAAGTATGTTTTCCGCTTTTTATAAACATTGTTTTGATATCTCTATTCTGTTGTTGTATGTGTGGACTTCCTGGGCACACGATGAGTGCTTGGGCTTCTTTTTAAAACCGGGCATGACACGCCTCCTCACAGGTGGCGTACTAGGTGGCGACATCCAGGAGCTCTCGCGTCGTGCATGGGGTCTTGTGGGTGAGCGCGTGGATGAGGGCCTCGTTGGTCATGCCACAAATGAAGGCATTGATGATGTCGGCGTCAGTGATGTTGGGGAGCTCACTACGCTTCTTGGAGAAGCGATGAATGTACTCTCGAAGGGTCTCATTGGCCCTCTGCCTGTAGTTGCAGAGATCCCAAGAGTTTCCTGGGCGGGTGTAGGTACCCTGGAAGTGGCCGATGAAGACCGAATGGAGATCGCCCCAGCAGCAGATGCTACCAGGCTCGAGTTGCTCGAGCCAAGCTCTGGTCAAGCTCGACAGAAGCAGAGGAAGGTACTAGATGGTGAAGTCATCGTCTAACCCCTTGGACTTCATGGTGAGGTAGTAGACCTCCAGCTAATGGTCCGGGTTGGTCTCACCGTCATACTTAGAGATGTGCATTGGTGGCCGAAAGTGCCTGGGGTAAGGGGCCACCCAGATCGCTGCCCTGAACGCCTAGGGGCCAAAGTGATCTGGGACAGGGCCCCTGCCCCATTGCTTAGGGGTATGGGACTATGCCTGAGAGTGGCATCTAGCCTCGATGGTGTTGCAGACGTCACGGTCATCGCCAATCTAGTGCCACGTAGGGGGACACCAAGGAGAAAGGTCACGCCTTCGCTCCTACCGAGGCTTGGTGCCCCGAGTCGGTAGCCGGTCAGAGCTGTTGCCAGAGGTGTCACCGCTACTCCCCGCTGCCTACATGGTGTGAGCGTTGGAGCACCCATCGTTGGTGGTGGGCGTCATCTGGGATGGCTGAGAGAGCGCGGCACGGTGCCGAGAGGCTGAACTCTCGGCATGCTGCTCGAGGGCGACGTGGAGGAGCCGCTTCGCCTTGTTTAGCCACTCATTGGTCTTTAGGTCCAGTGTGTCGGAGATGTCTTCCAGGCGACAAGCGGCGGCCGCCATGTTGTACGCCACGTACGGGAAGCAGAGGCCGCTAGGAGCCCTTGTGCGGGCATCGTTGTTGTTGCCGAGAGAGTGCATGGCTCACTGCTGCGCAAAGTCCTGCCTTTGATGCTCAAGCTCTACCTCAGCAGCCTCTAGGTCCACCTGCTGAGCGCACAAGTGATCCACCTTCTCCTGAAAGGTAGGCCACATGGCTACGGAGACTCTAGTCTGGGAATCTCGAGGAAGGCATGGAGTGAGGGGACGTCGATCCCTACCATACTAGAGAGGATGGTGCTCCACGGTGCCTCACGACTGATGAGGTGCTCTAGCTCTAGCTAGAAGGATGCTGCCATATTTTGTATCCCAAAAGGCAAGTCCAGGAGGTAGTACCAGAAGTGATCAAGCGGCGGGAGCACCTCACCGGTGGCAATCTGGTGGTGGACGTTGGCCAGCATGTAGAACATCTAGCGGTGGACCAACATGGTGGGGTTCAGGCCCAGACCACGCCAGATCTGACAAGCAAGAACCCCGAGATCTGCTCCTAAGAGTCCTGGCGGAGGAGGCGGCGCCGAGGGCTCGTTGCCTGCCGGCATAGCCCCGTGGAGTGGACGAAGCTCACCATGGTAATCGGTGATGTAGGCTAGGCTCCCAAAGTTGAGGATCTAGCCTAGGGCAAAGTCACCGGCCATGACGGAGAACTCATAGGGGAAGCGGACACTGCCGTTAGGGGTGGTGCCGCTTGCTCCAGCGATGAGGCAGGTGGCTCCAGCCACCGCAGAGCCAGAATCGCACTTGACATTGCCCTCTACCTAGCGTGCCAGCTGTCATTGGGTCAAAACCATAACAAGCATGTTGTTCGAGTCGGTGTCAGAGTACGGGGTCTTCGGTGGCTCGGGTGGACTCAGGAGCACAAGAATCACGTAGAGAAGACGCAACGGTTTATCTTGGTTTGGGCCAATTTAGTCCCTACGTTCAGTAGCTAATGATCCTTATACTCAAGAACACCCAAAATCTGGGGGGTTACAACAGAGTGTAAATGAAGAAGATTTGGTAGGGGGATAGCTCGGTGCTAATCCTAAGGTTGCCTTGCCATCGGTGGAGTCTCCCCCTCATCAGAGAGGAAGGAGACGATGAGATGCAGTGGAGGAGGAGCTCTTGGTGCCCCTCTCCGTGTTGCCTTGCTCTCGGTGCAGAGCGGAGGCAGATGGAATGGAATGGAGTGTCTGGTGATTGAATCGAGATCCCCCTCGTAGGTCTAACCTTATCCCTTATATAATTGGTGCCCCTCTCTGGGTACATGGTAGTTTGGGGGTTCTAGTCTATGGTCTACGTGCGCCGGAGTCCAGGAGGGTCTTGCAGCGATGCACTATGGACCGTCGAGGTGTCTTGTAGCTGAAGAAGCCTAGGTGTCATCCGATTGCTCTTTTCTGACACCCTGCGTGTCAGACGGTGTTGGCTTGGACCGGCCTATCCTGGGTGAGACCTTCTAGAGTCTTCTTGGTAGCGAAGGAGGTCGGCTCTAGGTGCTGACGCATGGGCTCGGAAGCCCCCGAGCCCCCGGAGGCTGTGGGAAGCTTTGTCTTCTCGTATCACGCCCCGGACGTGACCCTATCGGTGGAGCAGTTGGTAGGGGCACGCCTAGGGAGCAGCGCTAGGGAGCCCCCGGGCATCGGTAGCTCGGGGCCTGTCTTCTTGTGCCTGGGCCTTGGCTGGCATCGTTAGCCGGGTAGGAGCCAAGGGCTGGGCCTGGAGGTGTCGTAGATCGGGAGCCCAATGCTCGGGGAAGCCCCCGAGCCCCAGGTGGAAGCTACGGCCGAGTTAGGCTCGGCCGGATCTCTTTGCCAATGGGTGCGTGACAGCGTGCTCGATGGGCATAGCCCCCGAGCCCCCAGGCGATCCTGAAGGGGTCGATCAGGGGGTCTTCTTCATTCGGGAACCGTTGGACCCAAGGCTTAACTTACCTATATTTTAGGATCTCATGAGTCGGCTCAAGGTTTAAACAAGTGGAGCCTTACCTAGTGGGGTATCCCAAAGCTTGCGGGCTTGGAACTAACCAGAGGATTCCAGACACTTGACCTTGCCTCGTGTCTTGCCATAGGATTGCAGACACTTGACCTTTAAATCTTCTGTCATATTTTCTATGAGTTGTCTGCGCTCTTAAGGCAACTCTTGAAATGAAACGTTGAATGTTGTCTCATCACCCATCTTGACGATTGTGGTCTCACTGGATGTGCTAGAAAATGAATCGTCAAAGAAATCTTAACACCGCATAGGACACACGACAAGCCTGGAAGATCTACTTAACTTCAATGAAGGACAAGTCGGTTTCGAGTTCGTAAGCATGCCAGTCAATTTGACCTGAAATTGACAAGGAAACAAGATAATCAGACATGTCGGTGTTGCTCCAGACAGTTCCATTGTATGACTAAAGAGCCCATGAGTTAGGCTGTCAACTATGGAGTCGATATCCAACAAGTTAATGATATAAAGCAGTGAAAGCAAGCATCATCAGCTATATTCATATATAAACTATAAACCAAACAGCCGATGAACACACAATGAGATGAATCATGAAAGCGCAAGCTATCGGCTATTGAGCCGATGCAGCATAATTAATGTATAATATGCAAGCAGTCTTCTACTGACATAAATAAATCAATAAACTAACCAGATCTAATCTACTATCACCACTAAACAATTCAAACTGATGCAGTGTTGGTAAAAATAATAAATTAAAGCTTAATAAGCCATTAAATCTAATTTTGACCAAACAGAATCTTGAAAACATACTATAAACAGTGAAAGCACATACCATCCGCTATGTAGCCGATGGGAGCATAGTGAATGAACAAATCCTTGTTTTCCTAATAAATGCCTCCATAAACTTACAAAATCTAATCAAACTTCCTTATCAAATAGGTCGAAGCGATGCAACGTTGATAACAGCCGATAGATCAAAGATTGCTAGCCGATAGATCTATTTATAGCAAAACAAGACTTTGAACACACACTATGGTTGACTAAGATTAAGATACACCAGCCAATAAAATAGAATATAATGTCAAAATATATATAAATTATTGTGATAACTGGTAAGATGACATATTATAATGATAAGAGCCAATTGATCTTAATCTAGCCAGATAAATTGGTGATATTGCGAAATTTAGTATAATATTAAACATAGCAAGATCGATAACTGGTGAATCTACCAAAAATAGTAAGAGATCATAAGATGCAGCCTTACCAATCTTAATAGATTCAATAACTAGTGATTTGATATCAAACTGAGCAAGAGATTAAAAGATGAAGCCTTACTTAATTAGATACAAATAATAACTAACTAATATTAAATCAAGCTAGAGATCAAATGATGCAGCCTAACTGGATATACTACTAGTCATGACGGTACTTACAAGCAAGTCGGAGATCGAAACCGATGAGCCCTACTCACTGAAGAACTCGGCGAGATCTACAGTACTTCTACTCCTAAGGTTTGGCATGAGAGCTGAAAGTTGTATTGATGTGTGTTGATGTCTTATTACAATAGCTGGGGTTTATATTTATACCTTGGGCTTAATACGAGTCCTAGTCGAATAAGACTATTTCAATTTTTGAAATAAAAGAAAATATCCTAATTTAGGTATATTGGACTTCACGCTTCCCCTTCTGGTGAAATCCGACATGTTTACGCTTTAGCCAATGCCATTTAGCACTTCAGCTTCGGAAACCAACGGAATCCAGCCACCCTATGCCTCAGCCGATGCTGACGTCATGAGCCATTTAGCCAATTCTGACTCCAGCCACACGTGAGTCAATTCCAAGCTCAACGCAATCCTCAGTGTCTCTCCGAACCCTGGGTTCCCACGTACCATTCCAAAAATATAGTGTAAACAATTGCAATATATTATGCTTGTGTTGTTGAGCTTATGCTTAGTGTTTACCGCTTTATCACTAGTATGTGTAGGAGACGGGTGGCCTTGCTCTTGTTCTAGTTGCTTAGATTGTTTGATCTTGCCAGCTAGAATTCTGTTTGATCTTTTTTTTGAACCCTAAATTCTGTTTGATCTTGCCAACTAGAATTGTGTAGGAGAGCTCTCTCTAGTTTGGTACCCTTAATTACTCTTTAGCTCAATCTCTTGTAATGGTGCTAGCAAATTTAGATAGAGGAGTGTAGTCGAAGCTAAACGGTTAGTTTACTTCCGCATTTAAATTGGCTAGCTCTTCCGACTAATTTTTAGAAGTAACTATTCACCCCCCTCTAGTCGGTCATCTCGATCCTTCAATGGTCATGAGCTCTCGCGAGGCCACACCTGGCTATCATGGCCTGCATCCGCTGGCCCCACGCCTGCACATCATGGCCATGCTCGGCGAGGCCATCCTCAGCCACCGTGGCCGTGAGCTCCACCAAGGCCCGCACCAGCCGATCCTGCGTGCCCAACACTAGACTGCTTTTGCAAATGTCGAACAAGATCTCTGCTCTATAGGATGAGGAGGAAACAAGAGCTAACATGAGGGCCCAGGTTGGCAGTGAGATAAAGAAAACACTAGAGCCCAAGGGATTTGGAGTTGCCGCATTAGCCAAAAAGTTTCCCGATAGATCCATGGTGAATCTCAGATCCATGGTAACACTACTAGGAATATCCACTTCTATGATGAATAACTTTCGTCATTAAAGGAGCCAAATTCATCATAATTTTAGTTTTATGATGAATTTATGACGAAAAACGGTTTGTCATAGAAGTCACGTCATTCTTGAACTTCTATGACGATTCTAGAAAATCGTCATAGAAGTGAATAGATCTATGACAAAAACTGACCATCATAGAACTGTTTTGGCATGCGTGGCTGGGGGACAGCCACACTGGTTGTTGCTTCTATTGGAGATGCTTTCCACGTGTACCTGCTATAGCCGGTTGCATTGAAGATGGTTCGGGTATGTGTCACCATGTTATTAGACAACGTGGCCATCTCTGGTTCTTGCACCTTTCAGGTTCTTAATGGACCACGCGTCCGGCCCCTATTGTTCCACCATATCAGTTTTCTATTGGCACATGTGTTGTGTTGCGGTTGGGTCATGTGTCATTTCTTCATTAGACTATGTGTCGTATTTTTATTGGTCAACATGGTCATTTCTCATTCGACCAAGTGTCATGGTGCTGTCCGTCCATGTTTTGTTTTTTGATTTGGCCACGTGGCTTGACAACTTCCTTCCACATGTCAGATTTTTATTAGCCCACGTGTTGTGCCATGCCTATTTCACATGGCATGCATTGGTTCGTCCATGTGTCGCATTTTTATTTGATCATGTGGCCTGCCCAGGTTCACGTGCCCAATAATCAATTCGTCATAAAAGTAATTCAAGATCGTCACTACTGCACAGATTGACTACATAATTATTCGATGATGTCTACATAATTATTCAGCATGACAATCAAATACAACAAATTACTGTTTACACATCAGTAGCAACCCACTGACAGTTTCACCACATCAAACTAGCACATGAGTACACACATCAAATCACAAATGTTCACTACATCAAGCCAACAGAGTTGACGACTAAGAGTTACCAGAAGAAGAGCTGAAGCAAATGATATCCTTATGTAGTTTATTGTACTCCTCCTGTTGCTATATCTCGAACTCCTCAAACTCCCTTTCAGTCTTTTCTATCTTCCTCTTCAGTTCATCCACTTGTACGACGAGGTTAGCAGAACTTTCCTGTTCAGCAACAACCTATTCCCGAAGCATTCTCTCCGCCGATGTCTCTGTTCTGGCAGAGCTTGTCAGGATACCAACATTCTTCAAAAAAAAGGGTGTTGCCGCTGACCTAGGAGTGGACCTGGCCATGGGAGAGGCAAAGGACCTTGGGAACAACATCAACACTTATCATTGGTTCGTGCCCATCAGCAATAGGTTCTGCTCACATAGTTTCCATAGCTTCCTATGAAATTCAAGCAGTAAACATTAGGTTACAGATATTGGAAGAGGACTTTAATTGAAAACCCAAGAGATTAGTTCATAACAAGTAACGCGGGTTTCATATTGATATGGATTACATAAGCACAATGCACATGTACTGATATGAATTACATACTGTGAAATTCAAGCAGTAAACAATAGGTTACAAATATGGATTGCATAAGCACAATGCATAGGTATTGCAACTTCAAAATTAAATGATGATGCCAAATTTAGGGCCCCTTTGGTTCATAGGATTTCAAAAGAAAAAAAGTAGGAATCAGTAATCCTATGGAATCAGCACCATAGAGGCCTTGGGCTCACAGGAAGAAATGGGGGAAGGAAAACCATAGGATAGTTTCCTATCCTTCAACTTCACAAGAAAAACAAAGGAAAAAACATTCAAAGAAACCTCATTGTATTGGGTTCCTATGTTTTTCCTGTACAAAATCAAACACCCCTTCCAACAAAATTCCTCTCTTTTTCATTCCTCTATTTTTCAAATGCATTCCAATTATATTTCTGTATTTTTCCTGTTTCTACGTTTTTTGGATCCTACATTCCAAAGGGGCCTTAGGCTCCTACCACTATTGCTTGACTTTCTGTTTATACAAAGGCTAGAGTAACAATAAACACTTACAAATGATTGCAGTTGTACAGCATAGGAGTGAGATCCTATAGCCAGGTGGTACTTCACTTTTGAATGGTTTTGCTTGTTCTTCTCAGATCCATGATTCAACTCTCCAGGTCATGTTGACTTCACTCTCTTGGACTGCCTTCTTCTAGGACTGATATCAATGCTTCCTTTTGTCCTGCTGGCACAGCCTCCTCTATGGCTTCTTTGAACTGAATGTTGAAATTGGAGAAACAAATTTAAGCAGGAAGCATGTACAAATTGCATTGCTATCCAGATAGAAAAGCATTGCATTGCTATCTACACCCCCTCTCGCCCGAACTCAATTCAAGGTAGAAGAAGCATCTCAACTGTAAGGGCCACTGGCTCATCTTGTAAATTTGAATATGTTTCATCTGTATCACCAAATCCCTCAACAACCACCCCTAGTTCTTCCATCTTCCTATGATTCTTTGTGACTTGTGCCTCCCGCTCTCGTTCAAAAGCATTTAGTGGCTGTTCATCTAGATTACAAAGGTATTTATTAACTAAAGCTTCTAGCGAATGTCAACATAACAGAGAGCAAGAGTATGCAAATAAGCGCCTAACTAGTAACTACAACTTATACGGAAGTCATTAATCTAATAAAGCACATGTCAGCTACACTCAACTATAGGAAATATGCAACCCCATCACTATCTACATATTGTAGGTTGAACCACTACAATACAGCACACATCATAAAAGGAATTTGGGTACCTCTTCCTCCACGTACCCTGGCTATGCTTTGTCATCGGCACAGTCGTCTTATCATCATGGTTGCAGAACTAGTGCGGCCGATGTTGACGAAGGGGTACTAGATTCAGCTCCGGCTAGGGTTTGAATCCAGCTGGTCGTGATAGGTGCTGAAGTAGGGGATCTAGATCTAGCCATACCATCGCCGACACAGTCCATCTACCATCAGCTGACCTGTTGTCAATGAATTGAAGGGGATCTGGCTCCGGATAGGGTTTAGAAAGCTATGAGTGAGGGTGCGGCTGGAGAGTGTAGATTGATGAGTTGATCTGCTATGCCGCTGGTGCCTAGGGTCTAGAGAGTCATGGTAGAGAGGGCGGCAGGAGAGTGAAAAGGAAGGCCATGGGGCTAGGATTTGGAGTGGGAGGAGAGACAGTGGTGGCTGGAGGATGGAGATGGAGGTGAAGGCGGCGACTCCTTGTGCTTTTATGTGGCCATCAAAGTACCACAAATGCCCTTGTTTGAAATTGATGGCATGGTAAACCTAATTTCTGCGCGGAGGGCAAAAGAAAGACATCTAATTTTCGGTGCGTGTTGGCGGCACTATTCAGCGTGGTGCGAAATTTTCGCCAGAAATCAAATTTTCGCTTGGGCAAATCTCCCCGTCTATTTGGGGCCCACCAACACTGCAAAATGGAATCCCGAGAAATAGACAAAAGAAAATCAAAAACTTATGGCTCCTTTGGAATGGAGGAGAAACGAGAATTTTGAAGGATCCAAATCCTATGAGGCCCTTTGGACCGGCACCTCCGGTGGGAACCCCGGCTCCATCACACGCAAGTCCACGTCTGAATGGAGGTGGGTGGTGGCCAGGGCTGACATAGCCCCATGGTGAATGCCATGCGTCACTACCTCCTAGATCCGTGTCGGCAGAGCACGGACGCGCTCAAGGAAGTTTGGCCCCACCGATAGCATGGACGCGGCGTTCAGCTGCTCCATGACAGCTGAAAGATCAAGAACAAAGAAAACCCTACCAATTAATAAGATGCAGTGCCACACAAAACAAGAAGATATAGTAATGACAATGCCTTACCAGCGAGTTGTAGCTGCACTTAACCCGTTGTGGCTTCAGCCATGGCCGTCTCCCTATCAGTTGCGACGAGTGTCGTCTCCAGAGTGGAGAGGCATGACCGTAGTCGCTCCGCCTCCTGTTTCTCCACATGGAGAGCCTACCTGGTCACGTCTAGGTCCCACACCATCATCTCCTCCCTTGGACACTTCTCCACCACCATGGTTCAAGCTTGAAGAACGTGGTGCTAGGGACGAGGCGACGAGTAGGAAAGTTGAGTTCGCAAGGTTACTAGGCAACTGTACCAACTCCCCTATTTTTTTCCTCTTTTTTATACCAGGAGACGCGCACGGCTGATGGAATTCTAGCATATGCCAGGCGATAGCGGGAGGCAAGGCACAGCTACATCTCCACAATCTTTGAGGAGCACGCTTTCTAAGAAATACACGTTGAGAAATGAGTCGCCGAAATGGAACAGCCAGATAGCTGTTCATATTTTACTACACTCGCAAGAAAGTCCGGATGCGGCACATTTAATCTCGTCGGACACTATATAGTATAGAGGTATGAGTAAAACTATTGCCTACAGAGTGCACTCGGTCAGAACATTTGTATCAGTGGTAGTAGTAGTCATGAGTGGCTTTGATCTATGTTGAACCCAACTCGTCTTATTTTTGTATATTTCATAAGATTTGGTGAACTTTCAAGAACCATGCATCAAGGATTATTTTTATTCAGAAATTTTATACTTTATAGGATCACACAAGGTCTGCCCATCTGAAATCTTGACTACCCGGACGACGTGCTCCTGCATTCCTGTGGAGGCGCACGCGCGTGGGTGGCATCAGTAGCCTATTGCAATAGGCGACGTCACCTCCTGGCCTGTCACATTGATGTGATAGGGCAAAGCCCCACCACTCACCTACGCAAACGTCTCGGTCATGGGGTGGTCGATGGCCCCCAAACTATAGCAGTAGAGACAAGGGGCGAGAGGGAATGTTACACCTGCTGCCTTTTCTCTCCAAAGCTCCTGATTCCATCCCAAAGCATTTGCCTTCCACCCTACTGTGCTGCCGATGCCTCCTGTCTGGACCATGGCGAAGTGGATGAGGTCATTTGTTGACCAGGCTGAGTTCGACCAGTTGTGAGAGAGGGGGGTGATCCCGGAGGCCACTGAGGAGCTCGGGTGGAGAGTCTCAACGAGAAGCGAAGTGGAGCCAAGGCCGAAGGAAAATGAGGTCGTCTCTTTCATCCCTTTCTACCTTCTTGGGTTTGGGCTACCGGCACACCCCTTACTGAGGTGGTTGCTCTACTACTACGGGCTCCGCCTCCATGACTAACCCTAGAGGGGATCCTGCACCTCTCGGTCTTCATCATGCTGTGCGAGGGCTCTTGGCACCATCATTGTCCAATGGGGGGCGCCTCGATCGAAGTTCATCCTGGATTGGAGGAGCGCTACCTGAGCTTTGACCGCCACTCTGCCGTAGACCTAGATTGGGGGCATAGGTGGGTCTATGTCCCCAACAATGAGTGGCCACTGCTGCTAACTTTTTCTCATGACCGGTTGTGTCCTAACATGCCAGAATCATGGTCGAGGCCACCAACCCTGTCAGAACATCATCATTTGCGCTTATTGCTGGATGCAATCAAGGATCTGAAGGACTGAGGACTGACGGTGATGAGGGTGATCTATACCTTCTTCAGCCATCGGGTCCTCCCCTTGAAGATGAGGGGCCACCCCTAGTGGGAGTTCTAGGGCGCGACGGACCCTACAATCGAGGTGAGCATCCCCACCCGCTTGGAGGAGGTAGATGATCTGATGATGATAGCTATTTGAGTGTCCACGCAAGATCATGGTGATGGGGAGGCCCCATATGCCTTCCACACCGGCAATCCTCCTCCGATAGATGGATCTCTCATCGGCGTGGTCTCTGACCCACCACCAGTTCCCCCTTCAAAGGTGGATCATCACCATACATTGTTCATGTTGTTTATCTTCATTTAACTAGAATATGCAAGCAATGCTCACACTAGCTAGTATGTGTTCATGCTGTTTAATTTAACTAGTATTTGGAATGTGCCTACTTTCTCAATAGGTGAACATGGGCGTGATGGTGTCCCGAGCCTCGTTGGCCTTGGAGCCCAGTTTTTCATCCGCGGTCAAGCTCGGAAAGCGTCCCGATGAGGCATCCACCGATGGGGGCAGCCACCCGTGATTTTGTGACCCTTCAAAGGTGAACATTGGCCTTGAAATCGTTTGCATTCTGAATCTGATTGCACTCCCACTTATCCTATATGGGCTTGAACTTGTCTTGCATTGTGCAGCGCTTTCTCCATGATGGCGCCATCCCCGGTCGTGGGGCTTCCCCCCGGTGTTGCTGGAGAGTCATCCCGTCACCGCTCGACACGTCGAGCACGTGTGTTCTCGCATAGCCCTCTGGTTCTGAATTGGGCCAATGATCAGAAGAGCGCAAATACTAAGACAACGTAGACTACCATCAATTATTGAAGAATTACCACAAGGTACACGTGTTGTTGTCATTGTGTAGGCTGAACGTTGAGCTGCTGCATGGTTAGCTGGATGCCGCGCGCAACGCACTTCAAGTTTCCAAGAATGATGCCTCCCAGGTGCGAGCCACGTGGGTGATGGTCAAGGAGCATGCCCATATCATGTTGAACCTTCTTGTGGAATTAAGGACGTGGGTCCAGACACTATAGCTGTGCGCGTAAGTCGCCTCTGACGCGGCCTCCGAGCTCTGCCGGTCCACTTTCAAGCCGTGGTGACCGAAGCCATTTGTTAGGGGGCTACCATAGCACTGGCTACTGCCTAGCTTCAGATTGACGTAGCGGTGAACGTCCGGGTGGTGGAGCAGGGTTTTCCACCGGGATCGAAGGACAATGACATCGCAAATCTAGTCAAGAGTTCGAGCCAGCCACCAATGCTATCTTAGCGAAGGTGGACATGGAGCTGATCCAGCATGCCAGCCTCGACCCTATCTATGGGATGTATCAGTAGTATTAGTAGTCATGAATAGGTTTGATCTGTGGGACGCCCTTGCAAATATGTGAACTCTTATTTGCATGTTGGTGTTAGGTTTTGTTGAACTTTATATTAGGTGGGCTAAACTCTGTTGAGCGTGGTGTATCTCAGGTCCTTTGGTCATTTTGTAGCTGGTCTCTAGCCCCTGTTGATTGCTTTTCGCTATAGATTTCTTTCTAGTTGTCTTTGATCTGATCTATAATATGCTAAACATTCATAGTGCCTTTGATCTCTGTTGAGGCCAACTTGTGTCTTCAATAAAATTTGTTGACTTTGAAACAACCATGGAGCAAGGAGTTCATCTGAACAAGGCTCACCTCGATCTAATGCAGAACAGAGGAGCCATAGCTGTTGACTTTTACTGCACACAAGAAAGTCCGCCCGCTAAGTATTTGATCTCGTAGGATAGAATAAAGTGTCATACGAAGTAGCAATCAGTCTGCCTCTCGACTGTTGTGACTACTTTGATTGGAGTGAAATAAGTACATAAAAGACCTATCACAACTGCACCAGGCATTCAGGTGTCAAGCATGTCATGGTGTTCAAAAGCTCTTTCTCTTGATTCACTTCTTGTGTCCAGCTTTCCTACTGCATTCGCTTCACTCTCGTCAGCCGTGCAAGGTCTATATGAAAGGAGCATCCCCCTTCCCTCATCCGATAGCATTGCATCAATCACCTACCTTCTAGCTCCCTCCTTCCCTCACCCGTTTGCATTTTCCCAACCTTCTCCCTCACAACTTTTCCCCTGACCACGTCCCTCTATGATATTAGATGAAATGACGTTTACCTGTTTCTTGTAAACCGTATGTTCGCCTGATAGTCCGAGCACCGTAAATTTGAATGGGCCGGACATGTAACTCTTGTACTCAGCTACGAGTAGAACTTTTGCCTGATTGGTTGTGCTACAAACAGGAGCTGCACTGTCTATGGCTGCATGCATGAAGTAGTAAGGTATTGGATTCCTGAAGCAGTGGCTTCAAACAAAGTCGAGGGTGTGCAGACGATCAGAACCTATGAAACCATGTAGCCATCTCTAGCTAGCTGCTGACCTTTGGCTACCGCGAGCCTACAACTGCTTGGAATGGACTGCACTGTATACTTCACTGGATGATAGAAGGTCTGACCATCTAAAATATTCACTACTCGGATAGTACTAGTAATGATTAGCGTCGTGCGGTCGTGTCAGAAGCATGTTCCAGCCCTAGCATCCCTATGTGTACAAAGCCTGGCCTCACTCCCATTGTATAGCCATCTCTAGCTAGCTAACTGCCTGATTGCCCCTCGACTGCTGTGAGTCCTCTTCGCAACCGCACCAGGCTTTCAAGTCTCAAGTGTGTCATGGTGGTCAAAAGCTCTTCTTCTAAGATGCACTTCTTGTGTCCAGCTTTCCTACGCATTCACTTCACTCTTGGCAACCACACAAGGTCTATATGGGAGGAGCATCCCCTTTCCCTCAAAGATTTTGAATTTTGACCAAATATATATAGAGACACTCTACAACAAATGATCACAACTTTTCCCCCGACCACGTCCCTCTAGTATATTCGACGAAATGACGTTTACCTATTTCTTGTAAACCATATGCTCACTTGATTGTCCGAGCAGCGTAAATTTGAACAGGCCGGACATGTAACTAGTTTCAATTTTATTTGTTTCTTTAGGAATTCAGCGAATGTATTCGTACAAAATAGGTTTCCTTGTATAACGTGAGATGTGTCTTGCTCGATCAGATTTACAATGCTCAAACTTTCTTACGTGTGCTATAAAATTTGAATAGCTATGTGGCTCCTCCATTAGGCATTACATCGACGTGAGACTTGATCGGATGAATTCTGTTATGCATGTTTACCATATTACAGATTAGAAAGAGAACCAGGAAGAAACCTGTAGGCAAAACCAACCAACAACGGCTAGAGACCGGCTACTAAATGACCAAAGGACCTGATCTACACCATGCTCAACAGAGTTTAACCCACCTAGTTAATACAAAGTTCAACAATATGGTAAACACAGACATGTAAATAAGACTTCACAAATCAAAACCTCCGTACATTTGAACGCGTCTGACATAAAATGCAAGGGAAGATACATAAGGAAGAGTAACAACATAAGGAAAGAGTAACAACATGTACTCCCTCCGTACTCCCAACATATGGAAGATACATCAAATGCAACATGAGATACATCAAATGCAACATGAGATACATCAAATGGAACTTTATTTACTCCTCTACTCGTCATCAGTATCACTGTCCTAGTCCTCGTCCTCCTCATTGGTGTCAACGTCATCATCGTCCTCGTCAGCGGTGATGTGGTTGGCCACCTGCTCAGCATCGCCACGGACCAGGTTGTGCTAGTGCTTCTTGGTGTTGTGGGCAGTGTTGATTCCCTGCGTCGCGATACTAGTGTTGAAGCCATCTATCTAGTTTTGGTAATAGGCGAGGATGTACTCTGCGTTGTCCGTGCGATTCTTGTTTAGGTAGGCTGATAGTTCTTCTAGGACATTGGCGAGTTGGTGAAAAATAAAGATATAACTGCTCACCTTTTCCTCCTGAGGCAGGTTGAGGGTGCCCAGACCGGTGTTCTATAGCACATGCCTAATTTTCAAGAAAGCCTTACTCATGATGCCAACGGCCCAATCGTCTCTATCTCCAAAGGGATCCACCGGAGCTTCATCTTGATTCACCACGAGCACGTCATCATCCTCCTTCACCACAAGCACGGCGTCATCCTCCTTCACCATAGGCACAGCGTCATCCCCTCCCATGCACGCTTCACAGAAGGCTCACCCTTCAGCATGGCGGTGGCTAAGAGTGAAGTAGGTTTGGAGAAGGCAACCGCACATTCTTGGTGATTTTAGATCTGTAGTGGGAATGGGAGGGTTCGGGGAAGGAAAGAAAACAAACAAAGTTGCGGAAGGGATCGCGACAATTAATATATCACTACTAGAAAGGAGCCATTGGTGTTTTTTTGGGAACAAAGAGGAGCCATTGGTGTTGAAATGTTACTACACACCCAAGAAAGTCCGACCTCTATAGGTTTGAACAGATCTGACACACTACATAGACCTTAGCTTACATTACAAACAAGTTAAAGTTGCTGCAAAATAATGACAACATCCATCCAAGAGGAAATTAACATGTCCATAGACAACCAAACAACATTGATCCATTTAAACATGTCATGATAGAGAGATACATCATGAAACTTTATTTACTCCTCTGCTAATGACTCCAACTCCAAGAACAACATAACATAGGGAAGATAGTAAGGTCTACCATTAATTTGTGGCAGGATGCCACTTTTCAAAAACTAACTGTAACGTGTAGGGATAACATGAACTTTTCTACTGTCCATGTTATATGCGACGATGTCATTTTCCTTGCCAACCCCAACAAAGAGAAGCAAATTCCATTGTGGGTGAACCATTGAGTAGTACTCATTAACATCATAGTACCAATAAAATTCAATGTTAGTCTTTGCAAACACCTTTAGAAAGCTGACATTATGCTTCAATGTCCATATATTAGTACCATAGTCTTCAAGGATCCAGATTGAAAGTTTGGACATATTGCGACCACGAACAGTACATACACGCAAGTGACCCTGAGCTTGATGGATGGAAGGTGAAGAACCATGCGGGCAAGGAATTTTCCTCCATGTCTCTCCCTCCATATCCACAGCAAGTATCTGAGGGTAAAACCCCAAGTACACCATAATGTGCAGACAACCATTAAGATACACAATCTCTGATGATCTCATTTCTTCTGATCTCTCAATTGTCACACAAGTATTCGGTCCCCATTTAGATGCCTTACAGATCCATGTTGTAGTTTTAGATAAGTAGATGTCCACACCCTTGCACTCATCATCATGCTCCTCTTCTATATATTCAATCACATGGAAGTGCGAGAAGGTTGTTGGATTGAACCCCAATCGAGCCTCACCAACAGAATGGATGCTAGGCGGTAGTTCCTTGAACTTCTTGATTGTCAGATTACAGATGACATAGCAGTATAATCCATCAGCCCCTCAGCACCAGAATAGGATGAGGCCATTGTAGATATCTGAGACAGCTACATTGTCCAAGGTGGAGGGCAAGAAGGACAAGGACGGGTGTTCACCGATGATGCTGGTGTAGCATCGATGGCCTTGGTCAAAGTCGTAGAAGAAGCCATCTAGAGTCCAAGGCAGCACCTTATGGTTGTTGTAGTCCTTGATGAGGCAGTTCTAGGAGGGACAGACATATTTGCAGCAGAACAAGGAGCGGGTGGGGAGGCGGCTGAGGATCTCAACAATAGCATCGTCCGTGAGGCTGGCCAGTGCGTTCCTCTTGTTGGGGGCCTCTATTTCGTCTGTTGAGAGCTTGCTCAGTAATGAGATCACTTAAGAGGAAAATAATTCAACAAAGATCCATCAGTGAAGTCCACAACTCATACCAAAGTGCAACTTTAACAACCATTAACAATTTTCATGGTACGACCTCAAACAAATATAGAGTAGCACCACATAGATATATATATAGCTCAAACTAGAGTAGCAATTAATGGAGCTATAACCATTACAATTCTAGCTAAATCAAGTCTATCCATCACACTTACAATCAGTACATGAGCTCAGAGCTTTTTTCCATAGGAGACAGACAAAGATTAAGAGGACGACAGTTACAATAGTTTTGAAGGCAGAAGCAATGGGCATGTTTGTTTGCCTAGACAGATACATAATTAACAGGCCTAGTTGCAGATAGGCATTTACAGTAACAACACTGAACATATGTGTCGGGTATCGATATTAGGGATACCCAAAGCAAAGAAGTTAGCTCCCACACTGACTTCCTCATATGGCTCGAGATGTATTAAAAGGTATTGCCTGACCCCAAGGCCATGGACTCCGTCTCACCTGACCTCGAGGGCACGGGCTCCATCTTGCCCGACCCCTTAGGTGCGGGCTTCGTCTCACCCGACCCCAAGGATGCGGGTTCCATCTTGCCTAAGGCCGCGGGCTCCATCTTGCCTAACCTCGAGGCCACGGGCTCTATCTTGCCCGACCTCAAGGCCATAGGCTCCGTCTCGCCTGACCCCAAGGACGCGATTTCCATCTCACCCAAGGTCACGGGCTCTGTCTCGCTTGACCTCAAGGACGCGGGTTCCGTCTCATCCGATGGAGGCCCATACCTCCGCCAACCACTCTAGGTCCAAGCGTATGGACCCGTGACCATGATGGGCCATACCTATGGATTCACATCAAGAACAATGTCAGGCATGTTGTTGCTATTCTGCCTAATCCTCATACAGACGCTGACAGGCACATCAGTTCACCATGATGTCCGCCGGGGTGGAGTGGAATGCCATGACCGGCAGATGATGCCTGCGCATGGCGCCAGTGATGAAGAGGGCCACGACATGGAGCCATCCCTATTGACATCTACAGGATCGGCGGGACCCACATGATGGAGAAGAAGGACCCGGCAACCCTGGAAGCTTTCTTCTCTCTCTCAATTCTTCTCCTTTTCCTCCTCTATAACCTACGCTTTTCTTTCGCCTATAAAAGGGGAAGCAAGGCGCCCCATGAAAGGGGGATCGGAACACAAGAGCATAACATGAGCACACGACTGAGCGGCAAGCGAGCTCTCAGCACCTGTTCACTCCTTCCACTAGAGAGTTGGGATCCTCTCCCTCTCTCACCTATTTGCAACCCCTACTGCAAACCAAGTGCCGATAACACGAGAGGCAGTAAACTGGACGTAGGGACATTCTGCCTAAACTAGTATAAACCCTTATGTCCTCTGAGCACACCATCCGAGCCAGATGCTCATAGGCAAATTTACTCGTCGGTGGTTCAAAAACACCGACGATTGGCGCACCAGGTAGGGGCTTTTTGCGTGTCTCGACGTCCACATCAGGCCTTGGATGGCTAGTCACGGTGTCAGCTGGGTCCCGAGCATGCACGTGTGCTTTAGGAACCTAGACTTCATCGTTACGATGGAGGGAGAGTTGGCGCATGTTCCTGCTGCCGTCTAGCCTCTCCACTCCACCAGCCTTAATGCAATCACCGAGGCACTTGAGGAGCTGCAGCTGCATGCATCGAAGGCTCATGCCCCCGGTAGCGACCAGCTCCTCAGCTTCGATTACCGAAGGCTAGAGCACCAGCTCGGTGCCTTCCTAGGACCCCGACCATCCCGGGAGGACCTGTGCTGCCTTACCTTCTCATTTGCCAATGTCATGACACAGCTTGCTGGAGGAGAGCCACTCTCCATAGAATACCTCATCCGGAGCACCCCGACAGCGCTCCTGTTCGGTCTACACAACGCCGCAGAGACCGTTGGCCACCTTGTGGCGCAGCGCATGCCCCCATTCCCTATGAATATGAGTTCATGGGGATGACTGAATATGTCATGGAATCTTTCCATGACCTTCTTGTGGGAGAATTAGAGTCACCCTCTGACTCTGACTCTAGCAGGGGGAGCCATCACCTCTCATGAGAATGTTTCATGGCAGGTACCCCCCAAGGGATACAATGAAAGCATCCACGATGGAGGGGCTACCCCAATAGATGACCTCAACGATGAGGTCAAGGGGGATGTAGGGGCCCCACCTTGCCTATGGGTAGAGTAGCTAAGGGCGTGAAACCAAGAGCTCAAAGAAGCATGACTCCTGCTTGAGCAAGAACGCGTAGAGCTCGAGTGAGAGATCGAGCACCATGGAGATGGTGGGCATGCATGCGCTGTGGCCCATGACATGAACCCGAGGATCATCAAGGACGACGAAGCCCTCCCACACTTCACCCGAGGAAGCCAGAACATCACTGCCGTGGCGGCCTTGCATTAGGGGCTTCCGGAGCCCGCGACACCTGAGGATCGTCGGGCCCATCACGAGATTTGCATGCTACTCGAGCGTGCGGTAGCACAACAAGCCGAGAGATTGTTGTCCCAATGATGTGAGCTCGATGCCAGCCAGTGCATGCCCTCAGAGCGACCCGATAGGGACATGTTAGTCCACTAGGCATAGCGAGGAGGTAGGTCGCATGCTGTGGCCTCGGTGCATGAGTGTCTCGGCCTCCACCGTGACGCGTGCAACACCCTAGATGCCCATAGGCATGCCCATGGTGATGAGAGGGAGGAGGCTAGCCGTGGCTACCACCCTCATCGTGACGGACACTACGACAGCGGTGAGGACCGAAGCTCAAGCCCTGACTTGCTGGGACCTTAGGCCTTTGGCTGACACATCCTCAACGCCGTCTTCCCATCGTGGTACCGACTGCCGACCAACATCCCAAAATACTCTGGGGAAACAAACCCCGAACTATGGCTCGAGGATTATCGGCTTGCTTGCCAAGCCGGTGGAACAGATAGTGACAATTTCATTATCCGCATCCTTCCATTATTCCTGGCTGATTTGGCACGAACGTGGTTGAAACACCTTGCACCCAACCGAATCCAAAGTTGGGCGGACCTAAAAGAGATCTTCGTGAGAAACTTCTAGGGCACATACACGTGTCCTAGGGACCCATGGGATCTTAGAAACTGCTGACAAAAGTCTGGGGAAACTTTTTGTGGGTACATCCGACGCTTCTCCCGGCAGTGCAACAAGCTGCCCGACGTCGTCGACACCAACGTCATATGAGCTTTCCTATCCGGGACCATCTGTGAGTCCCTGGTTCACAAGCTGGGATGTAAGGGCCTGTGAACCATCAAGGAGCTCCTCGACATCGCCACCAGCCATGCCTCAGGTGAGGAGGCAGTCAGGGCAATTTTCGACCGCCCCAAGGGAAAGGCAAAGCGGGACAAGGACGTCAGTGAAGGCGCCTCCAACTGCCCCAACAAGAAGAAGAACAAGCAACAATGCTCTAGAGCCTAGGGATGAACCCTAGCCGGGCCACCGGCTACACGTCATTCTTCATGGTCATTCTTAAAACACGTCATTCTGATGTATTGCATTGAGATGTATATAGATGTCGACTAGGGGACCCCTGCCTCTCCTTATATACTCTAGAGGGGTAGGGTTACAAGGGAAGTATCCTATTTGGTACTATACAATAGCTTGTGGTCCACGCCGAGCAGCGCCGTGTACGCCTTGATCTTGTGAGCTGGGCCACATCTGATGGTGCGGCCCATGTCTTGTCTTTGTGGACACCGGGGGCCATACCCCCATAGCTAGTCCTCGAGCCTGATAGTAGGTGACGTAGTCACATGGTGCCAGGGTCAGAAAGTAGAAGACTAGCTGAGCAGGCAGGCAGTCCCCGGGCATAGCCTCGAGATGAGAAAAGTGCACATTCACCGCAAGGTGAAGTGTGCCCACTTAGTTCCCAAGCCTGCTGGAAGATGTAGAATGAATCTTGTAGCAGGGTCAAAGAAAAACAAGTCTGAAAGCTTTGCCAACGTCACCCAACATGCGCGTATCAAGACCCCAGACGTGCTGCCCAAGATCAGCACCCTGATCCGAACAGCATGGAGCAGCTTGATAGCACACCAATGAGACGTAGCAAGATCCAACTAGCAAGGGCGATGTCCAAGCGCCGAGGAGTCCCCGGCATAGCTGGCGATGTCCAAGCACCAAGGAGTTCCCGGTGAAGCTGGCGAGGTTCGAGCACCGAGGAGTCCCCGGCGTAGCTGGCGACGTCCGAGCACCAAGGAGTCCCCGGCGTAGCTGGCGATGTCCAAGCACCGTGGAGTCTCTAGTGTATGCTGGCGATGTCCGAGCACCGAGGAGTTCCCGGCATAGCTGGCGATGTCTGAGCACCGAGGAGTCCCCAGCGTAGCTGGCGATGTTCGAGCACCGAGGAGTCCCCAACATAGCTGGTGATGTCCGAGCACTAAGGCGTCCCCGGTGAAGCTAGCGAGGTCTGAGCACCGAGGAGTATCCGGTGTAGCTGGCGATGTTTGAGCACCGAGGAGTCCCCGGTGTAGCTAGCGAGATCCGAGCACCGAGGAGTCCCCGGCATAGCTGGCGATGTTCGAGCACTGAGGAGTCCCCGGCGTATGCTGGCGAGGTCTGAGCACCGGCGTAGCTGGCGACATTCGTGCAGTGAAGTGTGCCCACTTAGTCCTCGAGCACGAAGAATCTGAGCACCGAGGAGTAACCAGCGTAGCTGGCGATGAAGCACGAGCGACGAATAGTAAGGTCAACTGGTCGGTGGCGAAGTGAGCATTGAGTAGAAGCGACCGGCAAATAGTCCAATCAACTGGTCGGCGATGGAGTCCATGAACCAAGCGGTCCGACCAATTGATCGGTGGAGAAGTCCGAGCACCAGGTGATCCGATCACCTGGACGATGATCCTGCAAAACAAATATGTAGAACGGGTAGTACATGATGTAAAAATATATGAACTCCGGAGAAAAATCAGCAATGGCGATGAAATAGCATATGTAGCTCGGCGATCAGTTGGTGTGAAGATATAATTATATTTAATATAAACCGCTCGACCAGTTAGTGTGTAGCTGAGTCTCCAGCCCTAGCTAGCCTGTTAACCATAACGCCGAGCGCGGAGCCCGTGCACGCGTAGGAGGAATAGGTGTGACCAATGAACCATAGCTGACCACCCATAACGCAGAGCGCGGAGCCCGTAGCACGTGTAGGGAGGAGCCGGAGACAGGGCCATCTCTAGAGGCATCCGAGCATCAACATGACTGTTCGGGGGTTCAAAAAATTGTTTGGAGAGCAAACATGGAGAAAACAGCTCGGAGAAACATTACGGCGATATACGAAGATTGGAGAATATTTAGAAAAATATTAAATCATGACTTAGCTTTAGACAAAAAGTCTAGTCAACGACGTATGTCGTTATCTGGTCGGTGACGCGGGCAGCTCGCTTAGCAGCTCGCTAGACGGCTCGGACGACTTGCTTAGCGGCTCGCTTGGCAGCTTGACGTTGCCGAACTAGGTTGATCTCATGTTGAAAACGTAGATGAGCAGCAGCCGATAGATGAGTTGCAGGAAATATCATCCCGTACGTGCTTGTAGATGAGCCTCTCGTCATTCTCCAAGTAGGCACATGTGTCGGCTTGCATGTTGGAGGCAGGTCTCGAAGATATTCATTGGTGCATGCATGATGTAGGCACACATGCACGCACATGTGAACTCCAAGATCTGGATTCTTTTCATGTCGTCATTCATAGAACTTCCTTGCTTGCTCGCCTGACGTCATCTTGCATGGTGCTGCGTGGTGTCGTTGCCGATGCCATCAAATCGGGATCACATGGAGACGCTCTGGGTCACCGGCTTTGCTTCTTCGGCAGACGCTTGCCGATCCGATCTGGCAGGAAGGCTCGTGCGGGAAGCACGGCGAGTCCCGCTATAGGTCATAGTCGCTGTTGCTGAAGGACGTTGTCGCAAACAACATTAATCTTGAGATCCCATCTGGCCCGCCATGGATCAAGCGCACACCCCAACCTAGCATGCCAACTGTCGACAAAAGATGCTCGACAATCCACCGAGGGGTATCCCACGATGGTAGATTTGTCGTAGAGGTGAGCGAGATCAGGAGCGAGATGGTAATACAAGCACCAAGACACAAGATTTAGACAGGTTCGGCCGTCAGTATGACGTAATACCTACATCCTGTGTTTTGATGTATTGCATTGAGATGTATATAGATGTCGACTAGGGGACCCTTGCCTCTCCTTATATACTCTGGAGGGGTAGGTTTACAAGGGAAGTATCCTATTTGGTACTATACAATAGCTTGCGGTGCATGCCGAGCAGTGCCATGTACGCCTTAATCTTGTGGGCTGGGCCACATCTGATGGTGCGGCCCATGTCTTGTCTTTGTGGATACCGGGGGCCATACCCCTACAATACATGTGAGCATTCCACTAATGGACGTCTTACATGTGTCGTCTTATGCAAAATACATCAAGGACATCATCAATAATAAACGGCCATTGCCATCCACGGAGGTCGTCAAGCCAATGGAAGAGTGTAGCGCTGCTATACTCAAATGTCAACCTGAGAAGGACCTTGGGTGTCCCACTATCACATGTTCAATCGGCACCAAGTAATTTGATCATGCCTTGGGCGACCTTGGGGCAAGCGTAAGTGTTATGCCTAAGATCATCTTCGACAAGTTGAACTTCACCCACCTCACGCCTATGCCGATGATGCCCTAGCTAGCCGATTCCACGTTCTGCTACCCAGCAGGGATTACCGAAGATATCCTGGTGAAAATCCGGGGTTACTTTGTCCCAATCGTCATTGTGGTGCTGGACATGAAAACAATGAAAGAATCGCCCCTCATCCTTGGGCAACCATTCCTCAGCACCATGGGAGCATAGATTGATGTTGGAGCTAGAGAAATCCGCTTCAACATCAACGGCAAAGAGGAAAAGTTTGACTTTCGGCCCAGGCAGGAGCAATGATCCATGATAAGAATCAAGTATGGGCTGAACCCATAAGGCAAAAAGGAGGTCAAAATTCAACCTCAACTGGTGGATAGCCTTGTCAAGAAAAATAAAGAAAACAAAAAGAGGCCGGTGCCAAAGAAAAACAACCCAAAGAGAAAGAAAGAAATTCCAAAGGTTGTTCCCACACCACCAAAGTAGGAAAAAAGTGTGGAAACAAAAGAGTCCACCACCACACCACCAAAAACCAACAAAATGGTGTGGAAACCAAAGAAGGTGCAACCATCCGAGTCTACTCCCCCGAGCATGGATGTACCATCCTCAAGCAAGAAATGAAGGGAGAGAAGTCCTACTCAATGGACTCTAAACAGTGAGCCATTGCCAAAGGTAAATCGGTAGTTATCTTTTATACTTTGCTTAATAAAAAGTTGCTTAAAATTCTTATATAATAAAACTATAGATCATGCTTTAAATTATGCCAAAAATAAAAACAATTAGTTCACCATCTAGAATAAAACTCACCTTGTTCCGTACAAAGAATGTTATGGTTTGGGGTTTGATTTATAGCGATCATACTTTCATAGGGTTTTCAAATTAAGCATGGTGCTTAGGTTGTTTAGCCTACCTTGATTAAAATGAAAACTAGTTTGATAATTGAACTAAAACTACTGAGTATAGACATGGATGAGTTAAAAGTAAAAAAAATTTATGCAATAAAACAAATAATGTACCACGGAGTCATCACCAAGCATCCCGGACCATAGGCCTGAAGCTAGGTTGGGGGAGGACCTACCTTGTATCTTTTTCACATTTTTAAATTCTTGCATTTATTTTCTACATTTATTATTTAGTAGCATATAAAAAATCTAAAAAATTAAAAATACCAACAAAATCAAATATGATAAAAATACCAAAAATATGAATTCCCCTCTCATATGTGTTTTAAGAATGTTTAGTTTCTCCTATGTTCAAATGATGAATAGTTTCTCTATTTATAATTCATATGTGCCTAGGTTATAACTTAGTATTCCCCAAGATTTAAGTTTGTTGGCTAAAAATGTCTTATCCTGAAAACTTGTAGGTTTGCAAATGCATGCTCATTTTCTAAGTTGTTGTGAGTTATGATATGATACAAATAGAATTTACTATGACTTTGTTCTAAGAGAAACTTGACATCCGAAGATTTCGTTTTCAAAAATGCTAAAATTCAAAAGTTCCTCAGTGATTATGAATACCTACCAAGGCCATATGACATGATATTCAAATTCAAATCTTAGTCATATGCTACTTATTATTATATTGAGTTTTGTCAAATTGTTGTGAACCTTGTTGAGATTCTCGTCATGCACCCATGACAAGACTCACGTACACCCACAAATAAACTACTGACTCTTACACTAAGAGTTACGCAAAAACATGCTTTTTCTGTCCATCAAATAATTACTCCATTCACTTTATCATGTGTCTCTCTCAAAAATTTCATGTGCCAAAAAGAAGGATATGGGCTATGCTAAAAAAAGAGAAAATAAAAAATCCGTGCCAAAGAGCATGAGGAAAAGAAAGGAAAAAGAAAGAAAGAAATAAAGATAGCCCATACTTTCAAATAAAAGGCATTCATCAAAAAGAGAGAAAGTCATGATTCAAGGGAGTTCCAAAAATGCTGACGGAGACAGAGAAATCTTCAAGCCAGTGCAGATCGATTCTACGTTGACCACACCAACGCCCATAACAGCAGATCCGATCTTGGAACCGTCTCCGAGGTCGTCTTCACCAACAACTCACCGCCTGCTGCCCCGCTACTCGAGGAAGTAGGTCAGCAACGATGATCTGATTGCATCCGTCGATCAGGTCAGCCAGAAGCTCACCGACTGCCTCTCCCTCACGGAATTAGCTCTGACAACTCTGGTTCAGCGTCGACCACCTTCTGGTTCTGATCTATCGGATGCCGAACGGGAAACTCCAGGGGATACGACCACCATCCATCAGAGGGACAAATTCGCTGACCAGATAACGCCATACACCGCTGACCAGATGTTCTGTCTAAAGCTAAGTCACACTTTAATATTTTTCTAAATATTCCCCAACCTTCATATATTTCCATGATGTTTCTCCGAGCTATTTTCTCCATGTTTGTCTCCAAATGATTTTTCTTTCATGTATACCATCTTAAAGATGACATACGGCTAATCCTAAGGCAAATCCCCGAATAGTCATGTTGATGCTTGGATGTTCCTAGAGACGGCCCTGTCTCTGGCTTCTCCCTACACGTGCATGAGCTCCTAGCCTCTACGTTAGGGGTGGTCAGCAGTGGCTCCTTAGCTATGCCCTGCTCTTCCTACATGCACACGTGCTCCGCGCTCCACGTTATGGTTAACAGGCTAGCTAGGGCTGGAGACATAGATACACACTAACTGGTCGGACGGTTTATATTAAATATAAACACATCTTTAGAATAACACTAAGTGTTCACACCAACTGATCACCGAGCTGCATACTCTATGTCATCACCAATGCTGATTCTTCTCCGAAGTTCATATATTTTATTTTTACATCATGTACTACCCATTCTACACATTTGTTTCACAGGGGTGTGGTTCGATCAACGAGCTTATGCTCAGGGACTAGACAAGATGATCATCGTCTGGGTGGTCGGACCACCTATCGGACGGACTTCATCGCCAACCAACTGGTCGGACTGCTTAGTACTCACTCCTGCTCAGCGTTCACTTCGCCGCTGACCAGTTGGTTGGACTGCTCATCGCATGTTCTTCATCGTTAGCTACGCTGGGGACTCCTCGGTGTTCGGATTCTTTGTGCTAGCATCGCTAACTAAGCTGGGGACTCCTCGGCGTTCGGATTGTTCATCACTTCATCGTCCACTACACTAGGGGCTCACCAGCTCAGCTAGGGACTCCTCGGTGTTTGGATTGTTTGTCGCTTCATCGTCCGCTATGCTTGCCACAAAAACAGACTTATTGATGAAAAGACTGGACAATCATGCGGTCGAGAAGGAAGCCATGAAAGGCACCGTCTAGGCCATGGACACACACATGACGTGTGAGGTCTGTGGTGAAGTTGGCTACTTAGGGAATGACTGCCTCGAGACCCGTGAAGAAGCTTCATACATCAACAACATGTTTCGCCAACAAAACAATAACGGGTGGAACAATCAATCCCACCCACAAGGAGGTAATTTGAACTTCAATTCAAATTTCAACTCGAACCAACCTTCCTTAAAAGACCAAGTGCTAGGTCAAGCAAAAATTAATGAAAATCTTACTAAAAATCTAACTTCTAATGATAAAATGCTAGAAAACATTAACTCTAAAATTGATGGTCTATCTTCTTCTGTCAAAAATCAATTGAGTTTTAATAAAATGATAGAGACAAAGTTAGCTCAAATTGCTACCTCTATTCCTGTTAATAATGATGGGAAAATCCCGGGGCAACCCGAGAATTCTTTTGAAAAAGTTAATGCGGTGACCACAAGGGGTGGTAAGTCCACTCGTGATCCACCAAACCCTAACCATAAAACAAGAAAGGCACAAAGACAACAAGAAGAAGAGCCTGCACCATCAACAAAAACACAAAAAGATCAAGAAGAAGAGGAGGAAACGACACCGCAAGACTTCGTCGACACCAGTTATTTGCCGTTTCCCACAAGAAACAGGAAGCAGGCCATGGACGAGCAGTTCGCTCGTTTTGTGGAAATGATAGAGAAGATACATGTGAGCATTCCACTAATAGACATCTTACATGTGCCTTCTTATGCAAAATACATCAAGGACATCATCAATAATAAACAGCCATTGCCATCCACGGAGGTTGTCAAGCTGATGGAAAAGTGTAGTGCTGCTATACTCAATTGTCTACCTGAGAAGAAGGACCCTGGGTGCCCCACTATCACATGTTCAATCGGCACCCAGCAATTTGATCATGCCCTGTGCGACTTTTCCATCAGCTGCTGGACAATCCCTGCTGGGTAGCAACCGATGATGCTCCAGCTGGCCGATTCCATGGTCCGCTACCCAGCAGGGATTGTCGAAGATATCCTGATGAAAATCCAGGGTTACTTTGTCCCAATAGACTTTGTGGTGCTGGACATGAAAACAACGAAGGAATCACTGCTCATCCTTGGGCAACCATTCCTCAGCACCGCGGGAGCATAGATTGATGTTGGAGCTAGAGAAATCCGCTTCAACATCAACGACAAAGAGGAAAAGTTTGACTTTTGGCCTAGGCAGGAGCAATGCTCCATGATAAGAATCAAGTATGGGCCGAACCCACAAGGCAAAAAGGAGGTCAAAATTCAACCTCAACTGGTGGACAGCCTTGTCAAGAAAAATAAAGAAAATAAAAAGTGGCCGGAGCCAAAGAAAAACAACCCAAAGAAAAAGAAAGAGATTCCAAAGGTTGTTCCCACACCACCAAAGAAGGAAAAAAGTGTGGAAACAAAAAAGTCCACCACCAAAAACCAACAAAATGGTGTGGAAACCAAAGAAGGTGCAACCATCCGAGTCTACTCCCCCGAGCATGGATGTACCATCCTCAAGCAAGAAATGAAGGGAGAGAAGTCCTACTCATTGGACTCTAAATAGTGAGCCATTGCAGAAGGTAAATCAGTAGTTATCTTTTGTACTTTGCTTAATAAAAAGTTGCTTAAAATTCTTATATAATAAAACTATAGATCATGCTTTAAATTATGCCAAAAATAAAAACAATTAGTTCACCCTCTAGAATAAAACTCACCTTGTTCCATACAAAGCATGTTATGGTTTGGGGTATGATTTATAGCGATCATACTTTCATAGGATTTTCAAATTAAGCATGGTGCTTAGGTTGTTTAGCCTACCTTGATTAAAATGAAAACTAGTTTGATCATTGAACTAAAACTACTGAGTATAGACATGGATGAGTTAAAAGTAAAAAAAAAATATGCAATAAAACAAATAATGTACCACAGAGTCATCACCAAGCATCCCGGATCATAGGCCTAAAGCTAGGTTGGGGGAGGACCCCCATAGAGGTACCTTGTATCTTTTTCACATTTTTAAATTCTTGCATTTATTTTTTGCATTTATTATTTAGTAGCATATAAAAAAATCTAAAAAAATTAAAAATACCAACAAAATAAAATATGATAAAAATACCAAAAATATGAATTCCACTCTCATATGTGTTTTAAGAATGTTTAGTTTCTTCTATGTTGAAATGATGAATAATTGCTCTATTTATAATTCATATGTGCCTAGGTTATAACTTAGTATTCCCCAAGATTTAAGTTTGTTGGCTAAAAATGTCTTATCCTGAAAACTTGTAGGTTTGCAAATGCATGCTCATTTTCTAAGTTGTTGTGAGTTATGATATGGTACAAATAGAATTTACTATGACTTTATTCTAAGAGAAACTTGACATCCAGAGATTTCATTTTCAAAAATGCTAAAATGCAAAAGTTCCTCAATGATTATGAATACCTACCAAGGCCATATGACATGATATTCAAATTCAAATCTTATTCATATGCTACTTGTTATTATATTGAGTTTTGTTAAATTATTGTGACCCTTGTTGAGATTCTCGTCATGCACCCATGACAAGACTCACGTACACCCACAAATAAACTACTAACTCTTATATCAAGAGTTACGCAAAAACATGCTTTTTCTGTCCACCAAATAATTACTCCATTCACTTTATCATGTGTCTCTCTCTCAAAAATTTCATGTGCCAAAAAGAAGGATATGGGCTATGCTAAAAAAAGAGAAAAGAAAAAAATCCAAGCCAAAAGGCATGAGAGAAAAAAAATGCATGCCAAAGAGCATGAGGAAAAGAAAGGAAAAAGAAAGAAAGAAATAAAGATAGCCCATACTTTCAAATAAAAGGCATTCATAAAAAAGAGAGAAAGTCATGATTCAAGGGAGTACCAAAAATATTTAGAATTAGGACTTTATGAAAATTCCACACACTTGCACGTCTTGATCAAAGTGTATGACTTGCATCTCCTTGAGGTCTGGTCTTTGACTTAACAAAATATGTGATGCAAGTATGCCCCACTTTCATACCTACCCAATACTCCACTCAAAGCCTTTAGTGGTAGGATATGAAAAGAAGGCAAAATATAAAATGCCTTGATGAGGTTTTATACACATTGAGCGATCGAGAGAATCATTTGAGGAACTTACATTTATTTTGTAAAACTTATAAAACCTCTCGATAAATTGTTAATCGAGGAATGAATGATTGGTGATTCTGTTACACAATATAACACAACATACCTTTGCCGACACTTTTTATAGTGGACAAAGGGTACCTTTCCCGACAGGTAACCTCTCGCGAAAGGTTTTGCCGACAATTTAGAAACAATCGCGCTGTAAGTCATGGGCGAAACTTTCGCCGACAGTTAAAGGAATCGCCGACACTTTTTGTGTTGCCAAATGGTGGACCTACGCCGACAGTTGAAACCTTTGCCGACAGTTAACCCTTTGCCGACAGTTAAGACCAACACCGATAGTTTGAACCTTTCCCGATAGTTTGTGTGTTGGCGAAACCATTTTCAAGGTATTTTGTGAATCATGCCCTGTCCAACAACTAAACTATCGGCAAAACTATACTGCAGATATAGATATAAATACAATTTGAATAATTTGACAAATCCACTATTATTCATATAGATGGAAAATCTCAATTCTTAGGAGCTAGATAGAGTTGATTCATTTTCGAAAAACAGTGTTCTCATCAGGTCTGCAATACATGACATAGACGTTCTGAACTTGAGACGACTAACAAAAAAAGCCAGAGTATTATTTAATAGGCCACACATTTCCGCGGAGGACCATCCATGAGAATGCTCTAAGCTGCAGCTTCCTTGCCCTTCTTGTGCTGAAGCTTCTTCATGTAGAACTCAAGCTCTTTACCCTCAAGGATGTACCTGTTATACAAAAAAGAAAAGTGTATTGTAAGGAGCTGCCTACAATATAAGATATAAGTGAAAATAAGGAGACAACTTCCATTCTACTTGAAGCCTAGAAGGATAAATTTGTGACAGCTGCCAACATATCTAAAATGTCTAGACTCACAGTGATTGTAACATAAAGAGTATAAACAAACATTAAGCTTTAAGCTACAAAAGTTAAATGGTACACAAACAGATAAGCTGCTCTAACAAAAACAAAGAAAGTCTGGTGGAAGTCCATTATTTCTTACCCATCAGCTCGGCCACACTGTCCAGGGCGGGAAGAAATGCACGCCAACAAGCTTCCACTGCCAAATTGCTCTTCAATGTGAGCGTCAAGCTCACGTCCCTTCTGATGCTCCTCAAGCTTCCTCTTGACATGGTTGCTCTTCTTTGTTTCCTCAGCTGCTGCATCACCCTCTTGTCCCTGGATGAATGAATCTCAAACAATAAGTGATCCACCAGAGGAAACATAACAGACACTAAAGATAGAAAACTAATTAACTATAGATCTCTGCTTTATGGAAATACTTCAAGCAAAATATATTTATAAAAACAATCAAATTTAACATTTTCCATACAGAAATCTAAAACTCATAGTGCAAAAACATGCAATTCAAATGTGAAACATGGATAAGAAAAGAAGAGTTCTCTAAGAATCTGCAAGGCACAGGAGTAGACAATATAAACATACAAGAATGAGGTGAGTCAGTTGTCTTTAAAAGAGAGAACAGAAAGAGCTAATATTTGCTAGCTACAAAACATGATGTATGAACTATGAAGCCAATCCCTTATTAAAAACATTTAATAGTAAATAGTGAGACGCTGTGTTGCAAGAAATAATACCTCAGCAGATTCCTTCTTTGTAGCAGGAGCCTTTTTCTTCCTACAGATGTCAACTCCATAGTGAGTGAGGTACCACTGCTTGAATGGGGCAGCATCAACTTGCACAATGGCACTCTTCACAAGGGTTTGAGTCCTCACAAGTTCATTGTTTGATGCATTGTAGACCACGTATCTAGGCGAAGAGCCCTCCACTTCACATTCCTCCATGAACACGAACCCTCCTCACTGTCTTGTTGCTTGACAACTTGGTGTTGGCCGGCTGGCGCCCAAGCTCATACCTTCAAGAGAAGAGTTCAGCTACATTATAGTTGTATCCTACCAGAACAAACTAAGAATCATTTTCGTTAATCATTGTTAAGCCAACAATATTTGGAATCAACAGTTCATGCTGATTACTAAATAATTACAACAAAATATTACTTAATGATTCTTTTCTAGCACATACTGATAAAAAGGAAACTATTTATCTTGGCAAATAAAGTGCACATAGCGTGATTCAGAGTTGTTGCCCTCATATTCCAGCACTAATGAAAATTAACTAGCTAACAAATTTTGGTAGTGAGGCTTATAAAATTGGGAAGGTATAATACTAGAACAGGTGCACTACCTTCTCCCATTTGCTAATACCCTGAGTCCCTGACCAATATTCTCCCATTTTCAGAGAAGGAATTGCTACTGGACCAAACAAAAAACACATGGCCCAGAACTTGTGGAAAACTACAAATTATCACCCTAGAAGCACAACATCGCCATCCCTAAATTCTAAAATTGATATGTTCTTACTTAGCTGTTCCATTGAGCCATTGAGGCTTGTAGATCATCTCAAGTATTATTTCCATGTATATAAAAATAATCAAGATGTGAGTGCAGCCAAAAGTATGAACAGCATAGTATCCAATGATGAATAATATGAATATTCTATTATAATTAACATCAAGTGAAAGTAACACGTACAGTTTCACATGGTAGTATGTCACTGGTGCCATGACTAGAAACGGGAACCAATGCAATGTCAAGAGGAAAGAAGCACATAGGGCCCCTTGGAGTGTGTATTCTATCAACACCACAGCATTGATGCGAGATGACGAATCATATGGGTTGATATAGTCATACTCCAAATATGACAGACAGATAAGCTGGTATAAAAGCAGAAAGGCAAAATCAGTTGAACAAATCAACAAGAGTGGATCAACTAACAAGAGCGGACAGTACTTTCAGAAACAACGCTGATAAAAAGAGCACCCTTCCACGCTGAAAAAAGCTTGGTACTGCATTTTCCTGCTATGAAATGAACTCACAAGAACCATCAAAACGTAGCAATAGTCATGCAGACAGATGCTCTGTTTCATTATGGAAAGTACTGCAAAAGTGATAAGTGGTGATACCATGGGAGAAGTTGTGATTATGAAATGGCAACTCCATTTCATTTAATTGATATGACATCTCGACATTTTATAAAATGAAAACTAGGAAAGTTCCTTTGAACTCAATATTGCTTGCAGTGACCGAAATATTATGATCATTGGCATAGGTAAGCTACAGCAAGTTTATCGTACATGTTTTGGTTAAATTTGATGCTTCACTACAATTATGTGTTTGCAATGGCATGCCTGCATAGCTAAACTAACCTGCTGACTCTATACATTGTCCATTTTAAAATTTTAATTGCACAAATCTTCCGATATCAAAATTGATTCAACAAAAAAAAATCTAGCCTTTGCTAAACTACTGTTTCTTCAAATGACTTGAGGAGCTACAAGCCAGATTAGAGTTCTAGTTCCAATATCACCAAACAGTAATCTAGAATCTGTAACCAATTTCTAGGTGGTTTGGAAGCCCTAAAAATTTAGCTCGCAGGGCAGATATGATGAATTTCCATTAAGTTTTCTACCAACTAGAATGATCTTGGAACGTTTTAGCATGGTTGTGTACTCGATACATGAACATCACAACTCAAAATATATGAACCTATTGACCTATGAAAAGAAAGGCATGTTTTATTACCATAGTGTCAAATAAGCCTCAGACAATTTCTCCCCTGGAATCACGTTTACTGAGAACAGAAGGGGAAAAATCAGATTAGGGATAGCCTCACCGTTGCTTGGCGTGGAAGACCCTCTTCTTGGTCCCGCGTTCGCTATGGCTGCCTACTGCGTGAGACTGACACAGCCACTGCATCATCCTCAAGGTGCGACATGGGTGGACGAGTCACTCCACCGCTGGCCCCTCTCCACTCCACTGCCTCGCCATCGTCGGCACTGCCCCCTAACCTAGGGGTGACAGATCTGGCCACCAGAACACCGGATCTGCCAGCCTAGGCCCTGGAGCAGCCCAGGCCGGCCCCGTTGAAGCCATCATGCGAGGAGGAAAGGGGACAACGAAGGGGAAGAAGTGGAAGAGAAGCCCACCGCCGTCACCACCACCCTGTGCCTGCCCAGGCCTCTGGCTGGCGCCATCGCAGTCATAGCCAGGCGGCCTCGTCGAGCCCCACGTGGCACGGGCGAGGCGACGCCCGCCGACCCACGTCATCCCGTGCTGCCACTCCACTAGATGAGAGGAGGGTCCCGCCGCCGCCATCCCGGGTGGCCTGCTCCACCGGCGGCGTAGTGGCAGAGGGGAGGGAAGGGGAGGGGGCGCGGCGGCTAGGGTTGGTGGTGCGCCATTGGCTGCGGCGTCCGACGGACTCAGCCACGCGAGGCGGCGACGGCGAGGGAGGTGCTCCCAGACCTGGTGCAGGTTGCTGCACGGGCGAGAACCACACGGCAGGTGCCCCCGGCCACCATCCCCAGCGGCAAAAGGTAGGGGCAGCGGTGTGGGTTGACAGGCATGGGGGCAGCGGACGATTGGGGGCAATGAGCGTGGGGACTTTTTTTTGTGTGTATAGGTCGTGTCGGTGGGATGTTTTCTGTGCCTGCGCGGGAATGACATTCACCCTGGGTAGTCCTTCGCCGACACTTGTACCGTGGTTTCGTTTAGGCAACACCGACACTTAAATAGTCTAGAAATTTTCGCCGATAGTTTTTCAACCAGCAGAAAAACGCCGACAGATAGCGTGTGGTCCTATAACCTTATTGTCGACACATCATTTGATGTTAAAAAGTTACACATTTGCCAACACATAATATGTAGTTGAAACCCACCTTTTGCCAACACATAACTGTAGGCAAATGTGTGTAATGGTGTAGTGACAACCGTTCTTTCTTGCAACCTCCCAAGAACTTGGAAAAGTTATACGCCCCACAGGGATCAAGGTAAAGGGTGGATAAAATGCCAACTTATTTAAATCACAGAAGAATGCTTTGTTATAGACATGGCTCTTGTGAATTGTATCAACATAGTAGCAACTCCTGATCAACAACCAAATACTTAGCAAAGGTTAAGCTTGGGGGATTTGTTGGCGGTCACTAATGACAACATTCGACCGCCAATTATTATCCAAAACAAGAGAAATAAACATACTTTTGACACATATGCATGTACTATTAACCTAGTTCCACTTGTATTGGAGAAAACATGTTTTGCAGGACACATTCAAATACAAGCGGAAAATGAATAAAATCAAGCAAAAGGCGTAAATAGAAAGCATAAAGCAGAAATGCGCGAATGAAAGAAATGGAGAAAGCCCACCTACACAATTTACCAGGGCAGAATACCACCGTGGACAGGGTCTAGGCCCACCTAGGAACCGACCAGATGAAGGCAGTCGTGAGGCAGGCCCACCAGGGTGTGGGCGCACCCTGGGTGCGGCCGCATCTCCACCGCCTCCTCTCGGTACCACTCTTCTATGGCGGTTGCATGCCACCATGCAGAGGCGGTCCACGGAGGTTTCCTAATTTACTAGCACCGAAACTAATGATGTATCACTATATACAGAGGGCTAGAGCTCACCTCTCACACACACAATCATTTGGAGCTACACCTCACTACCCTACTCTTGTACTCTTTAGCTTTAGTTTTTAGTAGTATTTGGAGCTAGCAAAGCTACTTGGAGAGCTTGTCTCCTTGGAAGAAGAGAAACTTTGGTATGAATAATACTATGAAGAGTTCTTCCATATTCATGCTCTCATATCCTTTATATAGTAGTGCATATGAACTACATTATAGTTCTCATGTTATAATCATGATATATGAACTAGTATATAGTTTGGGTGTCATGATCTTAACATATTCAACTTCATGCCTCAACATTCCTATGACTTGTATGAGTAGAAGTGGAACTAGGGTTGAGGTGATGGTTCATCGTTCCTTCAAGTTTGCCCATATTCTTGCTTGTCGATCCATAGGGTCGGAGTCCCGAGGGGATATGGATAGTTTCCTTGTACACAGTTGTGGTGCTCGGGTGCACGGGAACCTTTGGATATGACGGTGCCCCACGGTTTAGGGGTAGGCGGCAGGTGCTGACAACCATGTCTGTCCCTTGTAATCCCCCACATTCGGGTATTCATGTAGGAGTTCATAAAGTCTCTATGGCTTGGCAGACCAATGCCCAGGGATCTCCCTGTCTATCTCAAACTTAGCTCTAACTCTAGTCATATAACATGTATGAACATTAACTGTTCATTGCACGGCTATATTAGAACATGCCGGCTCCACTTAGGAACATTCTTTTATTCTTTGTTTTTCTTTTATCCCTGAGGTTAGCCCAGATGTGTGTCCACTATCCTTGATATACCGTTTTTACCCCTGTCATGAACTATTGGTTTACTTATGCAAGTATGTAATCTTGATCATGCTCATGCTAGAATCTGCATACCTTGGCCTCCTTTTGGAAAATATAAATAACAATACCCTAAATACTTCCAGGTAAAATGCTACAACGATAGATCCGTACGCTTGTGGATATTGTCTATAATCTTTAAGGACTATCGTAGTTGGTGTTTCTTGGCGGCGTTGCTAATATTAACTCAATATTAGTAATGGTGTTAAGAAATACCAACAGGCATTTCTGGCACCGTTACCGGTGATGGACTTAAAACCTCCTCACTTGGAGATTGTGATAAGAAATGCCAACAAGCATTTCTAGCGTCGTTGCCGGGGATGGACTGAAAACTTCCTCACCTGGTGATTGTACTAAGAAATGCCAACAACATACATCAAATGCAGCTTTATTTACTACTTTGCTAATGACTCCAACTCCAAGAACAAGGGAACAAAGGGAACATAGTAAGGTCTGCCAATGAAGTTTGGCACAATGTCACATCTACCATACGAAATATGATGTGTAGGGATAACATGAACTTTTCTGTTGTCCATGTTATATGCGATGACGGCACTTTCCTCCCCAGCCTCGACAAACAAAATCAAATTCCATTTTGGGTGAACTATAACCGCTGAGTAGCTCGACTCATGGTCCAAGTAACCAAATTGAACCTTAGTCTTTGCAAACACCTTATGTATGCTGATAGTATGCTTCAATGTCCATTTATTAGTACCATAGTCTTCAAGGATCTAGATTGAAAGCTTGGACATATTGCGACCACTAACAATACATTCACACAAGTGACCCTGAGCTTGATGGATGTAGCGTCTGAAACCACACGCCCTGTTAGGAATTTTCCTCCATGTCTTTTCCTCCATATCCATAGCAAGTATGTGATGGCCACCCATTGCGTACCCCATATAGTGCAGACCACCGTTAAGAAACATAGTTTCTGATTTTTCAAATGTCACCTGAGCCACCTCGCCCCATTTAGATTCCTTAAAGATCCATGCTATAGTTTTAGATGAGTACATGTCCAAACCCACGCACTCACCATCATCAACCTCCAAATATTCAATCATATGGAAGTGCGAGGAGGCTGTCGGATCAAACCCCAATCGAGCCTCACCAACAGAATGGATGCTAGGCGGCAGTACCTTCAACTTTTGGGTTGCTGGATTGCAGACAACATAGCGGTATCCACCAGCCCCAAGGCACCAGCATAGGATAAGGCCATTATAGCAATCTAAGACAGCTACATTGTCGAAGGACAAGGGCAAGAAGGACAAGGAGGGGTGTTCACCGGTGATGCTGGTGTAGTATCGATGGTCGTTCTCAGTGTTGTAGAAAAAGCCAGCCATAGTCTGAGGCATCAACTTATTGTTGTGTGAGATGAGGCGTTCCCAGGAGCGACAGACACATTTACAGCAGAACAAGGAGCAGGCTGGGAGGTGGTGGAGGATCTCAACAACGACATCATCCATGAGGCTGGCCAGTGCATTCCTCTTGTTGGGGGCCTCCTCTATTTTGTTAGTGTGCAGTAGGATGAGAGCTTGCTCAGTAATGAGATCACTAACGAGGAAAATAATCCAACAAAGATAGGTATAAGAGGACGACAATTACAACGGTTTTGAAGGCAGAAGCAATGGGCCTGTTTGTTTGCCTAGACAGATAGGTATAATCAAGCAAGCATTTGACAATTAACAGGCCTAGTTGCACATAGGCATTTACAGTAACAAAACTGAACATATGCAGAAAACCAAGACATCAGCAGAAAACCAATCAGTGTCACCTCCTAGTTCTTTTCATGATCATATCATTGGCCTAACTAGATCTCTAGTGCTAGAATATTTCTTGTATACCTCATGTCTAAGCAAGGACCAAAACAGTGAAGCGAACAGGAAAGGCAAGAAAGGAGACCTACGGATCGGATCTATCGCCTCTGTCGCGGCAAACAACGAACACGGACGCCAATGTCGTCGCGCTCCACCAGCAAGTCCCACCACCTAGCCTCCAAACGGACGCCGGAGCCACCACAGCACATCGAGGACCCTCCACCGCCGCCGCCACTAGTCTAACGGGCACAGATTTGTTTCCACTTGAAGGAAAAATATGCAATATAGGTCAACCTGTAGGGCATCCACACAGAGAATATAATACTATAATGACTCCAAAGACATGTCAATACAACTAGACATCTAGCTCAATGGTAAAGACCATGCATTCCTTCCTCCGGGTCCCAGGTTTGACTCCCAAGCATTGAGGGTTTTTTTGAATTTATTAGAGCTCGGCGGCACAAAAGGTACAAATGACACGCAAGCCATCGGGTCCCATAGGTCGGATGGAGATGGAGAAATGCCCCACAGGTACACGTGACACGTGAGCCATCGGGTCCCATAGGTCACATGGTTCCACAGGTACACGTGAAACGCAAGCCGTCGGGTCCCACAAGTCGGATGGAGATGGAGAACGGTCCTACAGGTACACGTTACACATAAGTCGTTGGGTCCCACAAGTCAAATGTTGAAGGGTACCGCAGGTACATGTCGGATGGAGAAAGGACCGAGCGGAGACTTTTATGAAGAATTACAAGCATCACAGATGAGTAACTACAGATCCCACAAGTACACATCGGATGGAGAAGGGTCCCACAAGTACACGTCGCATGAAGAAAGGATCGAGCGGAGACTTTTATGATGAATTGCAAGCGTCACGAATGACTAACTGCAGGTCCCACAGGTACACGTCGGATGAAGATAGTACTGTGTGGAGATCTATGATGAAGCGCTGTTCGTTACAGATTGAATATTGTTCGCCACAGATGTGTAATTAGTTCAATGACGAATCCCTGCTTGTCACAATATTAAAGGAGGTCATCATAGATGAGTCGCGCTAGTGATCTGTGACGAAACCCTGTGCTCTTCTATGACATTTTTTGTGACCATGCCTAATTTCGTCATATATATGGAGGGTTGGAGGATCGTCACCACTGATCTACGATGAAACGGAAATATTCTTCATAAAAAACGATCTTCTATGACAGTTTCGGATTCGGTATTAAGATTTTCATCATAGAAGTGGATATTTCTAGTAGTATAAATCTTAGACCCAGATTCTCTTTTTTCAGGAATGAATCTCTACCCAACAGGCCCTAAATTCTGTATTCAAGAACAGCTTCATGTCACTGTTGATTCCTCCAACAGCTGACAGTCGCAATCTTGACTTCTCATCCGTTCGGCTACAAGCTTTACAAGAGGCCAATTTAGATGTGGCAGCAGTTTGTGAGTTCATTGCTCGGGACAACGAAATAGATATAGTATAGTCAGAGTGGCGCACAAATTTATATGTGTGTATATGTATACATATAGTATTTTTTTTTCCATTCATTGTGCTCATATTCTATTTGTTGACGCCACTTGCAGGTTCTGTATCATGATTCAGCAAATGCTGCGTGTAGCTTCCACGCCTTTCTAACTCAAGCCGTGGAGCAACTCGGTTATTGCTGGTACTATGTAGTTTCAAAGGCCACCTCACATGGATTGCAGGGTTATTTGAATTTTTCTTTAGGTCCTAGCCCATTTGTAGTGCCTCCAATGTGTTCAATCTTTGGTAGACTGTCTGCTCGTTTTTGTGAGGCAAAAGAGAGTGCACTAATTCATGTGTTGATATACTTAAATGTCACTAATTGACATGTCACGTGGTAACCAATAGTAGTGGGTGTGCTCCACTTAGTTTAATTTGTAGGAGTGAGACTTGGCTTGTAATAACTCCATTTCTACCTACTAAGTATGTATATATGGTTTTCTAACTATGATGTATTCATATATCTAATCTTGTGAGAAATGTGATGCCAATGAGAATTCTCTGATGCATTATAATTGTATGGTGCGTTATAATTCTGCCGGTTGTGGTATTGAGCTAGCAGTGACACTTAATAATTCACTGCCAGGTGTGGCACTGATCCGGTAGTGCTCTCATGAGTATCACTGCCGAGTTGAAGCATGAACTGACAGTGGTGTGTCATGAGTGTCATTGTCAACCAACAGTGACACTCATGACACACCACTGTCAGTTCATGCTTCAGCCCGGCAGTGATACTCATGATATCACTGCTAGCTAATGCTTTGATCCGACAGTGATAGAGTATTATCACTGTTGGGTGGACAGACTGGCTGTAATAGGTCACCCTATCACTATCGATTATCCTCTGTTGGAAGCAATTCCGCCGAAGTGATGGGGTTCTGACCCGTCAGTGATTGCGTGTTATGGCATAGTGAAATAACTCGGCTAGGCTCGCACACATACGTACCTGATATCAATGTCGTCTATTTTCAACTTAACCACTAGGCTTAGCACAAGATCTCCCCATGATTAAGGGAGGGTTACATGCGCCATCTGGGTTATCCTATAGTTTGTTAAAAATTTCTATGATATCTTATATTTTAGGATAGAGGGAGTACACCATTACATAATAGAAATAGAAGCATCCAAACTAAAAAGGTTCACTAATAAAGAGAAAGAGAAACTGCAAGCGCTTTTGACAGGGGAGCCTTATGAGCCATGCATGGGCTATGAGCCTATGACTAATCAGCAACGGCAGCCACATATATATTTGATGCAAGAATTATATATAGAGCAAATGTGTAATGTGTTACACGGAGGGAATTCTAATGATACGGTGTAGATGGCATCATCATCATATCCTTACGCCGCATGGCCTCTTTGGATACTCTGCACAAGCGACTTGGCCGACGAGATGGTCCCCACCACCGCGAGAACTACGCCGGTCACCATCAACACCACGTTGAGAGTGACGGTGGACTTGGGCACCCTACCCCAGTAGATCTTGAGGTAGAACGCGCAGGGGAAGATGACGCAGATCGCCACGCTCACCAGCGAGCCCGTAAGGCTGAGCACGTACTGGAAGTACGGCACGGAGAGGGCCAGCGCCAGGATGACCAGGAGCACTGCCGACCCGACTGCACCGCGGACGAACATGCGCGCGCGAGGTCCCATGCCCTCTGGGAGGTGGTGCTGGAGCTGGATGGCAAACGGCGCGAACTCAAGCGCGTACTTGGTTACCGGGGTGAGCACGGTAGCCCACAGCGCGACCTTGGAGACCACGAGATGCGGCGGCATGCTGAGCGTGATCTGAGAGCTCACCGCCGGGCCGAAGAGGCTCGCACCGACGAACGCAAGAGCCACGTAGAGAGCCGTGACGACGGCGAAGCTCGTGACGGAGACCTTGGTGAAGCTGGATGGGCCCTTCATGGCGGTGTAGATGTTTGGGAACACGATGTGCCCAGCGTAGCTGAACATGTACAGGCCAGACACCGCCGGGATCTTCTCCAGCTGGAGCACGGGGATGTGCTTGCCCAGGTTCACCCCGCCGAACGCAGCGGTGCAGACGACGCTGCCGAAGATGAGCAGCGACATGATGATGCCAGCGAAGGAAAGGAAGGAGATGGAAGACAGGTCCCTGAGCCAAAGGCTGGGCAGCGCCACCAGCACGGCGATGATTGTTAGCAGCTGCGTCGCGCTGAGGTGGAGCCACGGAAGGTGGAGGTGGACGCCTGCGAAGACGAGCGGCAGGTTGTCGCTGAGGGAGATGGTGTAGGAGACGAGTGCGAGGAAGATCTCGAGGTAGATGAAGGTTGAGGCAATGACGCGGCCCTTGACGCCGAACGCCTGCTCGCCGATGTCCTGGTACGTTTTGGAACCGGAGTCCTCGTCGAGGCACCTGCCGATGATGTGAGCTGTGTAGGTGCACATCACGCCGAGGCCGATGAGGAGGAATACAGAGGCCCAGCCGCCGTTCTCCAAGGCATATGGAGTGGAAAGCTGCCCCAGCCCTGAAATAAATGGCACATAAATAATGTGGATGATTTTTTGTGCTGCTTGTTATTTGCTAAAAAGTTTCAACGTGATGGTATTTCTTCAAAGTAGAGGTCCAACGGTTGGCACAGATGCTAGCCTCTCGTAAAAGTGGGCACATGCTTTATCAACAGTGAACATGAATAATTGTTAGATTCCATTTGGCACGGCTTCTCCACCTGCTCTGAAGTCGTTTGGAGTCGTTTTATATCCAACGGGATCAAACCAAACGACTTTACTTAAGGAGCTCCATAAATCATACAAAGAATATGTGGAGGGTGAAGCCAAAAATAGTGGTTTTACCTCGCCCTGATGGCTCCGCATGGGATTCTATGAAAGCATATTTTAAAAAATTCTACATGTAGAGCTATTTTGCTAAACAGTTTACCAAAACAGCTTCAGCTTCACCGATGGAGCTGAAGCCTGAAAAGACATCTTCACAGATGACGTAGAGCCATGACAAAAGGAGCCTTAATTGTTAATTGCCATGACCTTAGTTCTGGTTAGTGTAAATGAGGACCTTTCGTGTTGGTTTGGCGTCAAATGATCTCCGCTAAAATTTTGTATTTTGGTTGCCAAACTGTGGCCCACAGGCTGGTCAAAGGATTAAACTTGAGAAAATGCAAAAGCTATGATCTAGCCTTGGGCTGTCTAAAATACAGACAACACAGTAGAAATGAGTGTCACGCAAAATGTGGCAACGGCGGTGGTGGTCGTCCAATAACCGTTATTGGTCCCTTGGTACCAAAGTTCAGGCAAAATGGCTTAACAGTGACATGTGCAGCACTTGTAAGCACTGCAGTTATTATAAATTATACCTATGAGCATCCCAACCATGTTGATGACGGAGTGTGCAAAGGAGCTGTTCGGCTCGCTACGACGCTCCTCACCCTTCACCTCCACGACGGCCACCTTCCCGCCGTCCTGGGCCACGGCCTCCTCTCTGCACTTGCATCGCGTGCCAGCCTCAACGTCGCAGGTCTCACAGCGCCTGCTCAGCCGCTGCAGAGCGAGCTGCGCGCCGTGCACGCTCTCGGTCGCGACCTGCCGGGGCTTGGGACAGAGCGACCAGCACCGGAGACTTGCCATTGATGCTGCTCCTTGGTTATGTATGTATGTATGTGTCTTTCCTAGGGGCCTATGCCAACTATGTGCCAATTAAGGCTAGGGGTGGCTCGACTGCTTGCTGTAAATATGGAACTAGCTCGTGTCATATATATAGTGGCTTGTAGAGTTATCTTGCAGCGAGATGCAGAGGGAATATCAGCACGGCATCCAAAGGAAGTGACAAGAATGGCACTAGGAGAACCTGGGGGGATAATCTTAAAAAAAAAAAAAAACTGGGGAGATAAGTATCGTGGGAAGTGGATGGGAACCCATCCAATGAACCCATCGTTCCTTTTGCTCAATTGTCAATTTATTTCAGTATAGCAGGATTCAGCCATTCAGGAGGTGACCCTTAGCGGATTTTTCATGCTCACCAGATTCATGGAGGTTCTATATGAAGCTTTGTGAACTCAAAGGGAAATTATACTAGCTCCATGGATTTACTCAGTTGTGGCACCTATCTTTCTGTTTTAAAGATAATACAAGACGCAGGCTGAAACTCAGAGTGACCACCGGATTCTTTTCTTTGCGTGCTGACGGCGTCACTTCTAAGCATGTTTTATGTTGTCTGTACCGGTTTTGTTTCTGCAGATGAGTTCTAGAAACCAGATATATCTTTGCCCATACTTCCGGTGCATTACACTAATATTCATAGACGCCTCCTTTTTTCCAGAGAGCCTCTCTTTTTTTATAGAGACAGCTTAATCAAAAAACCGTCTCTAAAAGTTTCAGAGATGGTCCGTCTCAAAAAAATGATTTATAGACACGGTTGTGCTTTTAGACGCCTCTGGAAATACTCTGTTTCTAGAGAAGCCTCTATTTTCACCCGCTTCTAGAGTAGTGGTACATATGACAACTTAGATTCAATATTCTTTGATTTAGCTGAAGCATCTCATGTACTAAGCATTCCATCTTTTGCCAATCATTCTGTGTAGTAATTTGTTGCTTGAATCTTTAAATAGGTGTAGAGTTAGAATGGCAGTCCATCTGATTAGTCCATTCAACAAGTTGTGCAACTATGATTGAAGTATTAATTCAGTTTTTGCATATATATTAGAGATATGGTTGTTAGGTATATATGTGATGTGTATTCTTCTTTGTATAAGGGCCTTATAGTTATCAGGTCAAAAATCAGATGAATTTTAACTCTACCAATGTATATCTAGGGGAGCATATGCCTTCGTCTGTTGCTTGAAGAAACAATATTAGCACACCCACATTTGTGTTTGTTTATATAACAGGTGAAGGGAATGGGGTGGCGAGAATACTTCGTTAGAGACATCTCTACAAGTTGGCTTCAAAGGTAGGTATGATTTTGTTTGATCAACATGATGCATTGGTCAAACCTTCATGGTATGCAAGGATTGATATAGGCCATGTATGCATCAAGAGATCACTCATTTAGTGCTTTACTTATCAATCGTGCTCTTTGTAATGTGTATTCAAAAGATTTTTTCATTGTTATGTGATAAGTGAAGGATTAGTTCATCCCTCTACCTCTGCATTGGATTTGAATGCAAACTATAAGATAGGTACATATGTAGATCCATAAAAGTATTTTGTTTATCTGGTTTGAATATACCATTGTTTTAGGTGAGCTGATGCCACTAGTGCAGGACTGAGCATCAGTCCCGGTTGGGAAACCCCTTTAGTCCCGGTTTTATAACAGGGATTGCGAATCCGGGACTAAAGGCCGCCCTTTAGTCCCGGTTCTGGGAACCGAGACTAAAAGTGGACCTTTAGTCCTGGTTGCTATTACCAACCAGGAGTAAATGGGCCGCTAGACCTTGCCCGGGGCTGGCACGTTTAGTCCCGGTCGGTGTTTCCAGCCGGTATTAAAGGTTTCTTTTATTTTTCTATTTCTTTTCTTTTTCTTTTATGGTTTCTTTTCAATTCAATTCTTTTATGTTTCAATTAGCTTTTCGTATATGAATTATAAGCTGGTAATATAAGTCCATATATATGTGTTCCGTTTGAGCATTATACATAAATAACACACTAAAATGTATGAAACTATATATATACAAATATTTTAAGAGGTTGTACATGCATGGAATATGTACATAATAAAGTCACAAAAAGCTTGTACATATGTCCTTGGAATTTCATTCAATCCTAATCTTCATTCCTATGGCTACTAGGTAATATTTCTTTTGTCATATTAGTACTCGCCTTTGGGATATATGACTTCATCCATAAGAAATCCTGACAATCCCTCTTGAATTGCTTTAATCTGGTCAGCTCGCAGGACCTTTTGCTTCCTCCATTCAACCTTCAATTCGAATGAAAGGAAAAGTATGAATAAATATGATTATATATATCAACACAATAGTAATAAGTAAATTATGTATATTTTTTACATACTTCGAGGATCTCTTCACTTGTTTTCATTGAGTACTGCATGAGGAACTCGCAAACGTAGTATCCACATAAGTTGTTCCCCGATCCCTGCCTCTGACACTACTTTACGAGAAAAAGATTTATCATCAACCAATAAAGCATGGTAATAATGAATTAAACTAAATAAAGATGCGGTGACCTAGCTAGTACTTTCTGGGTATTGGACTATATCTAGAGGCATGGTCCAATTACCATTATGGTGTTTCTTAGTGAACGTAGGCCAAGCACTGCCCAAAAAAATAAATAAATGGAGTTATATCAATAAAACGGCATAAGAGTATACAGTGTGCGAGACCAAAATTACCACTGGAGAATATTTATCATATCTTGGTAATCTTCTCGGGGTTTTCTCGCTGAGTCAAAGATTTTTACGTGACTCCTGAGCATATCGATGACCAGTAGTATCCAGTGAAAGCTGCATGTTTATATGCAGGTATAACTCATTAACTAAAGTCAACATGGAGTAAGCAAAATAAAATGTGCACAAGACATTAACACTCCCTTGAAGTTGTAAGGGAAGAGTATCAGTGTCTTGTCATGTTGGTAATCTAAGAACCTCAACAGATTCTTCTCCACTTGAGGTCGCTATCTATCATATGGAGTAACCATGTTCTTGAATGTGCGATTTGGATCTATGAAACCAACATCAGTCATCCCTTTTTCTTTTAGTTTCAGCATCTCATATCTGCATATATATAGTACAAAAGAATATATATATATAGTGTGTGAGGATAAATATATATAGACAACGAACTAACATGCAAGTTACTTCAATTGTAGAAAGAATCACTTATTGATACCAGCAGTTGAGGAGAGATTTGTCGAGAGCGTCCTGGTGTAATAGTTGGTGTAATTCATTGAACTCAATATGTATAAGGTCATAGCCATTTTAGTAATGCTCTAGTCTAACTCTAGCAAGAAGCTATGCCTCTTTCTTCGCACACGCATCTAAGTACCACTTGTTTAACAAGAACATTTGGTGATGTCGATGACTTACGGTTGACAAGACTCCTGCCATACTTATAGGTCCGGAATAGATCAACCTTGGCTGTTGGTATCGATGTTCCCTCCATGAGTTGCTCCTGTGTGAAACCTGTTATGTCCATGAAGCTATTGAGTTGCTCTAAATCAATTGAACTGCCTTGTGCGTTTGTACAATCATCCTCAACAACTAGCGGGTCGATGGATTGCAAATATTGTTGGCCGAGCTGTGCAACATCTTTCCTTGCTCTCTTTGCTTTCTGGGACGCCTTATATGACTTGTCGAGAAAGCATTCATAGTCCGATAATGGCGAGGGCTTCCATCTCTCACGCAACAGTTTCTCTCGTTCAATGATCAGGGGATGGAAGAACTGGACTTAGGATAGGAGACCTAGGAGTACAAAAATGATTGAGAGCAAATTATTATTTATGCAAGAAGCCAATAATTGAGAATGATTACTGAAAAATGATTTCGTTCACTTTCATCCGCACCTATGAGGTAGTTGAGGAGGAGGCAACGGTACCCTAGCTGGAGCCCCAGGAATAATGATGTAGCGCTTGCGCCATACAATGAATGCATGTTGTGCTTGTCCTAGGGTCTTGTCCCCATCACCTCCAGGAAAGTCAAGAGCCACTTCCCTATAGTCTTTGATAACTCTATCCACATTAACGCTATAATAGCCAGGTGGAATTGGATTCCCATGGATTCTTGCTGTCTTGTCAGGGTCCATAGGAGAAACAATACCGGTAGCCACCATGACTGTGCTATTCCCCATGGGAATATGCAACTCACATGGCATCATCTTCTCAGTCATGTCATCAATGGGGAAGTGTTGTAATGCATCATCTTGATTTGGGAGCTCAGTGGTAGCGCAACTGCTTCTTAGATGAGGGGGGCTAGTGTTGACTTCATGCTCTAATGTTGACTGACTAAGGCTACTCAAATGTAGTGCCACTTGTCGTTTGATTTCCTCTTGCATTCTCGCATCTAAGTTATCGAAGCACTGCCACCTCTAACCTGCGGTTCCACTCTGCGTCCTCGTCCTTCCTTCTCTGGCAGCTTCTGTAGCTAGTGGCATCCTCAGGGAAGCCATGCTACCACAAAATCAACCCTTTGCCTCGTATTCGCCTAGGGTGTTCAGGAGTCTCAAGGGCATACTTCAGCTCATCCTTCTCTTGGTTGGGCACAAAGGCACCACTGGCGGAAGCATCTGCAATATTAAAAAGTCATCGTGCTACTGTTCTGATTGTTCCACCAACAACCAGCTCCCTAGTCTTTGGGTCTAGTGATCCCCCATGCGTGAAAAACCAATTCTTGGAGCGTTCGGGCCAATCGATTGAAAATGGTGGGATCCCTTTGGCAAGCACGTCTGCTTCCATTCTTTGCCACTTGGGAATGTCACTCCTGTAGCCACCTGATCCTATTCTATGATGGTATCTCTTTTGTCGCGCATTCTGTTGGTTCCTTCTCACCCATTCCACACCCTGTTCCGAGGTCTTATACCTTACAAATTCAGGCCAGTTGTCTCTCAACTTTTTGTACGGGCTATTATCACTGAAATCTGGAGTCAGATTCTTCTTGATAAAGTCATTGTACATCTTCTTCTTCCAGGTCTAGAATTGTGTGGCCATCTTCTTGAGAGCCCAACTTTTAACTAGTTTTTTTAAATGTGCAGTGACTAAATCCCAAAGAAGGTCCTTGTCTCGCTCAAAGACAAATCCGAGGATCATCCTTCTTCATTTTTCATTCACGGGCACTGATCGGGAGCCTCTCCCTAACAAGAGACCCATAGTGGTTTATGAATTTCTTTGCATTCTTTGTTGGTAGGAGCGGTTCACCGGTATTGGGGTCGACTTCTATGATTATGAAGTGGCCCTCCAACGGTTTTGTCGGGCCTCGTACATTTTTACTTTTTGTCGATGTCGATCCAGAGGGCTACGTACGTACAAACATAAAGATTCAGTAATATAAATATACATATACGAATGGAATTATGTTTAATTTCTTATATATAATTAGAGATGCAAGATTATTAACAAATATACCTCGCCAGCACTTTCTTGCGCAGGATTTTCTTTCACAAGATTTTCTTGCACGTCATCAAAATTTATCAAATATTGAGTGCCGTCATCAAAATCCGCCGCGTTGTTATCAGCCTCGATGGGGCCATATTGAGTGCCGACATTGATAATGTCCATCATGGCCTCATTCTAGAAGTCGTCTTGCGGGTCGGCCATCTTAATTACCAGAACTATATATAAATGAAAACCATATAGTAGTCATGCATATGCTAATGGATCGAGCCAAGGGTTTAAACTTAAGTAACTATAGAATCCAGGTTTATTATTTACGCCGAGCTCTGCTTAGGGTTTGGAGCGGAGCTCGGCCAAGATAGGATTTGGAGCGGAGCTCAGGATATTAGGATATATATCAACATTGGTGTATATAAATATATCTTCATGTCAGACTAATAATGTCAATATATCAAAATTCAGATATATACCAAAAAAATCATAGCACTAATAAAATCAATCTTTTCAATTATGAAGATTCATATTTATTTCTTCAATATTATTTTCTACAACTATATTGTTTAATTTTCTATAGTGTATTACTATATTATACACTACAATACTTCTATATCTATTTTTCCTAATTTTTGCTATGCCAAAAAAATAATATGCACACGCAGATCACACACACTCACTCACTCACTCATCACACACAGTACTCACACACATGATGTACACACATATACACTGTTGATCACTCACTCCGGCGAGGATGAGGGTAACTCCGGCGACTTCGGCACGGACGGCGGGGTGACGAACGGCGTGGGGATGGCGACGCGGAGAAGAGGCACGGCTGGATCCTACTAGTGAAGACAAAGGCGGAGCGGCCGCACACACGGTTGGGGCCGGGAGCCATGGCGAGACCGGCCGGGGTGGTGGTCAGGGGGTGGGACTGCTGGATTCGGTGGAGATGAGGCGATGGCGTGGCCCTTGATGGCTGGAGACGAGAGCCGCAGAGGCGCGCGCGCTCTGCGGCGAGGAGCAAGGCGGCGGGCCGGGACCAAGATGATGCGTGCTCCGGTGTGGACGAGCAAGGCAGGCTAGGGACAAGGATGACGCCTACTTCGGTGAGGATGGTTGAGGACGACGCATGCTCTGGCGAGGCGGGCGAGGACGAGGACGAGCGAGGTGCGTACGCGGGCCGATGGGGTCAAGGCGTGCACGACGTGTCGGCTGGCTAGAGACTTAGCGCGCGTGCGCGTGGGGCCGGGGACGAAGCACGAGCGCTTGACGAGGCAAGGCCGGGGGCGGCCCTACTGGATCCAGTGGAGATGACGAGGCGACGATGTGGCTTGGCGGCTACTGGAACCGATGGAGAAGAAGGCGCGCGATGAGTTGAGGCTGATACGATGACGAACGTCTTGGGGACGGCAACGAAGATCGAAGCGAAGCGTGGCGGCGGTGGCACGGCTGGGCCTGGATCGATGAGGCAGCAGAGAACGAGAGGAAGAGAAGAGAGAAGGGCGCAGTATATAAAGGGAGGATCTTTAGTCCTAGTTGAAGCCATGGCCCGGGACTAAAGGTATTTTTTGGTGGGCCACGAAAACGCAGCCCATCTTTAGTCCCGGGTGGTTGATCCACCCAGGACTAAAGGTGGGCTGCAGTTTGGCTTCTCGCCCATTTCTAGGAGTTTTTTCTTTTTTATATATTTCTTTTATAAATATACATAGAGTTGTTAACTACCTAGTAAATAAAATATTAGCAAAAAAATACAAAAAAATCCGAGACCTGGTTTTGCATTATTGTACACATGAAAAATCTGTAACCTAAACTTTTTTCTTTTACCGTATAAATATTTAACATAGTGTAAATAATAATCACAATTTCGACCATGCAAAAATGTACTACTTAATTAAAATCATTAAAACTATTGCTTTTTGACCGGAAATTAGTTTTCACATCTTATTAACGTTAATCATTTGGTTTTTCATCACACATTCTCCAAAGGAAATCCACCGTTAAGCTTAAAAATTCATTTAAACCGTAGAAAATATGAAAACACGACAGAAAAATTTGAAGTCACAATTATTACATAATAGGTCTAATGCATCACTTTATCAAGCTAGAACAACAATTCTTCTTGACGTATGTCCCTTGGTTATGATCCCGCCATAACCATGGAGTGTCCTCATTAATTAGCAGGATGCTCGGGTCACTATTAACTATGAAGGGCGGAATTCCGTCATTCTTTTCATAATGTTCTGATATGTTAGGCATGTCCTCAATTCCCACGATGTTTCTTTTCCCTGAAAGAACTATGTGGCGCTTTGGCTTATTGTCTGAGTCGTTGTTGTTTTCCCCTTTCTTCGGTTTGGTAGACATGTCCTTCATATAGAACACCTGATTCACATCATTGGCTAAGACGAATGGTTCATCTCTGTACCCTTGATTGTTAAGGTCCACTGTTGTTTATTCCGTACTGATGGTCCACTGTTACCCCACCTCCGGTTACCTTCACCCATTGGCATCGAAGCAAAGGGACCTTAAAAGAAGGTCCATAGTCTAGTTCCCATATCTCCTCTATGCGGCCATAATATGTTTCCTTATTCCCATTTGGGTCCATGGCATCTATGCGGTGGTGTTCGTTTTATATTGGGCTATCGTGTAAAATGTATTCCCATTTATCTTGTACCCTTTGAATGTCAGGATATGCCAAGATGGTTCCCTAGACAACAAGTACAGTTGCTCATCAAGACTCTCGTCACCCTGACATTGTTTTCGCATCCAACTGTCGAAAGTAACCATGTGCTGATGCGTAATCCAAGCTTCAGTCTTCCACGGGAATTTGGATCGTACAATGTCCTTGTGTACCTCAATATACGGATCCACTAAGGAGGAGTTTTGTAGAACTATGTAGTGTGCTTTACGGAAATAATCATCCTTCTTGCCAATATATGCTTTCTTCCCTAGTGTTCCCATTCCACTTAGTCTCTCCTCATGCCGTGATTCAGGAACACCAATCGGGTTCAGATAGGAATAAAATCAACGCAAAACTCAATGACCCCCTCTATTCTGTAGCCCTTGACGATACTTTCTTCTGGCCGAGCACGGTTGTGAACATATTTCTTTAGGACTCCCATGAACCTCTCAAAGGGGAACATGTTGTGTAGGAACACATGACCGAGAATACTAATCTCTTTGACTAAGTGAACTAGGAGGTGCGTCATAATATTAAAGAAGGATGGTGGGAACACCAACTCAAAGCTGACAAGACATTGGACCACATCATTCTATAGCTTTGCTAGATGCACTGGATTGATTGCCTTCTAAGAAATTGCGTTGAAGAATGCACATAGTTTCATGGTGGGTAATTGTACATTTGGAGGTAGAATCCTTCTCAATGCAATCAGAAGCAATTGCGTCATAAGCACATAGCAGTCATGAGACTTTAAGTTTAGGAATTTCTTCTCTGCCACATTTATTATCCCCTTTACATTCGAGGTGAAGCTAGATGGGACCTTGATGCTGCTTAAGCATTCAAACATGCTTTCCTTCTCTTCTTTGCTAAGAGTGTAGCTGGCAGGACTTAAGTACTGGTGTCCATCTTGTACCTTCTCTGGATGTAGGTTGTCTCATTCTTTCAAACACTATAGGTCTTGTCTTGCTTCCAGTGTGTCCTTAGGCTTCCCATACACACCCATAAAGCCTAACAGGTTCACACAAGGATTCTTCGTCAGGTGCATCATATTGATCATGCTGCAGACCTCTAGGACTTGCTAATAGGGTAGCTCCAAAAATATGGACTTCTTCTTCCACACGGGTGTGTGTCTGTTAGCATCGTTCAAAATAGGGTGGCTGCCAGGTCCCTTCGCAAAGACTACTTGTACATCCTTGACCATATTGAATACATCCTCACCATTATAGTTGCCAGGCTTTGTTCGGTGCTCTGCCTTACCTTTAAAATGCTTGACTTTCTTTCTTAAGGCATGATTCAATGGAAGAAATCGACGATGGCCCATGTACACGACCTTTCGATATTTTTCAAAAATATACTTTCCATGTCATCAAAACAGTGTGTGCATACATTATATCCCTTGTTTAACTATCTTGAAAGATTACTAAGAGCTGGCCAATCATTGATTGTTACGAACAACAATGCTCGCAGGTCAAAGTGTTTTTGTTTGTGCTCATCCCACACACGTACACATGTTCTGTTCCACAAAAGTAGAAGTTCCTCAACTAATGGCCTTAGGTACACATCAATGTCGTTGCCAGGTTGCTTTGGGCCTTGGATGAGCACTGGCATCATAATGAACTTCCGCTTCATGCACAGCCATAGAGGAAAGTTGTAGATACATAGAGTAACAGACCAAGTGCTATGACCGCTGCTTTGCACCCCGAAAGGATTCATGCCATATGTACTTAAAGCAAACCTTAAGTTTCTTGCGTCATCTGCAAACTCTGAGAATTCTATGTCGATTGCTCTCCACTAGGACCCATCAGTAGGGTGTCTCAACATATCGTCTACCTTGTGGTCTTCTTTGCGCCATCGCAACAACTTTGCATGCTCTTTGTTTCTGAACAAATGTTTCAAGCATGGTATTATAGGAGCATACCACATCACCTTGGCAGGGATTTTCTTCCTAGGACGTTCACCATCGCCCTCAACATCACCAGAGTCATCTCGCCTGATCATATACTGCGATGCACGGCATACCAGGCATGCATCCAAATTCTCGTACTCGCCGTGGTAGAGGATGCAGTCATTAGGACATGCATGTATCTTCTGGATTTCTAATCCCAGAGGGCAAACAACCTGTTTTGCTTCGTATATAGTGGTGGGCAATTCGTTTGCCTTCCGAAGCATCTTCTTTGCGATAGTCAGTAACTCCCTAAATCCCTTGTCGGATACACCATTCTTTGCCTTCCATTGCAGCAATTCCAGTGTAGTACCCAACTTTTTTTGTCCCTCTTCGCAAGTCGGGTATAGCAATTTCTTGTGATCCTCTAGCATACACTCGAACTTGATCTTCTCATTTTCACTTTCGCATTCTCTCTGTGCATCACGGATGGCCTGACCAAGATCATCAGTGGGCTCATCTTCTGCCGCTATTTCTTCTTCAGCCGCTATCTCTTCTTTAGCTTCCCCCATTGCAGTATCATCAAAGACACTGTATTTAGCAAACCCACAAATAATAATGTTGTCATCATCCCCTTCTTCTTCTTCATCTTCCTCCATTATAACACCGCTTTCTCCGTGCTTAATCAAACAAATATAGTTTGGCATGAAACACGATGTAAATAGGTGTTCATGAACGATCCTTGAGCAAGTATAATCCTTCTCATTCTTACATAGAACACATGGGCAGCATATGAAACCATTCCGCGTATTTGCCTTGGCCACATTTAAGAAATCATGCACATCCCTAATGAACTCTGGGGAGCGGCGGTCAGTGTTGTACATCTATTGTTGGTTCATTTGCATTACATGATGTACACCATATCAAAAACTTGTAATAACCCATATTATACAACATGCATGATTAGTAGTTAATTAAAAGATTCGAAATATCCATTAATCAACATGATTAATTAATATCCTATACCACACACTTTTTTATTCTTGAACATTAATTTATTAAAGCCTTCATATAATTTAGACAATCTCAAATAGCACTAAACAAACTAAACCTACAATGCACTTCGGCAGAATAAGAATTTCACGACCAATTCCAACTAAAATAGACAGACCATTCTTCTACTGGTTCACTGCATCATCATACATAGGTGCACTCTGATCAGCCGCCTCAGTCTCCTTTGCAAGAGATTTTTGGACATGCATAACATACTCTTCCTCCCAGTACCAACCGTCACATGATCCAGTGCCATCCCACTGAAATTACAACAAAAAAACAAGAACTTTAATCAAAATCATCATGAAAAATGCCTACAAACCATAACAAAACATGACAAAAAATAACTGACTTCACAATCCGGACACATGTAAAAGATACGCCCTTGGTTGAAACCGTTCTTCTTCACCCTGTACTCTCTCACAGTCTTCTGGCCACACTTGCCTCACGCAATGAGAGGGAGGTCCGGCCTCAGTCGCTTAGGGACCCCATGCGACGCCGAGGACTCAGAAGCAGTCACCATCTACGACTCTCTATACTCATTTTTATCAACTACTATAAATCTCTCATTTTGTGAACCATTAAATTAAATGAGCTATATGCTAGCAAAGAAAGGTGGATACTCGTTTAATTTTCATCAGCTACTTTAAGCTTTCTTCAACTACATTTGTAAACTATCAAGTGAGTTTGAGCTCAAATGGTGTTTAAATCAAAAAAAATCCACCATTCTTTCTAATGTAAAAAACTTTAAATTTCTCTATTTCTAAACCATGAAATGAGGCAATGAAAGATGCATACTAGTTTTGATGAGCTAATATAAGATTCCTTTGTCTACGTATGCGAACAATCAAGTGATTTCGAGCTCAAATGGCATATAAATAAAAAATATCCACCATTATTTCCAATCTAGAAACCATAAATTTCTCAATTTCTAGACCACGAAATGATCCATGCTAGTGATGAAACATGAGAGGATGAAGTTGCTAACCTTTAGTACCGAAGAATGGATGGAGGAATCGAATGAAGTCTTAAAATGGTGGCTGACGACGAGCAAGAACAGAGGAGACGAGCAAGAAAAGAGAGATTGAAATGGCTCGGGCTGGGGGAGGAAGAAGGAGAGAGTATATAGCCCGGGACCTGTAGTCCCGGTTTGTGGTTCAAACCCGGACTACAGGTGGACTTCTAATCTCGGTTGGAGCCACCAATCAGGATTAAAAGTTTTGTCATGGCTGGTAGCTCTAACCGAGACTAGAGGATGACATTTAGTCTCGGTTTGAGCCACCTACCGGGACTAAAGGTCCCCTCCTGCAAAAGCATGCGGCTCTAGCCGTTGGACAGGGGACTTTAGTCCCGATTGGTGGCTCTAAACGGGACGAATCCTTTCTTTAGTCCCGGGCCCAAAAATGGCCGGGACTAAAGTCTAAAACCGAAAGTCTGTTCTCTACTTGTGTGCTTGTATCTTTGACTTGATTATGTTCCTTTTAAATAAAGTGGTACTAATGTGGAGATTTTGTAACTGGAAATGGTTGATTTGAAATGAGGGTTCCTGCTAATACAAAATGTTTATTCCCTAACGGCTACAACCAAATAATATATAGATGTTAATACTAATATACAGATATATAGAAATCAAAATTGAGAAAAGGTTGTAAGTTCCCTCAAGGGTAGTAACTAGCAGAAAAGATTAAAACTTTCCTGACAGCTTGCAGCCGACAGGAAAGGTTTTCCTGACGGTGAAATTATCTCTGACAGCTTAACTGTCAGGGTTTAATCGGTGACGGATTCCTGTCAGCGAAGGGCTACTTTCCATCACAGTCTATCCTGACGACCTATCCCAGGCAGGAACCGGCAGGGACATCATTCCTACGGTCTTATGATAGTTCCCCTGATAGTTTCGTCTGTCATGAACTTCAATTTATATGACAGCAAGAGCACAATTCCCGTTTGCGGTAGTGGTATTTGAGTTGAGGGCGCGCGGCGTGGTCACATGCCTGCACGGCGAACGAATCACGCCAGCATGGGCCGGGAGACAGCTGAGTCCATGCACGGGGACCAACGAGCTGATGGACCACGACCAGGGCCTTGTTTATATCACCTCCAAATTCTAAGTTTTTTCACTCTTTCTCTATCACATCAATTTTTGAACACATGCATGGAGCATTAAATGTAGGTAAAAAAATAACTAATTACACAGTTTAGTTGTAAATCACGAGACGAATCTTTTGAGCCTAGTTAGTCCATGATCGGACAAAGTTTATCAAATACAAACAAAACGTGCTACAGTGTCCAGATTGCAAAAATTTGCAATCTAAACAAGGCCCAGCTTGTTCCGCAAATGTGGCAAGAGCAAAGCTAGCCAGGTATAGAATCATCGCATCAGGAGGGCAGCTTCACGCATAAGTACACCCCTAATCCTGGTTGGCTAAAGTGGCTAATGCGCGCGCTTCGATCTTCACAAATACTAGTACGTACATAGCTTTAGATCATCAATGCAAATTGGCTTGTGCCTGCAAATAGAGCTAGCTTCTGCCGTAAGCCTGTAAGAATTTGTGCTCTTGGTGACGGCTACAGACCTCGCTCCTCGTCCTCCTTCCTGCGGGGTGGATGCTGACAAATGGATTCATTGATACATGTAGATTTTATGCTTAATTTCAGTCGTCGTATCCGATCCACACATTTTGCAGGCTGCTAGGAGCTTGTCACTGTGATGAGCAACGTGGTAAGTGTGCACTCCAATTGGTTGTGATACGTTGCTGTGGTTTACAGGGTGGCTGAGAGTTACGGAATCAGATACCAAAAATTCAGAAAACGTTCTTGAACGATATAAGGATTTGCCCCTCTGCACCTTAGTGCTGCCTAAGAGCGAGTATCGACGAACTTTTATTGATGCAATGATGGAGACGTGTTTCGTGTGGGTGCATCACTAGAACTGGAAGGATTCAAGCTGCTGGGGATGACTTTAAGCTCTCCTCACATAGTGGTAACGTTTTTTTACTTGGTATTTCTGCACTAAACAATCAAACATATGCTTGTGCATTCCAATGAAATTTGTATCTTGCATCATCTATTCTTATTGTGGGACGCGCACTATGAGATGGGTTGTGAGTTAATATCAATCACGGATGCAATAATAAACCAATTAGCAATCTAATCTCCAATTCATCATGTATTAGTATTCTTGGTAAAACTGACTAGAACTCTTATGCTCTGGACAGTGGAAGGACAAATAGAGAGAGTGAGATGGACTAAAATTAAAATTTCCAAGGCACACGGCTAGAATCATTATTTGAGCTTGAGATACATCGAACAATGGAGCCTACTCGAATTGAAGGCGAGGAAGTGGGCATGCAGCATTAATTTTCTCAAATTAATGAACGCTAGTACATGAACAATTTTCAAAGCTAGGTGTTTTCTATTAAAGGAGGCAGATAGACCAAATGATTAAAATATCGGCCTCTGTTAATGATTTCTAGAAAACCCAAAAAATGAAAAAAAAAATAAGTATTTTCCAAAATCCAAACCCACCTTTAGCACACACAACATCCTCTATCATTACACTACACACTCATTTGTGACTATTTGTGAGTATATATAGGGCTCAATCTTTTCTATCAACATTTTATAATGTTGCAATAAATATTACAACCTCTAAATGATTTCAAATGCAAAAAGCTTCAACTACAAAGTGTTAGATCTTGCCGATTTGTACAATTTTGAAATAGGGTGTGTCTCCATCCAAGATAGTTTGAAAATTTCAAAAATTTAAATATAGAAATCTAAGAATTTTGAAATGAATATTTGGGACTATATTTTTTCAAGTAAAAAACTTGTCAACTGCAAAGTTATATATTGCAATGACAACTACAACTTTGATAAAAACCATGTCAACATTCGATGTCATTTGAAAATTTTAAATTTTAGAACATAAAATGAATATTTAAGAATTTAATTTACTATACAAATAAAAAAAATTAACTACAAAGGTATAAATTGTATTGAGAACTGGAACTTCTCTAAAGACCAAGTTAACATCGGAGGTTTTTTCTTTTGAAATTTCTAAATGTGAAATTTCAAAATCTGAGAGCTTAAAATGAATTTTTGGGACTCTAATCAGTTTCAAATTAAAACATTTTCAGCTACAAAGTTTGTGTATCTCATCGAGCTATACAATTTTAGTATAAAGTTTGTCTTCATCTAAATTCTTATGAAAAATCTATAATTTTATTTTGAGATAAATATTTCTACAAGCGAGCCGTCTCTGTTAATCGATTTCTTGAGACACGTAGCTATTAATAGCCATTTTTAGAAGTGGACATCTTAAGAAATATTCCTTTATTAATCGTTTAATAGATGTGGGTGCCTTAGACAGTTACCTTATTAGAGTGGCCGCCTCTGAATACAATTAACAAAGGCAGGTGTTTGGTTGGCACTCGAGGCGGCTCCATAAAGTGCCCGCTTCTATTAATCAGATGCCTGTTTTCTAAAATTCTTTCTTAATATACTTTACAGATAAGCAAAGGAGCTATATGCTTCACTAGTATCAGCTTCTCTTTTTACGTAAGCAATGGAGTTGATTACTAACAGTACTGAGAAGTCAGATAGAATTTTGGAATCCTTTCGTGTTGATCCTAGCATAAATGCCTGTAATGGTATCTTCCTCCATACATAGGAAAATTGTTGCGGGCATATCGGAATGATGGTATGTTTTGCATCTCAAAGTTCTCTTTGTTGATGGTTGGAAGTTGGGCAGCATCATTTTAAGAATATCAGGTTTTAGTGGTTGTCCTGTCTCAGATGACATTAAATTTATTCTCCTCTAACTTGGCTCTGTAACAGCCATGGAAAAAAATTCGTTGTGATCATGTTGGTAGGAGATTCCGTTATTCTGCATCGTGTCAATTGGTCATCATCTGTATTCTCAGGTGAATGACAACTTCTGGGTATCCTAGTAGCTAGTTATGAATCCATTACATTCTTAGCAAATTATTCGACCCATATCTTTTTCTATATCTATTATCGATTATAGAAGACATAATAATGGTGGTAGTATAAGAGCAACTCCAAGAGAGTTGCGATTCCTAATATGGAGTTCGGTTTAGCCTATTTGCAACACAAAATGGCCTCCAACAGATATTCTATTCGAGATTGTAAAATACATAACCATGTATCCTGGTTTTCTCGGTGGGTAAATATAGCTAGTTGGTGCCGCTTGCCATCACGCTCGGTCGCGCCGATTCCCCTGCGCTGATTGCCCAGGAGCCCAGGATGAGCCTAGGTGCCGTGCATGGCCGCTGGGCCTCGGTGCCATGCAAGAGATCAATCTGATATTGTGACGACATGGCGATTCCAAATATAGAGAAGGGCAAATTTTAGATAGGCTGTTGTAGTACTCTATTGTTTTCACGAGTTTTCTATTTTAGATAATGGCTAAATCATAGAATTTGGCATCTATTTTTACATCAACTATTGGAGTTGCTCTAAGTGTGTATAGCATTGATGACGCAAATCTGGTCCTATACTTAAAGAGCTAGATGCTCTGGTCCCACGATGATCAACTTGCGGTGAAACGGAACTAAACCAACCAGACCTATTTCATCATATTTCCTATGTAGAACCTAAGAACGCCTCCTCAAAGAAGCCCATCATGGAGGCACACTTGGGGTTGTTGTAAGGTTAGCAGGCCACTTACAATGCCCATAAACATTGTCTTGGAGCTTGTAGAATAATAGATAATGGGCTGAAAACGCTAGAGTTTGGAAAAATAGTAGATTTGTTTGTATTTGATTAATTAGATGCCCTTAATAATCCATGGCCCTTAATATTTGTAGGGTGGAGTGGACTTATCCTGTTTGGAATTTGTTGATACTTTAATGTTTCTGTTGACGCAAAGATCGGTTACACACCAACTAGGGCTAGATCGTTCGGGTCGCCAAGAACCGAAGAACATGCAGTGGATAACCAACACTCTTTGGTGATGAAGAACGGTGAGGTTTACGAGAAAACCACCAATGGATAACCTATCGCGCTTACATGACCAAGAACGCCTAGTTTCAAAGCAAACTAGCAAATGAATTGTCGAAGCTCTCGCCCCGGAGGGACCCCGTCGGGGCAAGGATGCTGCCAGGTTGCCCTAGGTCGGCCGGCAATTCTAGGGTGCCATCCTTAGTCGTCAGATTAAGAGATGAACAACAGCATGGGTGTTGGAAGAGATTAGGGAAAAAAGGAGTAGTAGATGTAAAAAAGTTTGATTGGATGTTGGATTAGTCAATTCGCCATGATCCTCAAATATATATATAGAGAGGGGTAGTGTTATCCCAGTAGGAAACCTTTTTCCAAGTTCCTCATGAGTTTGGAAGAATTCAGATCAGAATCCAAAAGATTAGATCCAAACATAGACTTTTTTAGGTTTGTTGGAAGTTTTGATGTCTGTCGCAACTTCCGACATTTGTTGGAACCTGTGACGTGGGGATGACCTGGGCACTCAAACAAGTTTTTCTAAGTTTCTCGAAAGTTCCAATATGTGTCGGAGCTTTCGATGTTGGAGCGTTTTTCTAAGGGCATAACTCCTTCATCCGGACTTCAAATTGGACATTCCATATTTTTTTTGACCATATCAACATGAGAAACATAATGGTGAGGCCTATTTCACATTTTGAAAACTTCACAAAATGGACAATTTTGGTTGTCAAAAGTGTCCCAAGATTGTTATGTGACTGGGCAAGATGATAATGCAGATCAATCGATTAAAGCATGACAATGATAATGTCAGAGATGGTGCCGGTGCTGATTCGTGCGTACGTAGACTGATACCTATTGTAACATCTCAAGAATAATAATCAACTTAATATATTTTGGGCCTAATTAGATTATAGTGCAAGAAAGCAAAGGCGTAACTAGAGTCTGGTTAGGGAAGACAGGGAGTAAAAAAATAGAACCTATTGAAACCCTTTCATTTCCGGTTGAATAATCGTCTTGACTTCAGGAGAAGTTGAAGGAGGCGGAAGTTCAACTTAACAGTCTCTGCTCAAACACTAGCTTGGAATTTATATGGGCTTGGCCAACTAGAAAACTCTAAAATTTTCATAGAAAACTATGAGATTTACCTTTTGGTTACTTAGCCTTTTAGTTTGTGGATAGGAGTCCTAAATGGTTTAGATCGTGATTGTGACACAAGACCGTGTTGGACAGGCCTATATAAGCACCCTATCAGCCAGCGCCAAAAGTCATCTAATTGAACTAGGGTTTTTTTCCTCTTCTTGCTGTTGCGCCACCGTCGTAGCTTCTCCAACCCGAGCGTTTGAATGCAACGGCGATCAGGAGAGCAGGTCTCCAGAATCCTCATCCTTCTGACCATGCACTGGGAGAGCGTGAATAAGATCTTTGGTTAGCACTCTTCACATGACTGCTCTCAACCTCCACGACAGGTCATCTTCCATACAAGTCAGGCGGCACTACGTCCCATCGCGTTTGTCCTCAACTGATCCTACCTCTTTTTCTACCACTCATCGATGACTTCGTACCACTACTAGCAACGACTTTTGCCTCTGCAGAACAACGGTACATGCACCACAATCCAATCTATTATTGTCGTATGCCTGCTGTTATGATCACGTTGTTGACTATCATGTCGTTGTTCATGCCATCCAATCTGACTAGTTTGTTAGTGCTTCACATGGTAGTATCAAAGATCGTCATGATTTTTGTTCTAGTTTTAATCTCGACATTGCCAACTTCCCCAACAATCCAAAAACCTTATTTAGGCCTTTTCCTAAATTAACTATGTCTAGCTTTGCTGATGTGCTGAGGCTGCAAAAAAAATTCGGTATGCACTTTAAGAGGTGGCAATCAAGGTCATGCTCTCAATATAGGCCATGAAAGTGTTCTGGGTTAGTGCTGGCATGCCTGAGGGAATCTCTATAGAAGATCAGAGAAGGTTCCAGAAAGCCAACACATATTTGTGGGAGCAGTTCTTGGCAATCTTGCTGACCATCTGGTAGAGATTTACACATAACAGATGGGAAGATGTTGTGGGAACAATTGAATGCTACATATGGTGCATCAAATGCAGGCGGTGAGTTGTCCATCATGAAGAGCTTTAATGACTATAAGATGGTGCGTAAACAATCTATAGTCGAGCAAGCTCATGAGATTCAATTCAGTGCATTACAAAGGAACTTGAACTCATTAAATGTGTCATACCTGATGAGTTTGTGGTTGGATGCATTATTGCAAAGTTGCCTCCTTCATGGAGGGGCTTTGGCACAACTCTCAAACACAAGAGACAGAAAATATTAGTTGAAAACTTGATAGCATCTCTTGATGTTCAGGAGATGTCTCGGGCTAAGAACACTACTGATAAGGGCAACGAGGGCCATTCTAGTGCCAAGTTGGTGCAAAAAAAATCCACATGATAAGAACAAATGAAAGAATAAACCTTTCAATGCCAAATCAACAACTATCTTCAAGAAGAAGAAGAAGAAGAACAAAGCAGAGTTTCCTTGCTTAACTTATGGAGAGCTTGGCCACTTTTCCAAGGAGTGTCCGAATTGACCAGACCTCAAAGGGAAAAAGAAGAATGTCAACCTTGTGACTACTAGCAATGTTGTTGACGGTGTGGGGGGTATGACCCCAAATACCCACGGCAGACCACATGGGTTGTGCCCCCAGGGGTGGCCCAGCCCACAAGACAAAGCCTTGTGGAGCATGGCGCTGCTCGGCGCGTCCCGCAAGACACCGAGAAGATATCTTGAAGATACTACGAGATCTATTAGGAAACGTATGATCCCATGATTCTTGTAATCTGTTATTACTTTCCGGTTATCTAATAGATCTAACCGACCTGTAACCCTGCCCCTCAGACTATATAAGGCGGGCAGGGACCCCCTCCAAACACACGCAATATCATACGATAGCCAATACAATCCAACAGACCATAGGAGTAGGATATTACGTCGCGCTGATGGCGCAAACCTGTCTAACTCTTGTGTCTCTATTGCCTTCTTGTTCTCGATTACACTCATCTTTGCCGATCAATCTACCTTCGTGGGATACCCCTCGGAGGACTATCAACAGTTGGCGCGCTAGGTAGCGGTGTGCGTGTTGTTTCCATGTCGAACAAGATGGTACGTTTTGTAGGCTCTTCGTCCCTCCCACAGCATGGCCAGATCTTCACGGTCGGATCGATCTCCTGGATCATCAACGCTAACGGAGTCCGAGAGCTCATCGAGCCGGTGCAGATCGATTCTGCGCACCGATCACCCCAACACCTGCAACTATAGATCCGATCTCTAAACCGCCTCCGAGGTCGTCTTCATCGACAATTCGCCGCCCGCTCCCCCACTACCCGAGGAGACAAATCAACAATGATGATCTGATCGCATCTATCGATCAGGTTGGCCAGAAGCTCGTCGATTGCCTCTCCATCGCGGAATCGGCTCTGACCACTCTGGTTCGGCGCCGACCACCCTCCGACTCAGATCTATCGGAGGCTGATCAGGAGACGCCAAGGGTTATGGCCTTGCCCTTCGGGCTCACCAGCATCGCCGCCACCTACCAAGATGCCCTAAGGGGCAAATTTGCTGACCAGGTTGGAGATATCCATCCTCTCGCTGACTAGATCACCGACTAGCTCTCGTCGACTATCAACATGATACACGTCGACCGACGCCCCGAAGCATCCCTCCAAACCATCCTGGAGGAAAACCCAGACTCTGAGTCCCAGGGCTCTACAGAGACTATCGCTGAAACCACCGCCGTACAACCTCCTTTCCCTCCCTTCCGTGGAGGTGGAATTTTCAATGTCAGCTTCGACAACCCCCCATGGGATGGGGAAACCGAGGAGGACCATGCCTCTCACGTCAATAGGAACATCAACCATGCATAGCGCCGAGCAAATGAGGCTGCCCTTGTGCTAGCCAAGGCTGCTCGCAACGATCAGCTCGACTCGCAAGGAAGGCCACGCCCACTTCAACGCAACCTCGATAACGAATTTGTCTATGTTGACGGCCACGACGTCTACAAGACCCCAAGCGCCAACTTGGCTGTGGCCACCAATGAGGTCGCTCGGCTCTCGCAAACGCCGGAGGTTGCCAAGGTCGCTGCCATGCTTAAAGCGGCGCACTACCAGGTCAACGAGATCTGCCAGGATCAGAGACCTTCCTACTTGACGAGCTTGATTCGTCGATCCGCCGTGCCAAGATCTAATCGCCGCCCCAGCCAAAGTCATTTCGCTGACTAGCACCACGACGATGGACAACCTCTCTAGGGGGGAGCTAGGGGCAACCGCGTCGACTACCCTCACCAACACGACCAGGACGTCCGAGCGCACATCAACAATCTCCGAGACGAGCGACGTCATATCGACGAGGGTCGTTTCTCTCGCCATGAAGAAGTACGCCGCCGTCAAGAATACGAGCAAGAGTTTAGTAATCTAGACTCAGCCCTCCAGCCACTCAACATCGGCAATGCCACAGATCACGATGGTGACGATCCCAAAGGGCCCCCAAGCATTCACAAGGGCACTCCGAACACTCTAGTGGCCTCGTGGTTTCAAAATCACTGGGGTCAAGCCCTACGAGGGATAGATGAACCCCACACAGTGGCTACAAGCTTATGCTACTGCTGTGTGCGCCGTGAGGGGAGATACTAGCGTCATGGCAAACTATCTTCCCATCATGCTCATGCCAACTACGATGAACTGGTTCACAAGCCTTGCCCTAGACTCCATCGGATCCTAGGAAGAGCTAAAGAAGGTCTTCATCGACAACTACATGGCTATGTGTACTCGGCCGGGCACCAAGCACGATCTAAACCGCATCTACTAGAAGCCATCCGAGCTCCTCCATAGCTACATCAGACGCTTTTTCGAGATGAGGAATTCTATTCCTAACATCACGGAAGCTGAGGTCATCACTGCCTTCGTCCGAGGACTCCATCACCATGACCTCCGCTCCAAGTTCAATCACAGTCCGCCAAAAGGGATTGGCGAGATGATTATGACCGCCGATCAATATGCCGATGCCAAAGAGGCTGAAGTACGCTTCAACGAAGATGCGGGCACTCATCGCCCAACTCACCGCAGCGATGAGCGACCCGACGACCGATGCCATAGCGACCGCCGCTACGACAACTGCAGTCACCATCGGGATAGTGGCCGTGATCGGCCAGAAGGATCCAAATCTGGTCAATATCGCCGCCGCTGACCAGACCACATCGTCGCCACCATTGATGAACCTCACGCCAAGCGTAACTACGATGAGCAGTACAAGAAGATCCTTGAAGGCCTGTGCCCTCTCCACAAGAATAGCAAGCACAAGATGAAGGACTGCCTTGGCTTGGCTAAGGAGTTCTAGGCTCAAAAGCCAGACGACGACAACAACGACGGAGCAAGAGGCCACCGACCACCTAGGGACAACAACAACAACAACAACGCCTTCTAGGATCATGACAAAGTGGTTGCCACCATCTTTGGGGGCCTTGCCGCCGTCGAGAGCAGAAGAGATCGGAAGCTCACCGCCCGCCGGGTGCTCGCCGTCAATGCGGAAGACGCCGTCGCCAACCCTAGCTATCGCCCCTGGTCCGAGGTCCCCATCACCTTCAGCAGGGCTGACCAGTGGGTGGACATCCCTTACACATGACATTCCCCCCTCGTTCTTGATGGAACCGTTAGGAAAGTGCTTTTTAGGAAAGTACTTGTCAACGGCGGAAGTGCTCTGAACCTCCACTTCGCCGGAGCCCTAAAGGAGTTGGGCCTTGGGATAGGAGACCTCGCACCCTCTAACTCCTCCTTCTGGGGTGTGGTACCTGGCAGGGCATCCAAACCGCTTAGAGAGATCACTCTCCCAGTACAGTTTGTCACGGCTAGCAACTACCGTGTCGAGCACATCACCTTCTACGTCACTGACTTCAACACCGCCTACCATGCCATACTTGGTCGGCCAGCTCTGGCCAAGTTCATGGTTGTACCACATTTTGCCTATCTGGTGCTGAAGATGCCTTCACCTGTAGGAGTTCTGGCGCTGTGGGCTAACCTCTCCATCGCCTACACCTGTGAAATAGAGAGTCTCGCCCTCGCCGAAGCCACCGACCTCACCATCCAGATGGCTAGCGTGGTCATCGATGCCAAGACAGTGCCCGCCAATGACCTGGAGATCCAAGTGCTGGAGCCTCCGCATGCCTCTGCCAAGTCCAAGGAAACAAAGGAGGTCGGCCTCGGCCTCGACGACCCCTCTAAGACCGTCAAGATTGGGGCCCACCTCGATCCCAAATAGAAAGCGTGTTCGTCTCCTTCCTACGTGCCAACGCCGTTGTGTTTGCTTGGAAACCTATAGACATGCCGGGGGTACCACGGGAGAAGATTGAGCACTCCTTGAATGTCTCGCCAACCGCCAAACCGATCAAGCAGAAACTCCGATGATTCACGCTAGACAAGAAGGAGGCTATTAGGGTAGAAATAAAATGGCTCCTAGATGCCAGATTTATTAAAGAAGTGTATCATCCTAAGTGGTTAGCAAACCCTGTTCTTGTCCAAAAAAGAATAAAGAATGGAGAACATGCGTTGATTACACTGGTCTTAACAAACACTACCCTAAGGACCCCTTCGGTCTGCCTCAAATAGATGAGGTTGTAGACTCCACCGCCGGCTACGAACTACTCTCCTTCCTCGACTATTACTCCGGCTATCACCAGATATCCCTGAAAGAGGACGACCAGATCAAAACATCGTTCATCACGCCTTTTGGTGCGTATTGCTATACCACCATGTCCTTCGGACTCAAGAACGCCGGGGCGACCTACCAAAGGGCAATCTAGATGTGCCTCGATCAACAGATAGGCCACAACGTCGAAACTTACATCGACGATGTGGTCGTCAAGTCCAAGACCACCGATAACCTCATTGCCGACCTCGAAGAAACGTTCACCTACCTGAAATGATACAGATGGAAGTTGAACCCTTCAAAGTGCATCTTTGGAGTTCCATCAGGCATACTCCTAGGCTACATCGTCAGTGCTCGTGGCATCGAGCCCAACCCCGACAAGGTATCCACCATCACCAACATGAAACGGTCAACCTGCATAAAGGACATACAGAAGCTTATAGGCTGCATGGCTGCTCTTAGTCGCTTTATATCACGCCTCGGTGAAAAGGGACTACCGTTCTTCAAACTCCTCAAGGTCTCTGAGTGCTTCTCCTAGTCGGATGAGGCAGACACAGCTTTTGAGTAGCTCAAGTTGTTTCTAACGAAGCCTTAGATCATGACGGTGCCTCGATCAGACGAAACCCTACTGATCTACATCGCTGCCACTTCTCACGTTGTTAACACAGCTATCATCGTCGAGCGCGAAGAAGCCAGACACGCCTATGAGGTACAATGTTCGGTCTACTTCATCAGCGAGGTCCTTAATGAGTCCAAAACTCATTATCCTAAAGTTCAGAAACTGCTTTATGCCATTCTGGTCATGTCACACAAGCTCCGCCATTACTTCGAGTATTACAAGATCACCATGGTCATTGAGTTCCCTCTTGGGGATATCCTCCGAAACAAAGAGGCCAACGACCGCATCATCAAGTGGGCTATCGAGCTCGGCACTTACTCCATCGAATTCAGAAGCAGGCCTACCATCAAGTCACAGGCACTCGCTGACTTTGTTGCTGAGTGGACTAAGATCAAAGAGCCCATCCCTGCTACTTGCCCTGAGCACTGGGTGATGTACTTTGATGGCACCCTCAACATCAACGGTGCTGGTGCGGGCATTTTATTCATTACGCCAACCAAGGACAAGCTCTGATATGTTCTTCGAATTCATTTTCCAGCCTCCAACAACACCGCCGAATATGAAGCATGTCTCCATGGACTCTGTATAGCTGTCGAGCTCGACGTCAAATGCCTCATGGTATACAGAGACTCCACGCTGGTCATCAACCAGCTCAACAAAGACTGGTCCTATTCTAGTGAGAAGATGGACGCATACTGCGTCGAAATCAGGAAACTCGAAGGGAAGTTCTAAGATATCGAGTACCACCACGTGGTACGAGATCAAAATTAGCTCACCGAGCACCTATCTAAGATAGGCTCTTCTCACACCGTGATTCCGCCTAGGGTCTTTGTTCAAGACCTCTTTACGCCGTCTATTAAGGAAGAGAAGGAAGTTCAAGAAATCCCCCCCCCCCGCTGAGCAGTTGGTACTTACAGTACCTTCTCCTCCGGTCGCCGACTGGAGGGCACAGTTCATCAAGTACCTCACTAGTGCCGACGTACCTATCGACAAGACTGAAACTGAACGCCTAATCCGTCGAAGCAAGCATTACATGCTGGTAGACGAACTTGATGAGGAAAAGTGCCAAGGAAGGGATACTGCAGAAATGCATCACTCAAGAAGGAGTGAAACTACTTCTCAAAATTCACTCTAGTTCCTATGGCAATCATGCGGCCTAGAGAAACCTGGTCGGCAAAGCTTTCTGGGCTGGTTTTATTGGCCCATGACCATCGCTGACGTAGAAGACCTTGTCCGACGTTGTGAAGGATGTCAATTTTTCGCCAAGCAGATACACGTGCCGGCGCAGGAATTGCAGACCATCCCAGCTTCTTGGCCTTTCGCATGCTGGGGATTGGACATGATCGGGCCTTTCAAGCCAGCGCCAGGCGGTTTCCGATATGTGTATGTCGCCATTAACAAGTTTTCCAAGTGGATCGAATACAAACCGCTTGTTTCGGCTACTGCAAAGAAAGCAGTCGAGCTCTTCGAAGATATCATCCATAGATTCGGTCTCTCGAACATCATTATCACCAACCTCGAAACTACATTCACTGGTCATCATTTTTGAGACTTCTATGAAGATCGATGCATCTCCGTCAAATATGTCTCCGTTGCCCATCCTAGAGCCAATGGCCAGGTCGAACGGATGAACGGCATGATACTTGACGCCCTCAAAAAGAGGCTATATCAGAAAAAGGAAATGCATCTGGGCAGATGGCTCAAAGAGCTCCCAGCTGTGATCTGGGGACTGCGCACTCAAGCTAGTCACAGCACAGGTGTGTCTCTGTATGTTTTGGTCTATGGCTCAGAAGCCATACTTCCAGCAGACATTGCCTTTCAAGCACCTACGGTGGAACATTATAATGAAGAGCAAGCCGCAGCTGTTCGGATAGAGGACGTCAATAGGGCCGAAGAAGAACGCCTGATCACTTGCATCCGCACAGCCAAATACCTAGAAGGCTTGCGAAGATACTACAACCGCAACATCAAAGGTCATTCATTTGCTGTCGGCGACCTCGTTCTCCGCAGAAAACAGAAAACCAAAGGGATGCACAAGCTCTCCTCCCCATGGGAAGGGCCTTGCGTGGTCGAAGAGGTTACCTGACAAGGGTCTTACCGGCTGTGACTTGGACGGAATCGATATCCCCAATTCATGGCACATCGAGCACCTTATACGTTTCTATCCTTGAAACGCTCTAGATATGTACTCTCCACTCCATGATGAATGAAGTTTTTGTTGCCATCATTTCTCCATTATGATTTAATCTCCATTTGCGGTCGCCAACTCTAAGCTACTCCTTAACAAACTCCAATACGTGATCTCCATAAATGCTCCACCACATTTCTCCATATCTCTAAGATATTTTGCCAACAGCCGAGCAGCACATGTTCCGCTCTATTTTCTTTGGAGAAAACGCAGTCTCTGATCTCTCCCTACACGTGCTACGGGCTCTGTGCTCTACGTTATGGGTGGTCGGCTACGGTTCCTTGGTCACATTTGTTCCTCCTACATGTGCACGGGCTCCACGCTCGACATTATGGAATATCGGCTAGCCAAGGCCAAGAGCTCAGTAATGAACTAACTGCTCGAACGCTACTTATACCACGTATAATCACGTTAGGGTTAACACTACAACGATTTTTCACCAAAACAATGGCAAACTACATAAACATGCACATGTCACTTTACAACATTTGTACACATACATGAATGATGGTCTATGCCCTCGCACATTTTAACTATCCTCTCCAGCTGTTATAGATTACTCTACGAGTAGGTCATTATGTTTGGCCCTCCCTGTCCACCTCACCGAACAGGTCGACGTCTCCGACCAGCCTCTTCGCCGCATCCTCCACCTCATCTTCCAGCTCCTGCTGCTTCGTCGCACCAGTACCTCTGGTGAATCCGGCCCCTATCACTCGCAGATCGATGGTAGGGTAATGAGACCAGACTACCACCAGGGCATGGGTCACGGTGGAGACAGTGGTGTCGCGGTTGAAGCTTTTGAAGTTTTCCCACGCCGCCTTGCACCTATCGATGATGGTGTCTAGATGAGGCGGCCTATCATCGAGCTAAGGAGCTGCCTCCATGTCGATGCAGTCAAGCACCAGCCTGACTCCGGCCACCATGGCATCGAGCTTTCACCTCTAGGTTTGCTTCTCTAGCTCTAGCACGTCGAACTAGGCCTTGGTCATTCGACGGTATTCTGCAAGCACCGAGAAGATCCGTCAAGTGAATAAGTCACTTAAGCAATAACTCCGACCACGAAGTACTCACCTTTCAGCTCCTCGGCTAGTTTTTCTGCTTGCCCAGATGCCTTCTCCTTCTTCTCCTAGAGTTGATCGATGATCTGACACAACTGGCCAAGCTTCGCATCTTGCTCCACAAAAGTGACGATCGTCAGCAACATTAAAGCTGTTCGGCAATACAGAAAAAGTTCACCGATCTGTAGTACCTTTTTTCTGCTCGGAGAGGCTTCTAAGCTGCTCAGAGCTGCCCCGCAACTGCTCGGACACGTTTGCCAGCTACTCGGATAAAGTCCTCTTTTGGTATTCCAGATCCCGCTCATTAGATTCGGAAAGATCCCACTCACGCTGGGCTCTCTAGATGTTTTTCTCCATAAGCTTCACCGCCTACTTCAGCTTTGTGTTCTCTAGGGTGAGGGGCTCCATCCTCTTGATCAGCTGCGGTCGTTGTTCGACAGTTCATGCTATGCCCTGCAAAACCACCAAGATTATGAAGAACTCCAATCTCCAACGTCAAAGACGAACATTGATGACACAATACTAACCTTGATCTACTTCATCGAAGTGGAAAAGGTGGACTCTAGCCTCCTAACCTCCCTGGTGGTGTCCTCCTCTTCCATAACCACCACTTCATTGCCAGGTCATGCTTCCTCGCGCTCAATCTCTTCCACCTCATCCTCCTCCGCAGCTGGTGGCACCACCTAGGGGCTCGGTGGCCGCACAACATGTCCGACCATGCCCTCCAATGTTTCAGCAAGTGCCGCCTGCTCCTCTGGCACCACTAGCTTCTCCGCTCTGGACTCCGGCACAACAGCGGCAACTCCAGCATCCGCCTCCGAAGACCTGGCGGCTCCCTCCGTTGCCCCTGGCATCGCCGCCGACTCATCCACTGACGTCGCCAACCATTCTCCACCGCCAAGTTCATCCGCAGTGGCAGTTGACTCCTCGGCAGGCCACCGAGCGCCCGGGGACTCCTAGACGGGGTCTGCCCCAATGCCTCCGCGCCAGGACCGGCCCCCGGTTGTTCGCCAGTTTGGACGGACGGATTTAGATCCTCCTGTTAACACTGGATTTTGGTCAATTCTGGAAGATGACAGGTGGACCCACATGCAGGAAGAAGAGTGTTCGGCAAATAACGCAAGCGGTCGGCTAAATGCTTGTGCGGTCGGTTGCTATTCTCGAAGGCGGTAACTCCATTCGGGAAAGCGAAAGATGGCAAGCAAAGCCGATCGAGAAGATGAAAGTTGTAATAATAAAGGACTCGAGAGTTTGGGGCAAGGAATCGTAGTTTCCAAGTTTATTTAAAGAGTTCCTTTGTAAATCGTAGTCTTTTAGGACTCGTGTTTCGCCTAGGGTATAAATATTGACCCTCGACCATTGTAATAGGCGTTCACAACCAAATCAATACAACCGCCCCGCGCCAACTTTCGAGTCCTTTTGTCGTGTCGTCGAGTTCTTCGAGAGGAGTCATCGATCCGTCGACCTCCGTAAGTTCCGACAACCTTGTTATCATGTTTAGTATCATGCGGTGGATTTAGACATGATGCAAGTAGTCTTGTTTGTTTTCAATGATCGTATGCGGCGGATCTTTGCTTGACAATCAAGAAGTCTTTGCTTATACTTTGTTTATGAGTAGATACCGTATGCGGCGCTTGCTCAATATGCTTAGTGGAAGCAAGATGCGCTTATCGGCTCTATTAGATTACGGCAAAATCTAAATAGATTCATCAAGTTATCCTGTGTTGCATGTTTTAAATATTTTATATATTTGTAACACACTTTTGCCCAATCTAGATTGATATTGTTCGCCCTCTTCTATGGTTTTATTCGAGCTTCAATGATCATTACTTTCATAATACCTTTGCAAATAGATAACATGCTCGTAATGGCTGAATTATTTTAATCTAGATTGTCACATGTTGTGGGTTCATGTATGTTAATCATGTTTAAGTTTTTGACGAAACTAGGTGTCGTAATGCGGCGATTTGTGTTTTAGATTGGCTTAATCGTGTTTATCTACATCGTTCCTTCTTCATGGACCCCAACTCGGCTTTGATTGTCTTTGAGCTTGGATATGCATTAACGCATAATCAATTTCACTTGTTCAAACATGTCTTCCCATGCATATGCATTCGCAATCAGATCTTTACGTATGTCCATCCTACGATTAGCCAATGATTTATAAACTTGTTGGCGCATGACTTCCTATAGTCTGTATGTCGTTGTAAGTGGCTTCGGGGTCGTATATACGGAATCTATCTGGTCTCACCCGACATGTTCCGGTTTGACATTTAATGTTTTATCCCTTGTCGGTTTTTTTTCGAGTCAAACCGACCGCACGTTCCGGATCACGAAGCACCCGGCACCCGATTGAAGCCACGCTTTTAAACTTTGTATGTGTGCGGCACGCATCGTCACATTTTGTGTCAACACACTTTTTGGCACGCTTCGGTGGGACCATCTGCTAGTTCAAGATGGCATCCGAGATCAACAATGATCATGTTCGGATGTAAGCATGGCGAAATTGCGAGATAATTACAAGGATTTAGTGCTACAAGCGTGTGAGCAATACCAACGGAAGTGCTTGATGTCTTTTTCAAAAACAAGAGCAATAAAGTATTTCAAAAGCAGTCAATGCCAAGGGTTCTTCTTCCGCATCAAACCGATTACATCAAGAGGAGGATGCTCGAGAAGATGGCAGCCCGGTTTATAAAGCTATGGGAGAAACCATGACAAACCATCACACGCCTTTTTTCTCAATACCTTTCGGGCAATCATGATCAAGTACTTTTGGCCCAATGGTTGATAAATACTTGAGGAAAATGTTGGACCACTTAGTGGGCCGACGCTTTTCAATGTTCCAAAGCATCAAGAGAAGCCTGTTGGAAAGGAAGTAGCGTCGCCTTCAAATATAGGTGGATTGACTCACACTGAAAAGCAATCACATCCCACTTATGGCGGATGACATTTGGTACCACAGAGAAGTGCCACTTTCACTTTATAGAGTTTCTCCGGCATCAAATAGATTACGAAGAATATGTATGGAGATGGATATCAAGAATTTACTGATTACGATTGCTATCAATCTTGTACCAAACCTGTGGTATAGAAGTGTTTCGTGATTGCCTTCTCGGAGTGCAAGTACAAGGGAACCGGGATCCGTGTATTGATGTTTTGATGCACAGGATGGCTGATATGATGCGTAATTAGTTCGCTTGAAGCCAAAGAATCAATCCTATTCATACAAATCTCCTTATCCGAATGGTACAACAGAGTGGCATTGCCTCCAAGGGTGAAGCCTCCAATGCAGATTTGACCAAGTTTTCTCGTCAAGATGATACTAGTACCATAGAGCACATCGATTCGGTACTTAATGCAACTTGGAGAAGCCGCTTGAGATGAAGCATGGAGGATTCGATATTTTCCTTTGTCTCTTACAGGACCGGCTTTCACATGGTTCACGTCTCTACCGGCTCATTCCATTGGTACGTAAGGCGAACTAGAGCGTAAGTTTCATTCATATTTCTATACGGGTACCAATGAGAAGAAATTGGTTGATCTCATGAGTCCGAGGATGAGAACAAATGAAACACCATTGGAGTATCTTCGCAGATTTAGGGAGACCAAGAATATGTGTTATTCTCTAAATTTACCGATGATCAACTACCGGAATTGCTATAGTAGGAATGTTGCCAAATATCGGGGAGAAGTTGTTCGGTTTAGAGTTTGATGATCTTGGTCAACTTGCACAACGTTTAGCGACTATGAGTAATCAAGCCCAAGGGTTCAGGAGATAATCGCTTTCGTAAGAACAATGCCACTAATGAGGTGTATCGGGGCTTTACGGATGAAGCGATATTTGTATATTGATGAAGATGAGATAGTCAGCAATTGAGTTAAATTGGGACAAGGAACCCACTCAAGTTAGTCAACGCTGGTTGAAACAACAAAAGGGAACCTATGATTTTGATGTTACTAAGGCGCATGGACTTTTTGCATTGTTGATAAAGGAAGGACGCATCAAGTTACCGAAGGACATCCTATGTTACGTCTGAAGGAGTGAAAGACAAAAAATATTGTGGCTTTCATAACACTAATTCTCATTCTATTAATGATTGCCGAGTGTTCGAATGCGAATCCGTAAAGCTATCCAAGAGGGACATTTGAGGTTTGATGGCAAGATGAAAATTGATGATCGACCTTTTCCACAAAATATATGATTTTCTCTCGTGAATGTGGTATCCGCCAATGATCTCAAAGGTAAAGGCAAGGTGAAAGTGTTGACTTCGATAGAGCAAAGGAGAGTGGTGTCATTGACCCGGATCGGCAAATCACCAAGAGAGAGTCAGCAACATCGAGTTCGGTTTCGAGAATAGCCGAACCGAGAAAGGTCAAACTTCCAAACCCGAGTTACATCACGTATTTTGCTAAACAAGTGGCGGAGAGAACAAGAGAAGGAATACTCAGAAGAAACAATGGTTTATGGAAGAATGCTTGAGGTATGAGGAAGAAGTATACCAAGGGAGCAAGAAGAATACATGACGGAACAGGAGCGGTCTCATTGGGGTTGTTCGTTCTTTAGGCATTGTTGGAATGAAGGTTTGAGGTTGCTCGCAAGAAATAATTGTCCGAGTGTAGTGCTCAAGATCTCGAGTATAGGCAATCTCGAGTCAACTGCCGTCCGTCTATGAAAGACTTGGAACGAAGATTCCTGAAGATGATCGGTAACTTAAAAATAGGTGGCTTTGAGAATCGGCAAAGGAAAAGAGTTGCGAGTTCAGGTTGGATTCATGATAGAGTGCATAATGAAGAAGTCGACTTTTGTAAATACGTATGGCAAAAGGACGGTGGTGTCCTCCGAGCCTAAGGAAAAGCCGAAAAGAAGAGTACAACGATTGAGGAATAGGAGTTGGAACAAGAAGTTGCGAAACAAAGCAAATTTGGCGTCCTAAAAAAGAAGCTCGATGGATGTGGTCCTTCGCTAATGCTTGCATGGCTTTCTTCCTCCCATCGAGTTTATAGCTCCGAAAAGCCAAGATTTCCAAGAAGAGGTGTACTCGATTTTGATGAAAGTGAATGTCGATTTGATGGCTCAACTTGTATTAACACAAAGAAATTGTTTTTGATAAACCAATCAAGAATCGTCACTTGAGGCCACTCTATTTAAAGGGATATGTCAATGGCAAGCCTTTAACTAAGATGTTTGTCGATGGAGGGTGCTATCAATATCATGCCTTATACTACCTTCAGAAACTTGGGATGACTAATGAAGAATTACTGAAAACCCACATGGTGCTTAGGGATTTTGGTCGGCAATCCTTCCGATACCCGAGGTGCTATCCATGTCGAGTGACTATTGGGTCAAAAACTCGATTACTACCTTTTTTGTCATTGATGGCAAGGGGCATATAGTCTACTCTTGGGCGAGATTGGATCCATGCTAATTGTTGCATTCCTTCAACTATGCATCAAATTCTCATTCAATGGATTGGAGATGATGTTGAAGTTGTACATGCCGATAATTCGGTAAGTGTTGCTTACCACGGAATCTACCTATTGGGAATATGAGGGCGTCGATTATTTCTCCGGAAAAGTGTGGAAAGAAGGTCCTGTAAATGTTTTTAGCGAAGGCCAACAAATGATCCAAGCAATCGGCTCTCATAGCAATTTTAATGGGAAATCCCGTCGATGGCAACAAAGGAAAGTTGGGGCGTGGTTTATGTCACCGATAAGTTGGAGGAAATCAATGTTGGTGATGGTTCTAAGCCAAGGCCGATGTATATTAGTGCAAAGTTAGACCCGAATATAAGTCAAAGTTGATAGATTTGTTGAAAGAGTTTAAAGACTGCTTTTGCTTGGGATTACACGGAAATGCCTGGATTGGATCGTTCCATTGTTGAGCATCGATTACCCATTAAACCAGGTTTCGTCCTTATAAACAACCTCCAAGGAAGATATACAAAGAGGAGGTATTGGCCGATGTGAAGAAGGAGGTTGAAAGGTTAATAGAAGCAAACTTTATTCGGCCATGCAAGTATGCGAGAGGGATTTCAAATATAGTACCCAGTATATAAGAAAAATGGAAAAATGAGAGTTTGCATAGATTTTAGAAATCTTAATAAGGCTACTCCCATGGATGGTTACCCAATGCCGCTTCTTGCGATTCTTTGGTAGATCTGCGAGTTATGAAGTCATTAGTTTTATGGATGGTAATCTTTGGCTATAACCAAATTTTTATGGCAATAGAAGATATTTCAAAACAGACTTTCGTGTGTCCTGGTCATATTGGTTTGTTCGAATGGATAGTCATGACGTTTGGGTTAAAGAATGCTGGTGCAACTTATCAGAGAGCTATGAATTATATTTTTCACGAGTTGATCGGCAAGATTGTAGAAATCTACATCGATGATGTAGTAGTCAAGTCTAGAAATCATGAAAGACATTTAGCCGATTTAAGAAAGACTCTGGAGTGCACAAGAAAGCATGGATTGAAGATGAATCCAAACAAATGTGCCTTTGGAGTTTCGGCTGGTGAGTTTTTGGGATTTTTAGTTCATAAAGGAGGAATTGAAGTTGGGAAAAAGAGCATGGAAGCAATAGACAAAGTTGTGCCGCCAACTAATCTCACAGAATTGCAATCATTGTTAGGCAAAATCAACTTTGTAAGAAGATTCATATCCAATTTATCAGAAAGAGTTTTACCCTTTTCCCCTTTATTGAAGCTCAAGAAAGATCAAAAATTTGTATGGGGTGACATACAACAAAAGGCTTTTGATGAGATCAAACAATATATGAAAGCACCACCTGTGCTGGTACCTCCACAACTTGAAAAGCCTTTTAAGTTGTATGTATGACCGATAGCCTAACGATAGGATCGGCCCTTATGCAAGAGTTTGAAGGAAAAGAAAGAGTCATAGCTTATTTTAGCCGAAAGCTGTTAGACCCGGAAACAAGGTATTCGGCTACAGAGAAACTTTGCTTGTGTGTGTATTACTCCTGTACCAAATCACGGCACTATTTGTTGAATTCCGAATGTGTGGTGGTTTCTAGTTTTGATGTAATCAAACATATGTTATCAATGCCGATTTTGAATGGAAGAATTGGCAAATGGATTTTAGCATTGTCAGAATTTAATTTAAGGTATGAATCGGCAAAGGCGGTAAAGGGTCAAATTATTGCTGATTTTATTACCCAACATCGGGATCTTTACGTTGAGGCGATAAACATTGTGCCTTGGGCCTTGTTCTTCGATGGGTCATCTTGCAACAAAGGTGGTGGTGCTGGTATTCTTTTGATTTCCCCACAAGGAAAAGCTTTTGAGTATGCAAATCCCTATTGAATTTCATGTTACTAACAATCAAGCGTAGTATGAAGCATTGCTTAGAGGGCTTCACTTCTTATAGAAGTAAAGGCCGTTCTTTGTTGAAATCTTTGGGGATTCTCGAGTTGGTGATTAATCAACCTGAATGGTCAATATGAATGCAAGAATAATGTGTTAAGAGAATATTATGAGGAGTGTAGAGAACTTTTGAAGAATTTTCCGATAGTAACCTTGCATCATATCCTAGAGAGTACAATGAAGAAGCAAATAAGTTAGCTCAAGTCGCTTACGGATATCGAGAGAATCGGGAAGTTTTTACTATAGAGGAAGATGTTTTAAATAATCGATCCAATAGATGGTGATTGGAGATACGAAGTTACCAATTATCCTAAAAATCCATCTCAAAGGGTTTCCTCAAAACTTAGGTACAAAGCTCTCAAGTTTGTGTTTCTTGATGATCGCTTATATTACAAGTCCATCGATGGAGTATTGCTCAAATGCTTGAGTCGGGAAGAGGCCAAGAAAGTGATGTATGAGGTTCACGAAGGGTTGTGTGGTACACATCAATTGACTTATCGGATGAAGTGGATAATTAGGAGAACTGTTATTTTTGGCCAACTATGTTGGAAGATTGTTTTGAATATTACAAAGGGTGTCACAATTGTCGAAATTCGCAATATTCAAAAAGTTCCAGCGTCTGCTATGAATCCTATAATCAAGCCTTGGCCGCTCGGAGGATGATGGGGAATAGATTTAATTGGTCGATCAATCCTCCTTCTAGTAAGGGACACAAATTTGTACTTTTGGCCACGGATTATTTCACCAAGTGGGTTGAGGCTATCCCTTTGAAGAAAGTAACGTCGAAAAATATGATCGGTTTTGTTAAGGAACATATAGTTCACAGATTTGGGATTCCTCGACTATAACAACTCGATCGGGGGACTCAATTTACTTCTTCGTAATTTTGTGACTTTGCCAAAAGTATGGGGATTAAGTTATATAATTCTTCTCCTTATTATGCACAAGCTAATGGTCGAAAGCGAAGCATCAAATAAGATTATGATTAAAATTATCCGTAAGAAGATTGATGAAAACCAAGGAAATGGCACTTGGTTCTTAATGAAGCACTGTGGGCTTACCGAATGGCTTGTCATGGATCCACTCAAACGTCTCCCTATGAACTGGTTTATGGGCATCATGCTGTACTACCATGGGAGTTACGGTTAGATTCAAGGCGAATTGTGTTACAGAAAGAATTGGCAAAAGAAGATTATAAGAGTCTGATGATGGATGAATTGGAAGATTTACATTTGATTCGTCTCAAGGCATTGGAAAATATTGAGAAAAATAAAATACGCGTTGCCAGGTATTATAACAAAAAAGGTTAGGGTTTGAAACAATTCATGAGAAGGAGATTTGGTTTGGAAAACTGTATTGCCGGTTGGGACAAAAGATAGAGCGTTCGCAAATGGTCTCCAAATTGGGAAGGTCCTTTCCGAATTGTAGAATGTGTGCACCGGCAATGCATACATATTAAAGACTTTATTCGGAGAAGAGTTTACGAGCTATTAATGGAAGATTTCTTAAGAAATACTACCCCAAAGTTGAGGTTGGTTCAGTAAATATAGATCAGAAAAACCGACAGAAGGAAAAATCGTCTTTGGCCTAGAAGATTGGATACATGACTAAAAATAGCCGATATTGTTCATATCGCCTTTAGCCTAAAAATCAGATACGAGATTGGAAATAGCCGATATCGTCTATATCGCCTTTAGCACAAAATAGCCGATGCAGTTTGCATCGCCTCTAGCACAAGAATGTTTATCCAAAACTGGGTTGTTTTCGGCATTTTTCTGATAATCGCAAGTGGGATTTTACCGAAAAGAATCAGAGGTAAATATCATTCCAAAGGATGAGATTATTTATAAAAGTTCGTCCTAATACAAACTACTCCTCAAATAACTTATTGAGGACGGATTGAGGGTTTGTGATTTCGGCAAGGGCAAAGAATGATGATCGTCGTAGGCCTCCAGGCGCTCTTCGATGTCGCCGACTTCGTCCCAAGGCGTCCTCCAACAAAGCCAACTGGCCGGGAGGAGTAGTCCTCGTTGGTTTGGGAGGTCATTGCCGCCACCGAGAGAAGCGCCGAGGTGCACACCTTGGGTGACGGCACGATCAATGCGGGTCGTCCACGCACCAAGGCGTGCCTCGGATGTCTTCCCCGAGCATTCACCTTGTCGGCAATCTTGTTCGCCGCCGTCTTCAAGCGGTCATTTTCCATGGAAAGAGCTGGGCATGAAAGAAAAAAAATGAGTCGGCAAGCAAAGGAAGTCGGGATGATAAAATTAAATGAAGATATCAAACCAAAGATGGCGTCGCAGAATTGTTTCACTGATCCTCCCATTCGGCTTGATCGATGCCGAACTTCTTGGAGACTTCGCCTAGCTCCTCCGGGCTTCATCCCTCTCTGGCGAAACTTAAGCGCTTCCTCGTGGGAGTATGGGTGGTATGCATCTGCTTGCTCTGCCCGAACCCCAAGGGTTGGAATGGTAAGAGCTTGAGGAGCTGGAAGACCCGGAGGAGCCGGAAGATGGAGTTCGGTTGAGCCGCCGACACCGGAGGGAGGAGATGGTATTGATCGAGCCGATGACTCTTATCCCGATGAATGGGGAGGAGAAATCGAATTAAGAGATGAACGAGGAAATTACAAAGGGGCAAAGAACCGAATCATACCCACGACGCCGGCAGTGTGACGATGCTCGCTTCCTTCACCTCTCCGTCGGCCAGGACGCTTGCCACGGTTGCTGCCATTGTTCGTCATTTGCTTTGACGGAGGTTAGGGTTTCTTTCTAGAATGAATCGCATTTAAGGAAGTGGAAGAGACGGATGTGAGAACGCCGAGGCAAAGATAGTGATGAAGGCCAATGGGAGGGGCTATTTATAAGCCGAAGCGAAAGATCGTGGCGAATTCCACGGGGTTGTGGGACGAGAATCCCGAACGGCGGAGTAGGTTTTCTCCTTTTGATGGACCGTTCTCGGGTCGGGCCAGTCTCGAGTTAAGTCAAACGTCGCTTGAAATATCTCCATGATTTATTGGAGCCAACGTTGTTCGGCTATACCCTCACAAAGGTTTGGATTGGATTCGTTCGGTTATCGGAAGAATGGAGACAATCGGCTACATTCTAATCGAGTAATTTAAGGGAAGATGGCGATTGCTTTTTTCGAACGGATGAAAATAAGTGGACATAAAGTTGTTTAATCAAGGAAAAAGGGTATCACACTTAAAGTTTATTACAAGCCTAATGTCTCTTGGTTCGAAGATGATTGATCGCTTCTATGGCCTCGGTCCCGATTCGCTAACATTATCTAGCACTTTGTGATCTTCATCTTCGTAACTCGGATACCGGATAACTTGTTTTTGATCTCTTTGGTCTTCTTTGATGGTCGAAGCTATTTTTAGTGAAGTTGCTTCTATGTTCTTCTACAGATTGGTTATATGGGCCTGTGAGACCCAATTTTGGCATTCAGCCGGCTAGTTGAGCTTCTAGTCTGATTTTTTCATCCTCCATGGATCTCAGTTCAGGCTCCAAGGTTGCTAAAGAATTTCTCGTAGTCTGGATATGAGAGTGAAGATCTTTAATCTCCAGTTTTTTCAAAGATCTATCCTTCTGCAGAGCGGCCCTCGAAGATATGTTCTTGGTTGCCCTTTTCACCATAGCAAAGTGATCATCAAGATGGGCTGCAGATTCTAGGGGAGCTTTGAGAGCAGAAGGGATATCTTGATCAATGAGTTCAAGAAGGTCTTTTATCTGGTCTGCATTCTGAACCAGACTAATGGTATCCTTATTCAGTAGAATAATCACTTCTTTTAGCCGAGCCTGATTCTCCAGTGACAAAGTTTGATGAGAAGTGATCTCTTCACCTTTCTCAATAATGTAGTCCTCAATAGAGAAGGAGTAACTGGTGGTCAGTTTAGTGATGTTCTTCTAAACAAAGAGAAAGAAAGAAGGTGTTAGCCGATTGGGTAATTTTGCTAAAATATAGTATGAGACAAGGCGTTACCTGTTGGGCTGATTGGTCATCAGGATGAGTTATACCGCTTGGGCGGAGGACTTGATTGAAGGTTCGGAGGAGACGGATCTGGAGATTGATCGGGAGAAGTTTCCCTTGCCGGTTCATCTAAGATCTCATCTATTTTCAAAGAAAGTAAGTGATAATGAGCATAAGAGATAGATGTTGTTAAAGAGAAAGGAGAGGAGAATTGGTTGAGCAATGTTACCTATAGTCTCATCGGGTTTATGAGCCTTTGAACCTTCACTTCATGGGTCTCTGAAATTTCGCTATCATGAATTTCTTCATCTTCGATGAGAAACTTGAGGGGTTGGTTCTTTTGGTATTTGAGGTATTACCCGGTATGGGAATTTCGACTTGTGGCTGCGAGTGGAAGGAATGAATGTAGAGATAGTCGCCTTCGCCAAATGAAATGGTTGACCTGATAAGAAAATGTAAGGTTCATGCCTTAAGGGATAATCTGGCTTTCTTGGTCCTTGGTTTCTTGGGTAAGAGAAACTTTCGGTGTTTTCCTTTTGCTTTTTCCTCTGGAAGATCAAAAGAATTGAAGTAACAGGAGTTCTTATGAGTGCCTTTAGAGGTGCTGAATCCAAAGTTGCAGAAGTTTTCATGAATTCCTTTAAGTTTGGAGCATCAAACCCCAGAGCAGGTTTGGGACCAGCCGGATAGTCTTGAATTGCTTTGGCTTTGGCGGAAGTAAACTCAAGATCCCGTGCATAACCGGATGTTAAAATAAGAAGTGGATTCAAGAATAAGAAATGATGGGCATAATGAAATTACCTCACCGTCGGAAGCAAAATCGGGTTGCAAGTTTTTTGCATAAAGAATGAACTGCTATATTGAAGATATGAGCATGCCATTCTTGCCACCAAGAGACAAAGAGGGATGAGCAAGCATCTATTAGCCCAAATGGAGATGGTTCATATATTGGTAATTCCCATCCTAATTCAAAGACCTTCTTGGCTTCCATTCCTTCATTATTATTGCTTCCCTTGATTTTATGATTGTTGAGAAGAGGAATTTTAAAGGCGGTTGGCGCATCCTAATTGTCCGGCTACCATGTTGGGATAATAGAACTCATAGGTGGATTGTACTAATCTCCCATGATGAAATTCGGTTTGGCAAAGTGCAAGGTTTGATAAAGGAGTTGAAAATCTCTGTGGATTCTTGGCCTGAACAACCAATTTCATAGCTAAACTTGCAGGGCAAAGTCAGATCTTCATTTTCCCTGTAAGGAAACCAGAGCACATTGCCGAATCCTTTGAAAAATAGCTTGAAGAGGTGACCAATGTCTATATCAATGCTTATAGATGCTGCTGCTTCCCCATAAGTCTGACAAGCTTTAACCTTTGCTGTGCTGCCTTCAGCATAGTTAACTGAGGGGAAGCTTAGGTTGAAGAGGCTCACAGGGGTTATCTGATGCATATATAGTTGGAGCCACATTTGAATTAGCCACGGGGGGCGTTCACACAAGAAATTTCTCCACCTTGGCACATCCGAAGGGTGATCGATGCATCATATGATAAGCGAGACCCTAAAAGATATTTGCCTAATGGGATCTGGGTGCTGCAGCTAAGTCTTCAGCCATTACCATGTGATTCGTGGTTGGTTCATTGGATTTTCCACAAAAATGAATCAAGCATAGCCACATATTCATGAAAGCTTTCAACTCTTTGTCGAGACGGCGCCAGATGCATTCATGTAATTACAATATGTTTGACCCATCCACATCCGTAACTAACGGCTCTTTGATTACTCTTGCTCTTGTACTTATAAGGATATACTCGGCAATGACACATTCAAACCAGTCATCATGTATACGTCGGCTAGAGTGATGGTCATAATACCATGGCGAAGATAAAGGCATTGGTAGCGTCGGACCAAAAATGAGAAGTCGCTATCGAAGGGAATCATTCACAGGTGTCTCGCTAAAGATAACTCCGACAATGACCGATGTCCCGACCGTCCCGAAGGTTGCTGCTCTTCTCCAACATTCTCCTGTACCGATTCGCCATCCGGTGATTGGGGGAATGGCCAATTCTTGAACGTGTTTGGCCATCGGTTTGGTGAGGTAATTCCGGACTTGAAAGGAATTCTTTGAGTTTCCTTCTCAATGATTTCGGAAGGGTCGGGGGTTTCCCATTGGGCCAAGGAAATAGGAGTCGGGGTTGGCGCTGTAAGGGATCAAAATCGGCTCTTGTACTCCTTTAGAAGATGATTGAAATCGAGAGGAATAAGTCAAAAGAGGAGCGGAAGGATGGGATGAAAGTTGCCGAATATAAATAAAGTTTACCTCTGGGATTTCATCACGGTCGCCATTGAAGATTTAGAGGAGGTTCGAAGTTGCTTGTTGAAAGATTGAAATTTTGGGCAGGTACAAGGCGGTTTTGAAACAGTGATGACCTAGGAGGATGAAAGAGCTTGTGGTCAATTTCGAGAATAAAACAACTTTTATCCCGAAATTGAGGGGCATGTGTTAACACCGGGATTTTGGTCAATTCGGAAGATGATGGTGGACCCACATGCGGGAAGAAGAGTGTTCGGCAAATAACGCAAGCGGTCGGCTAAATGCTTGTCAAGCGGTCGGTTATTCAAGGCGGTAACTCCATTCGGGAAAGCGTAAAGATGGCAAGCAAAGCCGATCGAGAAGATGAAAGTTGTAATAATAAAGGACTCGAGAGTTTGGGGCAAGGAATCGTAGTTTCCAAGTTTATTTAAAGAGTTCCTTTGTAAATCGTAGTCTTTTAGGACTCGTGTTTCGTCTAGGGTATAAATATTGACCCTCGACCATTGTAATAGGCGTTCACAACCAAATCAATACAACCGCCCCGTGCCAACTTCGAGTCCTTTTGTCGTGTCGTCGAGTTCTTCGAGAGGAGTCATCGATCCGTCGACCTCCTCGTAAGTTCCGACAACCTTGTTATCATGTTTAGTATCATGCGGTGGATTTAGACGTGATGCAAGTAGTCTTGTTTGTTTTCAATGATCGTATGGCGGATCTTTGCTTGACAATCAAGAAGTCTTTGCTTATACTTTGTTTATGAGTAGATACCGTAAGGCGGACGTTTTGCTCAATATGCTTAGTGGAAGCAAGATGCTTATCGGCTCTATTAGATTACGGCAAAATCTAAATAGATTCATCAAGTTATCCTGTGTTGCATGTTTTAAATATTTTATATATTTGTAACACACTTTTGCCCAATCTAGATTGATATTGTTCGGCCCTCTTCTATGGTTTTATTCGAGCTTCAATGATCATTACTTTCATAATACCTTTGCAAATAGATAACATGCTCGTAATGGCTGAATTATTTTAATCTAGATTGTCACATGTTGTGGGTTCATGTATGTTAATCACGTTTAAGTTTTTGACGAAACTAGGTGTCGTCTGCGAGCCTTGAGTTTTAGATTGGCTTAATCGTGTTTATCTACACGTTCCTTCTTCATGGACCCCAACTCGGGCTTTGGATTGTTGAGCTTGGATATGCATTAACGCATAATCAATTTCACTTGTTCAAACATGTCTTCCCATGCATATGCATTCGCAATCGAGATCTTTACGTATGTCCATCCTACGATTAGCGAATGATTTATAAACTTGTTGGCGAGCATGACTTCCTATAGTCGTATGTCGTTGTAAAAAACCCGGTCCGTATATACGGAACTATGCGGTCTCACCCGACATGTTCCGGTTTGACATTTAACTGTTTTTATCCCTTGTCGGTTTCTTTCGAGTCAAAGCGACCGCACGTTCCGGATCACGAAGCACCGGGCACCCGATTGAAGCCACGCTTTTGCTTCTTGTAAAATGCGCACAAGGTCGTCACATTTTGTGTCAACACCTCCGTACGCCTTGCTCTACATCAGATTAGCTCGTCAATCACTGCAACTATAAGGATCCGACAGTAAACTGAATCCAAGGCAAGGAAACTTACACGTCGGCCTCCCGATACATGGTTCTGAACCACCGCTGCCTCCCCGAGCCCCTAGGCATGGCTCTGGGGTCAACCCAAGGTCTCTCCTCCGCCTATCGCTCGGGGACTCCCTTCGCCTGTTGCTCGGGGACTCCCTCCTCTCCTTTTGACTGCACCTCCATGCACGTGTTGTGCGGTGGCGCCTTAGTGCTCGGAGGAGGAGCTACTGGAGCCCCATCATCATCCAACCACTCGGACATCGCCGCACTCTGCGTTCGAGTGGTCTGGTCACCGCCAAGCGGGATGCCGCCCAGCTTGTAGGGGGCTACACCTGTCGTCTTAGTCTTCTTGCGGGCTGGCTCATCTGCTGCCGCCCTTTTCCCTCGGACTTTCTCCAACACCAGGGAGGACTCTCCGTCTGACCAGCATCTGTGCCTCTGAACTCTGATGAGGCGCTGACAGCACCTTCCTCAGGTTGAGTTGTTGGCCAGGCATCCACTGCCTTTGGCCAATCTCTCCTTGGCACGCCTGAGAAGTATGCCGCTCGTTCCTGCGAATGAATCTTTCCACAAGTGAATCGGTTCACTGCTTAGCAACGGTACAGGATAAAAAGCATAAGGAACAAACAGTTGAGACTTTTACCTGAGGAGGCGGGTTCGTACAGTTGAAGGCTCTCGTCTGCCCTTGCACGCTGAACGACATGTTTGGAGCGAATAGGTCAGCTGCTCGACGTATCACATCATCCCTCGACAGCCTCTCTATCCTCTCCCAGGTGCCGTCAGTGTCCCCCTTGAAGTCAAAGCCTGCATGGGCCCTCTCCTTCAGGGATAGACGTGGTGCACTATGAAGCTTGCCGCCACCAGCGCGCCGTTCATCTTCACACCCTTTATTAAACCAAGGAACTCCCTCACCTGCTCCATATCAGCACTGCTCGGCTTCTCCGACTAGCACCTCTAGTTCTCCAAAATGTGGTCGACGTCACAGCGGATGGCAGGGTGGCTCTGCTTCATGTAGAACCACCTAGCATTCCACCCCTTCAGCGAAGTGTTCAGCGGTATAGTGATGTACTCGCCTACCATCCCATCGCGGAGTTGCAGATATACGTCGCGGACCACTCTAGAACCGCCGCCGCCCTTCTTCTTCAGCCAGAATAGGTGCCGAAAGAGCTTGAAGTGGGGAAAAATTCTAAGATACGCCTCACAGAAATGGATAAAAATTGAGATGTGCAAGATGGTGTTTGGGTGGAGATTACACAGAATAACTCCCCAGAACTCCAGCAGATCCCTCAAGAAAGGACGAACAGGAACTCCCAACCCACGCCAGAAGTAATCTTCAAAAACTACAGCTTCGTCGGTATGAGGCATTGGGTAGGGCTCACCGTTGGCCGACGACCATCTGGCGGTGACACGGTCCGGAAAGAAGCCCGCCTCCACCATCCTGTTGATCTACGCCTCTCCCATGAGCGACGGCACCCACTCATTGTCATGACATGCTCTGGCGGTTGCCTTCTTCGGGTTACCAGATCCCTTGTTCGGTGCCATCTCTCATATTTGGATTGGGACTATCGATGGAAGAGCGTGTGGATGTGAATCAGGAAGCGCTAGGGCTGACGATGAAGATGAAGTGGTGAAGTGGCAAAGGTGGGAGCGCGAAGTGCGGCGGCGCAGTTATAAAGCACTCCCCCCACTTTTCGCATTCAAGGGTTTTTGGGAAACCGCTCCATGATTTGCGCCTCTCCGAATTCTCCGAAGTGGCAATATGGGCCGTTACCTGGGCTTTCGCATAACTATAGCCCATATCACCCATTTTTCGCCGCAATTTGTTACTGCTCACCGAATATTCGCCGACTTTTCCACAATCCATTAAGGCTCAGTAACTCCTACTGTACAGCCATTACTCCGATTTTTTCTCCATGATTTGTTTTTTCCAAGATTTCCCCTTGTGGCTCAGGGACTGCGTCATCAATATGACTTGGTTCCTCACCACACTGGGGACTTTCTTCTATTGACTGTTGTTTCTGACCCTAGCACCACGTGACCATGTCACCTACTACTAGGCTCGAGGACTAAGTGGGCACACTTCACCTTGCGGTGAATGTGCTTTTCTCATTTTGGGGCTACGCCCGAGGACTGGCTGCCTACTCAGCTGGTCTTCTACTTTTCTTCTACTTTGGACCCTGGCACCACGTGACTGCGTCACCTACTGTCAGGCTCGGGGACTAAGTGGGCACACTTCACCTTGCGGTGAGTGTGTTTGCTTTAATCTAGAAGACTCTACGCCTAATGAAGTTGAAGAAGACTATCTCTCTTTCTCGTGGTCGGACTCTAAGTGGGCACATTATTGAATTTGAACTTGAGCTCCTTACATCCTTATGGCAAGCCTTACTTGGGATACATTGCTCAGCGATGGTTCACAACTGCTCGGCGATAGTTCATAACTGCTCGGCAACGGTTCACAACTGCTCGACAACTCATTATGGTGGTCAGAGCATGAGTCTGACTGCTCGGCTTTGTTCACACCTGCTCAGACAAGCTCAAGACAGTGTTGCACAATGGATACAAGGTGCTCCAGGACTAGCTATGGGGGGTACGACCCCAGATACCCACGGCAGATCACATGGGCTGCGCCCCGAGGGGTGGCCCAGCCCACAAGACGAAGCGAGCACGGCGCTGCTCGGCGTGTCCCGCAAGACACCGAGAAGATATTACGAGATCTGTTAGGATACGTATGATCCCATGATTCCTGTAATCTGTTATTACTTTCTAGTTATCTCCTAGATCTAACCGACCTATAACCCTGCCCCTCAGACTATATAAGGCGGGCAGGGACCCCCTCCAAACACACGCAATATCATACGATAGCCAATACAATCCAACAGACCATAGGAGTAGGGTATTACGCCGCGCTGATGGCCCGAACCTGTCTAACTCTTGTGTCTCTATTGCCTTCTTGTTCTAGATTACACGCATCTCTGTCGATCAATCTACCTTCGTGGGATACCCCTCGGAGGACTACCGACAATATTCTATCGATAGATGGGTATGGTATCTTCCTACTGTACTTTCAGTGTTTCAGTCTCCAAGTTGGTGGGATGATATAGGTGCTAATATTCATGTGTGTGCTGATATCTCTATGTTTTCTTCTTACTAGGGGCTCAAAGGTTCCTCCATCCTGATAGAAAATGGTCTACATGCTTCTGTTAGTGGTGTTGGCAAGATAGATCTGAAGTTTACTTCTCGGGGAAGATCATTGTTGGTATTTCTTATGGTTGAGTAGAGAATTGTTCCGCCCAAGGTCACCATGCCCACCTCACCCTCACCATCCTTCTCAACTATATTCCTCCTATTCCTCTTCTTAGAAGTCCTACCCTTCGGAGAACCAGCTTCCAAATGAGGCCAGTCCAGATATTCAGCACCAAGAAGGTCGAAAATCCAGTTCAACCTTCATCAAACCAGAAGAATGTTCTAGATGTTGCGAATCTCCAAAGTGCCCATGTCCCCAACAAAGGCTATAGTGTCTCCCTGAACCATCTCTAGGACCTTTGCCATGCCCTTCGCCCATCTCGAAGCACTCTTTATCACCCGCTCCCATCGAGCCTCCATGTCAATCTCTGGGCACTTCAGGCCTTTGCCCTTGTATTTGTCGTCCATAACCGAGAACCAAACCTCGATAGCATGAAGCGGGATCACCTTTGCACAAACAAACTCCTCAAAAAAATTACGCGTGCACTACTGCGGCACCAACACCCTTAATGCATCAACAACCTCACGAGAGATTTCGGTGACCGCACCCTTGGCGGTCACAGCGCGAAGCAAGGACAACTTCACATAGTCCACCTCTAACGCCCTCCATGTCATCTAGCTTGCAATAAACCAATGTCTAAGCTATGGCAAGGGCCACTCATTCCTTCGAACCTGAACAGTTGGCTTGATCTTCCGTAAATGATATGATTCACTTCATGGCATCAGGTGGCCTTATTGGTTCATTGATCGCAACTTCGCTTGCTCTTCATTGTTGCCTTGGTCCATTGGTGCAAAGTCCTAGCTTGTCCGCCACGTGCAGTCCATTGCTCCAACGCCTCTGACTTGCCCTTCACACTTGCAACCCGGTCCATCGTAGCCAAGCCATGTCTCTTGATCTTCTCCACCTAGCCACATGACACCATGTATGTCTCAATATATAATGAGCTCCTTCATCACAACTAGTTGAGCTTTGTAACCAATCCAAGCTAGTCCACCACCATGGCTCAAGTTGCTCACACTAGTATACTACTAATCACCTGTGTACCTCAACATAAACACATATTAGTCTACTTAGGTTGTCACTCAATTACCAAAACCAAATAAGGATCTTTCGAAAAACAAATGCAAAACACACCACAGATGTTCAGCGCACCACAATGGTGAAAACTTGTTAAAACAATTTACAGCGCAAACTCTCAGGAAAGTCAACACCTTCAAACAAACCAACATAGTGAAACCCTCACAGCAAAACAAGCGCATGCAAAGATGACTACCCTCGTACCAAAACAAACCCTCGCACAAATATAGTAGCAGTGATAGGCTGTGGGAACAAATGAGACCAGTGGGCAGAGTCGGCCACCTACCATGCATATATATAGAGACCTCAGCTCTCTCACATGACCTGACAGATGCGGCACGAGCATGACAAACAAAAAAAACTTGGTCCACATGGAAACGTAAACTATTCCTCGAAGAATGCTTCCACAAGCACACCTCGGGCCTAGAGCCAGTGACCAAAATCAGTTGGGGCATCACTTAGGTTGGGGACCCTTGGGCGGGAGCTGCGCTCGCACCTTATTGTTCTTACATTGTGTTGTCCCATCAAGCTGGCCTAAACCCACGAGGGGCTACTATTGGGGGAATGCCATTCACGCGACACCCCACCCTCACTTCGGCCTAGGTCGGACCCTCGCCTGCTCCTGGCCCCGCTTTGCCACAAAGCACTGATGCGTCGTCTTGTCACCAACAAGGACCTTCGACTATGACTTGGGAACCAACATCACCTAGTTAGGCCCGGGCTTCAGGACACCTTCGTGGACTTACCCCTCGCCGCCTTGCAAAAGCTTCCGACAAGGGGTACCTTGATCTTCTATTTTTGTAGGGCTGATCATAGCCCTTGAGGCCCCGACAGTTGGAGAAGACCCTTGCAGCGCTAGCACGATCGCTGTTACAGGGAAGATGGAGAACCATGGTGCCCTCAAGCGGAGCCCTCAGTGGTGTTAGAAGAGTGGTTCGGGGCGAGGGGTCAAATGTCCATAGTGCACCCACGTCGATGTAAGAAGACCTCTGGCCATGCTGGAGGTGATTGTATTTTCCCTTGCCCACGTATATGGCCTATAAATACCTGGGGACACTACTGCATCAGATGATGAATTAATGGCTATTTACTCCTAAATTTATTGTGTCCCCATCCAATTTCATCCGCACATCCTTCATGTGTTTCTCCTTACTCACCTGTAGGGCACCCTCGACCACCTCCATGCTGATCTCCTGCGAGGGTAGGGGGCAGAGCGAAGCTCCCCACAGATAATCAGCACTCAGTCGAGCACTCACCCGCACAGCCGGTAGAAGCCAAGTCATGAGGTGTTGTGTGTTTTGTACTATGTGGACGTTGCTTTTCTTCAAAGAAGTTGTGTCCTTTCCAACTCTATGATTGGATTTTAACTTTTGTGGTAGCAAAAGCAGTTTTGGAAGCTAACAAAAGGAACCTTAACGTGCATGAAGCAATTGATGAACAGAGTCTAGATAAGTTGTTACAGAGTAATTGAGTCATATTCGCTATCTTTTACCTTCTGCTTTTCTCCACCAGTTTCATGGATTTTGACCCAATGCTTGAAATATTAGTTGAAGGACTAAGTTGGCTAGGCAAATCTCGAGTTGACAAGTCACCACACATGCATCGACGTCATCAGGCACATTATCTACCACTATAAGAATAGTATCGTTAAATCCTAGAATAAATTCAAGAAAATGTGAGCACCATGTCATGTCGAGGACTTGAACCCATGTGGGCAGTTTCCACAACAAGGAACCCAACTAGTTAAGTTATGCGCAGTTCGCTTATGTACTGTTGTTTGGTACAACCTCTAGTAAAAAATACCAAACATTTTGATTTTGTATGGTCTTTGATGGATACTTTTTCATCACTTGCTAAGTAGTTATTCTATAAAATATTCTTAAGAACCCTCAAATATAAGAGATTTGGCACATAGTTTTGATACAAAGCTACATATATAACTTACATGTTTCCAAACTAAATAATGTACTAATAATTGATGTTTCTAGTATTCAAAGTTGGGCCATCTTGAAGGACACAATTTTGAATTAAGGAATCATAATATATCAACAGCATGTGGCCAATATATATTATCGATACGGATGGTGTAAGTTTCCAATATCGAAACTAATAACACATATAAATTACTTTGTAATATGGATTTTGAATGATTGGTTTCAAATATAATCATAAGCATTATTTATTTGTTATTAGAGGGAGTAAGAACATCCCTAGGAGTTTGATATAATTTACTTGATAAACTAATAGATCTAGCAAGTTAACAGAAGGAATAGCAACTTTAAATTTTGTTCTTCTCCAACAGTCTCCTATAATAACTTTCTAAACGATTTTGCATGGGAACCCCAAATTATTTCTAACTAACCAAACATTTTTGATAGTTTCTTTGTCTCTTACAGTTTTCTCATCTGGAATCCTTTATTTTTTTAATTTATTCATGCATCCAATTTACTGCGATCTTCCGAGAAAAACACTAGATATATTGTTCTTCTCGACTGCAGAAACTTACGAGTTGAAGAGGATTCTTGGCAACTTTTTATTTGTAAAAGAAGCTTTTTTACTAAACTGTTGGAGGACACTTTCTTCTTTTTACAAAAATATTAAAATAGGTTGTTGTTTTACAAAACTTGATGCTCTACATCCCCAAGAGTTTCCAAAACCACTCCTAATCTTGATTTTTTTGCAAGATTGAAAAAAACTGCTCTCCAACAACTCTCTATCTCAACTCTCAATCTTTTCACACTTGGAAAAATCGACCTGAATGTGCGGAAATATACACGCGCCTATCGATAGGCCAATCTGGAGGTGAAAGGATATGAGGAAGAATAAGAAGTAGGAGAGGGTTTCCAATGCAAAATGTGCAAGAGAGAAGGAAAATACAAAAATGGTTAGGATGATTTGGAAATTGTTCGGGATTCCTGATGCAAAATTATCTTTTATATTTTAGGAGCATGATTTTAGAAATTGTTGGAGAAACTCAATAAATATGCTTTGAACATTTTTTAGCCATTTGAAAAACTCATTGATTTGCCAATTGACTTTTCTAGGGATTGTTGGAGATGCTCTAAGGCTAAGATGGTGAGGTTGTTTTCTGGAGAACTTTCTTGGAAACGTATAACTAACCTTATTTGTGGCATTATAATAATAAATAAAGTGATAAATCACACTAGGAAACAATTACACCGTATAAGACCTATATATATATTCTTATTTTCCGGAAAGAAAAAAAATCTCATGCCCCAAAACTAATCTCCAGCTCATGCTTGCCAGCCTTGAGGAAATGTGACCCTTTATCGATCAGCTTTCTGCCGTCCTCCCTCACCCGGCTGAAATGCTCACACGGGCTCACCTCAAACCTCAGGTTCACCTTCTCCCCTGCCTTGATGTGCTGGCTCTGGAACCCGATCAGCTGCCTCGTTGGTCGGCCGTCGGTCGCGTTCGGCCACCGGAGGAACATGAGCGCCGTGTGCTTCCCATCCATTGGCCCGTGATTCTGCACCTTGACCACCGCCAAGAACTTGAGCTGATCGCACACCTCGTCACCGATGTAGTCGACGTGGTAGCTCAAGTTGTCCTCGGTCGTCGCTGCGAGGCCAGGGGCAGCGAGTAGGCTCGTGTTGTGTGCCGGGTTCTTGCGGCCGGTGACTACCCTGTGAGAGAACTTGGAGTAGCTGAGGCCGTAGCCGAACTTATAGATGGTCTTGCCATTGTAGAACCGGTAAGTCCGGCCGGGGTAGCCGCCCGCGGCGCGCATCCGCATGTCCGTCATGGGGATCCTCGTGAACTCCTCCGGGTACCACGTGTTCGGCAGCTTCCCACTGGGGTTCTTCTCACCGAAGAGGACTTTGGCAATGGCGAGGCCGCCAGCCTGGCCAGGGTAGCCGGCCCACAGGATGGCGCCGATCTTGGGGTTCGCCTGGGCGAACGTGATGTCCACCGGGCCGCCAGTGAGGAGCACCAAGATCACTGGCCGATTCGCTGCGTTGGCGACAGCGGTGATCAAGCTCTGCTGGTTACCCGGAAGGAGAAGTGTCGTCCTGTCCTTCCCTTCGCTCTCCTGCTCCTGGCTCAGTCCCATGAACAGGATGACGGCATCCGACGAGCTCGCCAGCGCGGTCGCCTGGGGCGTCGCGGCGACGTTGCAGGCCGCCTTGTTGCACCCGGCCAGGAACTTGACGTTCTTGACGTAGCCCTGGATCCCCTGGAGAGGCGTGGTCGGCGCGCACGGTGGGCCCCAGTAGTTGCCGATGAGGGCGAGAACGTCGTTGGCGTTGTGGCCGATGACGGCGGCAGAGTTGACCGCCCCTCGTTTGAGAGGGAGGACGCCCGCGCTGTTCTTGAGTAAGACAATGCCGTCCAGAGCCGCCTCGAGCGCTAGGTTCTTGTGCTCCTGCGTGCAGATGTGGGCGGCTCCGAGGTTGCCGTACACGTTGGTCTTGGGGTCGCCGTCGAAGTGCCCCAGCCGCATGCGGGTGGTGAAGAGGTTCTTGACGGCCTTGTCTACGTCCTGCTGCGTCAGCTTCCCCTTCTGGATCGCGGCCATGGCGTACTGCTGGATGTAGGGACCGCAGTCAATGTCCAATCCTACAAGTTGTCCGTGCATGGGATCGAATTAATGAACTCAGCGATTGCCATTTGTCACTTGAAAGCGTTAAATTCCACAGGTGACGAAGACCAAAGTGACGACGACATACCGGCTTTGAGCGTGGCCGCGACGGTGTCCTCCGCCGTCGGGCGATAGAACTGTGAGTTGCGCATGATGGCCACCGCGTCGCAGTCCGCGGCGACATACCTTCATCAGGCAAAAAAAGACCATGAGATGAGATGAGAAAGAAGCTCGGTGGACCTGAACGAGCTCCGTCCTCGCCGCGAAATGTAAGGCAGTTGTGAGCGACACCGAGACGACGACTCACCCGTCGAGTCCCCAGATCCCCCTGAAGGTCTTGGTGAGCAGGTCGGCGTTGGCGCAGGACGGCACGCCATTGACGACCGTGTAGGCGCACATGACGCAGCTGGCCTTCCCATCGACCACGCAGCTCCGGAACGGCGGGTTGAAGGTGTCCGCCAGGTCCTGGACCGTCACGGTGGCCTTGAAGCTGTACCGCGACACGCCCTTCCAGTCCTCCAGGTCGTACGCCGTTGCGTGCTTGCAGCAAGCCGAGGTCTGCAGCACCGGCGGCACGGACTTGGTGTTGCTGCTGCTGCCCTGCAGGCCCCGGACGAAGGCCGCGCCGTACCGGCTGGCCACCGCGGGGTCCTCTCCTGGGGTCTCCTGGCCGCGGCCCCACCGCGGGTCCCGGAAGATGTTCACGTTAGGGGACCACATGGTGAGCCCCTCCGCCTGTCCGATGTTGTAGAATGCCCGAGCCTCCTTGCCGGTCGCCTGCGTACGCGTACGTCGTCGATCCACTCATGTCAGTTCACGTGGCCGGCAAATTAATCATTTTATTTTAGTGTTTGTGCACAACAAATACATATGGATGGATGCTTGCAACGCACTCTTGGTGACAACATGCTGAGTAACTTTAATTATGCAAGCTCTTGGTGAACAACTCATACCAAGAGTAGTTCACAAGCATTAGTGTTGTGCCGATTTAAAGACACTACTAGTGTTGCTTTTGACACCATTTATTTTTTCATTCAGCCTAATCGCGGATCGAAGAAAATGAAAAACAGCTGAAATGCGGTGACCAAATCGCATGGAAGACGTTCCATACATTGGCACGCGCACCGTCATGAGTGTGTGCGTCATGCCCATGTCGTGCGCCGTCGTCACACGTCTCGTACCTGGCCGATGCGGAACCAGAGGTTGTCGTTGAAGGACGCAGCGGTGTGCAGCACCTGCGGGAAGCTGGTGGCGGAGCGCACGCCCTGGTCCATGTGGATCCCCTTGCCGGAGATGGCCACCCCGTGCAGGGCCTCGTTCCACCACTTGTACGAGGGGACGCCCAGCCGGGGCACCCCGTTCGCGATGTCCCCGAGCTGCGACGCCTTCTCCGCGGGCGTCATCCGCGACACTAGGTCCGCCGCGCGCTGCGCGGCAGGGAGCTTCGTGTTGCAGAACGGTAACCCCTTCGATGGCGACGACGGGCCGCACGAGAAGGGTGGTGCCCCGGCCACGGCCACTCTCATCAGCAGCGCCGGGACCAGGAGGAGCAGTACTGCCGGTAGCGCTGCCATGACGGGGTTTCTGCGGTGGTGTGTGGAGGAGGAGGTGGTGGAGGGAGTAGTCAGGTGGTGAAGAGATGCATGATCCATCCGACGTGAGTGTGTGAGAGGCCAGGGGTGGCGGGATTGTGCTTAAATACACCATCTGGGTCAACAGGACCGAGCTGAGCCTCATGTCGCTCACTGGTGGTGTTTGCGTGTGATGCACTATAAGCTAGGCTATTATTAGTAGCCATCAAGGGGAATCGCAGGTTAAGCATGCAAGTAATGCGTTGCTGTTTCCATTTCGCGACTTGGATTCAATGGAGATCAATAATGTGCGCGTGCTGAGGTATGTTGGTTCGTAGTAGCTAGTAGTATAACTGCATATCTAACTAATCTCGCGGTCTCCAAACCTAACATTTGAAATAACTAAATAAGTACGTGTATTCCAATGTAATAATCGCGTCATCATTGTAGCATTTCAAGTAACTGTTTTCAGATTAATAATTTTGAATTTACTAGCAGTGGTGGAACTTTGAAATTAAGTTTGATGAGTACATGTGGATTCTTCTTGAAGATCAGACAAAAGAGAACACAGGGAGTACGTAATTGTTGATCTACACGCATGCATTGTCTTCGTGTCGGACGGAAGTCTTGCTAATTGGGGATTGCTTAAACGGATGAGACATGGGAGTTATTACAGGTACAGTAGAAGTCTGAATCTTTGATAATAACTAAATGAAAGCATCAATGGACTGTCGACAGATATGGCCGAGATACTGCACGATCTGTGTGTTGCGGAACGATTCGTGTAGCTGCTACGGTGTGATCTGGTGGTACACCTAACGAGGGAGGTGAGGAAGATCGGGAGATAACGAGTTGGTGTTCAATCCGGCCGGTCCACAACGGTACTGACATGCTAGATATATGATGTTAGAAGCACCAGAGAGCGACAACCTGTCAAAAACCAAAAAAATATATATATTTCAACTAAAATGTTTGTCATAGTTATGTTTCTGAATTCTGATATTTTAATTTGTTTTTATAACAATTCTGATAATTTGTTGAACTGCGACGTAAGCATTCATTGAACTTTATGGGTACTTGATGGGAACATTGTTGTTGGCTACTTGGGCTTCTACAGATGGCTCAAAACTTTGGGTCGTTTTACACAAGTTTAAATAGTATTTTAAATTGGGTTGTATTCAAGGCAAGTAAGAGCATGTCAAAGAATTCTCAATAAAGCCTCACGATCTAGGATTTTTGGCCAAATTAGAAAAAAAAAAACTCATCTCTAACAATTCCTAATCCCACCGCCCAATCTTTTGACACTTAGAAAAAAATCACCCATAAGCGCGGATAAATCCGCGCACTCCCCCTCGCCCGTATCACGCTGATCTTCTTCCTTCACACGACTTCCACGGCTGGCATCCCGGTGGCTGTACGGAGAGAAATAGAATGCCGCCTCGCCGTTGGTCTGGACGGAGGCTTAGCGGCTCAGCGCTCAACGGCGATGGGGGCATGCAGGCTGGGCAGGCCGCACGGTGAGGAGTTTGAACCTACCTGGCTGCGAGTCGAGGAACCCCTACTCCATCCGGTACAGCGCCGACGCGACGCCTTCCATGAGATGTATGTGACCTTGGTAATTAGAAGAGATGTATGTTGGATTATAATCGGAATATAGATCAATTCTTCTCGGCGAAGAATCTTAATTTAATCCCATTCACCCTCCCCCTTCTATTTGCCATTTCATCCTTCAATGTCATTGTGTGCCCTCTTTGGTTTGCCGCACATTTGTATTTTACATTGCATGGCTTGTGCTTATGCTTGTGTGTACTCGGTTACGTGCGCTTTTGACTGCTGGGGCTGTGTGAACATGTCAAGGAACTCATTGAGAAGCACACACTATGTTTGGTTTGACATGCTGAGGGAGATCTAACATTTACTCCAGGTCTTTCAGTGAAAACCAGTTAAGCCGGGTTTACCACTTGGGTGGTTAGTCCGACCGTCCAACAACCCGTCTTGTTATACCCGTTAGGCTGGCTTTGACTGAGTTCTGCAGTTTACCGTTTTAAGTGCTATTTCTTTTAAGAATTTTTGTAGAACCAGTTCAAACCCTCCCCCTCCCCAACCCCCAACACCATCTTGGCATGGTCCTTTCAGCTATCTTTGTCTAAATTGATTCGAATTTGATCATTTTTTTAACTTGTTCTGACATGATTTTTCGATGTATCTTCAATTGATCTGGTCATTTTTTTCAGGTTTCAGTAATATCACTCGTGTACGTTTTCCTTTCGTGATATTGCAGGGGAGCCTTCTATCTACAAATACTCTCACTTGTAATATGACATTCCGTCAAAGAAGAAACACACAAAATTATCTGTGTCCATCATTTTCACTCGTTATTATTATGCTGTTCTCTCGTTGCAATTTGTTAGGTCATTTTTGTTCTCAAATGCAGAAAAGATTTGCACATCATTGTATTAAGAAGAAGAGTTCAACCATATAAATGACGTGCCTCTATCGAACCTCCTAGGAGGTCAACAAAGACAACCTGAATTATGTCGCTTTTTCTCCAAAGTTTTACTCATATTGATCAGAGGGAAGTAGGGAACATGTCTCTTCTTTAATTATTTTACTTCACTTTCTATAGCATGAATGAACAATGAAGCTCTAAATCATACTAAGAAATAATGATGTCGTATTCAACTGTACTTCTTGCCCTCCATCTACAACTCAAGCCTCAAACCTTATCTCCATCTCATGGTTGTCAACCATGAGGAAATGAGACCCAATATCGATCACCTTCCTGCCATCCGCCCTCACCCTGCTGAAATGCTCACACGGGCTGATGTCAAACCTGAGGTTGGCCGTCTCCCCTGCATTGAGATGCTGGCTCCTGAACCCAATCAGCTGGCTTGCCGGGCGGCCTCCTTTCGTGTTTGGCCACCGGAGGAACATGAGCGCCGAGTGCTTCCCGTCCATGGGTCCGTGGTTCTGCACCTCCACCCTGGCTGGAAACTTGAGCTGCTCGCATCCGTCAGTGCCGATGTCGTCGACGTGGTAGCTACGGTCGCCATCCTCTGTCATTGTCTCCCTTAGGCCAGTGAGAACAGTGCTCGAGAGCGTAGGCATACTGGTTCCGTAGACTAGCCGGCGGGAGAAAATGGAGTAGCTGAGGCCGTAGCCGAACTTGTAGACGGTCTTGCCCTGGTAGAATCGGTAGCTCCGTCCAGGGTAGCCGCTGGTCGGGTCGGCACGCATCCTCATGTCCGTCATGGGCACCTTGGTGAACTCCTCCGGATACCACGTCACCGGCAGCCTCCCGCTGGGGTTGTGGTCGCCGAATAGCACTTTGGCGATGGCGAGGCCGCCGGCCTGTCCGGGGTACCCAGCCCATAGGATGGCACCGATCTTTGGGTTCGACTGCGCGAACGTGATGTCCACCGGTCCGCCGGAGAGAAGCACCAGGATAACCGGTCGCTTTGACGCGTCGGCAACGGCAGTGATGAGGCTCTGCTGCATCCCCGGAAGGAGCAGGCTCGTCCTATCCTTCCCTTCGCTCTCCTGCTGCTGGCTCAGCCCCATGAACAGGAACACGTAGTCCTCCGAGCCCGCCAGCGCGACAGCCTGGTCCGTCGCGGCGACGTCGCAGGCCGCCGAATTGCACCCGGCCAGGAACCTCACATTGTTCAAATAGCTTTGGAGCCCCTTAAGCGGCGTAGTGGATTCGCATGGCGGACCGAAGTAGTTGGCGACAAGCGCCATGCCGTCGTTGGCATTGGGGCCGATGACGGCAGCGGAGGTCACCGTGGACCGGTCGAGTGGGAGGATGCCACCATCGTTCTTGAGCAGCACGATGCCGTCCTGCGCTGCCTCGAGCGCAAGATTCCTGTGCTCCGGTGTGCAGATGTCCGCGGCGCCTAGGGCGCCGTACATGTTTTTCCTCGGGTCGCCGTCGAAGTGTCCCAGCCGCATCCGGACCGCGAAGAGGTTGGTGAGGGCCTTGTCGATGTCCTGCTCCGTCAACTTCCCCTGCTGGATTGCGGCCGTGGCGTGCTGCTGGATGTAGGAGCCGCAGTCTATGTCCAGTCCTGGAGATAGAGAAATTAGAGTGGTCAAGCAGAGAAACAGAGGACATTCGCAGAGGAGCAGCCAAGAAACAGAAACGTACCAGCCTTGAGCGAGACGGCGACGGCGTCCTCCGGCGTGGGCGCGTACCGCTGCGCGTCGCGCATGATGGCCACGGCGTCGCAGTCCGAGGCGATGTACCCATCGAGGCCCCAGTCCCCCCTGACGGTCCCGGTGAGCAGATCAGTGTTCGCGCACGCCGGCACGCCGTTGATGGCCGTGTAGGCGCACATGATGCAGCTGGCCTTTCCTTCGACGACGCAGCTACGGAACGGCGGGTTGAAGGTGTCCTCCAGATCCTGCGCCGTCACGCGGGCCACGAAGCTGTAGCGCGCCACGCCGTTCCAGTCCTCCAGGTCGTAGGCCGTGGCGTGCTTGCAGCAAGCCGAGGTCTGCAGGAGCGAGGACGAGCTGTTCCCCTGGATGCCCCGGACGAAGGCGACGGCGTAGCGGCTCGCCACGGCCGGGTCCTCGCCTGGTGTCTCCTGCCCGCGGCCCCAGCGCGGGTCCCGGAAGATGTTCACGTTCGGGGACCAGATTGTCAGTCCTTCCGCCTGGCCGACGTTGAACAGCGCCCTGGCCTCCCGGCCGATCGCCTGCACGTGAGCGACCACATGTATGAGACGAATTCACATGGCTGGCAAAATCCTTGCCGTAGTATGGACATCAAACGAAAACAAAAATAATATATAGATATATACTAGGTAGTAAGACATGATTCGAACGCTCAGTCCTATAATACAATGTATTCTACATATTTTAAGACAGATTAAGAGAATACAAAAGATATACGTGCTCTCACTTTCTTTTCTAATAAAACACTATTATTGTCCTAATTAATAGAGATTAGTTGATAAATGAAAAATATCTATATTATCAAATTTGTATGACTATTTAATATAAAACTACTCTTGCCCCTAAAATCCCTTACCTCTAGGACTTTTGAAATCTAAAATACACAATATTATAGGACAAAAGATTTATATGCAAAGTCGGAAATGTCACGTTGATGTCTTGACAGAGAAATGCGGTTTCACCCGACGAGCCCATAAAAGCCAAACCGGCTTTTAGGGTTTTCCAAGGTGAACTTTCGGCACCTTTGCATCAACTTTTTTCATTCCTCCTTTGGGTATTGACTTTCCCCATAAAAACATGTTAGGATAAACTCTTTTATTCTCAAAATGCTTGTCAACTTGATTGAAAAATGAGCTAATTTTGTCGGCCAAGCCTTTTGTCGCACAACCTATCACTCAGAGGATGGCCACACCAGAACTCATGTGCTCTCTGCAACGGGCCATTGGAAACCGGTTTACACCTTTGCCTATCCTACCCATATGCTCAAGTGGTGTGGAACCAAATCTCAACTTGGGAGAATTTCAATATTCTTCAAGCTGCTCACCCGGTGCAATTTGATAATATTGGTAAATGGTGGGAGAAGGCGGCAAGATCCATACCAAAGGATAAAAGACGACACTTCAATGAATTGATTATCTACACCATGTGGAATATTTGAAAGGAACGAAATCAAAGAATTTTCGATCAAAAGTTCTTAACAGCTCAGGAAGTAGCAGCCCACATTAAAGAAAATCTAGAGGAGTATAGAAGGGCTTTTCAAGTGATCACCTAAGGTAGTGTAATTGCAATCATAGTGTAAGGGCTGTCGGGTGGCAGAGCCAATCATTGACTACATTATGGGTTCATGGCCTAGGAGCCGTTGTATCTTAAAATTCTCTTTTTCTTCTTAATTGAAAGGCAGAGCTCCTGCCATTTATGTTAAAAAAAATAGATAAAAGGGGATTTTGTTGTTTGAAGGTCTGGTTCGGTTCATCACTTGCCCTGCCTCCGTTAGCCTACTGGCTACTGCCATGCACTTGCCACAGGCCGGCAGGGATATCGCTGGTCAGCCCGGCTCCACCTCTCCACGCGACCACGCCTCCAGCTGACTAGCAACCCCCAATCGACAGCACCGCAGCACCCCTGGGCACAGCAGGGTACTTCGTAGTAGCTAGCAGCTGCCAGGTGGGGACGCCGCACCGGCGTACACGTACCCACGGCCGCATGATCGCCAAAAGGCTGTACCAACAAGTTAGGTAGTATACAGATCCAAACGACCGTGATCTTGAAATTCAGATGAGCCTGTCCGGCCCGGCAGTCACACACACGTGACGTCCCCCCAACGAAAAGGCGCCACTTTTTCCCACGCCAACATTCTGCGATCGTCCCTTTTCGTCACGGACCAGACATGCATCCGTGTTCACGTGCTAGCCCCTTTTAATTTGTCAGGACTTCGATTTCCCGTTGCTCTTTAAGCGCAAAATACAGGTTTGGTTCAACTACTACGCACCACATACATCACGCACTAAATTACCGATCCATCGAACCGCCGGTCGACTATGGTTCGAGAGAGAGACGAAAATGTGTCAGATTCAAAGAAATATCGCATGTACCTAGCCGTATGTACAGATGCGAAATAGAGTAATGGTGTTTGGTGGGGCTCCAACATTTCCGGAGTTAATTCATGCCATTTAGGCTAGCGCCGAATTTACAACTTGACCAGTTGACCTCTCAAACAAAGTCGTGCTCACATCAGTTCAACTTATCAATTACTGTACTATTATCGTTCATGAATAGAAGGTCTAAAGCCTTGGGGCGCGTTTGGCTCCCGCCACAGCCGCTGCCGCCACCGCTGTGGCCACGCCACGGTCGGCGGACGAAACGGCCGCCAGACAATTGGCGAGCGGCGGCGTGCATTATGAACTAGCAGCCGTGGCGCGCGCCAAAACCTTCAGCCATGTGCGGCGGGCGCGTTGGTCGCGATCCAAATGCGTTGTTAGACCCACACCGAACATATTCAATTTCGCACTCTTATAACTCCGATTATTTTTGTTTAACATACGCTAATCAGTAGGAGTAACGCCTCCGTTTCATAAAAAAAATTAATCCCATCAATATCAGAGGTAGCAATGGATCGGAGATTCTGATTATTTAATGAAGCTAAGCTGCGGTCCTCAGCACAGACGCTGTGCAATTATAATACTTAAACGCACCCTAGCTTAGTTGTCCGTTCCCAAGCAAATCACGGATGATACCAGCCAAAAAGCTGCAAGAGCGCGGCGCCAGCGCGTGCATGCATGGCATCGATTGTGGATCCACGGGTCCGTCCGTCCGGCCGGCCGTCGCTCCCAACCAACCGCCCGTGCCAGCCAAACCAATCCATCGCGCGCGGCACCCCGTAATGGCAGTGTGGCAGGCCCGCCCGCCAGCCCGGGCCGCGCTCGCGCACCATGAGTGCCAGTGCCAGCGTGCGTATGCCCATGCCGGTCGGTACGCGCTACGCGGTACGGTGTTCATTCAAAGAAAGAAGATCCAAAAAAATAAATGCTCATCGTCGCGTACGTATCGTACGTAACGCACCTGGCCGATGCGGAACCAGAGGTCATCGTCGAAGGCGGCGGCGGTGAGCAACACCTGCGGGAAGCTGGTGGCGGCGCGGACGCCTCCCACGGCGTCGAAGTGGAGGCCCTTGCCCGAGGTGGCCAGACCATGCAGCGCCTCGTTCCACCACTTGTATCCGGGGACGCCCAGCCGCGGGACCCCCGCCGCCTGGTCGCCGAGCTGCGCGATCTTCTCCGCGGGCGTCAGCCGGGACACCAGGTCCGCAGCGCGCTGCGCCGGGGCCAGCGTCACGTCGCAGAACGCGAGGCCCTCGGACGCCTCCGCGGACGACAGGCCGCACGAGAACGGCGGGTCCCCGGCCAGTACTACTGCCGCACCGTGCAGCGCCGCCAGCGTCAAGAGTTGTGCTAGCGTCGTCGCTGCCGCCATGCTGCTGCAGCCCGCGTTGATGTTGATGGAAGGCCGTGGCGGGAGGCGGGAATGAGAGCGATGTAGCGACCAGCGCGCGCCTGCCCGCCTAAATAGGCTGCCGCCGCGAATCGGAGCTCGCCGCGTGTCTGCTCACTGGTGTTGCGTGTGGTGCACTGTACAGCAGCTAGCTGCTAGCCTGCTACTAGCAGTAGCCATCATCAAGAAGAATCGTAGGGCATGCGTGTGAAGGAGATGCTTCTCTTGCCCTTTCGGCCGAGAGGATTTCAATGGAGATGCACGGATCCATACTTCCGTGTATGCGTGCTCGGTGATGTTTCCGGTCCATGGAGATATGCGTTTCGTGGCGCTGGGTAATTAGGCTACCTAATTAATTAGTGCTTCAGCGTTCACATCAAGCCAATGCGCGTCGCTTTATTTGAAAATTTGCAACGATGTCTTCCTGTAGTCGACTTGTGCGTAGTCTGTCTCATTGGGATTGCTTAATAAGCAGATAGGTGTCAAAATACATTTTGTATGATCGTTTTTAAGGTCCCTGGTCATGGCGAAGCTACGAATGAGATTTGTATACTGTTTCATTAAGCTGTATGGTAAGTGTTGATAAGTAGAATGTCATTTCACCGGTAGGCACCCTTTGGAAAAAAAAGGAAAGGTACGGTATATCAATTTTGGAGTATTGTAATCCTATAGAAAACTTTTCTTGTATATCTCTTTAGAACTAAGGATTAATAAACATTTTGAAATTCTTTTAGATTACTACGAGATGCATGAAACCATAAGAAGTGATTGACAATTGTCACGACCCAAAGGTAGTTCCAAATAAAACTTTTTGACGACCTCCTTAATAACCTTGCACAGGTCTTCTTAGCCAACAACCACCATATCACTCTCTCGGAAAGGCCTCTAGTACTTTCTACTAAGGCAATGACCCCGAATTCGTTAATCAACCCCATCGAATTTCCCCAATCAACCTAAGTCAACTAGGGGTCAACCCTAGTCAACCTATAGTTCACTTTGAGGACATACTCTGAGACAACTACTAAGTAACCTTCCCAATCTCTCTAAAGGTGTTTATCAACCCCTGGAGCAAGATCAATGGCCCCAATGTCAAACCCCTATCTCTAAATCAAATTATGTCCAATTTCAGTGATCTACCGGAACGTTCCGATGATCCGACGGACCATATGGTAGATCACTTATTCAGTAGTTTTGATGAGATGTACCTCTCTCCTCTCCCATGGTCCCACATGTTAGCACGAAGTGGAGATACTTCTCACCGGAATCAACCCGTCTCCACTCACTCTCTCACCCATTCACTCATTCCCCACCCTCCCTCTCTCTCTCTCTCTCTACAAGGAAGAACAAGGATGAACTAGAGAGAGAAAGGAAAGGTATATAAGAGAAGGAAGAGAAATTTAGGAATTGCCTATTTGTCCCCCTTTAAGTGACATCAAGGTTCTTTCATTTAGTTTTACATGTGGAATCAGATGAAAAAACTTTATGGGCCTGTTTGGTTTACCGGTGGCAAGCATGCCGGACCAAGCCATACGTCCAAGATTTTGGATGTCTAATGGTAAGATGCTTGCCTTGTGGCCAAGGTGCTTGGGAGTGTAAGAGCCAAACAACTCATCTATATCTCTTATAAAGCAAATTCTCTTTTCTCAAAAAAATAAAGCAAATTCTCACTACAAGTTCTATCTCATGCAAGTCATCAACATCATTACGCACTAACCATTCATGTCATCTCCCACTAATAGTCATGTCACCCCCAATAACATTCAACCTCTTCATGCAAACTATCAACGTCATCTACACTAAGAGCAATTAGTACTTTCAATATATTAGATATTTATTTTTGCCATATGTTGCTATTGTTTTGCCATTCCATTCATTATAAGTTTTGTTAGATTTTTATTGAATTCTTTCATTGTTTTGTCTCAATTTTGATAAGAATGGATGTAAGAACATGTAGATTTAACTCATATAATGATTTTATTTCTAAAAATGTCGTGCAGCAACGGGGTATGCTTAGTATATGTATATAAGAATTATAAGGGCACCTGCAACAGTAAAGATGACTTGCTAGCTCATATGAACATAAAAAAGAGAACAATCTAACATGATAGTATAGAAAAATATGTAAGCAAAGACATGGATTATAGGAAAAATTATGAGCTTAACGAACTCTTTATGAAGAGCAACCATATCATTCTCTCTCCTTCTTACTAAATAAAATACTCTATGATCTACCTGTTTTAGCACGGTTCCACTACTACATTCACACCTATCACAAGTGGTTCGTAAAGCCCATCACAAATGCTTTTCGGTCTCGGCAGTGAGTGGTCGTTGGTGATGACATTCTCATCATAGTCCGTTTTGCAACCGGCGGTGATAATAGCTTATCACAGTTTGTTCATATTATCGGCCAGCGGTGATTTGAATTTTTAAAAATCCCCAAAACAGGCCAAAAAATAGAATTTTTTTGTTTCAATCTAGGGAAGCCCCCACTAGCTCTAGCTTCACGATCACGCGTCACATGATTTTTCACATGAAAATCCGTGCACTACGCAGTGCTGGGATATGAACCTGAGACCATTATCCTTGCGCTTAACTCCTCTAACCACTCCACCACTAAGTTACTTGTGTCTATATAACATATCCATTCCCAAGTATTCAATTTTTAGGATTTAAAATAAATATTTAGGACCCTAAACAGCTTCAGATGAAAAAGTCATAAACTACAAATTTATTGTTCTAATCGAGATCTACAACTTTGATTTTGGTTGTTTTGCCATTCGAGGTTGTTTGACAAATTTGAATTTCAAAACGTCAAAACTTCATCCAGTCTTTTGGGACCTCAAATGATTTCAAATAAAAAACTCATCAACTATAAAGTTGTTGTTCTCATCAAGATCTATAAATTTGGTTTTGATCAATTTTCCATCCGACGTTGTTTGAAAATTTTGATTTTTTTAAAATTATAAAACTTCAGATATAAATTTGAGACTATAAATGATTTCTATTGAAATAGTTATCAACTACAAATTATCTCATCGAGATCTACAACTTTAGTTATGGTTGATTTTCCATCCGACCGTTTGAAAATTTCGGTTTTTTAAAATTCTAAAACTTTAGATATAAATTGGAGACTATAAATGATTTCTAATGAAATAGTTGTCAACTACAAAGTTGTATATCTCATCGGGATCTATGACTTTGGTTTTTGTCGTTTTTCCATCTAAATTCGTTTGTATAATTTGAAAAATATTAAATTTCAAAATTTGAGCGCTTCAAACAGAATTCTAGGACCATCAATGGTTTCAAATAAAAAAGTCATCAATTATAAAATTATCGATCTCGTCGATATCTACAACTTTGATATAAAGTTTATTTTCATCTGACTTTGTTTGAAAAAGTTATAAATTTTATTATGTTGCACTATGGTTATCACTGCCGTATCATACAACAAGCTGGCGGTGAAAAACGTCTTCACCACCGGTTCATATGGCAAGGCAGCAGTAATGAGGAGCACATCAACATTGCCGGTTGGTGGTGCAAACCGGCTGTGATGATGGACTCACCGCCGGTTGGTAAGACGAAGCGGCAGTGATAGTTATCAATCTGGACGTTCTTACGAACCGGCGGTGATGCTCTCATCACCAACAATTTTAATGATACTGGCAATGATAGAGGCATTGGTGATAGGCCAATCTGTAGTAGGTTCGAGCTGTACTATGTATTGTTGAGATATACAACTTTGTAAAATATTTTTTTTGAAGGGACAACTAAGTAATAATTGAATCTATAATGATTTGAAATCGCTAATGCTTAAATAATGGAACAAAATGTTAGAGATATGGACACGAGATAGGGTAGCGGTCGTGCCACAGCATGTGCAAAAGTGTGCAGGAGCAGAGGTACATTATTGCATCCCTGGCTTGATCGTGGCATGTTTGCACACACGTGTGGTGTGTGGTGGAGGTGGGTGGACTCCTCCTTGACTTGAGAAGGCAACCAGTGGAAAGGATCTTACTTTTTAATGGTGGAAAGAAAAAAAATCGTTAGATTTGATCATCAACTTACTAATAGTACTATACATCATTGCACAAAAATGGCGAGCAGCTAAAGAACAACAAACTGGACAGATGTAACTTATAAATACGTCCATCGTGCGTTCCTGCCAGAAAATGGAGCATGCCGTGGCTGCCGTCCTGGACTTTTCGCCATTTCCCTTCTTGTTGCAGCCTACAACTGCAAGCCCACCGAATTTGTACGTATCTAACATGTGAAGGGAGTTATTTTGTCGGCATCTGGGCAACCTCCAATGTTTTATGTTTAAGTTCACCGTCATGCGTTACAGGAAATACTGCTACTAGTTTCCATACCATGAAGCTGCTGTCACAGCCACGTAGGCAGGCTCACAGGTCATTTTTCAAACAAAACGATAGCGACATGTGAAGTGAGCTTGGACGCATGCATCTGTCTAAAGGAAATTGCTACTGTCGTTTTGAAGATTGATGGGGCGCATCTTAAAGCTGTATTTTTATCAGTTAAATCTTTTTCTATAAAGGTAAAGTTTGGGATGAACCGGGTGTTGTACCAGGGATTTTCCCTAAGGCGACCGAGAGTGTGTCAATAGTGAGTGTGCGTATGTGATTGGTAGATGCCTTCTAGGATTTGTTAGACAATCTTACATACGTACTCCCTCCGTTCCATTGAAAGTGTCGTTTTTGACTTTTAACTCTTTGTTTGACCATTCGTCTTATTCAAAATTTTTATACAAATAATAAAATAAATAAATCATTATTAAAGTATCTTTAATGATAAAATAAGTCATAACAAAATAAATAATATTTATACAAAAACTTCGAATAAGACGAACGGTTAAACAAGAAGTCTAAAAGTCAAAAACGACATTTTCAATGGGACGGAGGGAGTATGCCCTTAGGAGTTTATATGATATGCCAGTGCTCCAGATATAGTTCAAAAAATATTATAAACAACAATTTAATCTCTATAAAAATCATAACTAATATATTTTAATCTATACTATAAAGGAGCGGAGGAATTAGAAAATACATGTCACCTAAAACCATCTTATCCACCTTAGATCTCCTCCCTTTGATGTACATCTAACACATCTAATGGGGTGCTATCTATGGGCTCGAAGTGTTTCCTGACATCTTGACGTATAAAATGCGTGTTTCCCCATAAGAAACAATCACCTCCTGCCCAACTTTTTTCGCCGGAAGATTTTCTTACCCGCCCGCACCTACCCATGTCCTTGAGACACCGCCAACTACGGCGCTTCCTTGCTCCCTGCGCGCGAAAACTGCCGTGCACCCACGCTCGCGAAAACTGACATGCTCCCTCGTCGCGGGATCCTGCCGGACGGACACTGCTGTCATTGCGTGGTGACGAGTGCCACTGGCCGAAGAAAAGGACCGAACGCCGCCGGTAGAGGAGCCACGACCGTGCCATCGTGGTCGGGGAAGAGGGCCGAGTGTCGCAGGTAGACGAGCCGCGCCCGTGCCACCGTGTTGCCCGCACCATCCGAGCTACGCCGCCCGCGTCGCCTTGCCCTTGCTGTGCCGCGTTATAAAGGCCGTGGCGTGGCTTCTCCTTGCTTCTGAGCTGCGTTATAAAGGCCGAGACGCCGTCGTCGTCGTTTTTCTTCCTCCTCTGTTTTCTCCCGCCGCCATTGCCATAACTCCGTTGAGCTTCCCCGTCGCCGTAGCGCCTTCCCGTCTTCGGCAAAGCTTGCCACAGCATCGCCTAGACCTTGCGCACCTAGCCAACCAACTCTGGTTGCTTGTCTTCGTCGGGAAATCGTTGTGCGTCGCTTTCTTCCTCGCGGCCGGCAGCACCACCGTCGTAAGCGCTTCGCCGTGGCCAGAGCTCCACGGTGCACCTCTGCCCTTGTGTTTGGTTGCTCCAGCTTTGGCCACCGACGACCATTGTTCTGCTGTGCTCGCTGTGACCGTCGACCAGCATCTTCGTGGCTCCTCTGGTCTCGCTCTTTGCTCCATCGCGTTTGGGGTGAGCTGCTGATCCTTCCCAAGCGTTCTATTTGGTCTCTACCGGCCTTGTTTCGCCGGCGTAGCGCCGCCGTGTAGTCGTGTCCGCCATGGCCGTCGTCAAGCTTGTATACCGCTGCAATTAGTCTCGATAGTACACTCAGTCGATGCGGGGTGATGAGGGGAGTGTGTTGGTACTTTCGCCGTCGCCGTTAGTCTCACCGGCAGCGAGTTATCGCAGGTCAGCGCGCCGTCGTCGTGGTCAAACGCGTGAGGTTAGGGATGACAGGTGGGGCCCGATGTCAGTGACTGTGTAGTTCAAAATGGAATTTTTCTATTTTCAGAAATGAATGAATAGTGTATTTTTTTTGTTATTTTTGTGTAGATTTATTTAGAGCTCCAAAAAGTATGAAATTTTTTGTGTGACCTCTCTGTGATGTATACTATTTAGGAAAACTATGAAATATTGTTTTTCAGTACTTTTAAATGTGATAAAAATTGCTCAATTAATTAATAAATGAGTTTCCATGATTTTTCTAGGCTTATTTATTTATCCAAAAATTATGAAAATTGTTTTGCCACTTAGTTATCATGAGATGAACATGTACAAAAATTTTGGGCTCAATTGGAACAAGTTGATTTATTTCATAATTTTGAATTAAATAATTAATTCATAAAAAACAAATAGTAACCTTTAATGATTTAGGTTTTGATTGAATTTTTGATTGAGTGATGTCCTTGGGTCATTAGTTGGTAATGATTCTTGGCAATTGATGTGAGTGTTACAAAATAGGTTTAGTTAGTTTGACTTGTAACTGTACCGCGAAGGAAAGTTTTATTCAAGTTGTTAACTTTTGCATCCATCATCGAGCATCATATTTTGTATCTCGCATCATGTTAAACATGGCATTGTTACTACGTGTAGTGAACGAAGGTGAGCACGTGGTAGTTAATCAAGTAGTTGAGGAGGTTGATCCGTCTGTGGAGGTTGGATTTGATATCGGTGGAACAACTCCGGAACCGGACTTTTCCGTCAACGAAGGCAAGCCCCGAATGCATTTAAACCTACCTTGTGTTTTACAAATTGATTTCGCTTTTGCTTCTCTTTACTGCATTAAGTGATTAGGAGTTAAGTGCAAACCTAATTGGTGCATTACCAGCCTTGTTTTTCTATATCTACCTTGTTACTAGTTTTAATTCGTATATGCCTAGTTATGCTTAGTTATGCTTAGAACGATAAAAGTCGGGTGATTACCTGTCACCTGCAAGTTTCAAATTGATCTTTGGTTACTTATGTTATCATGTGATATGGGAATGTGGAGTAAGAAATCTAGACCGGGCGGACTCGGTGTTGGGGAGCCACAAGACATGGAGGTCTTGTGAGCGGGTTCTTTCCGCCTGTGTCGATTGAGGCCCGTATCGTTGTTGAACTATGGGAGCTGAGACTTTGTAGTACTAACCGCATACTCCGGTAAACCTTAACTTGGCTATTCTATTACGAGAATGGCTACTCGTGCACTGGGAGTGGAGAGATGGCGGGAATAGCGTGTACCCACGTGGCAATGGGCTGGATTGGTGGAGTACTGTATTCTCGGGTGGCGCGGACCCGTTCTTGTTTTAGAGGATCCGAGGGTAGGTTGATATATGTAAGTCGGGGACCTACATATGTCGTGTGGTCTGGAATCCCCAGCTGGGTTTTAATCGGTTCGAATCGTCGTTGCTCCTTGGTTATGGAGACTCAACTCACTGTTCATCATCGTAGTGTTAATAACTGGAACTCGAATAATGTTTGTGAAGGAGTTGGATATGAAGTTTCATGATCTCAATGCGGATCGTGTCAGCTTTGTATATAATCTTATGAAGTTTTTAATGTTGACATAAAGAATTTTGTAAAGACCCTTTACACAAAAGAACTTTGATTATTGCTAAAGCCATACCTTGAATCCCTGAGTCTGCATTCTTAGGTTCTATCAGTTTTTATTTTCGGTTAAGTCTTGTTGAGTACTTTTGTACTCAGGGTTCGTTGACCCTTGTTGCAGGTGAGGTTCATGAGCAGATCTATTTTGGATCGTGCTGCATGACTATTGTTCAGTGCGATGACGATAAGTAAATGTGTGGCCCTTGGGCAGGGCAACTTATTTATGTGTTCTGTAATATGTTATAATGCCACTCCACTACTTTGATTTGTATTAATTATCGAACTTAGTTGTATGGTTTGAAACAAATGGTTTGTAAACTATGTTATGGTAAGCATTCCACTACTTTTACTTTGATGTATATGTATTTGAATAAACTGTTGTAATACTGCAATGACTCTATAATGTGATCCTGCTCAGAAATCGTGGATGATTCAGGGTTCTCCGAGGACACCCGACAGTCTTTTTAAGTTACCAGGAACATATGCATAGGTGTCAAAGGTCGTTGGACATTGATAGGTGCATGTGGGCCCTATAATTTAGGAGGTTCTGCCATAAGCTTCTTATTGATGACCGACAATTTCTTTAATGACCCGAGTTCGTTGCAACCTAGGCAATCATTTTGATTATCGAAAGGAGTCAACCATCGACCCTCCATGAAGACTCGCAATGTGCAACGCAACGACCGACATCAAGAACCCACCGAAGCACCTTGTGAGACTGTCACACCCAATTTTAAAGAAAAAATGGGATGCCAAATCTTATGTGCGCCCAGAGATAAGTCACACACATAAGCCGACAAATTATGAAGAGTATCATCACAAGTGTTTATTACATCATGAATAAGACAGAGTTTTCACATAATTATAGCAGAAGTAAGAAAAGATCTCTCACGGAAGCTGCATATCATAGGGACATCAACTGGCTGACCACAAGTCTAGTAATCCTCAGGGAAATCATCATTACCATAGCCATCTGTTACCCATCCGGGATTTTTATCCAAATAATGAAAATAAACAAGCGTAAGTACATGTCGTACTCAACAAGTGTAACATGGGGTTCATGAGGCTCAAAAGGCTTGACACAGGTTTAACAGCATTCAGCTTTTAGTTGTCACAATTTTAGCTTAAGAGTAGGAACAAATTGTTTCAATTCCCAACGCAAAACACATGATCAATGTAAACATGAATAATGAATAGCATAAACAAATAATTCTTAGTATTCATCTATTCTGTAAATGTTCCAAGGCCGCTCGTGACTGTGAGCACGGCTGATATACCAGTTTTACACTCTGCAGAGGTTGTACACTTTCACTGTGAGTCATGATTTACCCTTATGCCCAGGTTTGCAACTCCCAAAACACTTCCAAGGTGAGCAGGCAGGGGTCACTATGAAGCTTTTCAAAGGTTCATCTAATAAGTTAGGGCCGCTAGGTTTCTGTGGCCTGCGAATGTAGGGCTCCCCTTCCGACAGGCACAATGACGCGCAACCTATACGCTGACGGATAGAGGCCGCACTATATCCAACCCAGAACACACCCCTCTTGTGCCATAAAGGTAACCTCTAACAATCTAGAAAAGGTCCTCATACTGAGCTAAAGCCAGAGCCATGTAGCCCTCATAGCTATACTATAAGTCCCGGATGATCACTTACAGATAAGTCCTTAGGGAGAGGAATCTAAAGCATTTAGAAAGTAGCTAAACACTCTAGCCCCCTGTTTCCAAGTTGCTAAAAAGTCATATTTTAATGTTTATTGCATATACCATTAGTCAAGTTACAAGATCATGGTTTAATTGAGCACTAGCAAAGCTACCCAATGCATATCCCATAGGTGACAAGGTAAAAGTTCAATTCTAGGGAATCCCTATCAAGGCGAAACATGCAACATGAATTTAATGTATTAAAGTAAATAGGAAACAAGGATGATCCCATGCTATACTTGCCTTGAGCAAAGTACTCCTGCTGATCCTGCACGTCAAATTAGTACCCTTGATCTCCCACGAATTGCTCACCGTCTATACTCGATAATCAGCAACAAGCACCCAGAAGCAATCATGCATAGCAAACAAAAGCTATAGATTAGAATAGCACACCAATAGCATAAAATCAAGATAAAAAGTTTGGAAAACGAATCTACGTCTCGCTATGAACACACAGACGTGAAGATCACAAATATCAGAGATAAAACGAAGAAGTTATGAATTAAACAAGATTTCCTTTAGTAAAATAATAGATTAAATCTAATCTCGAATTTTAAAAGTTAAAAACATGCTTAACAGTAGTATGAACATGTAGATTACTTAATTACAAACCTAACGCAAGTTGAACGAAACAAATCGGAGTTAAAACAGAGATTTTATGGCTAAAACAAATCTAGTGGCAAAACTGTAAATAGCTGAAAACGTATTTTAGATCTAACCGAACCAAAGTACGCTTTCAAAAGAAGAAAACGAAATCTAGAAAGACACTAGGGACCATGGGTTCTATAATTAAAAACCCGAGGGACCTTTTTGCAAAATGGGCTAGCCAAATCGGTATCATTGAATACCGGCCGTTGGATCCCGATCTAACGAGCCAAAACGGATCAGGCGAGGGAAGATGACGTCGGCCGGCCAGAAAAGACTATTGCAGTGGTGCCATGGCCGGCTCACCGGAGTTCTTGGTTTAGAGCCTACAGTGCATGGTTCTTCGAATGGGGAGATCCAGGAGAGAGAGGAGAGGATGGAGAACTCACCGAAACCAAAAGGAACGAGCAGGGAAGCGTTGTCAGCGCGTAGCGGTGGCTTGGACACGACGGCGGCGACGACGCTAGGGCTAGGTGGCTGCGAGCTCTTAGGCGAGGCGGAAAGCTTGCTACAAGGCAGGATAGGAGAGCGGCGCAGGCACGGGCGGTATTTAAGAGGCACAGGGACTTGGGCGGCACGACATACGCGTCGTAGCGGAGGTAGACATGGAGCGGCGATGGTGTCCGAGCTGGTCACGAGATGGAGGAAGAAAAAGCACCTTAATGGTAGGCTCGGCGCGTCAGCGGGGTAGGAGGCGTGGCGTGGCATGCGGAGCTGGGTCGGCTGCTTTACTGGGCCGCTGCGGGGAGGGAGGAAGCCGCACGAGCGTAGGCCGCGGGAAGGGAAGGAGACGCTGGGCCACGCAGGGGAGGAAGAGCACGGGGGCAAGAGTTGGCCGGCGGGAGAAGCAATGCTGCACGGGAAAAGAGAGGCAGGCCCGTGCGGGAGCAGCTAGGCCGAAAACAAGGAAAGGAGAAAGGAGAGAGGGAAATTCATTTTTCCTTTTCTAATTTTTCCAAAGCAAATCTCAAAATGCAAATTCAAAATAATTTGAAGTTTGATTTCTAATCACACCACTCAAAAATTATTATGCAGTAGCATGAATGCACACACATGATTGTAAACCTATATTTGATTTTATTTTTATAAAAATTATTATTTTCCTAAATTTAAATGCTCACAAAAATGCATAATAAATCAATTTCCACTATTTTAAAATATTGCAAATTTTAGGGTGTTATAATTCTACCCCACTTAAAATGAATCTCATCCCCAAGATTCAGATGATGCTTACTCAAATAACTGTGGGTATGTTTTCCTCAAATCCTCTTCTCTTTCCGAAGTGGCCTCATCTTCTATATACCGATTCCACTGAACCTTACACATCTTTATAACTTGGCTCCTTGTAACTCTTTCTGCCGTCTCCAAAATCCTTACCGGAAAATCCTCATAAGTGAGATCTTACTTAACTGTAAGCTCCTCTAACGGTATCTGCTCCTCGGGTACACGCAAACACTTCTTTAGTTAAGACATATGGAACACATCATGTACACCTGACAAACTCTCAGGTAATTCCAACTAATAAGATACTTCACCACGTCTCTCTAAAATCTTGAAAGGTCCAATATACCTTGGCGCTAACTTCCCTTTCATGTTAAACCTTCTCACACTTCTCATAGGTGACACCTTCAAGTAAACATAATTCCCTACTTCGAAAACCAATTCTCCTAGTGTCGACATAACTCTTCTGTCAAGACTGAGACACTCTCAAATTATCTCTGATCATCCTTACTTGCTCTTCTACGTCTCTTAAAACATCTGGTCCGAACACTTGAGTTTCTCCCATTTGATTCCAAAATAACGGGGTTCTACACTTTTGTCCATACAAAGCTTTGAAATGTGCCATATTGAGACTCTTCTGGTAACTATTGTTATATGAGAACTCTACATAAGGCAAACTCTTGTCCCAACTTATACCGTACTGCAATGCACAAGCCCTCAACATATCCTCTAATATCTGATTAATCCTCTTAGTTTGCCCATCTGTCTAAGGATGATATGCTATGCTAAAATTCAATTTTTTCCCAGCGAACTATGTACTTGCTGCAAAAAATGAGATGTAAATTGAGTACCTCGATCAGACACAATTTTCTTGGGAACTCCATGTAGACACACTATTCTCTCCATATATAATGCAGCCAATTGGGGACCAGTATAGGTAGTCTTGATCGGTAAGAAACGAGCAACTCTAGTTAACCGATCCACTATCACCCATATTGAATCATAGCCCCTCTGAGTGCGTGGTAACCCAACTATAAAATCCATACCAACTTCTTTCCACTTCCACTCAGGTATCTTCATTGGTTGTAGCAATCCTACAGGTCTTTGATGTTCAGCTTTGACTCTCTGACATGTATCACATAAAGCAACATATTCTGCAATCTCTTTTAAGTCCATACCACCAATACTTCTCCTTCAGATCCAAATACATCTTAGTACTCCTAGGATGAATAGAATAAGCATACTCATGTGCCTCACGAAGAATTGCATCTTGTATAGCCTTCTTCTCAGGCACACATAGTCTTTTCCCAAACCACAGAGTTCCATTATCATCCATATGAAAACCTGGTGCCTTGCCAATCACTATGTTCTCCGCTATCTCTTTCAACTTCGCATCTTGTAACTATCCTTTACGTATTTCTTGCTCCAATTTAGGCTCCAACACCAACTCCATTGAATTAGTGACAAAGCCCAAATTTAGTCGCTCGAATTCAGCACACAACTCACTTACATAGGTGCCACTTGCACCTCATTGGCATAACTCTTCCTGCTAAGAGCATCGGCAACAACATTCGCCTTTCTAGGATGATAGTGTACCTCCAGATCATAATCTTTAATCAACTCTAACCATCGATGTTGTCTCATATTCAGATCTATCTGAGTGAAATGTACTTCAGACGCTTGTGATCAGTTTAGATATCACTCTTATGCCTGATAAGATAGTGTCTCCATATCTTCAAAGCATGAACCACTGCTGCTAACTTCCAGTCATGAGTAGGATAATTTAACTCATGCTTTCTCAACTGTCAGGATGCATAGGCCACTATTCTTTCTTCTTGCATAAGAACACATCCAAGACCTTGACGAGATGCATCACAATAGATTGAAAAGCTCTTGTTCAAATCTGGTAAAACCAACACTGGGGCGGTAGTCAACCTCTTCTTCAACTCTTCAAAGTTAGCCTGACACTCCTCGGACCACACAAACTTGATATTTTTCTCCAACAAAGCTGTCATAGGCTTGGCAAGTTTAGAGAAACCTTCTATGAACCTTCTATAGTATCCAGCCAATCCCAAGAAACTACGAATCTCTCCCACATCGATTGGTGGTTTCTAATTCAATACATCTTTTACCTTACTTGGATCTACTATGATTCCACCATTAGAGACAACATGGCCTAGGAAAGAAACTTCCTTCAACTAGAATTCACACTTGCTTTGCTTAGCATACAACTTGTGTTCCCTGAGCTTTTGCAAGACCAACCTTAGATGTTTAGCATGCTCTTCTTCTGTTTTGGAGAATACCAATATATCATCAATGAATACCACCACGAACTTATCCAAAAACTCCATGAACACCTTATTCATCAAGTACATAAAGTATGCATGTGCATTGGTCAAACCAAAAGGCATAACGGTGTACTCATACAAACCATACGTCATAGTAAAAGCTATCTTGGGTATGTCAGTTGCACGAATCTTCAATTGATGATAGCCAGAACGAAGATCAATCTTAGAGAAAACACAAGCACCTCTCAACTGATCAAACAAATCATCAATTCTAGACAACGGATACTTGTTCTTGATAGTAATCTCATTGAGTGACCGATAATCAACACACATCCTCTAAGTACCATCCTTCTTATCAACAAATATAACTGGTGCTCCCCAAGGTGACGAACTAGGACAAATAAACCCTTTCTCCTGTAACTCCTTTATTTGTTTCTTAAGTTCTTCTAGTTCGTTAACCCCCATTCTATATGGACTCTTAGCTATAGGTGTAGTTCCATGTAATAATTCAATAATAAACTCAATGTCACGCTCAGGCGGCATACCTGGCAAATCATCAGGGAACACATCTAGAAATTCATCCACCACTGGGTCTTCCTTGTTGACACGATCATCAAGCTGGTTCACTGTGGCTGTCGGCTATGCTTGTACCACAACATCAACACTGATTCTATCCTCATTCGGTGCGATCACAACAACTACCTTCTCCCGACACTGAATGACTGCTTGTTGTTGCTTCATCCAGTCCATACCCAGAATCACATCAATACCAGATGTTCTCAACACAATGGGACTCACTTTGAACTCTACCCCCCTTAAGGATAGACTAGTCAGGAGACAACGATAAGAAGCTTGCATACTACCCCCTGGTGAGCTTACTAATATAGGATCTTTCATGGCACATAAGGGTATGCTATGATTTCTAACAAATGCTTGTGATATGAATGAATGCGAAGCTCCAGAATCGAAAAGAACAGTGGCGGGAGTTGAGTTAACATCAAACGTACCGAGCATGACTTCTGGTTCCGCAAGTGCCATCTCTGTAGACACATGATTCACCTTCCCATAATGTGATGGCTTCTGGTTGCTATTCTGCCTCTGGGGGGTTTGCTGGTTGGGCTTCTTAGGGTAGTTATAAGACAAGTGACCTTCTTTACCATAATGGAAACACTTGCTAGGAGTGCTAGGGGCACTAGTCTTCATAGGAGTATTGTTGGGTGTTTCCTGTCGTTGTGTCTGCTGACCACTCTGTTGCTGAGGACGTTGATTGCCACCCTGCTGCTGGTTCTGGTTACGCTGAGGGTATTGACCATGACTCCACTGATTAGGTGGTCCCTGGTACCTCTGTTGGGAACCTTGCTGAGGGTTGGTGCGCGGATTAGTATTACTTCCAGAGGCCTATCCCTAAAGCCTCCTCTTCTTGGCCTCCATCTCCTTGTGCTTATTATCAATAACAATAGCGCGATTCACCAGCGTCTAAAAATTGGGGTATGTATTGGGCATAAGCTGGAGTTGCAGACCATCATACAGACCCTTGAGAAAGCGGCGTTGCTTATCAGAATCATCAGCCACCTCATTCGGAGCGTAACGTGACAACTGAGCAAACTTATCATGATACTCAGCCACGGACATGGATCCCTGCTTTAGAGCTCTAAATTCCTCCTGCTTGAGCTCTATCAATCCTTTGGGTATATGGTAGGACCTAAAATTCTCTTTGAATTCCTGCCAGGTGACAGGAGGAGCATTAGCGGGACATCCATACTCGAATGACTCCCACCAGTCTTGAGCTTCTCCCTAGAGCTGTCCTGAAGCGTACAACACTTTTTGCTGATCATCACACTGCGCTATGTGTGAGCTGTTTTTCCACTACATGAAGCCAATCATCTGCTTCCAGTGGATCAGTGGTGTGAGAGAACACCGGGAGATGGCCCTTCAAAAATTCACCACACTTGTCACGCGGTGCTCCACCAACTGGATGGTTCTGCTGATTCTGCACCAACGCTTGCATGAGCTTTGTTTGCACTGCCAGAAGTTGCTCAATTATCTGTGGCGGTAGTGGTGGTGGATGTGGGGGAACACCTCCATGACCTCGGCCTCTTCCTCTTCTAGACATCTGCCATCCAAAACAAATATTCGATGTGGGGAAACACCTCCATGACCTCGGCCTCTTCCTCTTCCAGACATCTGCCATCCAACACAAATATTCAAATTTTAGAGATTTTCATGTTAGAATACATTCTGAAAATTTTCTGGACGAGTTCCAATATCAGCAGCTCGGTAAAACAGTCATATCTCGAGTTATAGATACCAAAATAGGTGTTCTTTCTATGGTTGGAAAGCTTAAGAAATTATCTACAACTTGTATTCAGACCACATTCCCAGATTCTGTCGTTAGGATACTCAAAAATAGTATACAACCTAAACTGTTCTCAGATTCCAGACTGCACAGAAACTTTATCTTGAAACAGCGATATGTCACAAACCAGATCAGATATGAGGGTGATTCATGAGGCATTGGAAATATACTTAAGTCTAGTTATTCGCATAAAAATTTCATAATTTTTGGTTGAGTATATTTTAATTGGCATCAAGATAAAGACAGACTGCTCTGAAAAATAGATTCCAAGAGAACAAGATATACCAAACCCAACTATTTATTTATTGATTCAAACTTTAATATCCTTAACTATGGAACTTGAGGACAAGCCCACAAAGTTCCAGCACACATTACAAAAATCCAACTCACACATAAACATAATAACAAATCAACTAGGCACACCAATATTTATACCACACTAATAGACTCGACTAGACTCAACTTAACTCGTTCTACTATCGTTTTATTACATAAAAGGGACTCCAACATCTATGGGCGAGGTTTATGGGGAAGCTCCTCGTACATCTTTGGCAGGTTGAGGCACACCCTTTGTTATCACCTGTTGGTATCTCTTGATGGTTTTCTATTGTGCCTTCAACTGATCCTCCAGTCGGTGAATCTTTGCTACGGACTCATGGCCAAAGTGTACCATCACTTGGGTTGTTGGATCTGTGCCCTGCGGGTCCATCATTACCCATCCCAATTCTGGGTGTTGGTGAGGGAGGAATCGATATTGGCCATCCTTCATATCCTCAAATCGATGACCACGGAGGCCTATGCATGCTTCAGCGGCTGCATCTTCTATGCTATCCTCCATGGTGGCACAGTGGGCATGATGTGCATAGTTTGAATCCAGCTGATATGCTGTCGCAGAACCGACCAATTTATAAGAATACAAGTACAATGGCAATCCGCAAGCGGTCGCACTGTCATACTTGAACCCATATAAACCTGGTAGTCCGTCGAGTACCACGACGGGTCTCGATAAACGATTTACAACAACCAAGATCGTACAGGATTCAACATACATGCCACATATTACATAAAGTTCACAGATACTTTTCATCATCAGAGTACGAATAAAAGTTATTACAAACCGAGTTTGATAAATAAAGCGGAAGCAAATAAGTTCGAAGATAAAGTTTCCAACATAGTTTGATACAGTGCCAAGCTAGATCACGGTCCATAAAAGCAAGGATAGGAATTACTAAAGAAGCACGCCCAAGGCTTACTCCTCATCCACAATGGGATAGAAGCAACTCTTGCAATAACCATGATACACAATTGCCATCTCGCAACATTGGAAAAATAAACCACGAGTACGAGAAGGTACTCAACTAGACTTACCCGTCATGAACCGAAATAAAATGACTCCAAGGAGTATGCAAAGGTGTATAAGTGGGCGTAACTTGACAACATTTTGCGAAAAAGGCAACTGATCCGTTGTACAATTATGATTCCTTTACCAAGTTAATTAGCACTATCCATTTCTAGATTAGCAACTATCCTGTGCCAAACATGTGGTATATCATTTAGAAGCATACAATAGTAACCATAGCGGTATTGGAATTCCATTTTCGTCCAAACCATCATGTTCCATAACACAATTACTACGATGTTGGGACTAGCCAAGTTTCTCACTATCCGGGAGAGACGGCGATTCGAATCGATTTCAACCAGCTGGGAATTTATTCCTAACACAAACCCAGGTCTACCAGCCACGATAGCCTTAGGTCACCTTTGGTACAACTCCGGTACACATTTCATGGGTCCGTCTTTAGCGCCACTGTCTGGAACACCAGATGCCGGGATGCTCGAGCCAAGCACGCCCTTGGGCTCGGTCGTCGTTCCCGGAAGGAGCGCACAACAGTGAGCGATTCCGGCCCGAGTTGAATTACTCGGCTTCATGGTCGGAACGAGTTATCCGGCCAGCTAAGTGAGAGGCATGCGTTCAATCTTGTCGAAGCACCAACAACGATGACGGTCCTTAATCGACATAGACGGGATAAATCCACACCCAAGACCTCCATGTCTTGTTGCTTCTCTATCTGCTTCCGTCCGGTCTCGATTTACTTTTACCACATGGTTCGTCCACGATAGCGATATATAGCCAACCGTGCTCCGGTATCCACCTATATCTCGCGGTGACAGGACATCACCCGACTTCTACCGGTCTAAGCATGGCTAAGCATATATATTCGATCCTGGACCTATACCGGTTACAGGTGTAATATTTGGACAAGGAATGTACATGCATCAAGTGGTTTCATTCAACTCTTATAACCTAATGCATCAATTATAAATACGTAAGTAAACATTTGTAAATTACTAGGAGACTTATAATGCTCCGGGGCTTGCCTCGCAGAAAGGAAGTAGGGCGATGGTCAGGACACTCCGGAAGCTCTTCAGGGTTCTGCTCCATGCCTTCGGGAGCTACGGCTTGCGGATCCTCCTGCGGGTTCCCTTCCTCTGCTTCTTCGAATTCCAGCAACGTGATCTCTTCCTCCGATCCTAGATGCATGAGTATGGTATAAGTATTACGAATGCATATATGTTAACAAGTGCATCACGTTGTTTGAGTAGGTGCATATCTCTTCTCGATTATTACTTAACTACTTCTACAATGCATCGACTATGCCACAAACAGTTAGCTACTTGTTTCACTCATAACTGGAGTTCTACAAATCCAAAAACAGTGATCCAGGACTTTCTGGAAAGCTTATCAAATTCTCTACCACCTTGTTATTAACCATTTTTACAGTACACATCATTTTCAACATGCAATTCATCAAACTCTAGAATCAGTCCAGAAACTATTCAACATGCAATATAAAGTAACGATACTTCTACTTCATGCAATCATTCAAAATTTGACAACATAAAATCCACCAACAGTTTAAGCATACCAATTACATTTAGAATCATATAACGGTGAGGCCTAACTATTTATTAAATTGCCTTTATTATTTTATTTAGATATCTAGGTTAAATAATAAATATATATCAGATGTCCTTCATAAATTCTCAAAAATTTACAGAGCCTTACTAATGCTATCAAAGGACTGCTATAAAAATTTCAGGTCATTTTACTAAGTAGAACATTCTATACAAAAATGATAAGGCAGCAAGGCTTGAAACAGCATAAATGGAAAACCCTATTGAAAAGTGTCAAGCAACATATTTCATATTTTTTTTAGCATCCACATGGTACTAGGATTACCTCCAACAAATTTCATGAATTTTGGACTCATAAATAATTTATGAAAATTCATGCAAGGATTAACTAGTCATAAAAGAAAAATCTATAACTATAAATCTACACACGCACTGGTCCTCAAATTTTTACCAGGGCTCACATATGCTAAGATTAGTTCACCACAAAAATTTCATAATTTTTGGAGCACAGGAACTCTAGATATAAAATAAACAAATTTGAATGCATTCAAAAGCACATTTCAAATCCCTATTTAAATCTCCAAAAATTTCTACTGTTGAAACCAAGAACATATTTTTCTTAAATACTACACTTCCTAAGGAACACTCACAAATTTATTTCACAATTTTAGGAGCTTTCAAACTGAAGATATGAAAATCACAAAAGAAATCAAAAACCTGGATCAAATGAGCTATCCTTCACTCTCATTGTCATTGATCGGTGGGACCCGGTGGTCGAGGGACCCCACATGTCATTGACTCGAAGCGAGCAGCGGCGGTCAAGCAGGTGTCTGGCGCGTGTGAGCTTCACCGACGGCGAGGTTGCTTGCCGTGTGACATCATCACTACGCGATCTCGTGACCTAAGCGCATCTATTGAGCCACTTGGCCGCCCTATTGTCGACTTGTGGGTAGAAGACGACGGCAATGGCAATGCAATGGCGAGCGGCGAGGGCGGGATGACGGCGAGACGTCGGTGAAAGCTACGGTGATGCAAACACAAGCTCGGGACGAGCATCTACGAGCTATGGTTGGCCTATTGCGCGCTCAAACGTGGCTGGGGTGGTCTCGGTTAGGGGTGGGACCACGGCGACGGAGGTGGCGGAGGAGCTCCGGCGGCGGTCTTGCGCTGGGTTAGAGCTCACCGAGCTTGAACAGCGAAACCACCGGAGGACGCGATAGGATGCTTGGGTGGCGGTGGAGCTGTTGTGGTGGTGCTTGAGTGGCGGCCTGCGCGAGCTTGCGCGACTATGGCGACAGCGAGCTGCGGAGCTCGCTTCGGCGGTTCTTCTTCTGCGAGGAAGAACGGCCGAGGCGGCAAAACCGGAGTCTTGGTGGTGCGGACGGGCGTTGGCGTGTTGAAGGCGCGCTTCGGCCTGCCTTGGCCGCGCTGGGTAGAGCGTCGGCGACGCGCGGCCGTTTCAGCGCCACGCGGCGCACGGTGTCTGAAGCCGGTCGGCCACTGTGCCGGTCGATTCAGTTCATCAGTGACCCGAAACCGAGCCTGACGATGGGTTTTCACGGCGAATTATCGGCTAAACCAAAGCTCCAACGTGCAAGCGATCTTCACGACTTGTGTAGTCCTATGTACCAGCTACAACTTTGGTTCAAGTACCTCGTTCTAATTCGCAACAGAAACGGAGCAATAACACCCCAAACATCGGCTGTCAGTCGGTTAGTCGATCAACCACTTAGAAAATTTGCTAAGTGTGGGAAGCTGGATTTTTCTGGTTTTTGTGGGACCCATTCAAGCATGTTAGAAGCTAAATCAGTCCATGACCCAAAAATAAAAGTTGTTCCTTATGTCAAACACTACAACTTTGCTTTAGTGAACTCCTCCATGCAAGGTCTCTAACACCTAGTTCAACTTTAGTCAAACATGTCACTTTGAAAACATGATACATACACAAACCATGGCTAAATGACCAAACTAGCCTTAGCACTAAATACCAAAGTTGTTCCTAATGATATCCTAAGCATGTTTACACAATTTGCAAGGTCATTTAAGCATTTCATGTAGTAATCACTCATATAGCTATCCATGTCAACACATGTGATATTACTTAAGTGCTTGATCATGAAAGGTGACCTTCATGAACAATGTTTCTTTTGTTAACCTAAGTGTAGCTAAAGTGTTTTAGTGACCAACATTACCTACTTGCATTCATTTGCACATGATCATATGCATATGTTCCAAGAAACACGAGATAACAAGCAATGTTTCATATGTTTCGATCAAAGGTTTCAATTGTAAGTGATGATTTATGAATGCTTGATGCTCATGCTTATGCTATGCAAGTCAAGTTATGCAAGGCTAACACCCGAGGTGTTACAGCCCCTCCCCCTTATAAAAATCTCGTCCCGAGATTTGCAAGACCTACCATTCTTGGAAAAAGGCGGGATAAACTTCTCGTAGATAATCTTCTCTTTCCCACGTAGCATCTTGTTCACTATGATTGTTCCACACCACCTTATAGAACTTAATAATCTTACTCCTTGTCACTCTCTCCATCTCTTCTAATACCCGAATTGGTTTTTCTTCATAGGTCAAATCCGATTGAAGCTGCACGTTGGTGGGTGCAATAGCTTCTTCCTAAGACTCGAAGACATTTCTTTAGGTTGAGAAACATGGAACACATCAAAGATTGCACTCATCTCTGGTGGAAGTTGTAACTTATATGCAACCTTCCTTTTCGTTCCAAAATTTTGTATGGCCCTACATATCTTGGTGAAAGCTTCTTTTCATCCCAAATCTTTTCACGCCTTTCATGGGTGATACTCTCAAGTATACATAGTCACCCACTTTAAAAGTTAGTGGTCTTCTTCTTCTGTCGGCATAACTTTTCTGTCTTGATTGAGCTGCCTTCATGTGGTGTTGGATGATACGTACTTGCTCTTCGGCTTCATTTACAAAATCAATACCAAAGTATCTCCTTTCACCGGGCTCAATCCAGTTCAAGGGAGTTCTGCACTTTCTGCCATACAAGGCTTCAAATGGGGCCATTTTGATACTCGCTTGATAACTGTTGTTATAGGAGAATTCAGCTAAAGGTAACCATTTCTCCCATGAACCTTTTGAAGATATAACACAAGCTCTAAGTAAATCTTCTAGGATCTGGTTTACTCGCTCTGTCTGTCCTAAAGTTTGCGGGTGATAAGCTGAACTTCTGATTAGCTTGGTTCCCAAAGCACGTGTAAGTGCTCCCGAAACGAGCTATGAACTGTGGTCCTCTATCTGAGATTATGGTCCTAGGTACTCCATCCAATCTCACGATCCGGGATACATATATCTCAACAGATTTCCCAACTATATACCGCGTGTTCACGGGTATAAAGTGTGCTGACTTGGTAAGACGATCAACAATGACCCAGATTGAATCGTGACCTTGTGGTGTCGTTGGAAGGCCTGTGATAAAGTCCATGCTGATTTCTTCCCATTTCCATCCTGGAATAGGCAATGGCTGAAGTAATCCAAATGGTTTTCATATGGACGGCTTTCACTCTCTCGCAGCTTATCACACCTAGCAACGTGGGCTGCGATCTCTTTCTTCATCTTAGTCCACCAAAATGGTTTCTTAAATCTTGATACATTTTACTACTACCCGATGGATAGACAATTTTGATGAGTGAGCTTCTTCTAAAATTTGACTTCTTAGCTCACGGTCTTTTGGTACCACTAGTCGGTCCTCGAACCATAATACACCTCTTTCGTCCAATCTAAAATGTTTGGTTTCTTGCTCTTGCATTTTTCTCTTGATGTGACTTATTCCCACATCATCTGCTGTGTAGCTCTATGATTTTGCCCTCAAGTGAACAACTGATTGTGATATTGTGTAGTACAATGAGGATGTAACAAGTTGAATCCATCTTCCAAAGAAATGCTTCCACGAAGGTTACAATGGGACTTCCGACTAAGTGCATCGGCTACTACATTTGCTTTACCCGGATGGTAATGCACCTCCAAATTATAGTCCTTAATCAATTCTAACCATCTTCGTTGTCTCATGTTCAGCTCTGGTTGGGTAAAGATATACTTGAGGCTTTTGTGGTCAAGAAAAGATATGACATACATTGCCCAACAAGTAATGTCTCCATATCTTTAGTGCATGGACAACACCGCAAGTTCCAAATCATGTGTAGGGTAGTTGACTTCATGTTTTCTCAATTGCCATGAGGCATATGCAATTACTCTCCTTCTTGCATAAGCACACATCCCAAACCTATTCTCGATGCATCACAAAATACATCAAAAGGCTTTTCAATGTCTCACAGTGCTAACACAGTCTTTGTAGTCAACAAAGTTACGAGAGTGTGAAAGGTCAAGCTTTCATTCTCGTGTCCATTTGTACTTCTCATCTTTACGAAGTAGTCTGGTCATAGGCTTAGCTATCTTTGAGAAATCTGGAATAAACCGACGATAGTATCCATTAACCCTAGAAAACTCGAACTTCATGAACCGAAGTTGGGGCTTTCCAATCCATGACCTCTTGTACTTTGGATGGGTCTCTGAGAGATTCCATCTCTTGATAAAATGTGACCTAAGAAAGGTACTTTGCTCATCCAAAATTCACATTTGCTAAACTTGGCATATAACTTATGCTCCCTCGATCCGGATAGGACAATCCTCGGATGCTCTTCATGATCGGTCTCATTTTCTCAATAAATCAATATATCATCAATAAACACGACCACGAACTTGTCAAGTTCGGGCATGAATACCGAAAGTTCATCAGTACATGAAATAGGTTTGGAGCATTTGTTAGTCCAAAAGACATAACCAAATACTCGTATAAGCCGTACCTAGTAGAGAAAGCGCTTTTAGATATATCCTCTGGTCTCGATCTTTATCTCGATGGTAACCCAATCTCGAGATCAATTTTGGAGAATACCTTTGCCTTCGCTAACTGATTGAACAAGATGTCGATGCGGGCAATGGATATTTATTTTGATGGTCACCGCATTGAGTGGTCTCAGAATCTACACACATTCTCGGTGACTTATCCTTCTTTTTCACAAACAATGCCGGGCATCCCCACGGAGATGAGCTAGGTTGGATAAGACCCTTGTCCAATAGATCTTGCAATTGGACCTTAAGTTCGCTTAAACTCATTGGGTGGCATTCTATAGGGCCTTACGGATATGGGTGCGATGCACGGCACTAATTCAATCTTAAATTCCACGTCCCTATCCGTTGGTAGACCTGGTAATTCCTCCGGAAATACATCTGAAACTCACAAACCACCGGATATCACATATCGTGGTGGCTTGGATAGCACAGGCTAAATGTTGGGGTTTGAAATCGCGGGAGAGTGGGACTAGAAAAGCATTCCCTCCCGTGGGTTCTCTCAACATAATAGTGCGGTGCTAGTGTCAATAAGAGCACCATGATACTTCATCCAATTCATGCCTAAGATTACACTTATTGACAACCCCGCAATATTATCAAATCTGTGGTATACTCCTCCCTTGTATCATGATGAGTACATTTTGACTATTTTTTGGTAGTAACAAGATTCTCCTGCTTTGAACTTATGTTGAAACCCCTTTGTTTACTTCAATTATTTCTTGACCATGTCTAGATGCAAATGCTTGACTCATAAATGAATGAGAAGCTCCCGAATCAAATAAAACAACAATGGGATGCTTGTTGACAAGAAACATACCAGTAGTGACAACTTCTCCCATGAGCACTTCCTCCACAATGTATAATGCACTTGTCCTTGACGTGCCCTGGCATTCACCTGCCTCTGATTGTTCTGATTTGGGTTGCCATTCCTCTTGGGGTGGGGACATTCCTTGGACCAATGACCTAGTTGGTTGCAGTTGAAACATGGTTGATTACTTCTGAATCCTGTGGAGCTGTCCTGATTGCCATTTCCTTTTGGTAAGGCAATAGTGAACGCCTTACGGAATGGTTTCTGTGGCCTGTTATTCTGAGCTTTCGGTGGTGGAGGCCTAAACTTGGGTGCAGGTGGACGAAATTGTGGCCTAGCTGCAATAGGCGCTTTTGACTGGAAAGATCCGGATGTACCGGCCTCATAGGCCCTCTTGCGACCTTTAGCAACTGCATGCATGTTGTTGTGGTTTTCTTGGGTCAAGGCATCACTAATAAACTCGTTGTACGTGGTACATCAAGAATTTGCCATAGTCTTCATCAGTTTGGTACCCAACCCTCGCTTGAAACTCTCTATCTTTTTCTCTTCAGTATCCACAAAACCGGGAGCATATCTTGACAAGTTGTTGAATGCGTGCATATACTCAGTGAGTGACTTTGTTCCTTGAGTGAGCCTCATAAATTCGGCTGCTTTCATGAGCATCAGGCCCGGGGGAATATGATGTCCCCTAAAAGCCAGCTTGAATTGTTCCCAGGTCACTCGCGCATTAGCAGGCAGAGACGACAGGAAGTGTGTCCACCAGATCCCTGCTGGTCCTTGCAATTGGTGAGAAGCATACTCGCTTTCAGATGCTCGTGACCCTCAACAGACGGAATTTACGCTCAATGGTATTCAACCACTCATCGGCTGCGGTGGTTCCTCACCACCCTTGAAGATTGGAGGCTTCGTGTCCGAAACTCCTTGAATGTACTTGTGCTTGATTTGGCTCGGCCCCGGTTGCTTTGTGGGTGGCCACGAGGTGTTTTTTGCACGATAAGGCGCAAAGCTTCTTCCATTGTCCTTTGGCTCCCCAAGAATCGAGCAAAAAGAACTCCCCGAAAGCATTTGGCGGCGGTGGTGGTAAAGTCATCACCATTGCCATCGTGGATCGCTACCAGCTCCAAAGACGGGTGCGCGTCATCTCGTGAAGTTGCAACAATAAGCGATTATTGGTTGATGTCAAGAGATTGCGATGAATCATAATCATGCCAAACTGAAATTACTGGAGAAATTCTCAAATTCACAATAAAATAGAGGCATAACAATTCATTCTCGCAACATGGCATCCCCAATTTGACCACTTATCGCGCTCATAACGCATGCAAAGTTAAATCGTGATCACCAACAAGGAACGAAATTGCATTGATGTTCAACCAAAGGTGCACTTAATCAACATTACATGATAGTCCGGTTACTAAGGCCAAATTCGAGCTACTGTGTCCATTACATGAATAAAGGTGATACATTAGTCCTTCCACTAAGTGCTAAGCGATCTAATCCTCATCATGATCACTATCGAGGTCGACGCAAGATCATCTCCTTCCTCGTGTTCTACTTCTTCTTCAGCTCCACTTCTTCTTCTCCTTCCTTGTACCCTTCTAGATCCATTTCTGCGGCTCCGGTGGGACATAAGGGTGGAGCTGATTGTTCAAAGATGAACCTCTTCATGCAGATTATCGTTGTATTCTTCCGCATTAGCTACCGCTTGTCCCAGCTCAAACCGTCGAGCTCTTAGGACATTTTCCTTGTCCAAGCCTGCATTTCATTTGGTGAGTTAACCGAGTCATCTCTTGATGAGCCTTTCAATCTCGGCGTCGTGCTCCCTCTCTCGAAGTCGACGCCGGTCCTCGCGAGCATGACCAAGAGCACCAGACACGCCGCGTCTGAGGCTACCTTCAACTCCATCCAACACTCTCATCATTGCGAACATGGCGCTCATGGAAGGGTTATCACCGTTTCCGCCTCTCCGCCGCACCAACCTCCAAAATTTTCCTCTTGTCTGCTTTGCCATGAGTCGGTGGAGGGGTTACCTCTTGGAAGACTCCCCCACCAAAGCGGCTGCCACTCTCCGAGGAAAACGATCCATGATGTCCTCAGATCCCAAAGGCTGCCCCGCCACCGCTTTCTTCAAAGCAGCCTGCCAGGTTGACTCATAACACCAGCTGTCCACTCGTAATCGTCACCTCGTGGGGACGAACAACGCCTCCACAAGAACTTCAAGAGACCTTCCCCAACCGCTCATTCGCCCGAAAATAGCGGGGTTCCATTCCATCGGGATAGCCTACATAATCGAAAGCACTCTCCACAAGAGTGTAGGCATCCCAAACTCTCCAAGGAACGTGTGACGTTGACGGGTACGTGGAGCAAGCTGACGGCGGGGAGCTCTGCCTCCGGTGGACTTGCGAGTGGTCTGCTTTGTGCGTGCCATCTGCACCATTAACATGTACCCCTTGGTGAGACAATGCCGTAATGGATAAGAGTTACATAACCGAGTAAGAATTTTATAAGGGGAGGAACAATGTAATTATGTGAATGGTAATTATCATGATGCATGCTCGTTCCGTCGCGTCCTCACAAACTTAGGAAAAATTTGTTTCTAGCGGTAGACACGGTGGCATACATACGTTCTCTCATAAATAAATAGCGTAACTAGTCGAGCTACACGTTTCGCTGTTAGGTACCCGCATAAGATCTCATTTCAGCCCTAAACCCATAATGAATATGCCAGAATGTAATCGTAAATACTTCCATATATGTATACCCATACATATACTTCCGTATCAATCTACCCGACAATAATTTAACCCACAATTAAATACGTACCATATACACATGCAAGCATGCATACATAGCCGCACTAAAGCTACTCTTCCCGACCGCATGCTCACATCTTGCGGTCATACACTCATCTTACCTTGGCGTGAGAGGCATTTGATCCATACATTACCATTCAAGTGAATGGCATCCATACAATAGCACGCCAGTATGGACGACGAAGTAAAACCCCCATGTTAGTACATAAATAGCCACCTAATAGTCCTTAATTTGGGCATAAGGAAAGTGATCATTGGCACACTTTAGATTTCAAATACCTATTATATAACTATTAGTTGCTAGAGAAGGGTTTTCGAAACAAAACTTTTGTTTTAAATACACTTGTGACAATTAACGTTGAATCTTGCTCGATGCCACCGTCGCAGAATCAGACCAATTTATAAGAATACAAGTACAATGGCAATCCATGGCGGTCGACCGTCATACTTGAACCCATATAAACCCGATAGTCCGTCGAGTACCACGACGGGTCTCGATAAACGATTTACAACAACCAAGATCGTATGAGATTCAACATACATGCCACATATTACATAAAGTTCACGATATACTTTTCATCATCGAGTACGAATAAAAGTTATTACAAACCGAGTTTGATAAATAAAGCGGAAGCAAATAAGTTCAAGATAAAGTTTCCAACATAGTTTGATACAAGTATTGCCAAGCTAGATCACGGTCCACAAAAGCAAGGATAGGAATTACTAAAGAAGCCTGCCCAAGGCTTACTGCTCATCCACAATGGGATAGAAGCAACTCTTGCAATAACCATGATACACAAAGTGCCATCTCGCAACATTGGGAAAATAAACCACGAGTACGAGAAGGTACTCACTAGACTTACCCATCATGAACCGAAATAAAATGACTCCAAGGAGTATGCAAGGTCAGTATAAGTGGACGTAACTTGACAACATTTTGCGAAAAAGGCAACATCCGTTGTACAATTATGATTCCTTTACCAAGTTAATTAGCACTATCCATTTCTAGATTAGCAACTATCCTGTGCCAAACATGTGGTATATCATTTAGAAGCATACAATAGTAACCATAGCGGTATTGGAATTCCATTTTCGTCCGAACCATCATGTTCCATAACACAATTACTACGATGTTGGGACTAGCCAAGTTTCTCACTATCCGGGAGAGGCGGCGAATCGAATCGATTTCAACCACCGGGAATTTATTCCTAACACAAACCCAGTCTACCACCCACGATAGCCTTAGGTCACCTTTGGTACAACTCCGGTACACATTTCGGGGTCCGTCTTGCGCCGCTGTCTGGAACACCAGATGCCGGGATGCTCGAAGCCAAGCTCGCCCTTGGGCTCGGTCGATCGTTCCCGGAAGGAGCGCACAATGTAACGATTCCCGGCTGAGTTGAATTACTCGGCCATGGTCGGAACGAGTTATCCGGCCAGCTAAGTGAGAGGCATGCGTTCAATCTTGTCAGAAGCACCAACAATGGTACGGTCCTTAATCGACATAGACGGGATAAATCCACACCCAAGACCTCCATGTCTTGTTGCTTCTCTCTCTGCTTCCCGTCCGGTCTCGATTTACTTTTACCACATGGTTCTGCTCCACGATAGCAGATATAGCCAACCGTGCTCCGGTATCCACCTATATCTCGCAGGTGACAGGACATCACCCGACTTCTACCGGTCTAAGCATGGCTAAGCATATATATTCGATCCTCGGACCTATACCGATTCAGGTGTAATATTTGGACAAGGAATGTACATGCATCAAGTGGTTTCATTCAACTCTTATAACCTAATGCATCAATCATAAATACGTAAGTAAACATTTGTAAATTACTGGGAGACTTATAATGCTCCGGGGCTTGCCTCGCAGAAAGGAAGTAGGGCGATGGTCGGGACACTCGTGAAGCTCTTCGGGTTCTCGCTCCACGCCGGAGCTGCGGCTTGCGGATCCTCCTGCGGGTTCCCTTTCCTCTCGCTTCTTCAATTCCAAAGAACGTGATCTCTTCCTCCGATCCTAGATGCATGAGTATGGTATAAGTATTACGAATGCATATATGTTAACAAGTGCATCACGTTGTTTGAGTAGGTGCATATCTCTTCTCGATTATTACTTAACTACTTCTACAATGCATCGAGTATGCCACAAACAAGAGCTACTTGTTTCACTCATAACCGGAGTTCTACAAATCCAAAAACAAAGATCCAGGACTTTCTCGGAAAGCTTATCAAATTCTCTACCACCTTGTTATTAACCATTTTTACAGTACACATCATTTTCAACATGCAATTCATCAAACTCTAGAATCAGTCCAGAAACTATTCAACATGCAATATAAAGTAACGATACTTCTACTTCATGCAATCATTCAAAATTTGACAACATAAAATCCACCAACAGTTTAAGCATACCAATTACATTTAGAATCATATAACGGTGAGGCCTAACTATTTATTAAATTGCCTTTATTATTTTATTTAGATATCTAGGTTAAATAATAAATATATATCAGATGTGCTTCATAAATTCTCAAAAATTTACAGAGCCTTACTAATGCTATCAAAGGACTGCTATAAAAATTTCAGGTCATTTTACTAAGTAGAACATTCTATACAAAAATGATAAGGCAGCAAGGCTTGAAACAGCATAAATGGAAAACCCTATTGAAAAGTGTCAAGCAACATATTTCATATTTTTTTTAGCATCCACATGGTACTAGGATTACCTCCAACAAATTTCATGAATTTTGGACTCATAAATAATTTATGAAAATTCATGCAAGGATTAACTAGTCATAAAAGAAAAATCTATAACTATAAATCTACACATGCACTGGTCCTCAAATTTTTACCAGGGCTCACATATGCTAAGATTAGTTCACCACAAAAATTTCATAATTTTTGGAGCACAGGAACTCTAGATATAAAATAAACAAATTTGAATGCATTCAAAAGCACATTTCAAATCCCTATTTAAATCTCCAAAAATTTCTACTGTTGAAACCAAGAACATATTTTTCTTAAATACTACACTTCCTAAGGAACACTCACAAATTTATTTCACAATTTTAGGAGCTTTCAAACTGAAGATATGAAAATCACAAAAGAAATCAAAAACTGGATCAAATGAGCTATCCTTCACTACTGCTGTCGCTGACTGGTGGGACCCGGTGGTCAGAGGACCCCACATGTCATTGACTCGAAGCAGAGCAGCGGTGCTGGCGTGGCCAGAGCTTGCCGACGGCGAGGTTGCCGGCGGTGACATCATCACTACGCGATCTACGTGACCTAGCGCATCTATTGAGCCACTTGGCCGGCCCTATTGTCGACGGTAAGGACGACGGCGGCGGCAATGGTGGAGCGGCGAGGCGGGATGACGGTGAGACATCGGTGAAAGCTACGGTGACGCAAACACAAGCTCGGACGAGCATCTACGAGCTATGGTTGGCCTATTGCGCGCTCAAACGTGGCCTGGGGTGGTCTGGTTAGGTGGGACCACGGCGACGGAGGGTGGCGGAGGAGCTCCGGCGAGGCGGTGCGCGGGGTTAGAGCTCACCGAGCTTGAACGGCGAGCACTAGAGGACACGGTAGGATGCTGGGGTGGCGGTGGAGCTATTGCGGTGGTGCTTGAGTGGCCAGGCGCGAGCTATGCGTGGCTATGGCGACGGCGGAGCTGCGGGAGCTTGGCGGCTGCTGCTGCGAGGAAGAACGGCCGAGGCGAAGCAAAACTGGAGCGCGGCTGGGTGCGGACGGGCGTTGGCGTGTTGAAGGCGCGCTTCGGCCTGCCTTGGCCGCGCTGGGCAGAGCGTCGGCGACGCGCGGCCGTTTCCCGCGCCACGCGGCGCACGGTGTCTGAAGCCGGTCGGCCACTGTGCCGGTCGATTCAGTTCATCAGTGACCCGAAACCGAGCCTGACGACGGGTTTTCACGGCGAATTATCGGCTAAACCAAAGCTCCAACGTGCAAGCGATCTTCACGACTTGTGTAGTCCTATGTACCAGCTACAACTTTGGTTCAAGTACCTCATTCTAATTCGCAACAGAAATGGAGCAATAACACCCCAAACATCGGCTGTCAGTCGGTTAGTCGATCAACCACTTAGAAAATTTGCTAAGTGTGGGAAGCTGGATTTTTCTGGTTTTTGTGGGACCCATTCAAGCATGTTAGAAGCTAAATCAGTCCATGACCTAAAAATAAAAGTTGTTCCTTATGTCAAACACTACAACTTTGCTTTAGTGAACTCCTCCATGCAAGGTCTCTAACACCTAGTTCAACTTTAGTCAAACATGTCACTTTGAAAACATGATACATACACAAACCATGGCTAAATGACCAAACTAGCCTTAGCACTAAATACCAAAGTTGTTCCTAATGATATCCTAAGCATGTTTACACAATTTGCAAGGTCATTTAAGCATTTCATGTAGTAATCACTCATATAGCTATCCATGTCAACACGTGATATTACTTAAGTGCTTGATCATGAAAGGTGACCTTCATGAACAATGTTTCTTTTGTTAACCTAAGTGTAGCTAAAGTGTTTTAGTGACCAACATTACCTACTTGCATTCATTTGCACATGATCATATGCATATGTTCCAAGAAACACGAGATAACAAGCAATGTTTCATATGTTTCGATCAAAGGTTTCAATTGTAAGTGATGATTTATGAATGCTTGATGCTCATGCTTATGCTATGCAAGTCAAGTTATGCAAGGCTAACACTCGAGGTGTTACATATGCACCCTTCTATTCATCCTTGATGGAGATGCACACCCTAGTCTTTCAATAGGTGTCCTCCAGAGGGTGCATATGTTCATCGTAGACGTACTCCATAGCTGCATCACAATCTCCATAGTAGGTATGAAGAATGCCCATGAGTTGGTGGTGCGAAATGGCTTATACCAGACCTTTGTCGTCCATGCTAGGGGAGGGATCGACTCATCCTCTTCAATGGTGTCTTCCTCATCATCATCGTCGGACAGTTGGACGACCTCGACTGGCTCAGGCGTAGGTACAGGTGTTGGCGAATCAAATTCTTGTTCCTGAGGTTCCTCCTCCTCAGGCTCCATGGACAAACCACGAGGTGGGTAGTAACCTCCGGTGCTGATGTAGGCAGTCTTACTGGCACGAGGCATCTACAGAATTAGATTTAGTTAGTTAGATTAGAAGCAATAATTTTCATAATAGAGTAAGGCAAAAGATGCAAAATAGCAACTAACAAGGGCGAGATAGAAAGCATGAAATGAGTGAAGCAAAAGAAGCTAAAACGACCATTGCTAACTAGGCTTGCGTTCTACAGTCAACACAGCTCTGATACCAATCTGTCACACCCGATTTTAAGGATAAAATGGGATGCAAAATCTTATGTACGCCCAGAGATCAGTCACACACATAAGCCGATAAATTATGAATAGTATCATCACAAGTGTTTATTACATCATGAATAAGACATTGTTTTCACATAATTGTAGCGGAAGTAAGAAAAGATCTCTCGCGGAAGCTCCATATCACAGGGACGTCAACTGGTTGACCACAAGTCTAGTAATCCTTAGGGAAATCATCATTACCATAGCCATCTGTTACCCATCCAGGATTTTTATCCAAATAATGAAAATAAACAAGCGTAAGTATATGTCGTACTCAATAAGTGTAACATGGGGTTCATGAGGCTCAAAAGGCTTGACACAGGTTTAACAGCATTCAGCTTTTAGTTGTCATAATTTTAGCTTAAGAGTAGCAACAAGTTGTTTCAATTCCCAATGCAAAACACATGATCAATGTAAACATGAATAATGAATAGCATAAACAGATAATTCGTAGTGTTCATCTATTCCATAAATGTTCCAAGGCCGCTCATGACCTTGAGCACGGCTGATAATTCTCTCTTCGGTAACCCTCGAGCAGGAAGGCCGTTAGTAAACAAGGACATGAGTCATAATGCATAGATGGGAACTATCGATGAAATATGGTCGGCAGTCTACCCAGGGGTATGCCCAAGGTAGTAGATTGTCGGCAGACAGATGCGCAAGCCACAAACAAGATGGTGACGCAAGACACACGAGGTTTTATCCAGGTTCGGCCGCCGAGAAGGCATAATACCTACGTCCTACGTCTGATTGTATTGCTGTATGTCAATGAGAGATGTTTTTAGAGGGGTCCCCTGCCCGCCTTATATAGTCCGAGGGGCAGGGTTATAGATCTGGAAAACTAATCCTAGTCAGTTACAATTGCCATAGGTGACCGGATAAGGATTCCTATTCTAACCGACCGAGATCTTGCTTGATCGCCAAATCTGTCTTGACTCCTTGCGCGGGACTCCGAACAGGTTGGTCGGGCCGCACGTCGTCCTTTGTTGGACCGAACCCATTGATCCGGGCCGGCCCAACCTTAGCCGTAAGGGTATAGGGGTTAATACCCCCACAGGAACCCTAAACTTTCCCCAAGTGCAATTCCTAGTAGTACCTTGGGAAAGCTCAAGGATAAGCTTTTTCTAAGGAGGGGAGAGTTGTAACGACCCAAGTTCGTTGCAAACTAGGCAACCATTTTGATTATCGAAAGGAGTCAACCATCGACCCTCCATGAAGACTCACAACATGCAACGCGGCGCCCGACATCAAGAACCCACCAAAGCACCTTGTGAGAATCCCCAGATAACCATGGTCAGGCTCATAACCGGATTGGAAGGGAACATCTACATGGATTGGCAATCCTTCTATTGATATCATCAACACCCAATTACTCCTGAGGACAAACCCCAGCATGGTACCATGGTCATCGACAACATTCATCGAATGACTTAGTCAATTCAGCAAAGACAGGGAATGCCGGACCGTCCGCCAACGTACCAGACCATCCGATAAGAGTTAGGACAGAATAGGGTTAAGTGGAAATAAACTGTTTCTTATTTATGGACCTAGACCCACATGTCAGTACGAGTTGGGACACTTCACCAGCTGAAGGAGCACTCTCCCACTCACCCTCTCACTTATCCACTCATTTGCAAAACACCCTCTCGCTCTCTCTCCACCTCTCAAGAACAAGGATAACCCTAGAACTAGACAGAGAAAGGAATGGAGAAGGGATTGAAGGAGGAGAGGAGGGAGAAGAGGAGAAGTATTAGCACCTTCCCATGGACTCCATCAACATATTCAACATAGTCATGGTGAGCCTAAGAGAATAGCTGTCATTTTGTGGATTTTTCCCAAATTGGTTAATGTGTGGTTTTTGGTGGGAGGGAGGAAATGATGGAGGCTTCGATGGAAGAAGAGTTGGATCTTCAATCTCTTGGCTATTGAAGCTCTTAATCTCAGAGCCAAGGATCTCCATCTCAATCTCAACATTTATCTCTTATCTTATGAGTTTAGGTTTAATTCGTAAGCCTTGAGCCACACATAGTGAGACTAGCTTACAACCTAGCCATTGTGAGCCTACTAAGCCACCTAAACTACCATAGGGATGTGTGGCACGTGTAAGATACACAACTCCACAAATCTAAGTTTGGAAACTAGGATTTCCCTAGAGCATAGGTTCTGTCGTCCATGTGACGGAGTGTCCATCAACTCGACGAAGTATTCACCAACCCATGCAGAAAGCAACTTAAATATCATACAACACCCAATAGCACAACGGAGCATCCATCGCTCACGATGGAGGATCTGTTGAGTTTTAGAGTTTAATATCCAGCAACCTGAGAGCACCCAGTTCGCACCGGATAGTCCATCAGCTGACTGCATTATCCGATGTGGGCAAAGAACCCTAGAAATACCTAAGTCCCAAACCTACCGGAGTCTCCGTGAACTCCATGAAGCGTTCGTCAACTAGTACAGAGCCAAACCAGAGACAACCCACCTCGGTGTCCAACACAGTGGAGTGTTCGTCGGTAGGACGGAGTGTCCACCAGTCACTGGAAGAATGAGCTTGCTTAAGCAATCTACCCGAGTAACCATCCAACAACCAAGAGAGCTTAGTAACATCCAATGTAGTGGTAGAGCCTCAGTTAGATGTCTCTCCCTAAGTTCTAAAGTGGTAACCTAACCCTATCCACCCATGTTCCTCCTTGTTGTTCAGATCGTCGATGTATCTCTTAGCCGATCTCTCATATTCTTTCAGGACCGTCTCAATTAAGGAACGTGTATAAGTCATCATCGTCAGCTTCGAGATGCTAGATTGACAGCACCACTAGGCAGGCACTCCACTATTATGAACCCTATTTTGGATACTTATCGAGTTCTACTATGAGTTATGCATTACATGTAGATTTTGTTAGTAGCCTCATTCACTCCATAATTAGAGTCACTCCTTAATCTGTTAGAACCCTCTCATCTAAACAATGGGAATGGGAGCGCTTAATGCTTATTGCTTAGTTGATGGGGCAATGATAGAAGTCAAGCATGAGAAGGGAACTCATACTCGTGCGTGTAGGATGCTACACCTAGATAATTAACTACTAAAACCAATGAGGGTACAACCTGACTTATCTAACTAATCTGGCTAAAGAATAAGATCCCTAATGTGGTAATCTTGATGATAATTGGATATCTTGCTCATGCGAGGGGTAGGTCATCGTGAGTGTATTAGGATATGTAAGTCCGAGTAACCACCTATACAGACCACATGTCGCGGATGGGGTCGACAAGCCAAGTAACTAATTGTGATCAGGTTATCCATGAAACTGGCAAGGGGGTTGGCACCGGTCGGGAATGTCCGAGACATTGACCGGGAAAATAGTTGAACCTTTCATTGGATACTCTGGCCAGATTTGGGATAGGTTGGAGAACGTGAGGCAACCCTTACCTATCGCTCGGGTATGGTGGTTCATCTTGGTCTCCACGTGGGTATAGTTGTACACCTCTGCAGAGTCTTGAAAGCCTGGAGTCCTTCAGGATGGAACTATTCGGTTGTTCTTTCTTTCTATACCCATGGTAGGATGGATGATGGATTATGAGCACCTTTGTTATGATGATAAATACTGTAACTCTAATGTTGAGCATAGCACGCCATACTCTTAATGAACATCATTGCTTTTCGCAATTGTACAAATGCCTGATAATCACCCTATGCATCCACCAAACATTATATGTTGGAATTAAGTCCTGCGAGTACGTAATGTACTCACGGTGTGGCCGTTAAGTTATTTTGCAGGATGCCAAGACATTCGTTTGGGAGTATCTCCGATGAATGCCACGGTTAACAGACCTTGGAGCGGGTGTCTCCCAGATGAGCTGCGTGTATTCCAATGCGTAAATGAGAGACATGAGATGTAACCTAGTATGAGTTAGCTGGTAGGATGGAATTAGTAGATTGTTCTGTAGATTTATATTCTTGAGCTTATGTTATTGTTAATAATGTTTTACTCGAACGTGGGAGGCCTAAGTGTGTAACCGATTGGGTGGTCTGATATGCCTTGTATCGAGTATGTGTGTGTAACTCAATGCAAAGATCCTTAAGAGGAGTTGCTACATGCACTCCTAGGGACCTCGAAGTTGTTAATTTGACAGCCCCCGTCGGCTTCGGTATCGGTCCCTAACAGGACGGGTATTGGGGTGCGGCAGACGGGTATCGGAGCAGTTGATTGACTTACACCTGCACACCTCATTCAAAGCATCGATAAGTCCAATCGACACGCACCTAAGTATTCAACCTTAAAACCTTGACTCTGTGCTATAGGCTAAAACCCTAAGTTGTTATAACTCTTTTCTCTAGATTTATCTGGCCTTCCTTCCTGACACTCTAAATTATAAATATAGTGAGCAAAAGGAGTTTTGTTTTAAAGGGAAGAAGGGAAATCCGTTAGTGTTTGTCATAGAATTAGGATTGTTAATTATAGAATAGGTTGCCTAAGTGAGGAGCAATAGACCCCGATGAGCCGCCCTAGGTGTTAGATGCGTTACACTAGGGAATTCGATGATAGTGATTCTAGTCCCTTAGTTAGTTTTTCTCAATCATGCGAGCCCTATCTCTCTTATTCCTGGAAGCATATCTCATCCGTGCTCTCCAATTTCTCTAGAAGCCTAAGAGCAGCCCCTTATTCCTTATCATGCCATCGAAGGAAGTTTGGTAGAATCTCCCTAGTATTCTGAACTTACCATGCGGCATTAGAAATAACAACAAGCAAATGAAGGCCATGCAAGGTATAAACATCCACGAGAACAAGAACAACAAGGACCGACTGTAAATACTAGTTACCATGTGCTCAACAACTGAGAAAAAGGAGTTTAAGGCGCCCCAACCTCGTCATGATGAACGCGTTGTAGACAAGTTACTTGTTTCTACCAGAACATAGTACCAACAGGAGTGCCCTCAACACTAAGCCCTATGATTAGTTAATAGAAAAGTTTTTGGATCAGAGACGATAGGTAGAAACCAAGGTCATCAGAGCCCCCCACTGGTCAAGTAGACGATAGTCAAGTGGAGACATCAACCCTGAGATCCACGACGGCGAGAAGCACCATGACCATGATTTTGACATCGACCATGACGAGTAGAAGGCGCAACAAGGGAAGCACGTGTAGAAGGCAGATGGGTAGCTTAGGTTAAAGGAATAGGAGTTTCACCTACAGGAAACGAGCCTCTAGACCTACCAGAGAATGTAGGATCTCTCAAAAACATGGTAAATGGTAAAACCAGAAAATCACCTGTAGCAGCAGAGCTGTAAGCGAAGGCATCACCGTACATCTGCAGCAAAGGAGGCACCATTGCAGGCGGCACTGGACGCCCATAAAGAACGACCTCTAATGGGACCGACCCTACACAAGCATATGTAAGTAACGGGAAGTCAAAATACTATCCCAAGTAAAGCTGAAGCGAAGACTGTATAAAAGAAAAGGAAACTTGGACATACCTAGAGAATGGAGGCTTGGAACCCCTAGTGCCATTGGAGATGAATCTCGTGACAAGAAACGCTCCTGACCAGGGAATGGTATGTAGACGCCATGAGTGACCTCACAGACCCCACGGAAGTCCTTGATGGTGCGCAGCATGAGAGCCATGATGTACGGCTGAAGGATCAATGAAGCATTCATGTCCCTCTTACACTCTAGCATCTGGTTCACCATCTAGTCCAACATGTTGATTGGTTCACCAGACAACACGGCACTGACTATCTCCATGGAAGGCCACTCCAAGGCACGATCATCCCACCCAACAGTAGGCACAATGGTATGCCTTAGGACCTTGAGAATCACCTTGGGAAGTCTCCTCATGTTTCCCCGAGGACCATACTCGGTTGTCTCAGGGTAGCGAAACCAATCTACCTCATTAGCTTTCAACCTTGGAAGATGGGTAACTAATTTACCCCATTTCATACTGTTATAGCTCAGCTACACCGCGGCCACAAGATCTTTGAAGGTAGCCTTGAACTTGGATGTGCCAGTCATCCATATGAGCTTCTCCTTATCAGCACGGACCTCCAAAGTGGCATAGAATTGTCGATTGATAGCCTCATTCTAGTCCTGCCGGAACCCCAAGATCTTTGCCCAGCCCATGGCTTTGAGAGAGGCAACTAGACTGTTCATGTAATAGAAGATCTCAAGACAGGACTAGGTCAACCATTGTTGTTCGGTATGCATTGGCCTTGTGTCGATGCCACCACGATACAACCTGTACTGTGTAACAGAACCGACCAATTTATAAGAGCACAAGTACAAAAATAGTCGCCGAAACGATCAAATTCTCGCACTTGAGCCCATATAAACCTGGTAGTCAACTGAAACCATGAAGGATTTCAAACCAACTTGCATACAACCAAGATCACAGTAATTCAACATAACATCTCACACGTTACAACATTTCATAAACAGTTTGTAGATAGATTACAACCCATCTGAGTCATTGTTATTACAAACCAAGTCTTGTAAAGTAGCGGAAGCAAATAGTTTAACTCACACACATGAGTTCAAATACCTGTACTAGTTTGCCGATCACATCCAACAAAAGCATTTAGATGAGATAACAAGAGATCATGCCCATGATCTAGTCTTCGTCACCCGCCGGGTGGAGACAATACTTACAGAAGCCTTGATATAGAAGGTCATCTGCAACAAGAGGGAATAAACCCTGAGTACGGGAATGTACTCAGCTAGACTTACCCGTTGAAAACCAAAATAAATGACACCAAGGATCAAGCAAAGCTTTATTTAGAGGATTAGGCTAACACTTCCTTTTTGCGGAAAAGCATAAGTAATAATGATTAACTTTTAACCTGAGCTAGCAGTGATTTTAAGCCATTAACCTATCATCTATATTAGCACCAGTACTAAGCAACCACTTGATTAATATGCAAACATTAATAACCATAACAGGTATAAATCGTGGCAACATTATCCATCATCATCATCCTCCATTTAACCATATCGTTGAATTAAGTGAATCTACGTTGCCGCTGCTCAAGTCAAGTTCTCACCATCCGGGAGAGATGGCGATTCGAATCGATTCCTATCTAGCTGGAGGGGTATTCCTAACACAAACCCTGCTTCCCCCGTCAGGGTCGCAAACAAGTCACCTTTGGTACAACTTAGGAGAAAAATAAAAGAAAAGACGCGGGTCCGAGCCACCCTGCATTCTCAGAGAACCACTCTGCCAGGAAGTGCAGGATTTTAAGCCCTGACTCCCCTTGGACTTATGCCAATGGCTCTCCGCACATCCTTACTACCTCCAGAATGCATCCAACCCCCACGGTTCCCGTCCTGAGTTGAGCTACTCGGCTTCGTGGTCGAAACGACTTATCCGGCCAGCTAAGTGTTAGGCTGCGTTCAACATGACCTGAGGACGTACAACGTATCGGTCCTTAAATGACACAGACGGAGTCACTATGTCCAACCCTACACAAGACTCCGCCCGGTCTTCATTCGTTATTAACATGGTTCTTTTCCACGATAGCAAATATAGCCAACCGTGATCCACCTCATCCTAAAGCTCGTAGGTGATAGGAAATCACCCGACTTCTACCGCACTAAGCATGGCTAAGCATTTAACCCGTTCCTAAACTTAAATAGGATTCAAGTGCGATATCTGGACAAGGATAGATATATAATGCAGCAATTAGTTCCAACCAATTCCTATACTTAATGCAGCATCAACAATAAAAGATACTCAATATATTTGTAAAGACATGGGAGACTTATAATGTTCCGGGGCTTATCTTTCAGGAAAGAGGATGGACGGTGGTCAGGGCACTCGGGCAACTCCTCCTCGGTGGCTGCTTCTTTGATTGCCTGAACCTCGGGCTCCTCCTCCTGGCTCGCTCCCTCGAACTCCAGAAGCGTCACTCCCTCCGGCACACCTATTGCATGAATGCGCAAGATAAATATCATGGATGCACATGAACGAAGTTAGGGATGCTCGAGGAATGCACATGCTTACTGCAGTCCGCATATTCCAACTTAAGCTCTATTCAAATCACTTTAACTTACCAAGTTTACACAACCTAATGTATAATTTCTCATCTTTAGTTAAAGACCTAGCACCTGCACCTAAGCATGTTCTCAAGTTAGGCTAGCACCTAAACAATCAACAAGAACATTGCAACAAAGCATACACACAAACACTCATGTTTCAGCAAAATAGGGACTATACAGTGGTACAGTAAACTGACCATAACTGGAGATTTACAAATCCAAATGACATGCAACAAGACAATTTGGAAAGCTTATGAAATTTCATACAATTCATTTTCAGACCTCAAGGCATGATTCGAACTTTTACCAGGTCAAATTCTTTAATCAACAGAAATCTGTCTTTCCAAGACAGACAACAAGCAAAACTATGATCCAATTTTAAACGACTGTAACTCCTAAACTACTAGGACAAATATCACCAAATTTTAACAGGAGCTAGATACATAAGTTCTCTACAACTTTTGTATTCACCAATTTCCCAGCAAACCAAATTATCATGGGGAACTTTGCAAAGTCCCCAGAACTGTCCAGAAGGACATAATGCAAGCAAAATAATTATTAACTTATGTTGCAAACACATAAATGGACAAAACCAACTTTACTACTCATCATGCATATCACAAGAACACCATAAAGTAAGGTGTTCATCACCAATTCATTTCTTTTAATACCTTTCTTAATTTAATTCATTATTTAAGAGGAATAATAAACCTATATGAAAACTGCACCATTAAATCTACAAAAATTATAGTAGGTACTATATGCACCAAGTAGGCTACTATGAAAATTTCACATCATTTGAAGAAGTATAACAGCCTACACAAAAATAACAAGGCAGAAAGGCTGAAAATAGCATAAATAGAAAACCCTAATGAAAAGTGTCAAGCAACAGATTTTATATTTTTCTTAGCATCCTTAACGTACTAGGACATTCTCTAACAAATTTCATGGTCATTGGATTCATAGATAAATTACTAAAATTCACACAAGGATCATTCAATGATAAAAGGAAAATCTATAACTCAAAAACCCTGCATGCAATGACTCTCAAATTTTTACCAGAGCTTCTACTCATCAAGAATACCTCACCATCCAAAATTTATAATTTTTGGAGCACAGGAACTCAAGATATAATTTAAACAAATTTGCATGCATTTAAAAACACATTTCCAGTTTCAATTTAATTCTTCTAGATACTCTAAAATAAGTGCTCATATTATATTTTTTCTAAATACTACACTTCACTATGATCCTAACAAAATTGGAACCACTCAATTTGGATATACCAAACTCTAGATATGGATTTTACAATACAGCCTCAAAATCAAAATAAATGAGCTATCCTATTTTCTAACAGTCACTGGCAAGCGGGGCCCTCGGGTCAGATGACCCCACCGGTCAGCGATAGGAAACAGGGGACACGACTGCGACGGCGCGGAAAATGGTGTAGCTCACCGACGGCGGCTTCACCGACGACGAGGAGGGTACCTCCGTGCTCGCCATGATCTCCCGCATTGATTTACCTACTAACCCTAAGCTCTAGCGGCCCCTAAGTACCCCAGCCACGGAGCTCGGTGGCTCGGCCATGGCGCACGGCGGCGCGCGGCCGTGTTCCGGCCTGGCTAGTCCGACAATGGCGGTAGCGTCATCACCAGAGCATCTACTTGCGATGGCAAAGGCCAGGCGAGGGCTAGGGAAGGACGAGAGGGCCTGTGCTGTGCTAGCCACGGTGAGCTCCAACTCCAGTGAGGTACGACGGCGGCGGAAACTAAAATGTGGCCACTACCTTGGGTTCTCCGGCTCAATGGCGAGGTGGACGAGCTAGAGGAAGCTACGGCGGATCTGTGGGTTAACTAGAGGCGGCGATTTCATGGTGGCGAGCGAGCTAGGCGACGGTGCTTGCTCGGCGTCAATGGCGGAGCCGGCGCGCTGCTGCTGCTACGAGCGGAGGAGGTGAAGGAGAACGGGAAACTGAAATGTGAGCGCGGTGGAGTCACATGAGCGCGCTGCGGCTTCAATTGATGCGCTCTGGCCTGACGTGGCCTGGCCGATCAGGCCGGCGGCGACGCGCGGCGCCACGCGGCCGTCAAATTCTAAACCTGTCGAAACACTGTAGCGCCGATTCAATTAACCTATCAAGCCTGACAGCGTACCTTCATCGAGTTGCAACTCCTCAACCGTGATGATCCAGCTCATGGTGTAATTGACAAAGTTCGAGATCCAAGTGAGTACTACAAGTTTGCCAATTGGAGTACGAGCTAAATCGGCTTGATTTGGGAGCTACAAGGCTAACAAGTTGGGTACAGAAAACTGAATCTCGATTTTATGACTTAGAATATTTCAGAGTCTCCAAATGACCCTCAAAACTAACTTGTGGGCCATTTTAGAGCATGTTGTGCACATTTTCATGACTTGGCTCCTAAACAAAGTTTGTTCGTTATAAAATTTTCTACAACTTTGTTGTAGGTTGCTCAGACATGCAAACAATCTAAGCTATACTTTTTAAACAGTCAAACCCAGGAGCTCTAGGGATCCATAATAGTCAAACCATGACTTGGAAAACTAATTAGGCAAAATGATCAACATGAACATTGTTCCTAATGACATTCTAAGTATAACTAAGTTGCTTAAGAGGATAATTAGCCACACTACACATTGGTCACACCAAAATCAAGCATCACATGGGTTGAAACAAGGAAGAACAAATGAATTGCTACTTTTGTTTCAAGGCCATGTTTCATATGTTTCATGAGTGTGTTGCATAGTACTACTAACCATGTTTCACTAAAGTGTGTTGTACATGTTGCACTTGAGTGTTGCACACTATTCATTTCATAAAACAAACACACATGAAATATGACAATATGTTGCAATGTTTCACAAGCATGTTTCATGCAATATAAGCTCATGAATGGATGAATGATGCTCATGTTTATGAAATGCAAGTGCAAATGTGGAAGCCAAACACCTGGGGTGTTACATACTGACTAAAGGTCTCAAAGAAGGGAGTCGGAGAGTCCCTTGCTTGTCCAAAGTGACTGGACAATGCTGACTTGCTGAACTCAACTGCAACCCTGCGGTAGCGATCCCTCGGAACGATAACCATGTCCATTGGAAAGACCCTTCATCGTCACTCTCATTCAAGGAAAGAAACCAGGACGTCCTCCCCACCCAATTGCTCAGACCTACACCAAACCTGCACCAAACAAAAGGAATCAAGGATTAATGACCTATAGATACCCAAGGGAACCTGGAGCTAAATGATCCAAAGAAGACAAACCATGACCGATCATGGATGGACCAGAACAAACAAGGAAGGAAATCTTGAGTGAAGATGAATACAAGTGTAATAGCCTAGTAGCAGCATATTCTATAGCATGTATACAAGTTATACCATGTGAGTAAGAAGTATCTACAAGGTTGGGTAATAGATTGGAGCAAGTCAGAATAGATTCAACACTTAGTGAGACTACCTTACAACCTAGCCATAGTGAGCCTAGTAAGCCACCTAAACTACCATAGGGATGTGTGGCACATGTAAGATGCACAACTCCACAAATCTAAGCTTGGAACCTAGGATTTCCCTTGGCATAGGTTCTGTCGCCCGTGTGATGGAGTGTACGTCAACTCAATGGAGTATCCGCCAACCCAAGCAGAAAGCAACTTAAGTATCATAGAGCACCCAACAGCACAATAGAGCATCCGTCACTCATGGTGGAGCATCCGTTGAGCTTTAGAGATAAATATCCAGCAACCCAAGAGCACCCAGTTCGCACCAGAGAGTCCGTCAGCTGACAACATTATCCAATGTGGGCAAAGAACCCTAGAAACACTTAAGTCCCAAACCTACTGGAGTCTCCGTGAACTCTATAGAGCGTCCATCAACTAGTATAGAGCCAAACCAGAGACAACTCACCTCGGTGTCCAACACAGCGGAGTTTTCGTCGGTAGGACGGAGTGTCCACCAGTCACGAGAAGAATGAGCTTGCTTAAGCAATCTACCCGAGTAACCATCTAACAACCAAGAGAGCTTAGTAACATCCAATGTAGTGGTAGAGCCTCAGTTAGATGTCTCTCCCTAAGTTCTAAAGTGGTAACCTAACCCTATCCACCCATGTTCCTCCTCGTCGTTCAGATCGTCGATGTATCTCTTAGCCGATCTCTCATATTCTTTTAGGACCATCTCAATTAAGGAACGTGTATAAGTCATCATCGTCGGCTTCGAGATGCTAGATCGGCAGCACCACTAGGCAGGCACCCCACTATTATGAACCCTATTTTGGATACTTATCGAGTTCCATTATGAGTTATGCATTACATGTAGATTTGGCTAGTAGCCTCATTCACTCCATAATTAGAGTCACTCCTTAATCTGTTAGAACCCTCTCATCTAAACAATAGGAATGGGAGCGCATAATGCTTATTGCTTAGTTGCTGGGGCAATGTTAGAAGTCGAGCATGAGAAGGGAACTCATACTCGCGCGTGTAGGATGCTACACCTAGATAATTAACTACTAAAACCAATGAGGGTACAACCTGACTTATCTAACTAATTTGGCTAAAGAATAAGATCCCTAATGTGGTAATCTTGATGATAATTGGATATCTTGCTCATGTGAGGGGTAGGTCGTCGTGAGTGTTGGATCTCAGATGACATAGCTCGTGGAGCAGTAAGGACCGTGTATTGGGATATGTAAGTCCGAGTAACCACCCATACAGAGCACATGTCACGGATGGTGTCGAGAAGCCGAGTAACCAATTGTGATCGGGTTATCCGTGAAACTGGCAAGGGGGTTGGCACCGGTCGGGAATGTCTGGGACATTGACTGGAAAACCAGTCGAACCTTTTGTCGGATATTCTGGCCGGATTTGGGAAAGGTTGGAGAACATGAGGCAACCCTTACCTGTCGCTCGGGTATGGTGGTTCATCCCGGTCTCCATGTGGGTACAGTTGTACACCTCTGCAGAGTCTTGAAAGCCTGGAGTCCTTCGGGACAGAACTATTCAGTTGTTCTTTCTTTCTATACCCATGGTAGGATGGATGATGCATTATGAGCACCTTTGTTATGATGATAAATACTGTAACTCTAATGTTGAGCATAGCATGACATACTCTTAATGAACATCATTGCTTTCTGCAATTGTACAAATGCCTGATAATCACCCTATGCATCCACCAAACATTATATGTTAGAATTAAGTTGTTTTGCAGGATGCCAAGACATTCGTTTGGGAGTATCTCCGATGAATGCCACGGTTAACAGACCTTGGAGCGGGCGTCTCCTAGATGAGCTGTGTGTATTCCGATGCATAAATTTGAGACATGAGATGTAACCTAGTATAGTTAGCTGGTAGGATGGAATTAGTAGATTGTTCTGTACATTTATATTTTTGTGATTATGTTATTGTTAAAAATGTTTTACTTGAACGTGGGAGGCCTAAGTGTGTAACCGATTGGGTGGTCTATTATGTCTTGTATCATGTATGTGTGTGTAACTCAACGCAAAGATCCTGAAGAGGAGTTGCTATGTGCGCTCCTGGGGGCCTCGAAGTTGTTAATTCGACAACCCCCGTCGGCTTTGGTATCGGTCCCTAACAGGACGGGTATTGGGGTACGACAGTTTCGCTCGACGCACGGCCATTGTCACCCTCACCCACCATGATCTTGCGGCGTCCTCAACGTCGTGCGGCCCTCAGCCGCCGTCATCGCTCTCGGGCAACATCATCGCCCTCGCCCGCCGTCATCGCCGGACATGAATCTCTGTGGCGGATTCAACCACCTTCTGCCGATTGAGCCTAACCGCTGATGAGGGCAAAAGGTCTGAATCTCTATCTATCTCTATGTCGACAGTTAAGATTATTTAAAGTTAGCATTTAATTGGTAGCTGTTGCAACTCGATTTTGCATCTTACTCAAAAGCTTATTGTTAGTAGAATTTTTGTGTCGAATTACTCTTGGCATTCCTGAACAAGGAATTGTTTGTCTTTTGTAGAATGCTTGCCTAGATAATAAACCTGTGCAAGTTGATTGTACACACAGCACACATAACAAGGAAAGTAGGACGCGTGCCTGTGCGTTGCGGTGGCAAGTGCATGTACCTCTCCGGTCGCGTCGACATGAGCATGGTCGAGAAGACCGTCCTGTGCCTCATCGGCTCTAACATGGTACACGACAGGAAGCAGCACGAGACGGCGTACGGGCACATTATCAAGCAGCTGCTGCAGCTGCACTCGGAGGGCGCCATGCTCGCCATTGAGGACATGCTGCGCAATCGGATCACCATGCCCATGCACCTCATGCATGCGGACATCGGGACATGCAAGCGCAAGCGTATCACGTGCACACCCTGCACTCCCTCGCTTGCACGCACGAACACATGCAATGCGTGGCGGTGGCTCACGCGCATTCCGGCGGCTCGCCTGTGCCCTTGTGCAGCGGCGGCGGCGGCAGCTTCCCTTCGCCGCCGTGGTGCCCCGTACGCGGATGCGACGGCTCGCACGCCTGTCTGTGCGCGGCGGCGGCAGCGGCGGCTCGCCTGCACCCTTGTGCGGCAATGGCGGCTCGTCCATGCCCATTTGCAGCGGTGGTGGTGGCTGTGGCTCGCCCACGCGCCTGTGCGCCGGCAGCAACGAGAAAGAAGGTTATTTTCAAAATAGTCCCTCATGAAATATGTAAATATTTGTGTAATTTATGTGTTTGGGCAATTTTGCTTATAACCCCGCTAATGTATTTTTTTAGGCAATCAAGTCTTATCTTTGCACGCGGGCGTGAATCCATACTCGTTTGGATGAAAATGAGACCCAAACATAGTTTAAGGACGGGAATGACACACTTTCTGAGTTCAGGGACCAGGATGACACACCTCTGCAAGTTTAAGGACCGGCCATGAACTTTACTCTTAGATTAATAATGCAAGTGTGAAAAACCGGTGCTAGTTTGAACGTTGATGGCCCATCTCTCTCCCGTTGCATCCATGCCCCAGGCGGCACTCGCGCCCACCAAGCTACCTGCGCCACCCATGCTCCCCGATCCTCTCCGCTTCCGCCGTTGATATCGATCGTGAGTTGCTCGCCGTCCTCCACTTCACCTCCCCAAACTCCCCTGCATGCTGATGGCGGACTTGAAGCTAGGGATTTGCGGGTCGGCCGCTCCCCTGTTTCATTGCGGTAGGGGGCTGCTTCATGTGATTCGACGGAGGATGTGCAGAATCTTATCGCACAACGAGATGCATGGCAGAAGGCAAATGTTCTAGATGGAGGTTGTGGCAATTCGAGGGTAGAGGTGGGGAATTTGGGGGTTTCAAACCCTAAATTCCCTTTGGTCAGCAATGGTGATGTCTCTTTCTCCCCAAAATTTAGGCAGCAGGAGTTCCCGACCTTGAGGAGGCTTGCCTGCTGAAACCAGGGAAGAGGAAATTTTGGCCAACTTTTGATTCTGAGGACTGGATGTTCAAGTACACCACCAGGCGGAAGGATTTGCCCTTTGACGAAGTCGTTGATGAAGCATTGAAGATCAAGTTCACCCCGATTCAGTTAAGGTGGCCTCGACATTAGCAGAGCAAGAGTGCTAATAGCTTGAAGGGAAGAACAGCTGGTTCAAACAAAGTACAGGAGGGGCAAATTCAGAAGATCCGGTGGTTCCGAGCACCACCAAAGGTACACATCGTGCTTCTACTAGTTTACATGAAGAACAATGCCCGGGTTGGTGAAGACCTGTCTTAGAATTCTAGAAAAGGACTCCCTCTGTCCGATGGTGCGTCATCCTTGTCATATCGACTTGGGCGTAGCGTAGATCTGGTAACAACCCAGTAAGCCCTATTATTATATAGAAAATGGCAATGACAATGGCACAAGGCTTCGCCCTTTTCTCTACAAGATCGACCCAAATATAGGCAGTAGTTATTTCGCCAAGCAAAGCAGTGTGTTCTAAAGGTAAAGAAAGACGGTAAAGCCCATTAAAAAGAGTGCCACATAGAAGCACCTCCTGTTTCACTCGATCTTTAACCAAACAACAAGAAGAGGTGAATTCCACTATTTTAGCATTGCATTATCCTTGACCGATTGAACAACGCTCAACAAGTTATTGGTAATACCAGGCACATACATGGAGAATGTTGGTAAGAGAGAGTCCGAACCGGTGTCTGAATAAGAGATGAACCAGAGTGGAGAATTTCAAAACCTGTGTTATTTCCCATATGGATTTTCTCCGTTCCGGTGTAGACAGAGGGAGTTCAAAGGTTATTGATGTCGGCCGTAACATGGGTAGAAGCTCCAGAATCAAAGAAGAAATCTGAAGTGGCACCTGGCTCGAGCGAATTGATGAAATGAGCCATTCCTTTAGAAAATAAATAATAAGTTCTCTAACGTGCATGTTGATCGCTTTTGTATTATTGGCCCTATAGCCCTTTTTATAGCCCCCTAGGGGGACGGGTCTATCAGTGAGGATTGTGAGAAGATGCAAGTTATGACACGGGATTTTTTTCAGAACTTGTATACGTCGGAGGGCACTGCTAATATGTCAGTGGTGCTAGATCATGTCCCATCAAAGGTCACTGACAGCATGAATACCTTCCAGTGTGCGCCATTCACAGAGAAGGAGGTAAAGGCTACTTCAAGACAAGATGGTGGGGAAAAGGACTTTGCCTACCTTACTGAGGTACTCGATTGGAGAAGAGCGCCACATCACACTATAGATAGATCCGAATCTAACATATCTGGTACTCTATTTATTATGTCTGCTTATCTGAATCTTTTGACTCTTAATAGTCTTGGTCATAGATAGGAATAAAGGCTATTTCCTTCTTAGGCATCACATTCTTAGCTTAGGAAAAGCACTTTCTTTGGCTTTATTACGGACGAAAGCTTTTCTTGCTAATCTGGTGATATCATAGTAAAGCCAAGAGGAATCGATTTAGCAGTCCATACCAGGTAGATTTAGGAGTGACCAGCAGTGAATGCCCGGTAGCAAAGGACTCGGCTTTACTTAACAAGGGTTCGCTTTATGGGAATTCCATCATTCCCACTATTCAATAATATGTAAACTAGGTATGGAGTATGTTTTTAACGATGTAAGTACCCCTTCATTAAAGATCCCTTTCCCTAGTCTACCTCCAGTGGCCCTAGGCAGATAAGCCAATCTACACCTAGGATCATTGCATCACCCCTCCAACATTCTTACTTTTGACCTTCTAACTTGGCATCGCATCTCATGTCAGTCACTATTATTGTGAACCATAGTCCACTTGATGACTTTACCCCACCGGGTTGTTTTGCCTAATTCCAGGAATAGAGTAGCATTCTCAGGCACTACCCTCAGTTGCAGCCTCAGTCCATATAAAATAGTCAATCTACCAGCAGTAGAGGCTACAGATACATGTCCACCACCTGTTTATCTACTACCATAAGTGGGAGCAGTTGCAGGTAAAGAGTGTTGTCAGGGCTTTTATTTGCGCGTTAAGGGCTGTTTCTGTTATAGCACTAGAAATCAGTGTTGTTAGTCCCTTCTCGAACAGTAGTTTAGCAATTGAATCAGCTGTTTCCTAATAGAGTAGGCTGTTAGTAGGATTTGCAGGTGAGACATATGAGGAGGCATAGAAGGAGGAATTCCATTATGTGCTAAAGGCTACGGAATAAGAGCTCTTAGTCCTTTCGGCGTAGAGAACGAATCCTCTGTTGCAGGAAGAAGGGCAATGCCAATTGTAAGGTTAAGTATTATGTACATAAAAACTAGTCAGTGACTCATTTAAGTGTTGTGCGAAAAGGTAGCCTTTTGGCAACTGCAACCATCCATAGCGAGCGACGGAAGATCAATAGGCTTCATAAGTTGATAAAAGGAGAGAGCAGCTTAAGAAGAGAAGTAGCACGCACTGGAGTGGGAGAATCCATCGAGTAATGAAGATGTTAACTTATAGTACAAGCAAGAGAACTCTTAAAAGAAAGAAATCTACTGCTCTATCATTGACATATATCTTTTAGTCTATAGCCCACACTCGCTAGAAGGCAAAAGCACTTGAAACAGTAGTGAGGTAAGAAATCAAACTACTCGCTTATTCTCAATATGCCTGCTCTTCTAATTCAAAACTCCTCAGCTATACCCCTTTCTACATATGTATATATGAAAAAGACAGCAGCTATACAAAGCTTTATCCCGCCACTTGAGAACTCATTTGCTTCTGGCTGTCTTACTGGATTTCATCTATCCTTAGCTTACTGGCCTAAGATGTATATGCTTGGAATATTCGTAATCTCCCTCGTGGTTACGTTTTATTATCTTAGAAGGAGTTGCAACCTACAAGGACTATAACGCCGTATCAGATCTTTCCATTGCCCTATGGTCACTTGCTTAAAAACTGAAAAGAGACAGACTAAAAAAGAGACTGAACTTCACTTAGGCTTTCTCGCAAGCTTATTAGAGCATTGAATTGACCTCTACTAAGAGTAAGATGGCTTGGATTCTACTAAATCCAAAGAATGCTGGCTAGGGTGACACTCGTGCTTCTTTCGAGTAAGGCAAACTGAGTAAGGGGTCGTGTTATTAAGTCAATATCTTAGCTATAAGCTTGGCCTTTCACTTTTATTAGTACCCCTTTTTCCAACCTTTTCCATTCCATATCTCACCAGTCTTCTTTCCCTGGGTTGTTCTTGAAACGCGTATTAAGTACTTCCCTCCACAAGTCGATCACACCAGATCAAAAAAGTAGGAAAGACCGGGCAGGCTATCAGAACTTCAAACTCATAAACGTAAATTTTTCTCTTTAATAGCTTCAGTACTCATTCATGCCTATTGTCAATAATATGTTTCATCATAAGAATACCGTGAAACCTAGACATATTAAGAAAGTCCATAACTTTGACCTTCTCCACTCTCATAGTTGCTACCACAAAATCAAGAAAGGAATCATTCATCACCATAGTACTCCTACCTTCAGTACTCCTACCTACTCAAAAGGAATCCTCACTATACCAACAACAGCTTAGAAAGTTCTGAAATAGGAGTGCCATATAAGCAAACACTTTCATTGTTTCAAGTGCATATGTCACATGTCAAGATTAAGCATTACTAACTCTTTCCATATCTGCTACCTTCAAGCGCTTTGGTCTAAGGGCTGCTTTCTCTGCCACTTTTCTCTTTATGGTATAGTCGGCCAATAAACATAGAAAGAATCGACTAATACATAAAGGTTCTATCTACTGATTGAGATACCCGTCTCATTGGCAACACTGATCCTAGTACATTCGTAATGTTAAGGCTATAAGTATTCCACGACTACTCGAGTAACTAAACATACACTAAACTAATGGATACATAGACTCTCCAAACTCTCATGAATAGCTCATCCCCTGCTTGGTAAGTAAGGCAAATAGCCTCGCGTGTAGAGTATAGTAAAATGTCTAACCGGCTGTAGATGATTTGACTGATACAACTATAGTGATTTTGCCTATACCATTAAAATATATAGTTTTTGTATAAAAGTAACCAGATTTCAGAATAGACAAAGGAGACTGAACCAGCATAAAAAGACTTCTCGAAGGGCAGCATTCTTCCCAAACCCTGACCTCTATTTCGATCCGATAGCAACACACGAACATTTGGATGAGAGCTCCAGGTTGAATAAGGCCGTTGCACATAATAAGATTAAGTAAGGCCTTGTACCTTTACTAGTACTTGGTTTTACAAGGTCATGACCAAGCAAACCATAGTGAGAAAGTTTACAAACTCTATTGTATTTATTGAGTGAACTGGAAGGTCCCTTGTAATGATGAAAGCATGACAAATGTAGCTAGCCTTCCTTACTGTCCTGGTGCGTGGTGAATTCATTAGCTAATTAATGAGGACACTGACTCACAAAGGCTATAGCTAGTCTCTACGAATATCTTGATGCAAGCATTACCAATAGTTGGAGTTCGTGCTTGAATGTATTAGTGGGAGAGTGGAAGGGAGGTTAGTAGCTTGAAGAAAGGAAAGAGTCTTATCGTCTGTCTCAAAGAGTTGATGAATCACACAGATAGGTAATGAGAAGTTTGGCGTCATATACTTGTATTCTCAATTTCTAGAATGGATAGGCATAGACTGATTGTTCATTTTGAGGGTCAGTATAGTTGCTTGCATATGTAACCAGAAAGCTTTGATGAAGCCTCAGAGGGCAAGCATGTTTCAATCATTTGTTTTTAGCATCTCCACTAGAAAGAGTAGAGAGAAAGAAGCCTTTCGCATCTGGAAAGAGGACACCCACTACAACTTTTTATCTTAGGGGCTTGCTTCTTGTGAAGAACTAAGGCAGCTCAAATGAATGCTCGCCTACTCATGTAACTATCTCTTCTTATTTTATTGCTTAATATGAATTGTAAATGCTAAAAAATTCTCTCTATATAAAGTAAAAAAAAGAAGAGTTGTCAATTCCTCATTAAAAAAATGAACAGTCTCACTATTCGATGAACTAGGGTGGGTCAGGGAACTCGTAGCTTATGCATGCGCACGAGGCATGAAAAAGGAGGAAAGTCATTACATAGGAAAGGAGCACACGCCATAGAGGAATTATCATGTTATGCCTGGTAAAGAAGCACACTGACTTCAGAAGAAAGAAAAGAAGTCATCCCAGGAGTGTGTGTTTTCTCATAGGAGAATCCATCCTCTAGTAAAGTTAGCAGTCAGCACATAAATGTCAGTACGTCACTCACCACCTAGCTATTGTATTGTATTAAATCCCACTCAAGTACCACTTATGAGGATAATAACTAAGTAAAGGCCGGTTAAGAAAGACTTATTCGAAGAAAGCTTTAAGAGAGTTTGTTGTACCATGCCTTTCTGATGGTGAACCTCCTACTGCTTCTTCCAATTCTGAAACTGGGATTGGCATGTTGACTTTGCCCTTTGTTTAGACAAAGAGCCCCCAGTTTCGTCAAAAGACCTTTGCGTGTTGTCCTCCACACAAGCCTATCGTTGGGCTACTTGCGCCTTCCCGAGGCAAGCAAAAAATCGGGAAAGGACACGTGGAAGCTTCTTGTTTGCCATAATTCTGGAAAGGTAGCAAGATCACAGGGCCCCACACTAGAAGAAAGGAGAAAGTCAACCTCGAAGAGAAAAGGGCGTAGCATATTTTTTTTCAAGATGTTTTCAAAAATGGAAAGAAATGCTCGGATAGTAAGAGACCAGACGATATAATGCACTCTAACAACCCTAATTATTTTCCGTATCTAGACTACTTGGCCATGCCATAGAAGACTGTTAGGTCTTCAAGGACTAGGGTGGGGGAGAAATACAAAGCGGAAGAGTTAACCCTTTAATTTGAAAGAGTTATGCAAGATCCTGCTCCACACGAGCAGGCTAATGTAGTTCACTGGATGAGCAATGACGAGGCCCTTTCACGCTATCGCTCTGGATTGTTCACCTAGTTCGGAGAACACTCAGGTTGCTTAGAAAGCATAGCATTAGGAGACACCAGGTTGTTAGCATTCAAGAATGAGATCACACCAGTGGTACCAGAACCTCCAAAGACTGTTGAAAACAAAGAGGTGGACAGACAAGGACTTGACTCATTGCCATCAGTGAAATGAATCAATTCTCATCTATCTGTCTTTCTTGGTTCAACTCGGGAAATGTTTTGAATCCATGTTATCAGTCTCAACTGGAGTAGACCCTATCCATTGGGTTCGTAGTGTTCATGTGATCGAAATGCATTGGATGTCTGCCCGTGCAATTCCAATATTTATTAGATAGACTTATTATGTCATGTCTAGATGATCAATACTGATAGTGAGATCAGAAAAGCAAGGAGCTTTCTTTCGATAGTGCTAATGTGGAAATGGAAAGATGTGAAATGAATTCATCAATCTTTTGTTATTCCTTATAGCGTACTTTATCGAAAAGGTTGAGCATTGTTTCATTTAGAGATGTAACATTAATGATTTGGAACTACTGTTTGAGAAAAGGAGCTTTTCTTATACTCAACGTCCCAAAAGAAGAGAGAAGGGCTGGAAAGAAGGAAAGAGCCTCCTCTACGCACTACTTCTCTGAGATAGCGTTAACGGAACAATTTCATTTCATAATGCTACAGTTCATTCCCATGAAGAAAGGTAGGTGCGAAGTGTCTAGTCAGTTCCCCATAACAAGGGGGGCAGCATTCACAGGTTATGAGCCTTGCGAGCTGACCTAACTGCTCTAGTCCGCATGCCTACCTTTCAGGGAAGGAGGAAGTGCTAAGCCTCACCCCCAAGAAACAAAAAAGAATAGCAATGGCAGATTGGGAAAATGAATTCCTAAGAAGGTTCATCTTCAACACAGCAGGCCAGTTGAGGAGCAGGGGGCAATTGCTCAGGATCAAAGAGAAAGAGCAATTTGTGTGGACAGAGGCTCACCAAAAGGTGTTTAATTCAATCAAACAATACCCGACAAAACCTCCTGTGTTGATGCCGCTGAAACAAGGGCCAGCTAGTGATCTTGTATTTATCTCCCTCTGAAGAATCAATGGGATGCTTTCTGGCTCCTTTCACTTACGTTATACTCGCTTTCTGGCTCCTTGAATCCTAAGAAAAAGATTCTTTTGTTTTCCGGAGATATTCATTTTCCTGAAGAGGCATATAAGCTAATATTAGGAGGTTGTTTGGGATCAATTTAGCAACACAACATTGAACTATGACATGGAAATAGGATTACGCTATCTATGAGAACGAAACTCGGAAGAAGATCTAGTTTCAAGTCAGCTAGGAAGACCTCTTTCTTAAATGAAAGGGAAGGGGGGTTGGAAACCAATGGAAAGTCAAGTATCATGTTGTTCCTCGGAAAACACGTATAGTAGTCTCATTGGCCTTGCCTTCACCGATGGCACTTCAAGAATTCTGTCTAGAGCTAGATCCCATCCCGTATCAATGGAATGTAGGAGGGCGAAGAAAGCCATTGATTCTTCCCTTGGACGTATACATATAAATTGAATTGTCACTAAAAGAAAGTAAAGTAAGTTGGGTGGGTTGAGCTATGGAAGTAAGTTCCCTTTTCAGAACCTAGATCACTCTACACATTATCAATCGGGAAATAGGACCTGACCTATCCGTTCGTGCTATAGCAGTAGATGGGGATCGAATCTGTTCTTATCCTAGAGCTTCTTTGGATATTTATCTCACGTGATGGCACGCTTTATAGGCTTTCGTGGTTGGTCTGGCAATCCAGCTTATGTGGGTTATTTGATTTTTAGAACAGGGATAGCACACGACTACTATTCGGAGAAAGACACTGGTCAAAGGAGTGATCCCCTGGTCGATTCCAAATGCAACATTTCCCAGATCTGCTTTATAGGAGTGATGCCCAGGCTTTCTTGGGTAACGAGTCCTTCTCTGGCTTGACTACTGAAACCTGCGCTTCCTGCTCCAAATGTCAAGTAACGAACAAGCATATCAATCGTATCAATTATCTGGTTGTGTAGGTATCCTTTTGCTTGGCTAAGGAATTACTTCCCACTTTTGCGCTTTCGAACTACTGGTTAGGTCATCACCTTTCTTTGATGTTTACACTTACTCTGAGTGGTTAGAAGATCAGCTGCTAACCTATTTTCATTTCTAACTTACCACCTGTATCTCCGGAAATGAAAATCGGAAATGACAATCCTTTCAACTGCCTGTACTAAATTACTTTGTATGAATGCACATCTCGGCCGTCGGGTAGCAGCTACCCATTTGAAAGTCTATATTCATGGTTTCAGAAATGGAATTGCTATTCTCGATTCAGACAAGATACTGATTTGTTTACGAAATGCTATTCATTTTATAGGATCCCTCATTCGTAAAAAAGGCCGTTCCTTCTTTTTAAAGACTAATCATTTCTTTATATATTCGATAATGGAAAAAATGTGGAGCTGTATCAATGATTCTCAATGGAAGATCCGGGCTTTTTTGACCAATTCTTATGCTAATCCTAAGAAATTCCGTTCAAGAAAGAATCAAATCAAATTTGGGTTGAACCAACAACCTGATTGTGTGGTTATTCTTCATCCAGATAGAAAGTCATCGGTCATACTGGAAGCTGATCGATCACTAATACCTATTGCATCCTTAGTTGATTCTACGATCCCATCCGAATACTATAAAAGAATCAATTATCCCATCCATGCGAATGATCCTATATGGTTCGTATATCTATTTCGTCATTCGATCACGGAAACAGTGATTCTTGAACGGAAAAGAATCAACAAGAAGTCTCGTTCCCATTTCTCTTTTTGTACGGAGAAATCCCCCATTGGAATAATAACCCACTCCAGAAAAGTGTCTTCTTGGACGGAGTTAGGATCAGAACTTCCCCCTGTAGTGGCCAACTACTTGCAAATTTATAGCGAAGGTGCGGAGAGTGCACCGCAGCCACAAGGGGGGCAGCTCAAGTAGTTCAGGGGACACCAACGCTAGTCCCACAAGAGTGGACCGCCCCCCTACCCTCAATTGTGCCACCTTCTTGTTACTCGCTGACCGGGTATGTGGAGGATTGGGTTGCTTCCAATCCTACTTTCATGAGTGATGTTTTAAATTATAATATGGTGGGTCGGGGCTCTTTAGTTCACTCCTCTGGCTTTCCAGCAGCTTCAGGTAGCGGGCCCTCCCTTAACCCTGTTGGGGTCGAGGTAGTCGTCGAGCCTTCAATTCATCCGGCACCCACTGGCCCTTCAGCGGATCGGGGAGAACCTGGGAGTTCTACCCGTCCTCCTCTGAGTGGCAAAGACATTATATTTTTCAACTTAACTACTTTGTATCCTTCTGGGTCCTTGAGCCCAGCGGAAGAAACAGACTTAACAAATGAGATTTTTTTTTAAAAAAGGAGAACATATTGGAAGAGCTTAGACGTTTAAGTGGCCCAGTTAATGGCAAAATACTTTGGAAAGATGATACTTCTGGAAATACAATACGACACCAGCAAAGCGGTAAAGAGTATTGTCCAAATATGTTGCGTATGGTTCTAGAAAGTTTGCGGCGAGATGAGCAAAATAGTCCCTATTATACTAAATTCCTCAATGATAGGATTGATACCATAAAAAATGATGAATTAATTAATTTAAAACTTGAAGATCTTCCAATGGAAAAATTGGATGAATTGAATCAAGCCAAGCTACTAATTGATGTTGAATGGAGAAACAAAAATACGCATAGGAGAATCAAAAAAGAACTACGAAGGCAACCCTGATCTTTCTTCTATGAAGAAAGTACGTAGGCACTCCTCAGCGGGGACGCGGGTTTCAAAGTCGGTTCTACACATTCGAGAAGGCACACCGGCTGGATCATAATTCTATCGGTCGCGAGTCGGCGAGACGGCTCTGCTCCAACAACTTGAGAAGGTGAGACGCAATCTCCATGGCTCCATGTATTTTGCATGCTCTAGCGTATGTAGTGTTTCCTTCGTTAGTTTAATTCATTTTAGTTCGTTTCTAGTTGCTTGCTGGACTTGCCCCGTACCTTTATTTGCCTTGCATGGTTTGCCATTTTCATCCTGCTGTGAAACCAATGTATATAGCTTTCATTACTTGCTTGGTAAAGCCTTAATAAATTGCTAGGTGGATAAGTGTATCGCTATGATTGGCTATAAGTCTCAGAATTCAAGTTACACTATGCTGGAAAACAAGCTAATATAAGAGAACCAGTAGCTTAATTGATATCTCAACGTATGAGTGATCTGTTATTGTAAAATGCTCATATAAAATAAATGCGGTTGAATTGTGATGGTGTATGCCTACTTGTAGTTTGTATTTGCAGTTTAGATGATATGATTCCTCAGTTCATTTGATTTCCAATTCAAGAAAATTTTAATTGTGTGATAAGATGATAATTAGCCGATGCCCAAGGTGGTCAAATTGGTACTTGTCAGGAGATGTCATGAAACAAACATGCAAGCAGAATTTATTAATTATGTTGTTCCAGATGTAGTGTAATACTTCAATAGAATGATATGCTGCATCCTTTGCTCCTTTCTATTTTATATGTACATGTGCTAAGTGCCAGTTGTTTATTGACCGAGGGAAATCCACTGCATCTCCTTTTTATTCAGGATCCACATAAACATGTTTAGATTATTTAGTCCTTAAGTCATGGCCAATCTTTGTGTAATTTATGCCTGATGAAATGTAGAGATCAGCAGTACTACGAGAACTACGTCCGTACACTTGACAAAGGGGAATAAGCCGACCGGTAATTCTTAAGCTCCAAACCAGAAAGAGCTCTAACTCGTTAGAAATCTAATCCTAGCCCACACCCTGTCCCATGCCAATGTCGCCTTCTGGGCCCAACTTGGGAAGGCCCACCAGACCGCTGGAGTCCTCTTCGAGGTCCTCTACGCTGTCAACAAGAATGAGAAGGTTGAAGAAGTCAACCCAGAGGTTCGTGCTCACTGTCTACTCTAATTAGCTCAATGGAAATCTAGGACTCTCAAACGCGACGACTTCCTCTGATATTCCGCTTCACAGATTATTCGCTTGCACAAGGATGTGCAAGAGAAGAAAGACATCTACGTGCCGTTCAATACAATATCCTCCCTCTCGATGCCGCAAGTGCATCCCAGTCCATCATGCAGCTGGAGGAGGTATGTACGATTCAGAACTGTGGAATGTGTTTCCTCAAAAAGAACAATGACATTGTACTGATTTAATGAAAGAAACTGACTTGATCAGATTGCAATATTAACAGATCAAAGCAGCAGTCACAGCCCTGCGGAACACACACACAGGGGCTTGACCATAATGATGTGATAAGTTTGATATATTATTATGATACTATGCTTTCATTGTCGGACTTGTTGTAAGTCGTCTCCTGAAGTAAATAGTGGTGGCTAGAAATGTGTTGCGGTATTGGCATTGGATTAACTAACTGAGTTTTGAAGTAGCTGCACGCAAAATGTGAGATGACTAGTTGCATTCCATCACATGGTGAAGATTATAACTATAGTTCAGTCCAAACACACACACAGACACATTATGCAACTGATTGGCTATTTGATTGCAATAAGACTCAACTCAAGTGCATTACTAGATAATACTAATCAAGCCCTTTTTTTCATGCCTCTTAGTTCACTGGAACTTTTTCTTTATCCTTGAAACAGCTTGATGACCGAGCTGTCGATGTGGTGATGACTAATAAGAAAGTGACAGGAGTCGTGCTCGGCTTTCTTTCTTTTTTTTTGCCAAGGATATTCTTATGAACTTATCTGAAAAATGAAAAACCAAAAGCTTTACATCATCTTTACTTAATATAGACGGAATGACCTTGACTTCTTCTTAGTTTGCTTCGGTTGTCCTCTTCGCTAACCAGAGTATACCACTATTTCTAACCTTTTGAAGAGACAAACCCATAGGAGACAAGGGATGAATGGCAGCTATGGAACAAACTTTGAAGAAAAGAGCAAACAAACCCTGCCTGGATGACTAGAACTAAGGGATCGACCACACGGCCTAATATAATAATAAACTGAATAATTTGACCGAGGTATTTGGACGTGGCTCGCACTAATCTTATCCAAGATAGAGGATGTTATGACCGGCGTCACATATACCAGGCGGAGGCCCATTAGTGGCTGAGCTTGTGCGCCGGCATTAGGGGGTTAACAGCCCATATTATCTATTATTTAGCCTATTTATTAGATATATCCCTTATTTGTGAAAGCTATATATATGGCTTGTAAGACATTTGGATAATTAAGCAGAAACAATCTATTGTTTCCGGCTTCCCCTGGGAGCCGGGAGTTGCTAACCCTAGCCGCATCTACTGTTCACGCGTGAACAGTGTCGACGTTACTGTAGCTACGCGAGGGTTAGGGCTGCAGCCGCAGCCGCCCATCCTCCACCACGGCGTCCAGCCGCCGGCAGCGAGGTTCCCAGCCTGCTCCACCTCCCTCTCATCCCTACAGACTCCGTGATCTACGCGGTAGGATCCGTAATCCTATCAGCTTGGTATCAGACTGCTCAGGAACGATGTCGCAATCTCAGTCGACCTCCTCCTTCCCACCACCACCATCTACCTCCACCGCGCCGCTCCAATCTGCAGCCTCCGAGGTCTCGGAAGGCTCGTCGCTGTCTGCTGCGCCGCTCACGCTCGAGTCCTTGGCGTCTGTGATCATCGACATCAACCGCAACATCGCGTCCATGCAGGCGGCGTGGGCGGGACTCGTCCAGCAGCCCTCCCCACCGCCGTTCTCGACGCCGCCGCTGTCCACTGGGGTTACCACTGTGAGCTCCCAGCCGCTGCTTCCGCCCTCGAGTTTCCCTTACGGGATGCCGGTCTCAGGCCCAGGGGTGCCGCTCAATCTTCTTCGCTGGCCGGCCTCGCCGTCCCTGATTCCATCATGGGCGATGGGCTTGGCCGCTCCTCCGGTCTTCGCCACTACCGTCACCCAAGCATCCGCTGCGCCCGCGCCATCATCAGCAGTGCCGTAGGTCCTCTCCGGGGGGGTCGACGCCTCCCTCCCCGGGGCACCCACAGCAGTGGATCAGTCCGCAATCTTCGGCGCCCAGGCTGCTCCCAAGTTCTACAAACTCGAGTTCCCCACGTATGACGGCTCCGTCGACCCGCTCAATTGGTTGAACCAATGTGAGCAATTCTTTCGAGGACAGCAAACGATGGCTTCGCAGCGCACCTGGCTCGCGTCCTATCACATGAAGGGCGCTGCACAGACATGGTACTACGCCCTGGAACAAGACGAGGGCATGCCGCACTGGGAGCGCTTCCGGGAACTCTGCTCCCTCCGCTTTGGGCCGGCTGTACAGGGCACTCGCTTGGCCGAGTTGGCACGTCTGCCGTTCCTCTCCACCGTGCAAGACTACTCCGAGCGCTACAACGCCGTCCTGTGCCATGCCCGTGACCTCTCCCCTCGACAAAAGGCGGAGTTGTACGTGGGGGGGCTACCGGACCAGATCAAAGTGCATGTGGAGATGCGCACGCCGCGGGACCTACAATCTGCCATGTACTTGGCTCGGGCGTTTGAGCGATGCGTGGCCGTTCCAGCGCCCCCTGCTCCTCAGCGGGGCAACCGTCCTCCTCAACGCCAGGGGCTACCGCCCCTCCCTCACGCACTGGGCACGGCTCCAGTCCCAGGGGCGTGCTGCCCCCTCCAGCAGTCAGCCCAGCAGCGGCCAACGCGCCTGCTGCGCGTCCGTTCCGCCACCTCACCCCGGCGGAGATGGCTGAGCGCCGCCGACAAGGGCTCTGTTTTAATTGTGACGAGCCTTATGTTCGTGGCCACGTCTGCCAGCGCCTGTTCTACGTGGAGTGCGACGACTTCATCGACGACATCGCGGCTGATGACGCTGCTACGGCTGCCGTCCACTTGGAGGAACCGGCGGCCCCGGAGCTCGCTGGGGCTAATGCTTTCGTTGTCTCTCTTCATGCTGTTGCAGGGATTAGGCCGGCAAACTCCATGCTCATGCCAGTCACCATCAAGGGAGAGCGCTTCCTCGCCCTCCTCGACACCAGGTCCACGCACAACTTCCTCCAGGGTGCTGCCATGCGCCGTCTGGGGCTCTCTCCATCCGGTGGCGAGGATCTTCGTGTCACGGTCGCTAATGGTGACCACCTAGCCTGCGCGGGGATCGCTCGCGCCGTCCCCATCCGCATCGCTGACGAGGACTTCATCATTACGTGCGTTGGTCTGGACCTCGGCGGGTTCGATTTCATCCTCGGTTTCGACTTCCTTCGGACGCTGGGACCCATCTTGTGGGACTGCACCGCCCTCACCATGGTATTCTGGCGCGACGGTCGGCGCGTCACTTGGCAAGGCGTGGGTGGCTCGGCAACGCCTAGCGACCAGCAGCGCTCGGCCACAGCCGCGGTCACCGCTGACCCGGCGCTGCCCCTGCTGGACAGCCTCCTTCAAGAGCACGACGCCATCTTCGATGAGCCCCGCGGGCTCCCTTTGGCGCGCCCCTACGACCACCGCATTCACCTGCTGCCCGGTACCGCGCCGGTGGCGGTGCGCCCTTACCGCTACCCCCAGCTCTAGAAGGACGAGTTGGAACGTCAGTGTGCGGAGATGCTCGCGCAAGGCATCATTCGACCGAGCACCTCGCCGTTCTCCGCGCCCATTCTCTTGGTGCGGAAACAAGACAAGTCCTAGCGCTTCTGCATCAACTATCGTGCCCTCAACGCCAAGACCGCCATGGACAAGTTTCCGATTCCAGTGGTGGACGAGCTGCTTGATGAGCTCCATGGTGCGCGTTTCTTCACCAAGCTGGATTTGCGCTCTGGTTATCACCAGGTGCGCATGCACCCCGATGACGTCGCTAAAATGGCGTTCCGCATGCACCATGGCCACTACGAGTTCTTGGTGATGCCGTTCGGTCTCTCCAACGCTCCAGCTACCTTCCAGGCGTTGATGAACGATGTCCTCTGGCCGTATTTGCGTAGGTCTGTGCTGGTATTTTTTGATGACATCCTGATCTATAGTTCCTCCTAGGCCGAACACCTGCAACATGTCAACATCGTCCTCCACGCCCAGCGAGCGCACAACCTCCACCTCAAGCGCTCCAAATGCTCCTTCGGCGCTGTGTCCGTGGCTTATTTAGGCCATGTTATCTCCAAGGACGGAGTGGCCATGGACGCGGACAAGGTCGTGGCGGTTCATGCGTGGCCGACCCCATGCTCCGCCCGCGGTCTCCGAGGCTTCCTAGGCCTCACCGGCTACTACAGGAAGTTCATTAAGGATTTCGGCATCATTGCTGCCCCGCTGACACGTCTCTTGCGGCGAGACGCGTTTGCTTGGGACGACGACGCGACCACGGCGTTTGAGCCACTCAAGACCGCCCTCACTATGGGGCTAGTCCTACAGATGCCTGACTTCGATAGGCTCTTCATCGTGGATTGTGACGCGTCAGATGCGGGGTTTGGTGCCGTTCTTCACCAGGGCGCTGGACCCCTCGCCTACTGCAGCCGGCCTTTCGCTGTTCGCCATCTCAAGCTTGCGGCTTATGAGCGCGAACTCATCGGGCTGGTGCAAGCCGTTCGTCAATGGCGACCGTATTTGTGGGGGCGTCACTTTTTGGTCCGTACTGATCATTACAGTCTTAAATTTTTGCTTGACCAGCGCTTGTCCACAGTTCCCCAGCATCAGTGGCTCAACAAGCTTTTCGGCTTCGACTTCGCGGTGGAATATCGCCCGGGCCGCCTCAACACCGTGGCCGACGCACTGTCCCGGCGTGACGCCGAGGCTGTGGACGCTGCAGCAGGCACGGGCGTGGCCAGGGCCATCTCTGGGCCGTCCTTCGCCTTCCTGGATGCGGTCCGCAGCGCTACAGCCAACGCCCCGGACGCGCAGCAGCTGCTACATCGCCTACACGTGGGCGACTTGGTGGCGCCATGGCGCGCGGACGTCGGGTTGCTGCTGCATGGCCGACGTATCTTCGTACCCAACGTCGGTGACCTGCGCCACCAAGTCCTACAACTGGCCCATGCGGCTGGACATGAGGGTGTACAGAAGACTCTCCACCGCCTCAGCGCCGACTTCTACATCCCAGGGGATCGCTCCCTAGTCCAGGACTGGGTGCGCACTTGCGCGATGTGCCAGCGCAACAAGACAGAGGCATTCCAGCCGGCCGGGCTACTCCAGCCGCTGGAGGTGCCTGACCAAGTCTGGGCCGACATCTCCATGGATTTCATCGAAGGGCTGCCCAAGGTTGGCGGGAAATCCGTCATCCTCACCGTCGTCGACCGCTTCTCCAAGTACGCGCATTTTATTGCGCTTGGGCACCCCTACACGGCTACCTCCGTCGCTCGCGCCTTCTTCGACAACGTCGTCCGGCTCCACGGATTCCCTTCGTCGATCGTCAGTGATCGGGACCCCGTGTTCACTGGCCATGTCTGGCGGGATCTCTTCCAGATGGCGGGCGTCAAGCTTCGCATGAGCACCGCCTTTCATCCTCAGACCGATGGCCAGTCGGAGGTGGTCAACAAGGTGATTGCCATGTATCTCCGTTGTGTTACAGGTGACCGGCCAAGGGCGTGGGTGGACTGGCTGTCGTGGGCGGAGTATTGCTACAATACCTCCTTCCACACGGCCCTTCGGATGACTCCCTTTGAGGTGGTGTACGGCCGCCCTCCTCCGCCTATTCTGCCATACAGGCAGGGGTCGGCGAGGACCGACGCCGTCGATAGCCTTCTCCGCGACCGCGATGAGCTGCTGGCAGAGGTGCGCCAACGACTCCTACAGGCGCAGCAGCTGTCCAAGAAGTACTACGACGCCGGCCACCGCGATGTGGAGTTCTAGGTGGGCGATTGGGTGTGGCTGCGCCTCCTCCACCGCACCGCACAGTCCCTCGACCCGCTGGCTAAGCGCAAGTTGGGTCCTCGCTATGCTGGTCCGTTCCAGGTGCTGGAACGCATTGGCCGTGTCGCGTACCGCCTCCAGCTGCCTGAGAACGCCCGCATCCACGACGCCTTCCCACGTTGGTCTCCACGAAGCCTCACCGCGGCGACCCTCTCCAGCTGACCCGACCAGTCTCCCTCCGGTCATGGATGGCCGGCTGCTTCCTGCTCCGGCGCGGGCTCTCCGTGCGCTTCAACGCCGTGGTGTGTGGCAGGTGTTGATCCAGTGGCACGGCCTCCCTGAAGACGACGCTACGTGGGAAACCCTCGACGAGTTCCGCGACCACTTCCCCGACTTCCAGCTCGAGGACGAGCTGTTTGCGCAGGCGGGGAGAGATGTTATGACCGGCGTCACATATACCAGGCGGAGGCCCATTAGTGGCTGAGCTTGTGCGCCGGCATTAGGGGGCTAACAGCCCATATTATCTATTATTTAGCCTATTTATTAGATATATCCCTTATTTGTGAAAGCTATATATATGGCTTGTAAGACATTTGGATAATTAAGCAGAAACAATCTATTGTTTCCAGCTTCCCCTGGGAGCCGGGAGTTGCTAACCCTAGCCGCATCTACTGTTCACGCGTGAACAGTGTCGACGTTACTGTAGCTACGCGAGGTTAGGGCTGCGGCCGCAGCCGCCCATCCTCCACCACGGCGTCCAGCCGCCGGCAGCGAGGTTCCCAGCCTGCTCCACCTCCCTCTCATCCCTACAGACTCCGTGATCTACGCGGTAGGATCCATAATCCTATCAGAGGCTCAAATAAATAAACTCCTGAGACTGGCCTAAAAGAGTTAATTGGTGCTCTACGAGACAGGGTTTTTTGGAAAGTTGGAACGAAAGTAACTTACAAATGTTGTTAAATGCTGCACACTAGTCCTCCAAGCTTACTTCCCCTTCCTTGCTTGCCCAGTTTGAGTAGGGAGGGGCACCCAATTTCCTGAAATTGTGCTGCCGTCCAGGCTCTTTTTTCATATATAGGCTCTTTTGACTTATCTCTGTATAATAAGAAAAGCTAGCTTGCCTGGATCTTATTTCTCTAGTAGGAAAGGAAAAGCTTGCCTGGATCTGTTTACCAGGAAGAAATGAAAACATGAAATTACACGAGCTAGAAAGCGTTCTATTCTAAAGAGAAGTTGACCTGGATTCGATTACCGAGAAAAGGAATACCTTGTTTGTGCGCCCGTGGGTACCCGGATTGTAGAGTTGTCCTGAACAGAGTTAGGTTGGGCAGCCTCAAACTATTGTTCATTTTTTGACAAGTCTTTCACTATAGCAGAAAAGTAAGTTTACAGATTACAGTAGCCGAGTTTGATTCAGTAGCTAGTAACGAGTTGGCAAAGACAGGCTTGGAATGTGAGTGGGTTGACTGACAATCCGACTGCAAGAGCAGAAGATCCAAGTTGTAAGAAGTAAATCGTACGAATCGTAGCAATCTGGACCTTAGACTGGTCTACTTCAAATGTGGCTAGCTGGTAGCCTAGCAGTAACGAAATTCTCGAGCTTTCCCTAGCAGTAAGTAAAGAATTACCTGACTTACATTGTCAAAGGAGAGCTAATATCCGGCTACTTAATTAGTAGATTTGACCTGAGCTAATTGGTAGATTTGACTCGAGACTGCTTTGACTTGACATGTCCAAAAAATTTCTTCTAACCTAGAGCCACAGCGGAAGCAGATTGATATGATGAAGATACGCAGGCATCTTGTGAGAGATCCTTCATCCAACTGTATCAGCAAAATCATGCCATGACGGTCTGGAGGTTGGTAAGCAGCTTTCTCTCTACATGTGTGCAACCTCCATCCTTTTATAGGACTGGATCCTCTTACCGTTGACAGCAAGCTTTTCATTAAAATGATGCATGATTGATCAACTAAAGTCTTGAGCCAGTTGCCACGTACTCCCAGAAAATACCCTTCTCTTTAGCCTTTTCTATTTTCTGCTAGCATACCACCCTTTCTCACGAGCTGGGATCCGACCAGCGCTTTCCGGATTCGTGGCCCGGATAGATACCATTCTGATCGTGAGTTTTTTTTTCGCAGTTCGAGAAGGGATCTACATCTACTTAAGTGCTTTTGGCGTACATGTTGCTCTTCTAATTCTCGTTTTCATTCTAAAAGATTAAAGCCTTCAGATTTTCCTATCAGTATAAGGTACATTACGCCATACAGTCTAAATATAAAAGGGGTATGGGGCAATTAATGACTTTGAAAACGCGAAATAGCTGATGAGAGAAGTTGTTGTTGAGAAATAGGAAAGTGGAATGAAATCCAGTCTTAGTCAAATATTTCATATCTCTTCTTGTCCAAACAGAAGGAAAAGGAGACAATTTGAGCTGAGCGGAAAATCCATACCTCTCTTATCCATTTAGAGCATATGCATCGATTTATAAGAATCGAATGTTTTGTTTTTATGTTATTTTGTGATAGAATGAAAAGAATTCTATATAGAATAGGTTGGGAATTATGCCTAGATCCCGTATAAATGGAAATTTCATTGATAAGACCTCCTCGATTGTAGCCAATATTTTATTGCAAATAATTCCGACAACCTCCGGGGAAAAAGGGCATTTACTTATTATAGAGATGGTGCGATTTGACTCTTTTTTTTAGCCCTACCTATATCTCATTCTTACGAGAAAGAGAGAGGGTTCGCATAGAGAGAACAAAATTAGTAAAGGAAACCAGCGCTTGGGGAAGGTGAGGTGAACTAACAATTCCTTCTGTCGTGTATCCTCGATTGATGTGGCCTCAGATGCTTTAATTGTAGATTTGAGTATTGAGCGAAAGGTTACACCTACAGGATAGGTTCTGTATTACAGGCCAATCCGACTCTACTAGTACCAATAGGCAGCATAGGGGAGAAAAGCACTACACCACGAAATAGGAATCAACAAGAGAAGAACTTTGTTAGAAATTAGCCCTTTCCTAATTGGTATCAGGGTTGTTCTGAAAGCAAGTAAATTGGTGCTTTGGAAAGTGAGTGCCAGAGGCTAGTCACTACACCATAACACACATTTGCCTACACTTATGTGTTGGCAAAAGGCAGGTTTGGATGACATATTATGTGTTAGCAATTGTATATCGTTTTAATGTCTAATCATCTGTCGGCAATAAGACTGTAAGACTACAAATTATCTGTCGGCGTTTCTCTGCTGGCAGAAAAAATGTCGGCAAAAATTAGAAGACTTAGAAAGTGTTGGCATAGCCTGTACAGGGCAACTGTGCAAGTGTCGGCCAAGGAGTATCCGCGCTGGGTAAAAATATCTCCTCCACTCCTCTCTCTCCCCCTCTCTCTCTCTCTCCCTCTTTCCGTCTCTTCCTTTCCCGTAGTGCTCTCTCTCCCTCCCCAGCTCTCTCGACGCGGCCACGGCGGTGCCACCGCACCTCGACAGCGCCGGCCCTCGACGCGGCGGCGGCTGCCCTCCTCCTCCTTCTCCACGCCCTCCTCACGCCTCGTGGCCGCGCGGGCCGACGGCGCCCCCCCTCCGGGTGTTGCGCTGGTGCGGAGGGTGGCCGCCCCGGCCACGGCCGACAGTGCCCCCTCCTTGGCGATGCGCCTGGGGCCCGCCGGTGGCTGCCAGCGCGAGTGCCACTCGGCGCTGCATCCTTCCACCGATCCGCCTATGCTACTGTGGTCGACGAAACCCTAGCTACCTCATCTCAATGACGCCGGATGCATCGCGAGCCACGACCGGCGTAGGATCAATTGGCGGATATCTTCACTAAACCGCTAGATGAGGCGACATTTTGTCGGTTGAGGAATGAGCTCAATGTACTTGATTTTAGTAACTTCACCAGAAAATGAGCTTGTGTTGTCCCTTGCATTGCATTGTAATATACAACATGTTTAATTTTTGGTAATGCATTTAGGGCTTGTCTAACATGGTTAAGATAACCACTGAAAAGCGTGTGAAGAAGCTTAACCTTGGATCAAACTTGACAAGCAACTAGAATTACTTTCAAGTATTGCATTGCATATGCATATGTGTTGTTTTGTCGTTTCCTTTCGATTACCCTTTTATTGCCTATTTTCTTAAAAAGAATTATAGCCTAAGGCAAAATACTTTGAAAAAATTGAGGGTTTGAGAGAGGTCACTTACATCAGTCCCAATTGGTGTTTATTTGGGTCTTATTAAAGTTGGGGCTTGATTGGGAACAGGCAGCGCGAAGGAACATTGAAGATCTGCTGAAAAAGGGCGACTGGACACTGCACCGGACTCTGGATTATAGCGTCCGGTCAGTTCACAGGAGGTGAACAGAAGCGCAAAGGAGTGATCGGACACTGAAATAGTGTTCTTCCTGCGTCCGGTCAGATGGTGGTCCTGTGTCCGATCAAGCGAAGAAGGCATTGTCAGGACCGACCGGACTCTGTCTGCGTCCGGTCAAGGGTAACCGAACTTGTACGGTCGTGACTTGAGGGGATTTGGACCTCTCTGTAGTCGATTGGACTCTGGGTGGTAGCGCGCGATAGTTGCCACTGGAGCATCCGGTCAGTAGAAAATGTGCGGATCCAGAACTCTTTCTCCTTTCCTTATCCATCACGAGGGGCCCCATCATATAACCCGTACCAATCTCGCCGACTTTGCCATCGCCCGTGCCCTAGCTACCGCATCCACACCCACGCCGCGCCTTGCTCCACACCGCCCCTCCACGCAGCAGCGCTGTGTGCTCGTGCCCTAGTGCCGCCGCACCCACGCCACCGCGCAGCCGAGCCCGCGCCACCACTGCATCGCCGCCTACCTGCTTGCGTCGCTTGCTCGAGCCGCCTACTTGCAGCCATGCCACCGCGCCTCTGCTCCGCGCGCCCGTGCCCTAGCGCCCCTGAGACCGCGCCTCTGCTCCACATGCCCGTGCCCTAGCGCCGCGATGCCCGTACTCCTGTAGCATGCGTCTGTGCTAGCGCCAACATCGCCAGCCCCACCATCACCGCGCCTACATTGCATTGCTCGGCCACCGCATCGCAACCCTAACCCTAGAAGTCCAATTGCTGATTCCGGTGGTGCCCCATTGTTTGTTCCTTTGCTGATTGGTCGTCGGTTCGCTGGTTCATTAGGTAGCAAGCCATCGCCTCTAATTTCATATCTAATGCTTGCTTCTTAGGGTTTTGCATCTCTTGATGTATTTTGTGATTATTTATATATCCTATCTATTCTATCATGTAGCGAGTCGGTGCTTTTGTGGTACTCTTTGTAGTTGTCAGTGAACTTGGGGCCAAGCCCGCGAGTACTGATCGAGGCCAAGCCTCGGAAGTGTCAGTTGGCAGTCGGTTCTTGTCAGTGGCAGTAATTCTCTATAGCTGCAGCAATGGCATGTGTTAAGAATGCCGGAGGTGGTCCAGGTGATGAGGATCTAAGGCCTCCACCTCGCTTGATTGCTCAGGAGAAAGGCAAGGCCAAGAAGACTTTGACAAAGAAGCAGAAGCTCATCGATCTAGAGGCTGAGAGAGCAGCAGCAGTGGTAGCCACCGCAGAGCGTGTAGAGAGAGGAGGGGCTCAAAGTGGTGTCCGTATTGCAGATCAGCTATCACCAGCTCAGAGGGCCACCGTCGAGAGGGTTGAGAGTCTTCATGGTAGTCCAGCTAGGACTATCATGCTTGGAGAACATCGTGTCACCTTAGAGGAGAGTCAGCCTTAGGGGGAGCCAGAGCAGTAGACACAGCCACCAGTGCAGTTAGAGGATACTCAGCAGGCTGAGCAGACTAAGCAGGCAGAGTAGACCGAGGAGATAGAGCAGGCACCTTAGCCACAATTATGACGCTCTAGTCGTACTCGTGCTCAGGTGACACCGAGGCCTAAGACAATGAGGAGGGGTTATCGTCCACCTCCTAGACCATAGGGTCTGCCCCTAGTGACTCACCTTGACTTGAGGGCAGCCACAGCCAAGCAGGTGTAGTAGCTCCGCTTTGTGCAGTTCGAGGACTGGTTTCCACCGAGGCAGGATGAGTGTGCTTCAGAGCACTTCTATACACCACTACAGGAGGATTTCTATCAGGCATATCTTAACATTGGAGTTGCTTTTGGATCATAGAGGGTTTGTTCTATTGAGGCACTTGTAGCAGTAGTAGGCGAGCAGATTCATCCCCACCTATCATATCTGCCAGGGTTGACTGACCTACTTCAACGGACTGGCCGATATGTTCCATCATGGGTCCATGAGTTCTACTCTTCACTTTGGATTGACCCAGGGCATAGGTTCATACACTTTGCATTCAGAGGCTGTGACTATAGGCTGTAGAGCACGAGGGTCAAAGAGATTCTCAGGATTTTAGAGTCACTCATTTGGCTTCATGAGGTTTGCTATGGTTAGACAGAGCCTCCTAGACGTCCTCATGGCGGTCTTGTGCCTCCCAAAGATCTTGTCCGACCATGCTTCATAGAGCCTTTTGGTGAAGGGTCGAGCCGGACACCTAGAGACCTTACTCCTATAGCTAGGCTACTTGATGCTATCATGAGGAGGACTTTGCTGCCGGGGATGGGTTATCGCAAGGGATTGACTCGCATCTAGTTGTGGCTAGTGAACTCTCTGATACAGCAGATGGTTTTTGATATCTGGGATGTCATTCTTTTAGAGAGGGTGGACACTCTTGCAGAGGGGTTTAAAGGCCATCGTCAGTTGCCCTATGTTCACTGGATCACATTCTTGATTCGCAAGGCCGTTACAGTGAAGTCTCTAGAGACGATGGCAGAGTATATTGGTGCTACTATTGAGTTTTCTCCATACAACATGACCCAGATGCTCTGTCACAGCAGTGCGAGGACACCTAGCCAGCCGCGTCATTGCCCAGAGGTCCCAGAGACAGCAGCCCAGTAGGATAAGATAATCAGGGGTGCTATAGCGATAGAGGAGGAGCAGCTAGATGCTCAGCAGGAGGGTATGGTTGAGAGCGACCTTAGTGATAGTTCTGATGATGATTATCAGGCTATTCCTCATATGCCTCCATGACCACATGACAGAGAGGCCAGTGGCTTTAGCTCAGCTCCATAGCCACCACAAACAGACCCCGCTCTTCTAGATATTCTTGAGCGGATGAGGCAGGATCAGGCATGCCAGGCCCAGGAGACCATAGCTACACTAGCATAGGTTCAGGTCAGATAGGGCGAGTTCCAGAGACAGCAGTAGGCCATACAATAGCAGCAGCAGGCCATGCAGTAGCAACAGGCCATGATGCAGCAGCAGTTACTTGGATTTATGCAGCATGTTGTCACTACTATTGGGGTTGCTCCACCACCATCTACACCTCAGCTCGGCCAGCCTGCCACCACATCAGTGACTCCAGTTGTACAGCCTAGTGGGCTTCAGAGTCAGGGACAGTCAGCTACATAGTTTGCTTCACCGATAGAGTAGGTGTCCTAGTGGTTTGCTTTGCCAGTGACAGCCTAGGGTCCTCACTTCACACCTATTATTACGGACTTCACAATGGCTCAGAGTTCCTTGGTGCTTGTGACTGACACCCCAGTTTCCAGGAGCCTTGGTGCTACTTTTAGCGTGCTTACAAGGCAGCCTACATCGCTAGAGTTGCAAGTCCCTATACCTACCACCATTGCTCCAATTACTGGGACTACAGAGACGCTCCCTTCATCTGTTGCATCATTAGAGCCACCTGCTTCAGTGATACCTACAAAGTCATAGGCCGCGCCAGTCCCAGAGCAGACCCAAACCGCTTCAGCATCACTTCCAGCAACAGAGGGTCAGACAGCTCAGAGCTCTCGATGATGCTACACAGTTTCAGATCACTCACCGCACCTCAGCGCCCGACTCATCTGCTCCTGCCCCACCAACAGACCCTTAGGTTTTGGTGCTTTATGCCAAAGGGGGAGAGGGATCGAGTATGTTAGATCTAGGGGAGCGATATATGTAGGGGGAGCTTATGATTTATTACTTTTGGCTTTTTATGTGTGATACATTGTTATGCATTCATGTTTACTTTCATGCATTGAACTACATACGTGTGATTGTGATAATTATGTGATATGTGACATATGTGCTCTCTACTTTGATCTATATATATGTCATGTCACTTCATTATACTCATTTGCTTTGCTTCCACGTTTTACTCCAATTCAAATGAGCGTTATTTCCTGTACTCATGCTTATTTCATATCTATTGAGTACACCATGTTGGCTTGGGTCATATAAGCATGTCTAACTCCTTTGCTCTTATTGTCAAAAGTTTATATGAACCAAGCATGTTGAAAACCTCATCTCTTACACATACTCAAGGTTGTATTGTCATCAATCACCAAAAAGGGGGAGATTGAAAGCATCTAGGTCCCTAGTTGGGTTTCGTGATTAATGACAATATGAGATTACTATGACTAACATGTGTTTTGTAGAGGCAATTAAGTTAGGTCATGGTAATGGCAATTGATTGGGCAATCATGGTTGTAATACCCCTACTATGGATATCGTTTTGGTTTTCAAAGGATGGACGACAAGGTTAAGGATGGACAAGTTCTAAGTGTCGTTTGGTGTTGAAGAGACACTTAGAGTAGTTTAGGACTTCGTTTTTCCTTTGGCCGTACTATTAAGGGTGGTATGGACTAGTAGCTTGACCTAGGTGAGTCTAGTGGGTTAGATGTGGTGCACACTTGTCAAATCTAGCACTAGGTAGCTAAGGAGTAGCCCTAAGATCAACTGGAGCAAACTTCATTCACATATGATTTCGAGTTGGAAGTGAATGGAGGGTCAAATGACTGATTGGATGCTGGTCTGGTTGTGACCGATCGCTGAACGGTGAGTTCGGTCAGTTCATTTGATCAACTAGAGCCTTCTGGTTGTGACCGGACGCTAAGTGAAAAGTGACCGGACGCTGGGTGCTAGAGTTCGGTCAACTCCAGAGAGGTTCCAGAGAGGGAAATTCCTGATCAGACACGTCCGGTTAGTGCTGACCGGATGTAGGTCACGATCTGGTTACTGACCGGACGCTGAACAGCGAAGTGATCGGACTCTGGGTGCCAGCGTCCGGTCAACATCAGTAAGGTTCTAGAGAGCAGTTTTCATGACCGGACGTGTCCGGTCAGTGCTGATCGGACGCAGGTCAGAGTCCGGTCACAACTTAACGGCTCTGTGGCTGGGATATCTGACCGAAGCATCTGGTCACCCCGTAGAGTGCTGACTCAACCTCCTAATGGTTCGTTTTGAATGAGAGGGTATAAATACTTTCTCTATTCATCCAAGGGAGGTCTCTTGCCCATTTGTTCAGCTATGAAACACCCTTGAGAGTGCTAAGGAGAGCAAAAGCCTAGTGAGGTGATTGAGATTTGAGAATCCAAGATTAAGACCTCATTAGTGCAAGGAGAGTAGCAAGTGTGCATCCACCCTTCTCATTTGGCTTGTTGTGGTCAAGTGAGAGTTCGTGCTTGTTACTCTTGGTGATCGCCATCACCTAGATGGCTTGGTGGTGATCGGAAGTTTGGTGATCATCCGCCGGAGCTTGTGGATGACCTAACTCAAGTTGTGAGCGGTTGTGGGTGATTCACCACGATGGAGTGTCGAAAAATCAGCCCGTAGAGAGCACTTGATCCTTGCGCGGATCAAGGGGAGCTACACCCTTGCATGGGTGCTCCAACAAGGACTAGTGGGGAGTGGCGACTCTCCGATACCTCGGCAAAACATCGCCGTGTTCCTTCTCCTCTCTTTACTTTAAGCATTTACATTTGAGCAATTCATTTCTTGTCTTTACATTCTTAGAATTGCCATGCTAGAGTAGGATTAGAACCTAGGGTGCTAAACTTTTGTGTGGTAGATCAATAGGAGCACATTCTAGGCACAAGGGGTGAAGTGGGCTAAGTGCAGGGTTTAATTATTGCAAAGAATTTTAGAATTAGCCCAATTCACCCCCCTCTTGGGCATCTTGATCCTTTCTTTGCTGATCGCAGTGTTCAAAAATGACACGAAGCTAGATATGAGTAGATGTTGGTCGAAAACGTCTTTCATTCACAAAGAAACGGAATGGTATCGCTTGATGCATCATTTTGTGATGTGTATTTTCATATTAAGAGTTCTTAAAAGAACTCAACTCAAAGCCCAACCATCAAAAGGATGCTACAATGTTCGAAATTCTCAACTTAACACGCCCCCTTACTTCCTTCGTGACCTCCCACTACTTCATCTACCGAAATGATTAGGCAGATCTCCTTTTTTCTAGCATTAAACCTGCTCATGATCCTTAGGCTATAGAGCATGGAGCAAACAGAGGGATGAAAGGACCACCTTCTCCTGCTTGCTTGATTAGAATCGATTTACATTTAGAATAGCTGAACTTCTTAAGAGCTACACTTAGTAGTTGAAACTCGGAGAGACAAAGAGAGTTCTCTCTCATACTTGCCAATTCCCTTGCTGATCAGCAAGGGAATTGGCAGGAACCAACCTTAGTTGCCCCTCGGTAGAGTGAGTCTACTTAGCGAACTGGCAAGACGCGGAGATCAATTGATCTATATGCATATCGAGAGTTGATGGTTGACCGCCCCCCCCCCTTGTCCTGTCCTAGGGGCTCCCCGGCCGGGGAGGCAAAGGGGATTGCTATCGTCACCCTTTCTCCCGGTGTATGTGAAAGAGAAAAAGTGACAAACTTTTTTTCTTTTTGGTTGGTTGGTCCAAAGAATGAGAGTCAGCTTCCTTAAGTCCGTTCTTCCTCAGTAGCTCAGTGGTAGAGCGGTCAGCTGTTAACTGACTGGTCATAGGTTCAAATCCTACTTGGGGAGATTTGATTCATTCTGAATTCGAATTGATAGTTATAGCTTTTCTGACTAGCGACCCCTATCCTTCTCCTTTTTCTTTTCTAAAGACGCAGTAGAATCATCAAATGGGACATCAAAAGTGGGAAGTTGATTGTAGGATTTCTATTCCTCACTCTCGTATAGGTGAACTTGGTTCGTTCAATGAAAAGGGATAAGAAGGATCCACTGGGAATGAATGGGAAGACTGGGGTAGTTTCTTCATTAGCCAGAAGGAATTAGTCTCCACTAGCGTAATTCGAAGAACAAATAAGAAAAGGCGTCACTGTTTAGGTTGGAGGATGGATGGATGTGGTCCAATGGCTAAAGCTCTGCCAGCTTCTTGTATACTGGCAGTCTCTGAGAGGAACCTTAACCCCCCGGGGGGAGCCCGAGTGGGATGGTATACTTTTTTTTTGCCACAAGTGGGAACTCAGTTCTTGGTAAGACACAAGGGGGGAAGTAAGATCTTCACTCATTCATTAAGTGCCTACGGTGAGACGTGACCCACAACAAACGAAGGGGGTGGAGGGAGACTGAAGAAGGAACAATTGTCTTGAATGCTATGTTGGGATCAGCAGCTCCCAGTGAAGACAAAATGAGTCGAGCAGGAAGAGGAAGATCGTGCGGGGAAAACGGGGTTCGAACCCGTGACTTCTGGCGTGATAGACCAGCACTCTAACCAACTGAGCTATTTCCCCCTTTCGTAACTACTATCGATTTAACAGTCACCTACCAGTTACCTTTGTAACTATACCAAAATCAAAGTAGCTGTACAACAGAATGCCCTTCGCCTTTAGTACTTTTTTCTTTTGACGACAGTAGAAAGAAATGGCTCTGCTCGCTTAGACTCGGGGCTATGCACTCTATCAGCTATCAGTTAGTTGGTGCAACGCACGACTTCAGTTGACAAAAGTGAACAAGATAGCGCTAGCGCCCACGATTTCGTTTGTTCGCCTTCTAAAAGGCCTACTGACCTGCCAGTGAAAAGCCGGTTACAAAATAAATAGTAAGACGTAGGTAGTGCAAAAGTACCAAAACAATTGAAGCCTACATCCCACTACTTCTGGGTTCCCCCTTCCTATGAACCTTGAGTTAGAGGTCTTACCTTGAGTCAATAGGTAGGGTCAACTATACCAAAGTGGAAGGGCCACTATCTAATCTATTAGGGGGCAAGTTTGAACTATTGATTTAGTGAATTGAGTGAAGCTGTGTTGCGTAACAAGACTAGGTCACCAAGGCCTAGAAGTACAAGTGGTCGCCCTAACGGCCACTCTCAAACTCACTACTTGAGTGATGAAAGTCACTTAGCTTCTTTAATAGGGCTTTCCTTTCAGTTACTCCAGGGCCCCGGGAAGAGGAAGAAGGAGATAGAGCAAAGGGTCTCCTCTTTCTGTCTGCTCTTCCTGGCATGTAGAGATCCGATTAGGCTTATAGTTTAATTGGTTGAAACATACCGCTCATAACGATGATATTGTAGGTTCGAGCCCTACTAAGCCCATCTGACCTGCTTAATCAATGACTCCAGTAGTCACCTGAACCACTCTCTCGGATAGCCCACAGCCTCTCTACTGGATGCGAAAGAAGATTCGATCAACGTACAAGGTTTGCCTTCTTGTGAGAAGGAGGGAATTGTATTCTCAGTGCAAAAGGAGTCTTTGAGAAGGTTTAGTGAGTCTGAAGAGAGAGAAGATCAGTAGAGCAGTCCGGCAGCAGTTCGGGGGTCAACTTTGGGATTTGCCTGATCGACCCCTACCAGTGTATTAATATACAAAAATGAAGATTGACATTCGTATGTACAATTTACTGGTTCTTCCTCCCGAATTGAGACCCACTGTTTATAGGTTTGGGGATAAAGTAGTGACTTTGGATATTAATGAACTTTATAAGAGAGTTATCCGTCAGGAGAACCTTGCCTATCTATTAAAAAGAAGTGAATTAGCACCAGTAGATTTAGTAATGTGCCAGGAAAAATTGGTACAAGAAGCCATGGATACACTTCTTGATAGTGGGTCCCGCGGGCAACCGACGAGGGATGGTCACAATAAAGTATACAAATTACTTTCTGATGTAATTGAGGGTAAAGAGGGGAGGTTTCGTGAGACTCTGCTTGGGAAACGGGTCGATTACTCAGGGCATTCTGTCATTGTTGTGGGGCCTTCGCTTTCATTACATCAATGTGGATTACCTCTAGAGATAGCAATAAAGCTTTTTTAGCTATTTGTAATTCGTGATTTAATCATGAAACGTGCTACTTCTAATGTCTGGATTGCTAAAAGGAAAATTTGGGAAAAGGAACCCATTGTATGGGAAATACTTCAAGAAGTTATGCGGGGACATCCTATTGAACAGAGCACCTACCCTGCATAGATTAGGCATACAGGCCTTCCAACCCACTTTAGTAGAGGGATGTACTATTTGTTTACATCCATTAGTGTGTAAGGGTTTCAATGCGGACTTTGATAGGGATCAAATGGCTATTCACCTACCTTTATCCTTGGAAGCTCAGGCGGAAGCCTGTTTACTTATGTTTTCTCATACTCCTGTCTCCCGCTATTGGAGATCCTATTTGCGTGCCAACCCAAGACATGCTTATCAGACTTTATGTATTAACGATTGGAAACCGTCGAGGTATTTGTGCAAATAGATATAATAGTTGTGGAAACTCTCCAAATAAAAAAATAAACTACAATAATAACAATTATTATAAGTATACGAAAAATAAAGAACCCCATTTTTCTAGTTCCTATGATGCACTGGGAGCTTACAGACAGAAACGAATCGGTTTAAACAGTCCCTTGTGGCTCCGATGGAAACTAGATCAACGCATCGTTGGGTCAAGAGAAGTTCCAATTGAAGTTCAATATGAATCTTTTGGGACTTATCATGAGATTTATGCCCACTATCTAGTAGTGGGAAATAGAAAAAAAGAAATATGTTCTATATACATTCGAACCACTCTTGGTCATATTTCTTTTTATAGAGAAATAGAGGAAGCCATACAAGGATTTTGTTGGGCCTATTCATACACTATCTAAACAAGGAAGTTAAATTCAGAGATGCCCCTTTTTGGGGGGCTTTCCGATTTTGCTAGTACCATCTTTTTTGCCGCGCAAATCTAGATTGAGATTGAGGAAAGGGAGTAAATTAAGTTTTTGAATCACTGACTCAGGCCCATTGTGGAATCCTACTCAGCAATTGTCGAATCCTACTTAGCCAAAAAAGGGGGTACTTATGTATGGCAGAACAGACCAACCTGGAATTTCATAATAAAGAGATAGACAGATCTGCTATGAAACGACTTATTAGCAGATTAATAGATCATTTCAGAATGGGATATACATCACATATACTGGATCAAATAAAGACTCTAGGCTTCCATCAAGCCACTACTACATCGATTTCTTTAGGAATTGAGGATCTTTTAACAATACCCTCTAAAGGATGGTTAGTCCAAGACGCGGAACAACAGAGTTTTCTTTTGGAGAAACACTATTATTATGGAGCTACGCGGTAGAAAAATTACGCCAATCCGTTGAGATATGGTATGCTACAAGTGAATATTTGAAACAAGAAATGAATTCGAATTTTCAAATAATGGATCCTTCTAATCCAGTCTATCTAATGTCTTTTTCAGGAGCTAGAGGAACTCAGGTACACCAATTAGTAGGTATGAGAGGGTTAATGGCGGATCCTCAAGGACAAATGATTGATTTACCTATTCAAAGCAATTTACGCGAGGGACTTTCTTTGATAGAATATATAATTTCCTACTACGGAGCCCGAAAAGGGGTTGTAGATACTGCTGTATGAACAACGAATGTTGGCTATCTTACATGTAGACTTGTTGAAGTAGTTCAACATATTATTGTGCGTAGAAGAGATTGTGGTACTATCCAAGGTATTTCTGTGAGTCCTCAAAATGGGATGACGGAAAAACTTTTTGTCCAAACACTAATTGGGCGTGTATTAGCAGACGATATATATATTGGTTCACGATGCATTGCTTCTTGAAATAAAGATATTGGAATTGGATTAGTCAATCGATTCATAACTGCCTTTCGAGCACAACCATTTCGAGAACAACCAATATATATTATATTAGAACCCCTTTACTTGCCGGAGCACATCTTGGATCTATCAATTATGTTATGGGCGAAGTCCCACTCATGGGGATCGGAAGCTGTAGGTATTATTGCGGAAATCTATTTGATTTGATACATTGTGGTCGGTAACGTTGGTGAATTAACAGAAACAGAAAGAGAGGGATTCGAACCCTCGGTAAACAAAAGCCTACATAGCAGTTCCAATGCTACGCCTTGAACCACTCGGCCGTCTCTCCTACATAATCTTATTATTGACCAGAAACTGAGTGAATAGCGAGTTTTCATATCCCTGCAAGTACAGGTACAACTGATCATAGGTTCCATAGGGAGTTTGACTTCCTTTCCAATTTCATATTTCTCAACAACAACTTCTCTCATCCCCACGGATCTATTCCAAATTCTGGAATCGTCCCATGTTTCTATTTCGATTGTATGGCATATACACGTTCTGCAAACAGAATGTATGGTTACTTTACTCTATTTTCTCATGGCTTGTTAAACCTTTCTTTTTTATCTTTGGATCATAACCAAATCAAAACTTCTCGAGTTATCAGAATCCATAGTCAAATTCAGTACTTGGTTATTCAAGTTAGATGAAATAGTAATAGTTTGGCTCATTGGTATACTACGAAATCAAATCTGATTCAAATATTTCATATCTCTCCTTGTCGGGACAATTTGAGCAGAAAGCCCATATCTATTATCTATTTTTTAGAATCGAATTAGTCTGTTTTTTTGCTATTTCATACTGTATAATTCCATTGTTTATGGGATCATTTTCCCTGAGGGTTTCCAATCAATGGGGGCGTAGTATAGGTAGTTAGAGAGGCTCCCCTAGCTTGAATTCTTTTTACCCATTCTTAGAGAGTGATAGGTTTGATTTTTCTGTACTGTAATAGAAGAGCTCAGAAGAAAGACCTAATTATGTAAAAACACGACCAGTCAACCTAAAGATCAGAGGATCCGTAATAGGACTCTCATAGACTTGCCAGGAAATATAAAATTTGGAATTGGCTTTTGCGCTAGGCTCAAACTTGAGGGACGCAACCTTTTATTTTGTTCGGGGAGTGGATTAAGAACGTTTTAGCCCCTCCCCTCATCTTTGATGTAGGAATGTCGCTATAAGACGAATAACCTTATTCCATGGTGAGTTTAGCTACCTCCAGAAAGTCAGTGTCTGAGTTATAGTCCGCGCGATCCATTCAAAGTCTGAGTTTCTAGAAAATTCCTTCCTCACCAAGTAGTCTTCTTGGCCCTCAAAAGGAGACAGCCGAGCTAAATGATCCATATGAGTCACTAGCTTGGAAGCCATTTGCCTTCAATGCAGTTTTAGAACTTTAAGTGTAAATATTTTCCCTTACAGGTTACTTGAAATAGACCTCATCTTCATAAACTTATTTTATAGCCGGCTGTCCAAAGAACTCCAATTGAAGATCGAAACTCGCTAGGACATTTCTCTGGCATGGTTCATATAGAAAAAGAGATATTCATGTTCCTCTGTAAGTAGAAAAAAGTTTGATGGTGTTTTGGGTAGAAATGAATAGGGCATTGATTGCTAAGTGGTGCTTTCGTTTCAAGGACCCCACTGTCACATGTCTTTGAAAGCAAATAATAAGAAAATTGTATAAAAGAAAAAAAGATGCATTCACCATTATAAAATGGTGTTGTCTCTGAGAAACACAACATTGAGTTAGGCTGTAAATACTTCGTTGGAAATGTTTGGATATATTTTTATGGAATGATAGATGTTTATGTGACTGTACACTGGCACACCTATATCCAACTTTGTTTGCAGCTTGCTATGAATAGGAGATTACTGTGGCTAAAGCTCTGGAACATGATAGTTTGCATTTTCCTATTTGAGTACAGGACGTTGTTCAGAGTGTTGGGCAGCATTGTGGAAAGATCACCCACAATTTGATTGTGATGTAGCTTTATGATATCTCCTCAAGGTATAGGGGCTTGCTTCTTACTAAAGGAATGGGGGAAAACCGATTTCTTGAAAAAGCATAGAAAAAGAGTGATCCGTAGACTTACTAATGTTCTCTGGCCAGGCCCGGGATTCATCTCCCCCAATCCCAATACATGCTACTTCTGATAAGTCATTGTGCCGTGGTGGGTGAACAACTCTCCAAACATTCCGGAGCTCCTCTTACAACCAAGCCAGGCCTATGTGAACTATCCGGGTACAGCTTTCTTCGTATTCCATGAGTGTCTCCATGGGGTAACTTTATAATTTTCCAAGGTAAAAGAGCACCTGACCAATTCGAAACAAAAAAAGGAACATAGTTCCAATAAAGGGAACCCAGGGACCATATTCTTCCCCAATCTGAGTTTTGCTCAAGTCTTGAATAAACTCAAGGACATATTCGAAGAAATTCTGACCATCGGTCGGGATGGTTTGTGGATTCCGAACAGCTAGGATAACTGAACCTAGCAAAATAGTAATTACGACCCAAGAAGTGATGAGTACTTGGGCATGAATTTGGAAACTTCCTATTTGCCAATAGAAGTGTTGGCCTACTTCTACACCTGATATATCATATAACCCCTTGAGTGTTTTAATGGAACATGGTGTAATATTCATATTGTCCTCTGATAAAAATTGAACTTCAAAAAAGGAATTCTTTTGATTCAAGCATCTCTTTCTCAACTCAGCAACTTGAAGTATTAATCTTATATTTAATATACCAAGAAATCACATCAGATCATAATATATATCAATACCCTCTAATATATATCAATATTCCCCTTCTTTTATCTATGCAAAACAAAAAATAATAGTAATTAATCCTATAAATCTACGCAGTTGCTCAAGAATTAACTATTCTTCTTAATCAACGATTTCTTATATAGAGAGAACGGCCCTCAGAAATTGCAAATACTAATTTGTTAAGAATTAATCGAATTGAAGTCATAGTGTCATCATTGGCAGGAATCGATATATTCGCAAGATCTGGGTCACAATTTGTATCGACTAAAGAAATAGTAGGAATCCCCAAAATGGCACATTCCCGAAGAGCTATATACTCTTTTTGCTGATCAAGGATGATCACAATGTCAGGCAACCTCGTCATATATTTGATCCCGCCGAGATATCTTTGCAAGGTAGATAATTTTCCCTTTAAGATTGCTGCATCTCTTTTTGGGAGATGGTGGAATTTTCCCATTTTTTCTTCTGCTCTTAAGTCTCTAAATTGAGAAAGTCTAGTTTTGGTAATCAACCAATTCATTAACATACCGTTGAACCACTTTTTATTAACATAATGACAACAAGACCTTATTGCAGCTGATGCTACTAAATTCGCTGCTCTTTTTTGGTACCAACAATTAAGAAGCTTTTTCTCGGACTTGTTGCATCAAAAACTAAATCACAAGCTTCTGATAAAAAACGAGCTGTTCTAGCAAGATTTGTAATATGAGTACCTTTACGCTTTGCCGAGATGTAAGGGGCCATTTTGGGATTCCATTTCTTAATACCATGGCCAAAATGAACCCCGCTTCTATCATCTCTTTCAAATTGATGTTCCAATATCTTCTTGTCATTTTTTCCACACTTCCTTTTTCTTTTTTCTTTTTTCGTCTTACCATTACGGAATTAATTTCTTTTTGAAGATTAAGAAAGAGCCGAAATAGCTTGAAATAAATAATAATTGTTCCGATGGAACCTTCTACTCATAATTGACCATTCATACACGGTATAAACATAGCCTTAATGAATTAACTGACTTCTTTTACTTATTAAAATACAATTAAAATTAAAATACAAAATCAAAAATCAGACCTGTTAGCATTCTAAGGTCAAAAGTATAGTTTAAATTAAAGTAAAAAAATTGCTTTATGTATACTTAAATCATATAAATAGGGGTAAACGGGGTCTCTGATGTTTGATAAAAATTGTTTGTTACGTCAGAATCAGAAGAAACTAATTCTGTATGGAGAAACAAAATATCTCATTTCCGACGCGAATAGATTTTTTTTGAATTTTGAAATAAAGGTTCTTGTCTTGTGGGGAACGATGCACAAATTTTTGGAATCCGGTACCAACAGGTATAATCCCCCAGAACTACATTTTCTTTCAAGCCTTTCAACCAATCAATACGACCTCGTAGGGCAGCTTTTGCTAAAACTCGAGCAGTTTCTTGAAAACTTGCTTCATATATGAAACTTTGGGTATTCAGGGAAGCCCTTGTTATTCCCAATAGGATTGCCCGATAATAGATCGATTCATCTAAAGCCCGCCCTGCTCGTTCCGCTCGCAATAGTCCTATTAATTCCCCAGGAAAAAAACATTAGACATTCCATCTTCAGGAACCCTTACTTTTGATGTTACTTGGCGTATAATAATCTCTATATGTCTATTATGGATCTGTACCCCTTGGGATCGATAAACCTTTTGGATCTTATTAACCAAACAGATACAACTTTGGGCTATGGTTAGCTCAGCTCCAATCAAGAGTCCCTAGGGAACCCCAAGAATTCTTGGTGTACGTTCATTCCAATCCTCAATTCTCCTTTCGAGATTCGGCGATAGTGAATCAATTGAACGCGCTTCGAAGATTTGTTCTACTTTTGGAAGACCTGGCGTTATATCACTGGATCTCCATTTTTTATATATAAACGTAACTAACCTATCTCCTTTGTAAAGGATTTTTCCATAATGACCATGAACAGTTGCTCCTATAGTGGCCAAAAAAGGCTTAGCTGCTCTTAGAACAAAGGAGTCCATATTAACAATGAAAATTTGACCAGATTTTTTTATGTGTGATTTAAATATACATAAATTTTCACAAATAAAATGTCCAAGGTGAATTATTGCCAATGTCTCTTCCCATGAGTCATGATGGAGAAAGTGCCAATTCAAATGGAATGGCTCCAACATAGGCATAGTTGCTTCTTTCATCCAGCCCAGCACGCCATATAATCCCTTTTCCATGCCCGTGCTTTTACCTCTTTCTACGCCTAAGTTAATGTCGATCCAAAGGAAGCCATTTAGATCTGAGTTAAGGAAGGAAGTGAATTTAAGCAAGAGAGTGATAGGATAGATATAAAGCTTAGACCAATAGGCATCTTAGGAAAGCCGGTTTTTAGGAAAAAAAAGTATATTAGTATACTACCTCGTGGAGTTTCAGTTGCTATCCATTCTGTTTGAGTGCCATATAGCTTTTCCTATTCAGTTCTAGAACTAGTGATTACAGCGAATGAGCAATCTTGTGTATATCCAAGGTAAAGGGCAAGAGACACTCTGTCAATTCATCCAATGAGTAAGCAGGACAGTGAAGCTAGAAATCCTTTAAGTCCCTCTTGAATTTAAGTAAACTCCAGCCCTCAAACGTAAACAAGCTTTCAAGGGTAGGGGTAGCGTTTACTAGCCAGCAAGTAAGATAACAAAGCTCTTTTTTTCAATAAGAAAAAGTAGTAGTTTTCCACGGCGGTGGGGTCTCAATGGAGGAGAACTTTTGTGTTCATCCTACACTACAACATAGGCAAGATCTCATCCTTCAGCGAATGTAGGGGCTCAGAAGAGTGTCACCAACGATGGTAAATCGGTGGGCCAAACCAAAGAAAGACCATCTCTTTAATGACGTGGTCACGGGGATAGGATCCGACAAGAGAGATGCTGAAGAATATGCCCTCCTCAAGGGGTCAAGCACTCGATCAAAACTAAATCATCCTGCGGCACTCACAGCATGAGCACATAGGGCAAGATAAAGAGAAGGATAAACGCTAAAGAGATCGTCAACTTCACCTTGGCATGCTTCCATCAGTGCCTCAAAACATTTGCTATTCTTATCTCTAGAAGGGTGCTTCTATTGTTGTAGTGTTTCTAGCGAAAGAGGATTTATAGTCCCACACCAGCAGCCTGCCAGAACCATTAATACAGGGTTTGATCCACTGAACACTTGTTTTTATCTACGAAGAGTTGAGTTGCTACCTCGAGGTGTCGACTTCGCTATTTGCCGAGAAATAAGCACAGCCTGCCTTCTACCCATTATGTCGACAATTAGGTAGAGCTCTTACGGGGGCTAGGTTACCAGGATACGACCGTTCCGCAATAGAACATGGCATTAATGTATCCCCTAAGGTCCCAGCACCTTTTGATCAATACTGAAATCATAACATTTCTATATGATAATTTTAGATTGCTCTACCAGACCTGACTACCAAGATTGACCTCTCCATGCTCGTCATTTCTAGTGCTTACACAACCTCCTGGCGCCTTATTTACTGACAATTCCCCGGGTGTAAGCCAGCACATGCAAATGTCTTTTATTTCATTAAAAACTCCGCTTTGTCGACATCGTCTTTTCCAAACATTCGAGGTCTTAGTTCCAAGTATGAGAAATGTTGGTTTTGGTTAATAAAAATGAAACATTCAGGACTGGATATTATTTGACAAATAAGCCTTTACTTAATTCACGCTCTGCCCTCAAAGTGCCAATTTAAAAGCGAACAGCTAGAAGCTCCCACATTAGAAGCTAGAATTGACGCCATGGCATAAGGCATCGCCTCCATGCTATGTGCACACGGCCCCGAAGTGGAATGGCTAATTTGCACAATCTGGGAAGCCCGGCCTTCTCCCTCTCAGTTCGTCTGCAATTGACTTACCAAAAATCATCGTGGCAACTCCACTTCAACCCCCACTCTTTCCCGGTGCCTATACTTAGCCCTTTGAAAAGTCTTCCAGTACCTCCCACGTGGCAGCCCATAAGAAGCATGCCTCATAAGAATCTTTGTGGCGATGGTCGAAGCCTCCTCACTCAACTTTTGAATCAAACCACCTTCCGGCTTCGTACTACTACTACCTCCTAGGTTGTCGTTCTTTCCATTGCTTTGGGTTCCTTCCTCTGCTTCGCTTGCTAAAAACTCCTTCAGATTTACGTACACAAATTTGCTCTCTGGACCCAGCTCCCGTTCATCTTTTTCGACCATCCTCTTCAATTTCTTGTTGTAACCTTCAAGACTCGATTCATGGATGTTGAACACTCCCCGGAGGCATGAACTCCAGAGCACGAACGTCTGATATACAACCCAAAGGTCTGACGTCGGACACAACAAACTTTCGAGCACCCAGTTCATTTAGCCTCTTAATTGAGGGAAAGAAAATAGAGGTCAGCAGCAAACAAGAGCAAGCGACACAAAACTACAATAGGGATAAATTGGTAGAACCTTCCGATAAAATGTCGATTGAAACCAACACGTCCGTAAAGTATGAAGGATAAGGCTTCTCTCGTCCAAAGAATGGTACTGAAGGTGAAAGATACTCCAAAATGTCATTGGATCCTGCAGCTACAATGAAGAGCGCCGCCTTGAAGAAATCACTTGTCGCTTCCTCCTCCATGTTCTCCAATGATCTCGAGCTCGGGTCTTTTCAAAGTAGCTGATTTGCTATCCTAGTGGAACTCTTCCAATCTACAAAGATGTTTCATAAGCAAGAAAGATTGGGGAAATATCCATAATCGCTACGCAATCATCAAGGAAATTTGCATACATAAAAAGAATGGGTCTCATCAAATATGCCAGAAGAACCAGAGGTATAGTTGAAGAGGTATAGTTGATCCCACTATTCATCATTGAAGCACTTGAATTTGGAGTGGGTGGAGGAAATGATCTCTTCCCAAGGCTTCACCTGAAAGCGTACTGATTGGAAATGTCAAATCCGCTATGCAATCACAGTAACTCATGAAATCCGCACTTGATGAAGTACCAAGGATATCAGCAATTCTCATCCCATTTGCTTCCAGTTGGCTTTGCCGCCAGAGAATGCGAAATAGAAAGCCCGTCTTCTTCGAATGTGCTTAGCCTTTCCCGAGGATATTACCTTTTCTTTAATCCCCGGCTTAAACCCTTATTTCATTCCATTGCATGAATTCTGGACCCTATATATGCATTTTTCTAGCGCTAGGAATCGTATTTCTTTAATCCTCGGGTATTGGGGTAGTCAAAGCAACAACTAGATAATCCAAAAGTGCTCTTCACCAAGAATCCATCCCCGGACCACTTGACTTGTACCGAATAGAGAATCAGCCAATGGAAAGCAAGGCTTGCGCTTAGATGTGGGAGATGCTCAAGACAGAGCGTGATGGCAAGAGTGGAGCAAATAATAACAGCTTCTTTTTTTAGCGTAAAAAACTACAAAGATCCCTTGCCCGAGCCACAAACCATGTGGTTGGATCTGAAACCATGTGCTTTCATTCAATTGTTAGATTAGATCACTTTTTCAGAAAATCCTTGCTTTTAGGAAAGTATCATACCAAGACGAAGAGGAATAAGGAAGGGCGAAGCATTGAGAAGAATGAAAGCCTAGTGATTGCAAGCAAGTTTGAAATTTGTTGTACCGAGCACGGGGGCCCCTGTTTAAGGCCATAGAGCGCCTTTCTAAGTTTACAAACATGTCAGTGGATAGGTTGGATAAGTCAAACCGGTGGTTGAAGCATGTAAACTAGCTCTTCCAAGTCACCATGCGTAAAAGCATTATTGACATCCAATTGATGTAATGGCCAACCAAAAGATAAGGCAATGGTAAGTACAACACGCATCGATGTGGGTCGCATAAAGTAGTATTGAAAGTGTGTGAAATCTACTCCTTCCTCTTTGCTCAAGCACCTTTGGCTACTAGCCGGGCTTTGAAGCGTTCTAACATCAGCTCTTTCTTTATACTCGGTAAACCCATTTATCGCTCCCCGATGTTGCCCGATTGTTCTTATACCACATTTCTAAGTTGCACGGGTGGGCTACCAACTCACATTTTGACAGATCTAGATTGTGGTTGTGTTTTATATATCATGAAGTGTTTCAGATATTGTCGTGGAAAAAAGGCGCAGCAGCTTTGATCGAGATCTCTTCCTGGGTTTGTCTCCGCTTTTCTTGGGCTTCACTAGTAAATTCTTCGTTTCATTGCTTGTCTCGTCTACGCCTGACAAGATAAGGTCAGAGTGCAATCGGTGCGTGCTTGGCCTGAACGTTAATCTGGCAATAAGACGTAGTATGCTTTTCTCAAATGGTCTGGAGTAAGAGTGTATGGAAAGGCGCGGAGTTCGGAGTGGTATCGGCTACCTCAGTGCTTGCCTACATCTCATGTGAAAAAGAAACTCACTAACACTCGGGCTTCAACTCCAAACTTGTAGCACCGGTCAACATACTATTCCTCTTGGCTCTACTACTCTCAAAGAGCATTCAACAAAGAAGATAGCTCTCTAGATCCTATATAGCTAGCTACTCAAGATATAAGTGAATTGTCTATGCCGGACTTGCATAAGTAGAGCTGGGTCAGTTCAGGAATCTGCTTACGTTGTAGACTAGTGACTCGTTATCATCAAGATGGTAAAGGCTATCTTTTCTTGCTTCAAACCAGAGGCATAGTTTCTTCTTTAGGTAAGGCTCCTCTCTGGAAGAAAATTTCATTGGCTCACTAGATAACGAGGCTGGTCAAGGTTCACCCAAACACGCAAATCGTAAACATCAAAATTCCTCGAATAAGAAATTTCAGAAATGTGATAGCTCAGGCACTTTCTTCGTCAACATGGGAATCCGAAACAAAGACTAGCCTCTTCAACAAGGGAAGGCTATCTGCCTACATCCACTTACATGGGACTACCTCCTTCCAAACAAACACTCTGATCATTGGCTCAAAATCGATCTGTAGGCATAAGAGAATGAATTGGATAGGGCTACTACTTATTTTTAGGAGACTTACTTACGCGGTACACTTCCTTCCGTTCTCTTTCATCGGCATTCTGGCCATCAAGTCAAAGGGTCTTTCATGAGAAAAAAAAGCTACTAGATGGAGGCAGGCTTCTGAGAAATAGAAAGTCTCTTTTCGCTACTCCTTACTAATAAAAAAGTGAAGATCCTTACGCGTACTCTATTCGGGAAGAATGATCCTCAGTAAAAAGAGAAAGAAGTCTTCAATTAAGCTGTATTAATCCTAGCTTACTCTGGCATTGAATGGTTCCCCTAACCCTTCTTAATCTGACAATATGAAAATCCCCTACATTAAGCATTTGGTTTTTATGTATCCCAGCTCTTGCTAGAATCTCCTTTGTTTTTCTTAACACTGTTGGCCCTCCTGTCAAACACCATTTCTCCTAGTAGAGAAACTAAAAACTCCTCGACCCAAGAATCTAATAGAGTCACCTGAGACTCATCAACCGAAGAAGCAAATGTGGTGACAGTGAAATAGGATCAGTCGAGCATATTCTAACCTCAGATTCTAAGTACGAAAGAAAGGGATTAAGGTGTATCCTGCGAAAACAAAAGACATTTGGGATGTCATTTCCTACTAATATCAAGGAATTGAGAGGCTACCCTCATTCAGCTTTCATAGGCCCGGGCACTTTGGAGTTTTGCTTGGCTTTTCTAGTGCTTCAAAAACCAAATCTGGTTCGTGTGGGGCTAATGGAGAAAAGATGTATAGTGATGCAAAATGTCAAGGGCGCGCAGCGTGGGCATATTCTAAGGCAATGAATGAGTCCATTCAAGACTTCGATCCTATGCTTTCCTAATCTAGTGACTTTTGGATTATTCTTATTCCTGGTTGTGTGAAAGAAAGGAGTCCTTACTCATCTTAAACAAAAGGCTTAGCGCCCTCAACTTACCAATTTCACTATAGGTTGGCTCTTGGTGGACAGGTTCAATTTCTAATTCTTTTCTTGGAGCTGTAGATGTAAAGAAGAATTGAATGCTGGCTATTGCTTGATCTTATCCCTAGTCTCTAGGCTAGCTGGCCATAAACAACCAACTACTGCATAAAGAACAGAAGGATAGGGCTGAAACGTGGCTAGAAATGCGGAAAGCAATCGATTGAATCCAACGTGAGTCAACAACGGGGTCTATTAGTGCGTTATCGAGGGTGGTATCAAAGGCATAAAAGGGTTTGAAAGTCATAAGCCACGACGACGCATCCATTTTCTTGCTAGATGTTGACCAATTGGTCATGAACATTGTAAGGCGTTGCTCTTCGCGAATCCCTGCCATAGTATCAGCTACCCCTACTCGCTTAAAGCCCTTTACCGAAGAACTTCCACAATGGTTTCCCTTTGACATCTTGTAAGTTATAGCCTCCTTACCCAGCGAGTGAATGAACGAGCCAATAAACTGGTGATTGGTCCATTTACTATTTATTATAGTCTATGATGGAAGATCGTCTCTTTGCACATGAGATGCGTACTTTGTGGTTGGCCAGGATAAGCAAAGCCTACATCATCTAGGACTTGCCATTGAAAATAAACCTTTCTATTCGGTCATCAACAGCTCGGGTCCATTTAGCTTCGATGACCAGATAGATCCATCATCTTCGAGGAGGAGGAAACATAAGTCCAATACACATTATGGAAGACTAGGGATTGCTAATCCACCCATGCGGGAAGCCTTCTCCCTCTCAGGCTCAAGAGTCAAGATAGCCTGCCCTAAACAAGAAGCAGCTTATTCTTTCTACTATGGCGGATAAAGCAAACCAAAACGCGCAACAACTTTCGCGCTAGTTGCTCCATCCATTGCTTATTTGGTTTCGATGCATAAATCAACCTCTCGTTCAGGCGGTAATCTTGGTAGAGTCTCATGGAAGACGTCGGTAAATTCTGACACCACTAGAATAGATGATAGGTTCTTGACCTCTGATTTCATCTGCATGGCTAATACAAGGTAGGCGGTACAACCTGACTCGATTAGATGCTGTGCCTGTAAAGTTGAGATTGTCGTGATTCGATCACCAACTTGTCTGAATTGCAATGAAAATGGCTTAGTCCCCAGTTTCTAGAATGTCACCTTCCTATGAATCAATCGTGGCATGATGCATAGTCAACCATTCCAAGCCTAGCATCATATCGTCCTGCTTTTGCAACTATTGGGTCTACTCTTATCTCTCATCCTGCAATCTGTATCTTAAGGTATGAACACCTCAATTCCTGAATGAAGAATTCAAAGGTGGGTGTTCCGATCAACATTGTTTTTCCACTCTCTATTGTCGCTAGCCCACATCTTTTGACCCAAGCTTTAGACGATACTGAGTGACTGCATCCAGTATCAATCACTACGTAAGCAAAGCACCCATAAATATTGAAGATACCTGCTATCAGTTTTGTGGCCATGGTAGTGTCATCTGTCTAATCTAGTCTGTCGATTGGTCCCCCAGCCTCGCTGTGATGTGCTTGAACTATGACTCGCGTGCCTCCTCTACCTCCAAATCTCACGTCCCGCTGAGAGATGGGACCTCCATGACCTCTCGGCTATTGTGTACCGCCACTTCTCACCACTACTCCCTGTGTCATCGGTTTGGTTCAGTCTCAAAGCATGACTTTTGAATTTGGCTTGGGACACTCCCTAGCGAAAATAACCGAGCCCACCACAATTGTAACAAGTGCCATTCTTCCTGTAGCAAGTTGACTCATGATGTCTCCCTTGACAATATCGACACCAAACCTTCTCGTAATTCACAACGCCAGAATTTTGCTTAGCTGGATTTGCTGATGGCGGGGAATTCATTGACTGACTTGGCCTTGATTGATGATCCATCAACTCATGGCTTTACATTGAGAACAAAGCTTTGCTAACCCTTGTTAGGCTCATATGACTCCACTCGTAGCGCATGTGCCATCAGATCCACTAGTCTCACTCAAGAAGGTCGATTATTTGTGTAAATCTGGGATGAAGCCCTTCTAGATATTGCCGTCGCAAGCAGAAGTCATCTGCCACAATGTCGGAAGCATACCTCATCAAGTTGTCGCATTTCATATTGTAGTCCTGAACAGTACCACTCCCTTGTTTTAGGCTAACGAATTGCTGTCGAAGCGCTTCCCGAGACATAACATCTAAATACTGATCATTGAATTCTCGCTCGAACCACGCCCAAGGAATGGTTGGATTTGAACCATCATTATCTCCATTATGTCTCTTCTTTGCCTCCTGCCACTAGAAAGGAGCATGGAAACATGAGAAACAAAGAAAGAATGAACATATGGGCGTTAAGCATTGTGAAGAGTTTTTTAGTTAAATAGCTGGGAATAAGGCTTACCTTTCGTAAGTCCAATATGCGAGTAAGAACATGTGCGGGGATAGGCATATGTTTGAGGATATGGAGGAAATAGAACGATTTCAATAATTGTTTTGTCTGGGTCGTCTTTGATTTTTTTACTTATCTCTTTCTCACTCACTACTTTTTTCTATTTTCTTTTGTCTATTGAAACAGCCTAGGATTTGACCTAGTCAGCTTATGCTTCATTTCCTTCAATTTCTTCTTTTGATATGAGCGAGCTTACCCAAAACCTATACTTTAATGATCTAGTAGCCCATTTCACATATGCCTATTTCTATAAACCTAGTCCTATTACTGGCATATCTCTCCCGGTGCTCGCTTATCCCTATTCCGTGCATACCTGTCTCTTGCATACATAACTTGACTTTCCTATGCCCACTGAATGCCTATCTGTGAATCCCTTTCTATGAACGCCACTCTTAGGCTATTGAAACCATATCTCGCCTATTTTTAGTAGCTTAATCGTTCATACCTAGCACCTGTTTCTTAACGTTACACATACCTTGAATGCCAACCAACAACTTGTTGACCTAACCAGATGCCTATACCGGTACGTGCTTCTTTGTGAAATACTATCCCTCTAAGCTATTCCATGCCTTTCTGTGAAAGCCTATTCCTTACTTATACCATACATGCCTCTTTCTAGTCCTATTACATACACATATTACACCGCATCTCCTTCCTCTAACAAATAAAAAAAATCCATCTCTTCTCCCACTCCGTCCGGGTTTTGCTTGACTTATCATGCGTGCATACTTGAAATACTTTACTTAGCTTTCTAAACCGGTACTACTCAACTTGTACCATTGCTTCTCCGTGAATACATACTTGCTTAGCTCACTACCTTAAGAAGTATTAATCACAAGCAAATGCCTAGCTAGCTAAAACAGCCTATCCAGATGCATATCTCGATACCTGTTATTCTGGTCGGTGCTTCTTTCAAGGGACAACCTCTGCTCATGGTTCATATCTTGCTAGCTCTGTCCCAAGCTCCTCTTTCTAGTAGCCCTACTAAACCTATGAGTTGACTCATACATACTCACTTATTCTTTACTTATCTTATCTGTGACTGCACATTCCTAGCATTGACCTATTCAATATGTCTCTATTGGCTAAACAATAGCCCTTGTAAAAACAACTATACCTGTCTCTGCCCGTGAAAACAAAAAAACAAATCAACTATGGCTCCCTCAACGTACTCACTTGTTGACCTATCCAGCTTATCCAACTACTTGACCTAAACCATATGGATATACCGATACTGCACCGTTACGCAAAAATGAACTCCTTTTTATAGTGGGCCTATGTCTTGTATCCGTTACTTGGTCGTTCAAATCACACAACCCATACCTAACTCCTGTTTAGAAACCTGTGCTTGCCAGCTTATCCTTTTTAGAAATATGCCTATTCCTTTCCCTGAGCAAGGTATATATAGGTAGTCACTCATTGCCAGAACTACTACTAAATGCCAATGCTAGTGCTAAGCTTCAAGTACTAAGAAATCTTATGCATAGGAAATCCTATCTATATAGATAGTGGTTTCGTTATCCTCAAGTCACTCAATAAACTCTTTCCTACTTTTGTTAGACTTCTATCAGGTAGCTGCTTACACCTACTTTCCTATTAGAAATTGCTGCTACTCCCTATGTTTCCTATTTTTGCGGCTACCTCCCTAGTGAGTGAGTCCTCCCACCCAAGCTAGAAACCTATACCCAAGTTAACTCATTTCTACTATTTGTTTTCGTTCTCATACTGATTGCTGTTTTTCACTGTCTCCTATTCATGCTTAGCGCGCTAGGTATCCTTTGAAACTAGGTTTGCTATCAATAGTTGGATATGAAGTAAGTGAAGAGCGAAGTCATTAAGAAAGAAAAAAGGGTTTCTAATATTTCAGTGAATAAGCCTAAAAGAAATGGCACTTGTTGAGATAAGTCAAGCTGTTCCTAACCATAGTATTTTAGATCTCAGTCGGTCCACTCAAGCTTACCAGATTGTTTGTAAGGTCTTGCGCATCATTGATACTTGGATGTTAGTGGTTCAAAGATAAGAACTATTCGAAATTAATTCAAAAGGAATGAGTTTTTTTTGAGTTACGTCTATGACCTCGGGAAAGTCATCTGCTACTCTGCTTCTTGACACGAAAGCAGGGGCAATGCTCCATTTTTTATAATTCATCCTACCCTTAGCTTTGCTACTTGACTCGGAACAACGGTTCAGAGTTCGCTAGAATACGACGACATGCTGAGTTCTCAACAACTAGCATCAATTGAAGGATGCTGATTGCCGTTGTACCTATTGATAAAGGATTGGACAACTCGACACAGACTATGCAACGGGCTTCAAGGAATTGAAGAATCAACTAGTCACTACGCTGCATACTCATACCAGGGAATGTTGCAGACCGACCTTCGTTGCTGGGCTAGAATAGAAACTGACGTATGGAGGACTTGTGAGATCTTTCACTCTTCGACAACGAAAGCCTTGAGGACGTTAGCGATGTGTTATAGGGACGTCTCGCGATCTTACTTCTAGAGTACGTACGGGAACATCCAATCGAGTGCCTAACCTTGGGTGCTCCGATCTTGTTCGTGAGGAAGAAAGACTGCCTTCTTCGTTCAATGAATCTGCATACCACCAAGGGCTATTTGAAAAAAGAAGTCTGAATCCATGTCTTCTCTGCCATTTGATTTCCTTCACCACTAGCACTAGCCTTGCCAGCTACTAGAGTATAGCAACTTTCACTACCTTGACTCTTCTTGTTATTATCCAGACCCATCAAGTCATTCAAAAGCAAAGAAATCAAGATTCATAAGCAAAGCGAAGACCAAGCCTGATCTCCCTTTCCCTTGATATGGTGGACTCCTAAAATAGGCTTTCTTTGTTCGTATGATTTTTTAGAATACTATAATAAGCCACTCCTGAAAATGGGCTAGCTACTCGAACCAAATATTGAACTTGCACTTTAGCATAGGAAGACTTCACTACCTGGATAGGTCAGCCTCATTCCTATTTCTCTGGTCCTATATGTTTTTTTTGCAAGTACCATTCCTGCTATTCGCATTGATTGAGTACTTTAGAGTCTTGGAAGTGTCAAATACTTAGTAGGAAGTCCCGGTGGGTAATCACCAAATGTTCTAGTACGAGTACATCCAGTTCCAGGTGGTCATCTAGTATGGGACCTAAGAGAAGCCCTTTTTGAATCCTTTTATTTTGCCATTGCTAATCCCGTAATCCTTCAACGTTGTAGAAAAGAGTTCAATACAAAAGCACACAAAGGCTTTGGACTATGAAAGGCTACCTTTATCATGCATGAATAAGGCCAGGAGATTATGTCCTCAACAAACCTATCTACTACTAAATGACAATTAAAGGGACGCCAACCAATGGAGGTGATACTGGTGATGGTAATGGTGAAGATTCTTCTCTTTTTCTCCTGGGTACATAAAGATAAGAAGAAGGCAACAAAAAGCACTTAGAAAAGGCTATTAAGAAACTGATCCACTATTTGTGTCATCCACATTAGAAAGAGAGCCATGAAAAGCATAGATCCTCAAGGAAAGGAAAAAACACCACTTCATCTATTTATGATTCCCATAAACCAGGCTGTGCTTTCTTTTATTTAGTAACCTCAGCCGAAGAGCCCTGGACCGGCAGCACCTGCAAATGAAACATGCATTTCGTTGCGCGCCTTTACTTGCTTCGAAAATCAAACAATGCATTTCTTCTCAACATAAGCATATACCGGTCTTTCTCTCTAGCCTATATTTGACTTTGCGTACAAGCCTATTATCCTATCGGTATGCCTATGTGACCCATATGTGCTAAACCAGAACTTGTTACTTACTTCTATCTATTAAACATTACCGTGACTTAATCATGCTTAGTACTAAACCTTACTACGTAGTTCAAGCTATACTGACCTTTCCATGTTTTGTACTCATCACTTGCCTATGAGCTTACCTGTGAATACTTTGTCCAGCAGCCCTTGTTTCTAAGCACCCATCTCTTGCTTTGCCTCCTCCTTGCAACCAGAAACCTATCGCCCCTCTCTTTTCAAAACAAACAATGCGGAGCACCTTGTGAAGTGAAAAGATGAGCTATGATGACTTGGCTTCCTTTCTTCTTTTCCTTGTGCAAGTCAATTGTTCCCTGGCACACCTTTAGTTCAGCTGTGACATCTTGCACTTGTAAGATCACTTACTTGCCTTTATGCTTGAGTTTCCGCATTCCTTTACTCCAGTCAACTATCATTTGACCAAAACTTGACAACCAGTCAATGCCTAAAATAAGATCATAACCTTGTACATCAAGCACCCTAACTTCTGTTTCAAATTCATGGTTTTGTAACTTGAATTGAAGGTTGTCACATTTGGTACTGGTCAATAACTTACGGCAAGATGAGCAGCCCTATACAACGTGTAGCTACACTCATCTGTCCTTTTCTACTTAGTTGGACGAAAATCGTATAAAAATCAAGCAAGAGGATGCGCGTTAGCGCAACGGCTTTCGCGCTAGTTGCTCAATCTGTTGCTTGCTTCTCTTCTATCTTGGAAAAGTGAGGATTTCCTATCTGATCCAAGGGAAGGAAGAGAGGTGGAAAGTGTTGTTGTGTCAAATCAAGATTGTGTGGGTGTTTAGTCTACCGGTCATGTTTGATGCTATCGAAAATCATGCATTGGATGGATGCCCGGGAATTGAGAAGGAAGGACACATTCAAAGGTGAAAGGCCATGGGGAGAGAGCGTTTGTGATCCATGGATCTCCGATCAGGAAACCGTATCCAAGCTCCGTGGCTAGTCTACACTCTTTGGACTTTTCAAACTTAGCGAACTAAAACATCTGAGTAGCTAAAGGAAGGAAAATCAACCGAGACCCCGTTAGTAGTGTCGAGCGAGAGCGGAACAAGGGTTTTCATCAAAAGAAATCCAAAGCGGTTTCATTCGATTTGTTGTGGATTGGATGATGGAAAAACCAGCAAGCAACAAGCATAGGCTATGTTGCCGTAGCGTGCCCTATGGAGTTGTACAAAGTTAGCAACTGTTTTGGGGCGCAAACATAGGCAACACAGGACTGATGACGGGGTGGGGCGCGCAGTGAACTGGTTTTCTAAAAAGATTGGAAGATCCAACAAAAGAAGGTGATAGCCCTGTTCATTCATTCCCATGGTTCGATCCTTCCCAGTAAAACATGGCATGTTCGAATGATGATCGCTTTTATGCGAGAAGGGGGGACCACCCTCTAAGCCTAAGTATTCCTCAATGACCGATAGCGTACAAGTACCGTGAGGGAAAGGTGAAAAGAACCCCAATCAGGGAGTGCAATAGAGAACCTGAGATCCAATGTGAACAATCAGTTGAAGGAGCAGAGTGTGGGCGCACTCACTCTAACGGCATACCTTTCGCTTGATGGGTCAGCGAGGAAATGGGAACATCGGCTTAAGCCATTAGGTGTAGGCGCTTTCCAGAGGTGGAAGATCTAGCCATGAGCAGGTTGAAGAGAGCCCTAATAGGCCTTGGAGGACCAAACCCACGTATGTGGCAAAATACGGGGATGACTTGTGGCTAGGGGTGAAAGGCCAACCAAGATTGAATATAGCTGGTTTTCCAAGAAATCTATTTCACTAGAGCGTATGATGTCGATGGCCCGAGGTAGAGCACTCAATGGGCTAGGGTGGCCCCCCATTTCACTTTACCAACCCAGGGAAACTCTGAATACAGGCCGTCATCCTTAGTACAGATAGACTAATTGGGTGCTAAGATCCAAAGTCGAGAGGGAAACAACCTAGATCATACGCTAAGGTCCCTAAGCAATCACTTAGTGGAAAAGGAAGTGATCGAGCGATGACAACTAGGAGGTGGGCTTGGAAGCAACCATCCTTTGAAGAAAGCGTAATAGCTCACTGGTCTAGCTCCATGGCACCGAAAATGTCTCAGGGCTCAAGTGATTCACCAAAGCGACGAGACCTTGAAAGCTGCTTTCTCAAGTGTCAGTAGCAGGACGTTCTGTCAATCGGGGAAGGTTTTTGGTGACAAGAGCTGGAGATATCAGAAGTGAGAATGCTGACATGAGTAACGAGACATCATGTGAAAAACACGATCGCCTGCCAGTGGAAGGCTTTCTACGTTCAGTCAATCTACGTAGAGTGAATTGATCCCTAAGGAACCCCCGAAAGGGCTACCGTCCAATGGGTACACGAAAGTGACGAAGTTGCTTTGACTACTGAACCATGCCTGGATTGTCGGAGCGAATTGAATGATCGGGCCAAGGGCTGCCCCCTCTTCCCCTCGCTCCCCTTTCCTTAATATTCACCGTTGAGTCATCAAAGCTGTCAACTAATTCAGAGGGGCTCGGCTGGCCCGATCGCCCTACGCTACTGGCGCTTCCAAAGGCGAAGGTCTCATCTTTTGCAACCAGCAAACGGAGGGCTAAAACCTTTCGTTTTGAAGCAAGGGATGAGCGTGAAAGCTATTGCACTTTGATACACGCGCATACCCTTGCTCCGTCGCGCGTTAGTACAATAACGCGTGGCCGTTTTCTTGTTTGGGTGGACACGGATTTTTCTCTAAAGGCGAAGACTCTGAAGTGGGCCAACACTCGACCCAACAGGCGAACATGCCGGCTCCAGCTCCGCGCACCTACTGACACCTTTCGAAGCACTTTCACATGTGAACCAAAGTCATCTTGTCCTTCCTTTCTCATTTTAGTCCTCACATTTTTCATCTTCTGTAGGGGCCTTTAGTATTTTGATTAGAGTAGAGGTCGCAAGAGAGCAGAGCATACCGCCCTGCCATAGTCATGAGGATCTTAATAGTCGGTCATGACTGTTGTCATAGTCAACGACGGTTGAAACTTCCAGGAAAAAACTTTGAATTGGGAGGGCGATCCTCCCGGTGAATGGACCGTACCCCAAACTAACACAGGTGAACAAGTAGAGTATACTAGGGTGCGTTGAGAGAACCATGTCGAAGGAACTTGGCAAAATGACCCCATAACTTTGGGAGAAGGGGTGCTCTCCTATCTTTTGATTAGGAAAGCGGCACATACCAGGGGGTAGCGACTGTTTATTAAAAACACTAGACTCTGCTAAGTGGTAACATGATGTATAGAGTCTAACACCTGCTCGGTGCTGGAAGGTCGGAAGGAGAAGTGTGATAAGCTTTGAATGGAAGCCCTGGTAAATAGCGGCAGTAACTCTAACTGTCCTAAGGTAGCAAAATTCCTTGTCGCATAAGTAGCGACCTACACGAATGGTGTAACGACTACCCCGCTGTCTTTGACATGGACCCAGTGAAATTGAATTCTCCATGAAGATGCGGAGTACCAATGGCTAGATGGTAAGACCCCGTGTACCTTGACTATAGCTTCGTAGTGACAACCTTGATCAAATGTGTAGGATAGGTGGGAGGTGGTGACACACAATGTGGGGGGTACAACCCTGGATACCCATGGCAGACTACATGGGCTACACACCTAGGGGTGGCCCAGCCCACAAGACGAAGCCTTGTGGAGCACGGCACTGCTTGGCACGCCCCACAAGAAACCGTGAAGATATCCTGAAGATACTACGAGATCTGTTAGGATACATATGATCCCATGATTCCTGTAATCTGTTATTAGTTTCTGGTTATCTCCTAGATCTAACCGACTTGTAACCCTGCCCCTAGACTATATAAGGCCGGTAGGGACCCCCTCAAAACACACGCAATATTATACAATAACTAATACAATCCAATAGACCATAGGAGTAGGGTATTACGTCATGTTGATGGCCCAAACCTGTCTAACTCTTGTGTCTCTGTTGCCTTCTTGTTCTCGATTACACGCATCTCTACCGATCAATCTACCTTCATGGGATACCCCTCGGAGGACTACCGATGATATTCTATCGACAGTTGGCATGCCAGGTAGGGGTGTGCATGCTGTTTCCATGTCAAACAAGATGGTACGTTTTGCAGGCTCTTTGTCCCTCCCACAGCCTGGCCAGATCTTCATGGTCAGATCGATCTCCTAGGTCATCAACGCTGACAGAGACAGAGAGCTCATCGAGACGGTGCAGATCTATTCTGCACCGATCACCCCAACACCTGCGACTACAGATCTGATCTCAGAACTGCCTCCGAGGTCGTCTTCACCGACAATTCACCACCTGCTCCCCCGCTACCCGAGGAGGCAGATCAACAATGACGATCTAATCGCTTCCATCGATCAGGTTGGCCAGAAGCTCGCCGATTGCCTCTCCATCATAGAATTGGCTCTGACCACTCTGGTCTAGCGCCGACCACCCTCCGAATCAGATCTATTGGAGGTTGATCAGGAAATTCTAGGGGTTATGGCCCTACACTTTGGGCTCACCAGCGTCACCGCCACCTATCAAGGCGACCTAAGGGGCAAATTCATGGACCAGGCAGGAGATATCTATCCCCTCGCCGACCAGATCGCTGACCAGCTCCCACCGACTGTCAACATGCTACACATCGGCCGACGCCCCAAAGCATCCCTCCAAACCATCCTAGAGGCAAATCCAAACTTTGAGCCCTAGGGCTCTACAGAGACTGTCACCGAAACCACCACCGTACAACCTCCTCTCCCACCCTTCCAAGGAGGCGGGATTTTCAACGTCAGCGTCGACAGCCCTCCATGGGATGGAGAAACCGACGAGGACCACACCGCGCATGTCAACAAGAACGCCAACCATGCACAGTGCCGAGCAAATGAGGCCACCATTGTGCTGGCCAAAGCTGCTCGCAACGAACAACTCGACTCGCAAGGGACGCCACGCCCACTCCAACGCAACCTCAATGACGAGTTTGTCCATGTTGACGGCCACGATGTCTACAAGACCCCAAGCGCCAACTTGGCCGTGGCTGCCAATGAGCTCGCTTGGCTTCCACAAACACTAAAAGTCACCAAGGTCGCCACCATGCTTACAGCGGCGCACTGCTAGGTCAACAAGATCCACCAGGATCAGAGACCTTGCTACTCGACGAGCTCAATTCGCCGATCCGCCGTGCCAAGATCTAATCGCCGCCCCAGCCGAAGTCATTTCACTGATGAGCACCGCAATGATGGACAACCTCTCCAGGGGGAGCTAGGGGCAACCGCATCAACTACCCTCACCAACACGACTAGGAAGTTGACCAAGACGTCCGAGCGCACATCAACAATCTCCAAGACGCGCGACATCATATCGACTGGCGCTGTTTCTCTCGCCATGAAGAAGAAGTATGCCGCCGTCAAGAATACAAGCAAGAGTTCGATAATCTGAACTTAGCCCTCCAGCCACTCAATGTCGACAACGCCGCAAATCACGACGGCGATGATCCTGTAGGGCCTCGAGCATTCATGAGGGCACTCCGAACACTCCAGTGGCCCCGTGGTTTCAAAATCAACAGTGGCTACAAGCTTATGCCACTGTTGTGCGCGCCGCCGGAGGAGATACCAGCATCATAGCAAACTATCTTCCCGTCATGCTTACGCCAACTGTGATGAACTGGTTCACAAGCCTCGCCTCGGACTCCATCGGATCCTAGGAAGAGCTAAAGAAGGTCTTCACCGACAACTACATGGCTACATGTACTCGGTCGGGCACCAAGCATGATCTGAATCGCATCTACCAGAAACCGTCCGAGCTCCTCCGTAGCAACATCAAATATTTTTCCAAGATGAGGAATTCTATTCCCAACATCACGGAACCAGAGGTCATCACCGCCTTCGTCCGAGGACTCCATCACCGTGACCTCGGCTCCAAGTTCAATCACAAGCCGCCTAAGGGGATTGATGAGATGATTATGACCGCCCATCAATGCGCCCGACATCAAAGAGGCTGAAGTACGCTTCAATGAGGATGCAGGCACTCATCGCGTAACTCGCCGCAGCGACGAGCGACCCGACGACCGATGCCACAGCGACTGCTGCTATGACGACCGCAGTCACCATCAGGACAGTGGTTGTGATCGGCCAGAAGGGTCCAAATCTAGTCAATATCGCCGCCGCCGACCAGACCACATGCCCCATCCACAAGAACAACAAGCATAAGATGAAGGACTGCCTCGGCTTAGCTAAGGAATTCCAGGCTAAAAAGCCAGATGACGACAACAACGATGTAGCTAAAGACCATCGACCACCTGGGGACAACAACAACGCCTTCCAGGATCACGACAAAGTGGTCGCCACTATCTTTGGGGGCCTCACCGCCACCAAGAGTAGAAGAGATTAGAAGCTCACCGCCCGCCGGTGCTCGCCGTCAACGCAGAAGATGCCATCGCCAACCCCAACTATTGCCCCTGGTCCGAGGTCCCCATAACCTTCAGTAGGGCCGACTAGTGGGCTGACATCCCTTATACAGGGCGTTTCCCCCTTGTTCTTGATGCAACCGTCAGGAAAGTGCTTTTTCAGGAAAGTACTCATCGACGGCGGAAGTGCTCTGAACCTCCTCTTCGCAGGAGCCCTAAAGGAGCTGGGGCTTGGGATAGGAGACCTCACACCTCCGACTCCTCCTTCTGGGGTGTGGTACCTGGCAGGGCATCCAAACCGCTTGGAGAGATCACCCTCCCAGTATAGTTTGGCACGGCTAGCAACTACCGCATCGAGCACATCAATTTCTATGTCGCCGACTTCAACACCGCCTACCGCACCATACTTGGTCGGCCAGCTCTAGCCAAGTTCATGGTCGTACCGCACTATGCCTATCTGGTGCTGAAGATGCCTTCACCTGTAGGAGTTCTAGCCCTATGGGCCAACCGCTCCATCGCCTATGCCTGCGAGACAGAGAGTCTTGCCCTCACCAAAGCCACCGACCTCTCCATCTAGATGGCTAGCGTGGTCACCGACGCCAAGACGGTGCCCACCGATGACCTAGAGATCCCAGCGCTAGAGCCTCCACGTGCCTCTACCAAGTCCAAGCAAACAAAGGAGAACAGCCTCAGCCTCGATAACCCCTCCAAGACCGTCAAAATTGGGGCTCACCTCGACCCCAAATAGGAAAGCGCGCTCATCTTCTTCCTACGTGCCAACACCGATGATTCGCGCTAGACAAGAAGGAGGCTATTAGGGTAGAAATAAAATGGCTCCTAGCTGCCAAATTTATTAAAGAAGTGTATCATCCTAAGTGGTTAGCAAACCCTGTTCTTGTTCAAAAAAAAGAATAAAGAATGGAGAATGTGCGTTGATTACACCGATCTCAACAAACACTGCCCTAAAGACCCCTTCAGTCTGCCTCGAATAGATGAGGTTGTAGACTCCACTGTTGGCTGCGAACTGCTCTCCTTCCTCGATTGTTACTTCGGCTATCACCAGATATCCCTTAAGGATGACCAAATCAAGATGTCATTCATCATGCCTTTTGGTGCGTATTGCTATACCACCATGTCCTTTGGACTCAAGAACGCCAGGACAACCTACCAAAGGGCCATCCAGATGTGCCTTGACCAACTGCCCTAAAGACCCCTTCAGTCTACCTCAGATAGACGAGGTTGTAGACTCCACTGTTGGCTGCGAACTGCTCTCCTTCCTCGATTATTACTCCGGCTATCACCAGATATCCCTTAAGGACGACCAAATCAAGATGTCGTTCATCATGCCTTTTGGTGCGTATTGCTATACCACCATGTCCTTCGAACTCAAGAACGCCAGGACGACCTACCAAAGGGCCATCTAGATGTGCCTTGACCAACAGATAGGCCACAACATTGAAGCTTACATCGACGATGTGGTCGTCAAATCCAAAACCGCCAACAATCTTATCACCAACCTAAAAAGATACGGATGGAAGTTGAACCCTTCAAAGTGCATCTTTGAAGTTCCATCTGGCATACTCCTGGGCTACATCGTCAGCGCCCATGGCATCGAGGCCAACCCCAACAAGGTCACCACCATCACCAACATGAAATGGCCAACCTGCGTAAATGACATACAGAAGCTTATAGGCTACATGGCTGCTCTCAGCCGCTTTATATAGTGCCTCGGCAAAAAGGGACCACCCTTCTTCAAACTCCTCAAGGCCTCCGAGCACTTCTCCTGGTTGGAGGAGGCAGATCCAGCTTTCGAGCAGCTCAAGTTGTTTCTAATGAAGCCTCCGATCATGACGGTGCCTCGACTAGACGAAACCCTACTGATCTACATTGCCGCCACTTCTCGCATCATTAGCACAGCTATCGTTGTCGAGTGCGAGGAAGCCAAACACACCGATAAGGTACAACGTCCGGTCTACTTCATCAGTGAGGTCCTTAATGAGTCCAAAAGTCGTTATCCTCAAGTTCAGAAACTGCTATTCGGCGTTCTGGTCACGTCGCACAAGCTCCGCCATTACTTCGAGTATTACAAGATCGCCGTGGTCACCGAGTTCCCTCTAGGGGATATCCTCCGTAACAAAGAGGCCAATGGCTGCATCATCAAGTGGGTTGTCGAGCTCGGAACTTACTCCATCGAATTCAAAAGTAGGCCTACCATCAAGTCACAGGCGCTCGCTGACTTCGTTGCTGAGTGGACTGAGATCCAAGAGCCCATCTCCGCTACTTGCCCCGAGCACTGGGTGATGTACTTCAATGGCGCCCTCAACATCAATGGTGCTGGTGCGGGCATTTTATTCATTACGCTAACCAAGGACAAGCTTCGATACGTTCTCCGAATTCATTTTCCAACCTCCAACATCGCCGCCGAATATGAAGCATGTCTCCACGGACTCCGTATAGCCATCGAGCTCGGCATCAAGCGCCTCATGGTATATGGAGACTCCGCGCTGGTCATCAACTAGCTCAACAAAGACTAGTCCTGTTCTAGTGAGAAGATGGACGCATATTGTGCCGAAATCAGGAAACTCGAAGGGAAGTTCTACGGTATCGAGTACCACCACGTGTTACGAGATCAAAATTAGCTCGTCGACCACCTATCCAAGATAGGCTCTTCTCGCACTACAATTCTGCATGTGGTTTTCGTTCAAGACCTCTTTACGCCATCCATTAAGGAAGAGAAGGAAGTTCAAGAAGTCACCCCCGCCGAGCAGCTGGTACTTGCAGTACCTTCGTCGACCACCGATTGGAGGGAACAGTTCATCAAGTACCTCACCAGCGCTGATGTACCCGCCGACAAGACCAAAACTGAACGCTTAATCCGTCGTAGCAAGCATTACATGCTGGTAGACGGGAACTTGATGAGGAAAAGTGCCAAGGAAGGGATACTGCAGAAATGCATCACCCAAGAAGAGAGAGTGAAACTACTTCTCAAAATTCACTCTAGTTCTTGTGGCAATCACGCGGCCTCGAGAAACCTGGTCGGCAAAGCTTTCTGAGCTGGTTTTTATTGGCCCACGGCCATCGCCGTCGCAGAAGACCTCGTCCAACGTTGTGAAGGTTGTCAATTTTTCACCATGCAGATACACATGCCGGCGCAGGAATTGCAGACCATCCCAGCCTCTTGGCCTTTCACATGATGGGGACTGGACATGATCGGGCCTTTCAAGCCAGTGCCAGGTGGTTTTCGGTACGTGTACAACGCCATTGACAAATTCTCCAAGTGGATGAGAATACAAACCTCTTGTTTCAGCTACTGCTAAGAAGGCAGTCGAGCTCTTCGAAGATATCATCCACAGATTTGGTCTCCTAAACAGCATTATCACCGACCTCAAAACTACATTCACTCGTCATCATTTTTGGGACTTCTGCGAAGACCGATGCATCTCCGTCAAATATGTCTCTATTACCCATCCTAGAGCCAATGGCCAGGTCGAACAGACGAATGGCATGATCTTTGATGCCCTCAAAAAGAGGCTATATCAGAAAGAGGAAAAGCATCGGGGCAGATGGCTCATAGAGCTCCTAGCTGTGGTCTGGGGACTGCGCACTCAAGCTAATCGCAGCACCGGTGTGTCTCCGTACTTTTTGGTCTATGGCTCAGAAGACATACTTCTAGCAGACATTGCCTTTCGAGCACCTAGGGTGGAACATTATAATGAAGAGCAAGCCACAGCTGTTTGGACAGAGGACATTGATAGGGCCGAAGAAGAATGCCTGATCACTTGCATCCGCACAGCCAAATACCTAGAAGGCTTGTGAAGATACTACAATCGCAACATCAAAGGTCGTTTATTTGTTGTCGGTGACCTCCTTCTCCGCAGAAAACAGAAAACTAAAGGGATACATAAGCTCTTCTCCCCCTAGGAAGGGCCTTATATGGTCAAAGAGGTTACCCGACCAAGGTCTTACTGGCTATGTGACTTGGACGGAATTGATATCCCCAATTCATGGCACATCGAGCACCTTATACGTTTCTATCCTTGAAATGCTCTAGATATGTACTCTCCACTCCATAATGAATGAAATTTTTGTCGCCATAATTTGTCTCCATTATTTCTCCACTATGGTTTAATCTCCATTTGTGGTCACTAGCTCTAAGCTACTCCTTAACAAACTCCAATACATGATCTCCATAAACGCTCCACCACGGTTCTCCATACTAAAATATCTCTAAGATATTTCGCCAACCTTCGAGCAGCACACGTTCTGCTCTGTGTTCTTTGGAGAAAACCCAGTCTCCGATCTCTCCCTACACGTGCTATGGGCTTCGCGCTCTGCATTATGGGTGGTCGGCTATGGTTCCTTGGTCACGTCTGTTCCTCCTACATGTGCACGGGCTCTGCGCTCGATGTTATGGAATACGGGCTAGCCAAGGCCAAGAGCTCAGTAACAAACTAACTGCTCGGACGCTTCTTATACCACATATAATCACGTTAGGGTTAACACTACAATGATTTTAGATCGAAATATTGGAAAAATACATAAACATGCACATGTCACTTTACAACATTTATACACATACATAAATGTTTGTCTATGCCCTCATGCATTTAACTCGCCTCTCCAGCTATTACGTACAGGTTACTCTCTGAGCAGGTCATTGCGTTTGGCCCTCTCTGTCCACTTCATTGAACAGATCAACGTCGCCGGCCAGCTTCTTCACCATGTCCTCCACCTCATCTTCCAGCTGCTGCTGCTTTGTCACACCTGTCCCTCTAGGGAATCTGGCCCCTATTGCTTGAAGATCGATGGCAGGGTAGTAGGACCGGACCACCGCTTGGGCGTGTGTCACGGCAGAGATAGTGGCGTCTTGGTTGAAACTCTTGAAGTTCTCCCACGCCGCCTTGCATCTGTAGATGATGGTGTCCGGACGTGGCGGCCTGTCGTTGGGCTGAGGAGCTACCTCCATGTCGACACAGTCGAGCACAGGCTTGATCTCGGCAACCATGGCCTCAAGTTTCCCCCTCTGGGTTCTAGCCTCCAACTTCAGCACATCGACCTGCGCCTTGGTCCTCTGACGGTATTCTACAAGCACCAAAAAGATCCGTCAAGTGAAGAAGTCACTTGAGCAACAACTCCGACCATGAACTACTCACCTTACAGCTCCTCGTCCAGCTTCTCCGCTCACCCAGACGCCTTCTTCTCCTCCTCTTGGAGTTGACCGATGACTTGATGCAACTGACCGAGCTCCGCGTCTTGCACTACAAGCATAACGGTCGTCAGCAACAATAAGACTGTTCGACAATGCAAAGCAAATTCGCCGATCTGCCATACCTTTTCTCTGCTCGGAGACGTTTCTCAGTTGCTCAGATTTGTGCTCCAACTGCTCAGAAAGACTTGCCAGCTGCTCGGAGATGGTGGCCAGCTGCTTGGATAGGATGCCCTTCTGGTACTCTAGGTCCTTGGCGTTGGACTCAGCAAGATCCCACTCGGGCTGGGCCCTCTAGACGTTCTTCTCCATCAACTTCGCCGCCTCCTTTAGCTTTGCGTTCTCCTCAGCAAGGGGCTCCATCCTCTTGATCAGCTGTTGCCGGTGTATGACAGTTCGTGCTATGCCCTGCAAAAGCACCAAGATTATGAAGAACTCCAATCTCCAACATCAAAGACGGACATTGCCGACACAATACTAACCTTGATCTGCTTAATGGCTGTGGAAAGGGTGGACTCTAGCCTCCTGACCTCCCTGGTGGTGTCCTCCTCTTCCACAACCACCACTTCATCCCCCCGCTTGTGGAGGATCTGGATGGCTTGAGGTCATGATTCCTCATGCTCAATCTCCTCCACTTAGTCCTTTTCCTCCGTAGCTGGTGGCGCCACCTAGGGCTCGGTGTCCGCATAGCACGTCCGACCACACCCTCCGACATCTCAGGGAGTGCCGCCTACTCTTCCGACACAACCGGCCTCCCCGCCCTAGACTCCAGCGCGACATTGGTAGCTCTAGCTCCCACCTCTAAAGATTTGGATGGATGGATTTAGATCCTCCATACGCCTCGCTCTGCATCAGATTAGCTTGTCAATCGCCGCAACAATAAGGATCTGACAACAAAATGAATCCAAGGCAAGGATACTTACATGTCAGCCTCCTGGTACACTGTCCTGAACTAGCGCTGCCTCCCTAAGCAACTAGGCATGGCTTTGGGGTCAACCCGCGTGCCTTGTGCAGGAGGTCTCACGGCCCCCACCGTTGGCCTCTCCTCCACCTGTTGCTCGGGGACTCCCTCCGCTCGTTGCTCGGGGACTCCCTCCCCTCCTTTCGACTGCACATCCTCACGCGTGTTGTGTGGTGGCGCCTTAGTGCTCGGAGGAGGAGCTACTGGAGCCCCATCGTCGTCCGACCACTCGGACATCTCCGCACTCTGCGTCTAAGTGGTCTGACCACCGCCAAGCGAGATGCCGTCGGGTTTGCGGGGTGCTGCACCCGCTGTCTTCCTCTTCTTATGGGCCAGCTCATCTATCGCCGCCCTTTTCCCCCGAACCTTCTCTGACACCGGGGGAGACTCTCCATCTAACCAACACCTGTGCCTCCGAACTCTGACGAGGCACTGACGGCACCTTCCTCTAGCTAAGTGGTTGGCTAGGCATCCACTGCCTTCGCCCAATCGCTCCTAGGCACGCCTGAGAAGTACGCCGCTCATTCCTGTGAATGGATCTTTCCACAAGTGAATCAGTTTACTACTCGGCACCGGAACAGGATAAAAAGCATCAGGAACAACAATTGAGATTTTTATCTGAGGAGGTGGGTTCATGCAGTTGAAGGCTCTCGTTTGCCCTGGTACGTTGAATGGTGCATTTGGAGCGAATAGTTTGGCCGCTCAGTGTACCACAACCTCCCTCGACAGCCTCTCCGTCCTCTCCTAGGTGCTGTCAGTGTCCCTCTTGAAGTCAAACCCCACGTGGGCCCTCTCCTTGCAGGGCTGGACACGGCGCACTATGAAGCTCGCCGCCACTAGTGCGTCGTTCATCTTTACGCCCTTTATCAGGCTGAGGAGCTCCCTTACCTGATTCATATCAGCACTCCTTGGCTTCTCTGACCAGCTCTTCTGGTTCTCTGGAATGTGGTCGACGTCACAGCGAATGGCAGGATGGCTCTGCTTCATGTAGAACCACCTGGCATTCCACCCCTTCAGCGAGGTGTTCAGCGGTACAGTGATGTACTCGCTCGACGTCCCATCATGGAGTTGCAGATACACGTCGCCGACCACTCTAGAGCCGCTGCCGCCCTTCTTCTTCAACCAGAATAGGTGTCGGAAGAGGTTGAAGTGGGGAAGAATTCCGAGATACGCCTAGCAGAAATGGATAAAAATAGAGATGTGCAAGATGGTGTTTGGATGGAGATTGCACAGACTCACTCCCCAGAACTCCAACAGATCCCGCAAGAAAGGATGAACAGGAAATGCTTACCCGCACTAGAAATAATCTTCAAATACTACGACTTCGTCGGTATGCGGCATCGGGTAGGGCTCACCGTTGGCCGGCCGCCATCCGGCGGTGACATGGTCAGGAAGAAAGCCCTCCTCCACCATCCTGTTGATCTCCGTCTCCCCCATGAGCGATGGCACCCACTCACTATCACGGTTGGCTCCGGCGGCCGCCTTCTTTGGGTTACCAACTCCCCTCTTCGGCGCCATCTCTCAGATCTAGTTTGGGATTGGCGGCGGAAGCGTGTGTGAATATGAATCAGGAAGCGCGAGGGCTGAGGAGGAAGACAAAGTGACAAAGTGGCAAAGGTGAGAGCACGGAGTGTGGCGGCATAGTTATAAAGCACTCCCCACCACTTTTCGCATTCAAGGGTTTTTGGGAAACCGCTCCACGATTTGTGCCTCTCCGAATTCTCTGAAGTGATATGATGGGCCGTTACCTAGGCTTCTGTGCAACTGCAGCCCATATCGCCCATTTTTCGCCGCAATTTGTTACTGCTCACCGAATATTCACCGACTTCTCGGCAATCCATTAAGGCTCAGTAACTCCTACTGTACAATCATTACTCTGGTTTTTCTCCATGATTTGATTTCTCCAAGGTTTCCACTAGTGGTTCGGGGACTGCGTCAATCACTACGACTTGGTTCCTCACCACACTAGGGACTTTCTTCTATTTACTGTTGTTTCTAACCCTGGCACCATGTGACCACATCACCTACTATCAGGCTCGGGGACTAAGTGGGCACACTTCACCTTGCGGTGAATGTGCTTTTCTCATTTCAGGGCTTCCCTCAGGGACTGGCTACCTGCTCGGCTGGTCTTCTGCTTTTCTTCTACTATGGACCCAAGCACCATGTGACTACATCACCTACTGTCAGGCTCGGGGACTAAGTGGACACACTTCACCTTGCGGTGAGTGTGTTTGCTATAATCTAGAAGACTCCGCACCTCCTGAAGTTGAATAAGATTATCTCCCTTTCTCGTGGTCGGACTCTAAGTGGGCACACTTGGTCTATCGTGGGAAAATTTTTGATTTTGAACTTGAGCTCCTTGCATCCTTCTGGCAAGCCTTATTTGGGAAAGCTCATGCTCAGCCGGACAGTTAAGCTGGTTGGCTACAATCCACAACTGCTCGGTGACTCATTACGGTGGTCGGACCATGAGTCTGACTGCTCGGCTTCGTTCACACCTGCTCGGACAAGCTCAAGACGGCGTTGCACTGTGGATACAAGGCGCTCGGGGACTAGCTATTGGGGGTACAACCCCAGATACCCATGGCAGACTATATGGGCTGCGCCCTCAGGGGTGGCCCAGCCCACAAGATGAAGCCTTGCGGAGCACGGCGCTGCTCGGCGCGTCCCGCAAGACACCGGGAAGATATCCTGAAGATACTACGAGATCTGTTAGGGTACGTATGATCCCATGATTCCTGTAATATGTTATTACTTTCCGGTTATCTCCTAGATCTAACCGACTTGTAACCCTGCCCCCTAGACTATATAAGGCAGGCAGGGACCCCCTCAAAACACATGCAATATTATACGATAGCGAATACAATCCAACAGACCATAGGAGTAGGGTATTACGTCGTATTGATGGCCCGAACGTGTCTAACTCTTGTGTCTTTGTTGCCTTCTTGTTCTCGATTACACACATCTTTGCCGATCAATCTACCTTCATGGGATACCCCTCGGAGGACTGCTGATGATATTCTGTCGACACACAACGATCAATCCTAAAAGACCACTCTTTCGTCTAAGGATGCCTAACCGCCGCACCGATCATTTGGGGGGGGACACTGCAAGGTGGGTAGTTTATTTGGGGCAAATGCCTCCTAAAGAGTGACGGAGGTGTGCGAAGGTAGGCTCAAGCGTTGATTCTGCTCGTGAGCGTAATGGTATAAGCCTGCCTGACTGTGAGACCGACTGGTCGAACAAAGACGAAAGTCGGCCATAGTGATTCGGGAGTCCCGTGTGGAAGGGCTCTTGCTCAACGGATCAAAGGTACGCCGGGGATAATAGGCTGATGACTCCTAAGAGCTCTTATCGACGGAGTCGTTTGGCACCTCGATGTTGACTCATCACATCCTAGGGTTGAAGAAGGTCCCAAGGGTTCAGTTGTTCGCCGATGAAAGTGGTACATGAGTTGGGTTTAGAACGTCGTGAGATAGTTCGGTTCCTATCTACCATTGGTGTTAAAGGGAGAACTGCGAGGAGCCAACCCTAGTATGAGAGGACCGGGTTGGGTCAACCTATGGTGTACCGGTTGTTATGCCAATAGCAGCGCCGAGCAGCTAAGTTGGTATGGAAGAACTGCTGCGCCGTGGGAAATCCTTCTCTATACAAGTTCTTGTACAAGGTTTTTGAACAGAACTTCGATAGGTGAGAGGTGTAAGCACCACGAAGTGTGAAGCGATCTCATACTAAACGAATGGAACTTTCCAACCTTCGAGAAAAGGTCCCATCCTTCAATATCATGATTGGGTCAACTAGACCAGATCATAAGTGAAATAGTTTGATCAGGTCAACCATTAAGAGATCATGAGAATCTCTTGTTTAAGCACAGTCTCTATTAACATGCTTTTTCTAAGTAGTATCTTCTTTATACCGTGCCTACAGGGTGTCATTTATTTGATGGAATCGTCCGGCCAGAAATAGGGCTCTTCTGTCGTAGAGGTCTCGTCAAGTGCTCCCACTCCGCCAAAAAAAGAATATGATATAAAAAAGATAAGCGGATAAAAGTGTCCCACTAAGACGCCGATGAAAGACTTTGCAACGAATTCAACAAGTGTATCATTGATGAAGAGCTCATCAAACTATCGAAAGATATGTTCTAAGAGTACATACCACACCTCTGGGTGCCCAGGCCAACCGATAGGCTGAGGGCAATGGAGATAATCTGTTCCGTATAGAACAAAGGCGGTGATCCATTCTAAAAAAGGGAGGAAGAGAGAGATCTCTCATTAGGTCTTGCTGATGACCGCCGGAGGGGGAGTACGAGAAGGCGGACATCTGGCTGCTATCAGTCGGCTGGCGAGCCTAACCCTACGGGGTCAGGAGGCCGATACTCTAGTAGTCGCTCCCTGCTAGGATCCCTCTTGCCGAGAAGGGTGGAAGGACAGGGGAGCACGCCAACGTCTCGATCAATAGGAAGAAAAGGGAGTCTTTTTTTCCTATTCCTATTTATTAGAAGGAAATCTATGATATAATAATATAGGGAGGGAGTCTTTTTTGTCTTGAGGGTTTTATTTGAAATCAAAATCGAAATGCTTCAACTTGATAAATTGACTTATTTCTCACAATTCTTCTGGTTATGCCTTCTCCTCTTTACTTTTTATATTCTCTTTTTTAATAATAATAATGGAATACTTGGAATTAGTAGAATTCTCAAACTACGGAACCAACTGCTTTCGCACCGGGGGAACAAGATCTGGAGCAACGACCCTAAGAATTTGGAAGATATCTCGAGAAAAGGTTTTAGCACCGGTCTCTCATATATGAACTCCAGTTTATCCAAAGTATCCCAATGGTGTAAGACCGTCGACTATTTGGGAAAAAGGAGGAAAATCACTCTGATCTCATATTTCGGAGAAATAAGTGGCTCACAAGGAATGGAGAGACATATTCTCTATTTGATCTTGAAGTCCTCATATAACAATTCTTCTAGTTGGATCACTTATTGGAAAAACATAATGCTCACACATGTTCCACACGGGCAAGGAAGCATAATCTAATGAACTGAGATTCTTTTCTTTCTATAGGCTGAGGAGAAAGGATACTTGCCTAGATCCAGAAAAAGTTGGATGTAAGGAAGCTGAAGCGGAAATGCAATTCTCGTGTGAGGAATGGGTTGTCTCAGTGCAGATGCGCTGGGGCGAGGATTGAATCAATGTACCTAAGCTAAACTAATAAGATTGAACCACCTATAGACGGAATTAGGAGAGCTGAGGTTTAATCCAAGACCAGGAAAGCACCAACTATATCGAATCCCAATGCCAAGCAAAGCCATAGATGGAAAGTGAAGAAATTGGCTTCAAGCTTCGCCCTTAACCCAAGATGAGGTGGAGCCTTACCTTCGACACAAGGTGGGACCCTCCCATTAGGATAGTGGGCTTAGTCAGACCACACATAGGTTGTCAACCAAAAAGGAGAAGCTCCCGTTATTGTTGGTTTATGGATAACCTAAGACGAGAGGACTGGACTGAGAACAAGACCTTTCAGTGGATACGATCACATCTTCATGACAAGAGGTGTACACCTTTGGCCTCACTCAAGATAATGGGTGACCAAACCTAACGAGTGTAAACAAATTGGATCTTATTGTGACAAAAACAGAGATTGGGAATGCTTGGTAGGTATTTGAGTGGCCAACCAGTAAATTAGGGAAATCAAACACATAAAGAAGTTTTCTTTCCAAGCCTGGTAACACCACACTTAAGTAAGTCGATTCATATTAGCCAATAAGCGAATCCATTAACTCAGTCAGCTCTTTCTGGTAAAAGTGCTCATCACTACTACTCTATATAATATAGTAAATTACAGACAACACTCAATGCTAATGAGTGGATCAAGTCATTTACTAGTCAATGAACTGACTAAACTCTGTTCTGGGAATTGACCCACTTAACTATACTCTTAGGGCAAGCCTCCCCGTGGTAATTAACTCCATAAAATCAAGATCGGTCTTGAGGCAATTTGGAAATGCTAGACAAAGATATTAATCGAGTCACCAATTCCCTAGCTACGCTTAATATGAAAAATCCCAATGAGGTAATTCAAACATGCCCCACCCAATAGGTGAATCTTTCAAAGTGTGGGAAATCTCCCTTTCTTCAATCCTAGAATCGATGCCTAAGAAAAAGGGTATATCTATGAAAATGCTCAACCCATTCATGCGATTCAATCCTCTTTTCGATTCTATTAAAAGGAAACACTCCACTAAGTCGTACACACTCCCCAATAAGTCCGTAATTAATTCGTTCAAATCAATGCTCGGTGCAAAGAGGTAATGTAACTTAATCAATCGCAAGCGGCAAAAGAACTCAAACTCAATCCACAATCCATCTCGCTTCAAATGCGGGAAAGAAGAAGCGGATCGTTAAACAAGTCGGCTTTAATACAACCTCTAGGGAAGCCGGAAAGTTGGTATATACTTTGTACCAAACTTTTGAAACAGTTTGAATTCTCCAATAAGGAAGAAATGAAAAAGCTAGGCGAAGGATGAGACGGCATTTCAAGAGAATAGTCAATCAAGATGGCGGAAGAGGTCTCTTTGTCAAATCCTCTATCATCTAAAGCTAGGTCGAAACTTTCTTTAGGAAGCGGAAGAATTTACAGTGCCATAGGACAAAGCTTCCATTCTCGAAGAAACTAGCCAAGTTTGAAAACACTTAAGAGGGCCGGGTATTGAAAGAATCAGCAGAGCCCTCGATTGAATTAGCGAGAGGGTCGGGTTTAGGAGGTCGGTGTCTAGTGGGGTTCAAATGAGAAACTCAAAGTAATACATACCTATTTGTTGCGATGTGATTGCTTCGCACCTTTCAATATTTCTTTTACTTCTAGTGCTATCTTCCATCCGTTCTAGCTCATGGATCTTCTTCTTCTTGTAGAACGAGAATTGGATTGATTCCTATAGTTCTCTATTTGCAAATTCATTACTTAATAATGATCTTATAGGCTTTGTCTCGGTAGATCTGGAGCGATTTGGATTGAACGTAAAAGTACACACACACACTAACACATCATAAAAGGAAAGAGACGACGAGGAGACTCGAACTACAAAAGTGTTTCTTGACTATTTTTTTTCGAAGCAAGCGGCAAAATAATGCCTAAATTCTCAAGGAAAGACCCTCGCCTCACGCCCAATAAACCATTATTTGTTGCTCAAGACATCGGCCAATGTGTGGCTCCACCATCTGTCATTTCATCTTTGGTAGGGTAGGGAAGGACATCTTGACCGACCTCTCTGGGGAAAAGGCTTTCTACATCCGATTCCCCAGTCCCGCTAATCCGTGTTAGTTCATCTTCCTAGGAAATATCATGCTTCTTTCTCCGTGCCATCACAATGGGTGGTCTTGGCAAAACTACAACGATCGCTTTTGCTACTAGTGCGGAAGCATATTAAATGCTGTGTTTGTGAGTCACCTTGTCTCGATCGGTCTATTCCCTAGTTATTTTGTAGGCACACATCTGAGGTATCCATATAGGGAGGGATCACCCATACATAGTGCGAATGCCCATTGGCAATGTCGCAAGAGTTCAGGGACGGCCATAGCTAAATTTCCATTGCTAATCTTACATGTTCCCATGAACAAAACAAAAAAGAAGAAAAGGCTATTCCTTAGACACAGAGGTGGGATTTAGACGTCATGCGGAACTCCAACAACATAGACCAAATGACTTATTAAAAATAGGTTGAGGAGCCTGATCCTGGAGCTAAGCAAGCATGGGCGCGATCCACATCGAGTGGAACTACTATAACTATAGCTAGTGGAAGTACCATCCATTCCGTAGTGGGCAGACGTTCTTTTCAATCCTATGAAGCTCATCAGTATTTGTGTCAACAATTCTTTAGTATGATGGTTGTTGGTCTTAATTTGAGTCAACACTAATAAAATGAATAGAAAAAGGAACCAAAAACTGAGCAACTACTTCTAGAATGATGTTATAGAAAATACAAGACACAATGATCCTCATCCGGCATAATAGCAGTACATGAATTCCACCCAGACGAAATGGACTGACTCTCTATGGCAACTATGGATCTCAACATAAAAAAGAAAGTGCTTATCCATCCTTGGAAGAACTAGCTCCCTCCCTGTCTTTGTCGGGAACTTGAATCGAGGTAGGCAAAAGAATCCTTACTCGGAACGAGCCCAAGATAAAGGGTCTAGTCCAATTTTAGTCTTGGTTGTACATCGGTACTACGCACGGTAGGCATTTCTTTCAGTTATCGGGACTTGCACTTGCTTTTTCCGGCCTTAGTGGTATTTCATTGATTTTATTGCCGTAGCCCCGTCCTTCCATCATAGCTTAGTTAGCTAGCTAGATACTTCATTTTGTGCTAAAGCCCCTCGATACATAAGTGCTCTCATTCCTAGAATCCACCGGGGGCGAGTTGGTAACCGTAAACCATTGATCTACGAATTCAAGTGAATGAAAATGTAGATAGATTTTTTCCTACTTCTGTAACATAACTTCTCTACGGATAAGCTTCAACTACTGAATGAAGAGATAGTGAGACCTACCTAACAACGAGAAATACTAGAACTAAAATTCCTTGCCTTGACTCGCCTACTTCTCCAGTCTTTGATGTTGCTTTCCTGGCTTTCGATTCCTATTCGTCTAATGTGTTGATGCTTGAGAAGAAGCTTTGGCACTGACACCTTACTTTCTTTCACATAGGGCTTTAACAGATAAACTCTTTACAATACTTTACGCTGTAAAACAAGAGGAAGAAAAGAAAGGATCCATGATGTGCATGTGCCTTTTGGGCTATTAGGTAGCTTGGTAAGGGATAGGCCGCAGGTTTGTGAAACATATGAGTAGAGGAGTAGGCATTTGGATCGAAACCGGTAGGAAGCAATGGAATAGGTCAGTAAAATAGGACTACCAGTAAATGTACATTATTCGCTAAGAATAGTTTCGTGATAGGTTTTTAGAACATTCATAGGGAATTAATAGGGGGAATTCCTTATGTGCTATTAAAAAAGATCGCAATGTCCTGTGTGCCTCTAGAAAAGTTCAGCGGCAGCGCCACTGCTCCAACTTTTTTGTGCCGTCCATGCCACTGCCGTCAGTTTGGGCTCTAACGCCGTCAAACTGCAGGTGTGAAAAGTCGAAAATACCCTTAAGTCTAAATATGTTATTAATTTTTTTTAGCATCTTAACGACTTCAAATCAAAAAACTCAAAACTAGAAAGTTGTAGATCTCGTTGCGATATATAATTTTCATATAAAAATTATCTTCATTTAATTCCGCAAAAAAATATGATTTGATATGATTAATATATCTTAGAAAAATCATATCTTTTTTTTGCGGAATTAAATGAAGATAATTTTTATATGAAAATTATAGATCTCGATGAGATCTACAACTTTCTAGTTTTGAGTTTTTTCATTTAAGTCGTTAAGATGCTAAAAAAATTAATGACATATTTAGACTTAAGAGTATTTTCGACTTTTCACACCTGCAGTTTGACGGCGTTAGAGCCCAAACTGACAGCAGTGGCATGGAGGGCACAAAAAAATTGAAGCAGTGGCACTAAAGACCGTTAAACTTTTTCAGAGACACACATGACATTACGATATTTTTCAATGACACATAAGAAATTCCCGGAATTAATATGGGCTACCATTATCCTTGTTTCATCGACAAGATCTAGTGGTCACTCACCGTCTGCGAGTACACGCGTCATATTAACTAGTTAGCAGACGGTGCTTCTAAGAAAAAGGTATGCATCGTGCCTGGAATCCTCGGGCCACACCCGTCTGCGAGTACACGCGTCAGCCATCCTGATGTTGGTGAGCAGATGGTGGTTGGTGACTCCAAATCGGAGCACCGCCCATCGATATCTGCCGTCCCAGACCGAGATTCTGAGCCACTTTCGATCCCCAATCTCAGGTCGGGGTCACCCGTCTCCTAAACCCTAGCCAAGTTCATCAAGCACCTGTGGAGTGGTGCTTCCCTGAGATCCTTTGCAACTGTTGTGAGGGCGGTACCGGCTCCCGTCATCCGCGTCGCGATGCAGCCGCGCGGTGGTGGATGCCATGGCGGATTCGGCCAAGGTCGCGAAGGATTCGGAGGTGGAAGACAGGGTTGGGTGGGGGGGGGTGGCGAACCGGAGCTCGTGTCAATACATGGAAGCGTAAAGAGGAAGCACCTCAAGATGTAGATCATGCTGAGCAAGAGATTGCTGCTGGTGAAGATCCTGAGCAAGAATAGATCAACTCAAAGTGGGAAGGGCTCGGTGAAAAAGCTGGTCAACCCACTCAGTGGGGGCCCAAGATCACGGATGCTGTTGCGAGTGGATGTGAACCCAAGGAAGGTAATTCACAGAATCATCAGCCTCAAGATGCCTCTTATCCTAATGCTGGTAATCAGTACCCCCCATGTGAGCATTGTGGATTAACTAATCATGCTTCTAAGGATTGCAGTAGAATCATTTGTGAAATCTGTGGATACAATCATTCTACTCTTGACTGCAAAAGATGCTTGCCTTGGAAAGTTCGTCCGGAACTTTGTGCTGCCCAAGTTGAGGATCAGAGCTTTTTTTACATTGATGAGTGCATAGATGCTAGAGTTGCTAAGGAGAAATCTAGTACTACTGTCATAACTATCATTAGAGGTGCTGTGAATACTGAACAAATCAAACTAGAGTTCACGAATCTCATCGGTGCTGATGCTTGGAGGTGGCATGCTAGACAAGTTGCTGATGGAAAGTTCCTCATGAGGATTCCCACTGCTAGAATGGTAGCTTAGTGGAGTAATTTGAAGAATCTTACCATGAGAAATGAGGCTCAAATTAAGATAGAAGCTTGGACACCTGCAGTTGGGGCTAAAGGAGTGTTACAATCTGCCTGGTTCTGGGTGGGCAAAATTCCTGCTGATCAACGGTCTATCAGGACCTTGGCTAAGGTCGGTGGCTTGCGGGGGGAGGTGATTGAAATTGATGAAGGATCAAGGTACAGATACGATTACGTCAGACTCAAGATAGCTTGTAGAGATGTGACTAGGGTTCCGAAAACTACAGAAGGGACTCTAGGGATGTACATCATTGATTTTGAGTTTGAGAGGGAAGTTCCTAAAGATGCTGGCAGTAAAGTACTTAAAAGTGGTATTGTGGTTAGTGAAGACACTCAACCTCCTGCTAAGAAATCCAAAGCTGATTTGCCTCCTATGAATCAAGATTTTGGTAACAAGGAGAGAAATATTCCTGCTAATCAAGGTGTCAACCAACGATCGGGCAAGCAGATTCAGGAGCCCTACTGGTCTGCTCCCCCTAAGATGGACTATAAATCCAGAAGTCAATCCAAACTGATGGGAGATGCTCAGAAGGGGTACAATAGAAGCTATGCTGAAGGAGATGGTGGCAAGGTGCATATTCCTGAGACCTTTAAAGATAAAGATTTAGACTCCGACAGTGATTCTTTTGCTGACAAAGTTAAGCAGTTAACTGGAATTAATGAGGATCAAGCTAAGAAAGGCGACAAGGGTGAATCATCCAAACAGATGTGGTTTGTGAAGGATATTGTGAATGAAATTGATCCCAAATCTTTTCTTCCTGCTACTAAACTTATAGAGACCAACACATGTGTTATGATTCCTGAATCGGATCTCTCTGATAAGCAAAATGAGAAGAGTCTTATTGAAAGTACCATTGCAAATCTGCCTACCCAATCTCCATAAATCTTTCTTGCTGATGATAATATTGTTAATACTCAAGACAGTATTGGGCTGGATGTGGAGCCAGATGATCTCAAAACAGCTGAAGTTATTGTGATCCCTGATGAAGAGGAAGAAGTGGTGGCTGTTGAAGATCGTGTGATTCAAGAAAGAAGGCGAAGTGAGAGACTCAAGAAAGATACAAGCCTGAATACAATGGAAAAAGTTGAAAAGCAAGCCAAGAAGAGAAATCTGGAAGGTAACTTGCCCACCACCAATGCTTTTTCTGCATTACCTATTGAAGAGATTGTCAATACTGTTTCTGATATGGGTATTTCTGTGAATCATGATGATTTTGCTACCTTTGATTTATTGCAAACTTTAGAAGTTGCTAGGGATGATCTGTACTTGAAACAATGTGAAAAAAATCAAGCATCTCAAACTGAATCAGTTGAGATCCCTGAAATTTCTGAGGCTCCGCTCCAATTGGAATGGATGCACGAGGAATCCTCTGAATCAGAGGACTTTATCCTAGTTGAATCAAGGAGAAGAAAGAGAGAAAAAAGGAAAACTGTTAAGTTCTCCAGCTAATAATTCTAAGTTGAAGGACTAGGAAGTTACTAGTATTCCTAAAAAAAGAGGGAGGCCTTGTAAAGCCAATCCCATCAAGAAATCACAAAAAAAATGTTCAAAATGACATTACAAGGGTTGGTTTGGAGCTGTAGAGGTCTTAAGAAGAAAGGTGTTGCTACTTTCCTGAAAATTCTGATTCATCAATATTCTTTCCATTTTATTGTAATCTAGGAAACCATGATAAAAAATTGTGATGACAAAATCATTAGAAAATTTGATGCCCAGAAAGACTATTTGTGGCTGAGTAATCCTGCCAAGGGTAAATCTGGTGGTATTCTAGTTGGGGTTAGAACTGAATTTTATGATGTGGGTGCCTTCCACCAAGGAGATTTCATGCTACAAATGAACTTGTGGGACAAAATTAACAAAATCAAGTGGAATCTTTTGATTGTGTATGGTGCTGCTCAAGAGGAAAATAAAATTAATTTCTTGACTGAACTTTCTGCTTTCTATAATAGAAGCAAGGAACCATTGTTGATTGGTGGGGATTTTAATATTATTAGATATGCCAGAGAAAGAAACAGATTAAATGGGTTACATAGACACTCTGACATGTTTAATACTCTCATCAATTCTCATGAACTTAGAGAGATTGTCATGACTGGTGGTTTATACACTTGGTCAAACAATCAGGAAAACCCTATTCTAGACAAACTTGATAGAATCCTTGCCTTCAAGGAGTGTGAAGATATTTTTCCCAACACCATTGTTAGAAAACTTCCAAGAGAAATCTCTGATCATAACCCTCTGATTCTTTCTTCTGGTCCTTGTAAGACCATGAAACACATCCAATTCAGATTTGAGAATAGTTGGCTTACAAATCCTGATGTTTTGCCTACTGTTAGAAAGATTTGGGAGAAACCTTGTAGAGCTGCTTCTGCCCTAGATAAAATCCAACAGAAATTGAAGATCCTGAAACAGTACTTCAAGGGTTGGGGTTTTAATCTGCCGGGGGAATTAAGGAAGAAAAGGGCTAATATTAGTGATGAACTAATTGATTTGGAGGCTTTAGAAGAATCGGGTAATCTTAGTGATGATCAATGGACTAGAAAGATGGGGCTCTTGAAAGAAAACTTTTCTCTTTTAGAACAGGAAGAATCATACTGGCACGACCGTTGTCATGAACAATGGCTTTTACAGGGTGATAATAATACTAGCTATTTTCATAAGATTGCTAATGAAAGGAAAAGAAAAAACACCGTGATTTCGTTAGAAAAAGATGGAGTCATAATTGAAGGTAATGACAATATGTTGAAACACGCCACTGAATACTATACTGATTTGTTTTACCCTGAAAATGATCATGATTTACACATTGAACAAAGTTTGTGGGATGAACTCCCCAAAGTGTTAAGAGTCTGAAAATGAAGATCTGTGCAAACCTTTTTCTGAGACACAGATAAAATAGGCCCTATTTCAAATGGAAAAAAACAAAGCAGCGGGTCCTGATAAAATCCCTATTGAGTTCTATCAGACATGCTGGGATGTTGTGAAACAAGATACTATTCAGCTGTTTGATGATTTTCATGAAGATAAGGTTAACATCAGTAGAATCAACTATGGAATCATCACTCTGTTACCCAAAAAATCTGATGCTTCAACGATTCAACAATATAGGCCCATCTGCCTATTAAATTGCTTATACAAATTGATTACTAAAACCCTGACCATAAGAGTTGAGAAGATTGCTGAAAAATTGATACATACAAACCAATCTGCCTTTATGAAAGGGAGAAATATCATGAGCGGCATTATGATTTTGCATGAAACTAAAAGGAAAAAACAACTTGGCATCATACTGAAACTTGATTTCGAAAAAGCCTATGACAAGGTCAAGTGGTCTTTTCTCTTTGAATGTTTGGCTGCTAGAGGCTTTAGTCCTAAGTGGTGTAAATGGATTGAACAAGTAGTTTCTGGGGGACTGTAAGTGTTAAATTGAATGACTTGATTGGGCCTTATATTAAGAGCTTTAAAGGGGTAAGACAGGGGGATCCACTTTCTCCTATTCTATTCAACTTTGTGGCTGATGGGTTATCTAGGATGATCCTGAAAGCCCAATCAAACAATCTTTTCTGTGGGCTAATTGATCATATTATTGACAAAGGTGTTGCTGTGTTACAATATGCCGATGATACTATTATATGTTTGAAACATAGCATTGAGGGTGCTAGGAATTTAAAGCTTCTTTTGTACCTGTATGAATTGATGGCTGGACTTAAGATTAATTTCATGAAAAGTGAGATTATGACTATTAATGATGATGGTGACTGGGCTAATACTTGGGTATGCTGGAATTTTCAATTGTCAAGTTGGGTCTTTCCCTATCAAATATCTTGGTGTACCTGTCAGTCCAAGTAGACTCCACATCTCAGATTGGCTCCCTCTGATTGAGAAGAGTAGTAAGAGATTGGATATTTGGACAGGAGGACCATGTCCATAGCTGGAAGGAAAACTCTTATTGATTCTAGTCTTTCTAATGCTCCTATTTATCAAATGTCTATTTACTTCCTAAAACCATAGTGAATAGGCTGGATAAGATTAAAAAAAAGGGCGTACCCAGTGCAGAGAGCTCCCGCTCTGTGCAGGGTCTGGGGAAGGGTGTTAGTGGCAAGCCTTACCCTCGCCTGTGCAATGCGAGGAGACCGCGACTTGAACCCAGGACCTTCCGGTCACAGGCGGTAAGACTACCGCTTGCCCCAGGCCCGCCCTTCAGGCTGGATAAGATAAGAACAACTTTTTTCTAGCAAGGAGGTGGGACAAAAAAGAAGTACCATCTGATTCGGTGGACAAAAATCTGTAAAAATAAGAAAAAAGGGGGTTTAGGCATCAAGGATATTAGGAAAATGAACTTCAGTCTTTTATGCAAATGGTTATGGAAAGTTGATAGTGAATCAGGATTATGGCAAGAAATCATTCAATACAAGTACTTGAAAAATGATTCCATCTGTACTGTGAAGCACAGGCAGACTGATTCCCCCATCTGGGCTGATCTGTTGGAAATTAGAGGTATTTATGTACAGGGAAGGAAATTCATAATTGGGGATGGCAAGAAAATTCTGTTTTGGAGAGATAGATGGTTGTATGATCGACCAATCGCCCAAATTTTCCCTGATCTGTTTAAAATGTCTCAACAACAAGACATCACCCTAGCTGCTGTTAAGCTAAATCCTCAATCCCTCACCTTTTCTAGATGGTTAGTTGATGTGTGGAAATCACAATGGGATGAGATTATGGCTGACACAGCTAACATTTCTTTAAAATCTGATTCTGATGTGGTGTATTGGAAATTTGGTGTCAAAGGGCATTTTACAGTCAAATCTGTGTATAATGCCCTCACAGCTAATGACAATGGTTTTTATCAAAAGAAAATCCACTCCCGGGGATTTCACACTCTTGGCATTGCAGCCATCTGTTGGGCTATCTGGAAAACAAGGAACAAGTGCTGCTTTGAGGGCAAATTTATAAAAATTCCAATTTCAATCGTCTGCTATACTTGTGCGCTCATGAGCTTTTGGGCAGGTTTGTACTCAGCGGAAGACAAGGAAATGTTGCTTGCTGGTGTCAACACAATGATACAGATCGCAAGGAAGCTTCGGAGCAAGGCACGGTGCAGCTACTGGAGGAAGGAAATGATGACCATTAGGAGGGCTGAAGCGACACTTGTGTGACGATTGCTGCTGTGGAGTCTGGCCTCTTTTCAGCTGGCTGTGTGAAGCCCTTTTGTTTTTTGTTGACTTGGTGCTTCTGTAATCATCTCTCTTGCCGTGCTGCAAAACTGTAATGGTGGTAGCCCGATCAGGTTTGTTTTGGTTGATAAACGGGTAATGGTTAGTTGCTCCTAGTACTGGGTAGCTATCGTAGTCTTTCTCTATGTTTTCTAGCTTGCTTCTCCTGAAACGCTATCTGGATGATGTATTTCCGTTACTTCTTTAATGGAAATGGGGGATCTCCCTCGGTTCGAAAAAGAATGCAAGTGTGAAAAAAATTGGCATATTGTTTGGCTCCTGATCCTTCCACTAACCCATTGTCAGGATTTGTTCAGGCTACTGCTTAAACTCTGAAGAAGCGAGGTGAACAGTCCTCCATGCGGCCCATCGGTAATGATTTAGCAGCCCTGTAGGTGTATTGATATCGTCTAGATCATTATTATTTGGTCATTCCGAATGCAAAGTTTTTGCATCATTGTTGTATGAATAAACTATTGGTACATTCACCATGTGATTTTGCCTCCAAATGTACGGAAGTTACAACCGTATGGACCAAAGTTTGTGTAATGGAGCATAGATCTTTGGAAGTTTGCATCTCCCTGACTTTCTCTGCTTGTTACAATTTGTTGGTCAGTGGGCACATCTTTCTGTGTCCAAATAACAATTTAACTGATGCAATCCATACCAATCATAACTGTAACTGATTTTATCTCAAAAAAGATGGGTTACACTACCAAATCCTATAGTAAAATGTTATGTTACTGATCTTTCTATAACAAAGTGCACTTGAGCTTTTCCCATCACTATTTTCCTCTGGCCTCTGTGATGCAGGCAACATACTTGTCAAATATCTGCTTAATCAGTTGGACTTTATGGTTTTCACAGGACAAACTAATTGTCTCTCAAGACGGAGGAAGAAGCAGCAGCCAGGAAGGAGGAGGCTGCAAGACTTGCTTTTGATCCTGAGACATGTGGTCGAGGTAGCACTATTAGTGTTCAAGAGGTGGCAATTCTACATGCTCTTACGTGTATTGAAAGATCTAATTGTGTGGAAGGATGGACAACTGCATACATGATGGATGGACAACATGAGCAATTAATTTTTTTTTGCATAGGTCGTGTGCTTATTTGAAGTTAATGAAATGATGATAGTTACTTCTAGGGGCTTAAGCGTTTCTACCCCTGTTTTGATATCCATTTGTGTTTTTACCCTCGTTTTTTTAACTTTGTGATTTTATCACTGCTATTTTTAAACAAATAAAGACTTTATCCTTGGTCTGTTAAGTCTCTCTAATGGTGTTAACTTTTGGATAAAAGGATAACTTTGCCCATGCGTTTTTACCCCTGTTTTATTAAGTTATTTGTGTTTTTACCCCTAGTTTCAGACAAAGTTGACAATTTTTATACATAATTTTTAGAAAAATTCGACAGCATTTCAGCTGACAATCCACATAAACACAATTTAATATCACACAACTAGTACATATAAACTAGATCCATGCAACATGTCATCATAGTACCACAATAGAAGCCAACGTACAGGTCCAAATGACATGTCAAACACTAACATATAGGTCTAAATGACATATCAAACAGAAGTAGGAGCTACTAGTGAGTTCTCTAGGCAACTAGTAGTAAGCCTCCCAGAAGTTGCTACATATCATGCATCAAAACCTAACAAAGTAGTAAGCCTCCCAGAAGTTGCTCCTCTTCCCCTCCTTCCTCTTCCCCTTCATGAAGCACTTGCACTTTATATGAAAAAAGAGAAGAACTATGTTAGTAAAGTTACTAAAATATGTAGTAAAGAGAAGCAATGTTGGCTTGTCTTACTTTGTCTCATTGTTGGCCTCTGCTGACCCTCTTCCTCTTCCTCTTCCCCTTCCCCTATCCTTTCCCCTTCCTCTTCCTCTTGAAGTACCACTTGCAGTTGCACTTAATGTTTGTTAGAAAAAAATGTTAGTACAAGTAAACATGAATAATTGGGATAAATAAATGGAATTGGGCAGCAATGCATGTATGACTCACATTGGGTCATTGCTTCCTTATCTTCCCACCTTCAACAATTCATATTCTTCGGCTGTGGGTTCAGGGATCCATCTTGTGGTGTTGACTGCCTCCTCTTTTAACTAGCTGTAGGACCTCCTTGGCAAGTTATTGTAATATAAGAAAGCAGAAAATCTTATGCAAATTATTGCCACATATTGGCGAAACTCAAATGGAGATATCAGACATAGACACCAATGAGAATAGAGCCTTATGTAAGTAACTAATCAGATGGAAGTTCTTTATAGCACACCTATTACTGTTGTTGATAAAATGATGGAAGTTGAACCCAAGAAAAGACAAGCACTACAGCCAAATTGGGCAGTGAAATCAGTTTTTCTTTCTTTTTTGTTTCCCCGAACGGGATGCACCAGGCCAAAAACTATCTCATAAGAAAAAAATCTGCACTATGAATCATGCAAAATGTGATGAATACCTCAAGCATAATGACAGCGCAAGTTCATAGAGCAACAGATAGTGCGAAACCATGGGAGGACGATTGATGGAAGCTCTCCGGACTGCTACCTCTTTTGCAACTCTCAACCATTCAGGAGTGGCTAAATTTGATGCTTCCCCACAATTGAACCCTGCCCAACAAAAAAATACTTCCTCATAAGATGATCGGAGGAAGTACTAACCACAATAGACAGCAAAGCAATGACCAAATAACAGCCTGCTTACTTTTCCAATAGCATGTGATAGAGAAGGAAATCCTAATGTAGCCATATGCACATGCACTGCTACATTTTGGCAAACATGTACCTTGCATTTGCATACTACAGACCAGTCTGGCAGTCTATATGGCATGGATTTACAAAGACTCAATGCAGAGTTGCATGAACAAACCTACTAGGTAAAAGGCGAAACTGAAGAACTTTACCAGAAAGGAAATAGTTCAATTTCTGAAGAATAAATAGTTTCCTTTAATTGGCAAATGTTAAACCCAAGCGTAAATGTTCCTGAAATTGCTCAACATACCTAGGCTCTTCCATGGTGGCCGACTGGAGCCCTCACTGATGTGGCCGACTGGAACTGGGGGCACGAGCCTGGGGGGCGGGGGCCGGAGCAGCGGGCGAGGCCCCAGCCAGCCAAGAGTGCAGCTTGCGCCTGCCGGGCGAAGGGGTCGGGCGGCCTCCTGTGGGCGCCCCTAGCCAGTACCCATGACGCCGGGGGCAGCAGGCGGAGGAGGACGAGTCGCAGGCACGACCTGGGGGAGCGGGGTGGAGGGACTGAATTTTTTACATTTTAGCCCTTTTTTTAAAAGTTTCTCACAAATAGACCCTTGGTGGAAAGAATTCAAAAAATGGACCCTTAGCTCGGCGCCATTGATGCTGGCGCCGAGCTAACACGTCTCGGTGCCAGCGTCCCTGGCGCCGAGCTCCTGGGCTCGGTAGATGGCATGGCAGGGAGCTCGGCGCCGTAGATCTTGGCGCCGAGCTCCCTGCCATTTAACCCCGGCCCAACCTTCCTGCCCAAGCGTTCTTCCTCTCGGGTTTTTTCTCTCCCCACTTCACCCTACCTCACGAATCGACATATTGGACCTTGAAAACTTTGATTTGATCCGTAGATCTTTGAGAGCAAGGTATCCTCGCTCCCCTCCTAGTTTTTTTTCGCATCGATTCGGTATATATTAGTCGGATTTTTGAACGTAATAATCGTCATTACTTAGGGTTTTATTCTATCCCTCAATATATGTATTATACAACCGTAGGATGATGCCAAAGCGTGGAAAAGCTAGCAAACCTAGGCGCATGTAGTTATGCTATGGGTTCATTGTTGTGTATCAAATGGGAAACCCTAGGTTTAGGGTTTAATGTTAACTGCTTTCGGTTCTTAGAACGAAATTGATTGTATTGTAGTTATGGTTCTCATTGATATTTATTTGTGATATTTTGATTTATGTTTGTTAAATTACATCCGTTTTGTTAGATGCAAGAAATATTTCGGGAGGAGTTTTGGTGAAAACGGGGTCGTCCTCGAGAATTATACCCCGACGCGTCTAGCAAAGATGCCCCCGTCCCTCCTGACCTCCCTGTCCCCTAATGTGACTGTGGTTTCCCAGCCCATGTTTTTCAATCAAAACATCCGGACACAGCGGCGCGTTACTTCTACACATGCAGTCGTTTTAATGTAAGAAATTGTTTCCACTATCCTTTTTCTTTATTTGTGTAAGTATGCTACTAATATTTTGTTGGAATATCATTATGTAGGACCATGAGAGGTGCTTTTTCTTTCAGTGGATCGACGGTGCAGACAAGTTTGATCCTAGGTACCTCCTTTTCGACAATTGGTTTAGAGGGAGACATCCACGTGAGCACTTCAAGCGGTGGGTTCCACCCTCCCTAACCCTCCGCCAATGACGGCTAAGGAGAAGCACCTAGCCACAGTTAGACGACTAGAGGAACCTCCTCTGTGCGATTGTGGAGATCGAGCTATGATAAACCCTGAGAATACGTTGGAGTTTGTGTGTCCAAACAAGCATGAAGTAAGTGCAAAGTGTATGTGTTGAAATGTTGAGCTATATGTGTTCATGTACTAATGTCTACTTATTTAGGTGTTTTTAATGGCGAAGTGTCGTTTTAAGGAGTGGTTGTATGGTCCTAAGAACCAATGGCCGGAAGAACCACAAAAGGTTAAGGAAAAGAAGAAAGAAAGGGTAATTTACAAAGCATCTCCTGTCATGTGCGAATGTGGTGTTAAATCCAACTATGGCCTAGTCCCTTCGGAGCTTGGAATAGGCCATTATTGCGGCCATATGGTTGAGTATGATGAGGTTGGTTATTTTTGTGGTAAACATGAAATCGTATTTTGTTTCTTTTGCTAAGACATATATGATAGAATTTTCTGTTTGAACAGAGCACTGGGAAATGCAGGTGGGAAAGTTATGATGGTCAAGCTAAGTTCTTGGATGAACTGAAGAAGAGGCAAGTAATTGCATGGAAGAGGAGATATGGACCTGACTACGTCAACCTATTCGTTAAACATCACAAAGAAAAGATACGTGAGTTTGCTAGACAACATGGTATTTGTAACCCGATCGATGTTGGGCTTAACAAATGGGGATTAGAGAGACGGATGACGTTAGAGGAGGAGAGGGCAAGGAATGAGGCAAGGGAGGAGACAAGAGTACAGATGCAGGTCTTGAACGAGCATATTGTTGCATTATGTGCCAGTGAGTGCTTGAAAGCATTTTTTCGTTGCCCGATTTTAAATGTAATATAATCGCATTGCTAACTGATTGCATTTCATACATGAAGGGATTGGTTGCAGCGAGGAACATGCCGCAGAGCTGGCTTGTGCAAGGTATGAGGAGAAGAAGTTAGATGAGCATAGATCGCGAGTTGGTCGTACCGTTCAATCACTGATTGTGTTGTCTGATGAGGGGGACGAGGATGCGGACGACACTGGCAGACTGAGTGAGCCCATTGCTCTAGCAGAGGCGGGCATGTAGGCACAGGAGGCTGAGGACGATACTGGCAGATTGAGCAAGCTCATCGCTCTAGCAGAGGTGGGCTTGCAGGCGGAGGAGGCTGAGGAAGACACTGGCAGACTGAGCGAGCTCATCGGTCTAGCAGAGGCGGGCTTACAGGCGGAGGAGGATGACGATGCGTTCTTCACTCAGGTCGCAGCGGCCGCAGATGAAGCGGAGGCCGCTTACTATAGGCGACAGGCAGGTCAAAGCAACGCAGGTGAGCCTAGCCACAGCAACAGGGTTGTAGTAGAGGACTGTTCCTCGGATGATGAGTTGCTTACTCAGTATGTTTCAGACTAAGGATTGAGAAGTGCATTTGCCCCTATGTGTACTGTCGGCATGTACTTCTAGTATTATTATGATGTTTAATGTGGCATTGTATTGAACTTTTCATTATGTGGTTGTTTTCATTATTTATGGTCTCAATATTCCGCTTAATGTTACGGACGTATTGAAATGTGAACACGTGCTGCAAATAAAACCTAACGACGTACGACATTATATAATTCAACACATGAAACACATGAAATGGCATGTGAGAACATGTACCGAACCTGGGTACAGAGTTTCCTTCGACTAAACCTAACATGCCTTAGGTAATTAAACCAAACAATAAACACATAGATGTGGCATGTGAAAAAGATAAAGTCATCCTAGTAGTGTGGCCACATAGCAAATTGTGTTGCACCTTCTCCATGGTAGCCTCCCATTGTTGTTGTTGGTGGTGGCGGGGGTGACGAGGGAGGCCCCTTGTTCTTGTGGTTAGGGCAGGTGCAATATGGATCATTGCAGAGTGCCTCCTGTGAATCGGCACCATTGTTGTTGTCGTCATGTCCGTCGTCCTTGTAACCGCTGCTAACTTCCCTTTCTAGATTGAAGATACGGTCCTATAGGTAGTAGATGTACTCCGCATGCGGATAAATAGGTTGAGGATCGACCCACCTATTGAACCCATAGTTTTCTTCGGCCAAGGAAGACTACAATAAGTATGTCGTGTAAGTTATATACATGAGAAACATATTGAATAAACAAATAGTAATAGCAATTACCCATGCTCGTGGGCATTTGAAGAAACGATGACCTCCATCTATTTCCTCGGTGAACATCTGCACTAGGCAGTCCTCACCATGCATGCATTTTGGCCACTCTTCTTTCCTTTCATCATATCCTCTCAGTGGTGCCTCTTTGGTGAAATCACTTTTGATCTCAACCGGGAACCTCTCATAAAGAGCTTCCTCAAAGAAATCAGGACCAAGAGGACCCTCCCACCTAATGGTAGTTCCCTTCCCCTTTCCTCTCCCTCTGGACGACCCTCCAGACATTGGTACTGCAACAAAAGAAAATGCTGAGGAGTGTTCTTCTTCCTTGTTGTGTGTGTGAATGAGTGGTTATTTATAGGTTGAGAGGAGGAATGGAGGCCTCGACATGTGCCATGTAAGCGATCCGTGTGCCTCTTCACCTCAGCCCTTGGATCAAACAGTCATAAGATGGATGGTGGAGATAGAGTAGAGTTGTGCTTCCTTGCATGCCAGTACTATGTCAGTGATGTGATAAATCGCTGTTGTCCTTGTATCTGAAAAGTCTATTTTTATTGTCTGAAAAACATAGATTCGTTCACTGTTACTTGGTAACCTTAGATTCATCTACAAAGCGTATATATGATATGTTTGGATTATACATGTTCTAATAAATTTATAGTTAATCTGTGTACTACATTTGTGCATTTTTAGCAGTGTAGTATGATTAATGTTTCACGGAAAAAATTCGCAAGAGTTTCCCATGTTTTAGGAGCATCTACAGTTACAAACAGAGACATCATTATATATTCCAAACATTTAATCATCCAAGGAGCAAAATGCAACCACAACGAACATCACAACCAACATAATATGTTCTGCATAGTCCAAATAGTCCACAATGTCCATACAGTCCCAAATAGTTACAGAAAAGTAAATACAAAATCCATAATAGTGCATACTAACAACTACCACATCCCTCACTGCCTCCTACTCTTGCCCTTACCCTTGTGACCGAGAGCGCTCGTACCTGGAGTGTAAGGGTCACGCGGACGGTATCGCCTAGTGCCTAGAGACGGTGTAGGATGAGTCGAGGGAGCGTCATGGAGCTGAGAGGGGCCAAGCTCCTCGTGCCTCTTGTCCACGTCGTTGTCGTCGTCGTCGTCTTCCTCGTCCTCGCCCCTATCCCCTGTAGCTGCTTGGCTAGAGGAACCCAAGCCTCCTCTGCCTGCAGAAGGAACATACACGTCTTGCGTCGTGTTTGTCCTGCAACCACAATGCCCAGCCGCACGGCGTAGACGACGTGACAACCTCTGTTGTACAAAACTATGTTAACTGAAAGAATCTAACGTATTAATGATATGTTTGAAAGAATATTTTTAATCTTACGTCCAGGAAGCCAAGTATGTAGTCGTCACTGACTCTCGGCCGAATGCGCTCAATCTCTTCAACTGAGCATTTGAGTGTATTGCCCTGCAACAAAGTTCTTAGTAATAATACTTCCGAACAGATAGCAATAGGTTTTGTTTTCTTTTGTACAAGAATCTAACGTATTATAAGGGTGATACGGCTCGAAGGTGGCACTAACTAAAATAGATAACTCCTAATGTCGGTCCAAGAACGCCTAATGTACTGTTGTGCAACTTAACGTAGAAAAATAAGGCAATTGGCTTACCACTCTATCCAAGATCGGTCCTGCCTCCACCTGCCTTCCTGCACGAGTTGATTGGTCGTACACCGTGTCTTCATCGTCGGAGGACTCGATGTCGGCGTAGTCATCTTCTGTCCACTGTACCCTCAGCCTACAACGTGTCGCACGCTGGTACCAAGCTTGGTACCGCCTAAACTCACGGTTCGTGTGTGGCTCGTTGTTGCCGTCCACGTTGTCGTGCATCTCCTCCCATTGTTCAATGAAGGACTGGTGGTGCCTCTCCTAGTAAAAAATCTTCTTGTTCTTCTGACGATCCAACCTGCACGTATGTCATCGTTACTTGAATTCATGTACATGCCACCATATTAATAGAAATGGACCATCACGAGACATTTGAAATAACAAAACACTTACTTGTGTAAGTCAACGCCAGTCGAGAACAGAGCCATAGGCCAAAGCTATCTCACTCTAAATTGGCATGCAACCCTATCTAGCAGGTGAAACTCGATAGCATAGAAGCAGATTAGAAGGCACCTCATCTTATAGAAGTCATCGTCGAACCCACAAACGTTGCTCAACTGAAAAGGAAGTGCGCCCTCTCCACCGTACGGCTCCCACTCCACCTACAACATGTCCAAACAAGATGTTAGATGGTATACTAATCCTTTTCAAACCAGCATGGAAAATAAAATTTACTTACACTAGACACCGTCAGCATGTCTAGCTCATTCGTGAACTCAATGTACGCCCGGTCTAACCTCACGTACAGAACCCTGACCTGGTCCCAAAGGTATGCCCACATTGGCTGCCGACTTGGAGGCTGACCTTGGAACCACTCACGATGAGCCAGAACCTCTGGACGACCAACTAAAAGATGAGCCCACATCCACAGCTATAACAGGTACACGCATCCACCAAGTGATGGGTTGGACGAAGACCAATGACACCCCTCGCACAGCTGCCGGTATAGAAAACACAAGACTGCAGAGCCCCACTGTAGTGACTCGCCTGGTCCCAGTCACTGAGGCAGTGGACCTACATCTAGGATGCACTGTCACCCGTGGCGTCGGGGAAGAGAACACAGACAAACAGGTGTAGGATCCACGCCCTATAGTAGTACCCAACTGTCTCCTCATCTGCCTCCTCGAGGCACTGTGCGAACTCTTCCCGTAGCTAGGAGATGGGAACTCCAGGAGTAAGAGCCCCTTGCTCGCCAAGCTCACGCCCAAGGAAGGCCTCCACTCGTGCTCTCCAGCCTTCTGACCTACACTGACCGGTGACTGGGTTGCTGTGAATCCTTAGGCCTAGCATCTTCTGATAGTCCTAGAGCATGACTGTCATCTCCCCGAAAGGTAGGTGGAAGCTATGAGTCTCCGGCCGCCACCTTTATTAAAGACAAAGCAAGATTACTTGTCAAAAAGTCAATCGCATGAACAAATGGCCATGAATGGAGGCAATGATTCAATTTAATACCTATCAACCAACGCAGTTATGGCCGCTGAGTTGAACTTGGGCAACCCACGATGGACCTGAAAAGAGATGACATCCAGGCCAGCTCTTTGTAGGAAAGGAGTGTACCTGTCGTCGTACCGCATGTCCAAGAACCCACTGTGGGTTCTAGGACGAAGGAGCGGAAGGTCCTGCATCGAATAAAAAATAGTCTCCTATTACTTCATGAACACATGTATGCTCACCAAATTTTGAACAAAACTTATAGATTATTACCTGCCCCAGCGCTATGAGACGTCCTCGGTGGGCCGCCTCGTACATCGGGTCGAGCAGGTGGAATTGCTCCATCCTAGAAAAAAAGTGAATGAATTAGAATTTCAATATACAATGAAACATGAACTTAGAAATGTATAAGTAATTAACACAAATACAAGCATAAATTGAGACATGCATAATTAATTAAATGAATATGACAAATATAAAATAATAAAATCAACCAATAGTCGCACCTCACTAATCTGCCAATGGCAACTTCGTGAGTTGTGGCCAAGTCTACCGCACTTGCCGCACTCGTACTGCTCGGGGTCAGTAACAAATGGAGTTCCTCTCCCATGCCTTGTTATTTCGGGTATCTGATCCATAGCCATCCTGTGCCTCATCCTCTGCCTTGATCCACGCTTGTTCCAATGGTAAGCTGGATCTGCAATGTACTTCGGCCCATCATATGGAGGCCACTCTCCAGGGTCCCGGAAAGGCACAAAGTGGGGGCTCCATGTGTGCACAAGTGTGTCAACACTGAACTCATGAGGTATCCTCCTCTCGATATTATAGTTGCGATGCCTAGCTGCTGCCACCAAATGAGAACATAGAAAGTGGTACTGCCTTGGTTTACCACAAGTGCACTTGAAATCTTGGAGGAAAACCACATGTATCCTTGACTCTCGGACCTCGCCGTCGGACGTTGTACTGCCCCTATGCTCGACCTGATGAGTCCCTGTGGCGTGGTCAAAGCATGTAACCTCATGTGTGCCAGCCCTTTCTCTTGCCTTCTCTAGGTGTGCCTTTGGTTTCAGAGCTCATATCTCTCCATCACTCCGCAACTGCAATGCATGGGTGTGTCTATCGTTGAACCAGGCAACAAGCTTATAGAAGGTGAATTGAACGATTGCATTCATGGGCATACCACGTATCCCCAATAGCAACTTATTGAATGACTCTGCCATGTTGCTACACTAAAACTCGTATCTCCATCCACTGGCGTCGTGAGGTCTCGTCCATTTCTCCAAATCCCTCATCAAACCTGTGAGCCATTGTCTACCTTCTGCATTTGATGCGGTTCTGACCTGCTCCAACTTTTCCTGAAAGTACTTGTCCTCAAGCTGTCGAGCAGCCTCCTGGAACAGATCAAAGTTACCCTTCACACCATCCTTCCAGAGTAGATTCTCGGCAATGTGCCGAGTACACCAACGATGGTGCAAAGGTGCATACCCCTCTATCTGCTCTCGCACGACATTAAGTATGCCCTGGTGCTTGTTAGATATGACGCCAACCTCCCTACCAGGCCCAACCATGTGTATCTGGACTAGCCTCAAGAACCATCCCCAACTGTCATTGTTCTCCTTCTCAACCAAAGCAAATGCCAAAGGAACCAACTTGTTGTTCGCGTCATAGGATATGGCTACAAGAAGTGTGCCTTGGTATTTGCGAATCAAGAACGTACCATCAATGGAGAAGACAGGATGACACTACCTAAAGGCCTTGACACACTGAGGGAAGCACCAGAAAGCACGGAATAATATCTGCCTCCCATTCTTCCATGCATTTGGTTTTGGGATGTACTCATAATGCATGCCTGGATTCACCGCTTTGATTGCATTGAAAAGAACTGGCAGCTGCTCATACCCATCCTCCCAGTCCTCATATATCATCTTCCACGCTCGCTGCTTAGCCCTCCATGCTTTATCATAAGTTATCACATAACCTCCATACAACGCCTCAACGGTCCTGATAATTGTCCTCACCTTCATGTTGGGTTCTCCCTGCAAAATTCCCATCAACCGTTTGGCAATGAGGGTAGATGTCAACTGCCGATGCCTCAGTGTCAGCTCATGGTCAGCACAATTGTGTGGTCTGACAACTTTTGTGATCTTCCATTTTCCGGTTACCTGTTGCTTCCTTGCACAAACCCCCCAATGGCAGCGTTCCTTGTCACACACAACTGTTTAACGGTGCTCCGCATATGAATGCAATACCTTGTAAGGTCTCTTTCGTATCACTGTAAAAGCCTGCAACCACCTCTTCAAAGCAGGGAGGTAATTGAACACCCTCCCATTCTCAATTACCATGTTAGGACCGGCCTCAGGAGCTTCTAGGAGCTCATCATCACGTCCTTCTGCAAACGCCTGATCGGAATGAGCAAGATCGCTGAACTCATGAACTCTAGGATCACGGCGGCCAGGAAAGATACGCCACATCATCTCAACATCACTCTCCATCAGCTCTCCAACAGGGTGATCATCATCAGAATCAAGAGCCCTAGCCATCTCATATGGCTCCGAATCATGCATAATTTCAACACTATTGGAGCCACGGAATCCATCTCCAAAGTGCACTTGCGCAGCAACAGGGGGCACATCCACATTCTCAGGAATGTCTCCTGCAACATAAGTAGATAAATGAGGAAAGAATGAAAGAAATAGATGTAAGGAACGGGGTAAGCTCCCAAAAACCATGCGGTTAAGACACTTACTCGGATGATTCTGTGTCCAAGGGATCTCATAAGGAGGATCTGCCACAGAAACATGAGTCTGACAACCATCTCCAACTACCGCATTCGGGGTAGATTGAGCATCGGGAACCGTAGCTGCAATCTCCACATACAGATAAGGTTTTGGAATGGGAGGGTCTATCGCAGAACCAACCCATTTATAAGAGCACAAGTACAATGGCAGCCCGCAAGCGGTCGCACTGTCATACTTGAGCCCATACAAACCCAGTAGTCTGTCGAGTACCACGACAGGTCTCGATAAACGATCCACAAACAACCAAGATTGTACATGATTCAACATACATGTCACATATTACATAAAGTTCACAGATACATTTCCATAATCAGAGTACGAATGAAGTTATTACAAACCAAGTTTCATAGAGTAGTAATAGCGGAAGCAAATTAAGTTTGGAAACTAGTATTTGTCACATAGTTCAAATACAGTGCCAGCATGAGATCACAATCCACAAAAGCATAATAGAGGGATTATTAAAGATGCCTGCCCAAGGCTTACTCCTCATCCACGGCGGGATAGAAGCAACTCTTGCAATATCCATGACAGACGGTACCATCTGCAACAATGGGAATAAAACCCTGAGTACGAGAAGGTACTCAGCTAGACTTACCCGTCATAAACCAGAAATAAATTGACTCCAAGGATCATGCAAGGCTTTATAAGTGGAGGTAGCTTGACAACATTTTGCATAAAAAGTGATTAACTCAATTATACAATTATACTTCAGTCATCAAGTTAATTATAGCTATTCATCTCTAGATTAGCAACTATCCTGTGCCAAACATGTGGTATATCATTTTAGAGCATACAATAGTAACCACAGCAGGTGTAATAATTCCATATTTATCCGAACCATCAACTTCCATAATACCATTACTACGATGTTGGGACTAGCCAAGTTTCTCACTATCCGGGAGAGACGGCGATTCGAATCGATTTCAACCGGCTGGGAATTTATTCATAACACAAACCCAGGCAAACCAGATCATTAGTCGCCTTAGGTCACCTTTGGTACAACTCAGGTACATATTTCGTGGGTTCGTACAGTGCTGTGCAATCAGGGACTGACGGTAGCTAGGTTGCTCAAGCCATGCCTGCCCATGGTCCTAGACTAGGTTGCTCAGGTCATGCTTGCCCACGGTCTATTGATCCGCTCCCCGCAGAGGGCACACAACAAAATGAGGCCTGGCCTGAGTTGAGCTACTCGGCTTCGCGGTCGGAACGAGTTATCCGGCTAGCTAAGTGAGAGGCATGCGTTCAATCTTGTCAGAAGCGCCAACAACGGTACGGTCCTTAATCGACATAGACGGGGATAGATCCACACCCAAGACCTCCATGTCTTGTTGCTTCTCTATCAACATCCCACCTAGTCTCCATTTACATTACCCATGGTTCTTTTCCACGATAGCAAATATAGGCAACCGTGCTTCGGTATCCACCTATATCTCGCAGGTGACAGGAAATCACCCGACTTCTACCGGTCTAAGCATGGCTAAGCAGATATTCGATCCTGGACCTACACAGGGTTAAAGGTGTATTTCTAGACAAGGAAATTATATGCATCAAGTGGTTCCAATCAACTCTTATAACCTAATGCATCAGTCATAAAGGACTCGAGTAATATTTTGTAAAACACTGGGAGACTTAGAATGCTCCGAGGCTTGCCTTTCAGAAAGGAAGTGGGGCGGTGGTCAGGGCACTCCGAAAGCTCTTCAGGGGTCTACTCCTCTTCTTCGGGAGCTACGGCTTGAGGAATCTCCTGCTGGTCCCCTTCCTCTCCTTCGTTGAATTCCAGCAACGTTATGTCCTCTATCGATCCTAGATGCATAATATGGCATAAGATATTGCGAATGCATACATGCTGACAAGTATAGTATGATGATACATGTTGAATGCGTTCTTATAAGTATTCTTAACAGCATGTTGTGAAAGTAATAACAAGTGTATCACGTTTTATTGAGTATGTGCATATCTCTTCTTGATTACTTAATCAAACACTTCAACAATTCATTTACTACACCACAAAAAAGCAGCTATTTGTTTTATTCATAACTGGAGTTATATATATCAAAATCATATTGTTGTGGACATTCTGAAAATCTTATAAAATTGCCTACAACTCTTATTTAATGACCAAAAGCTAATTCACACTCTATCCTAACCAAAACAGGCAACCAATACAGTGCTGTCCAGAAATTCCAGAGAGCAAGCATTTCAGAATACTAACTTTAAATAGCTATAAATCCTAAACCCTTTGGCCTATTGCCCTAAAATTTTAATACAAGATAGATGAAGAAGTTACCTAGAACTTTGTTATTAACCATTTTTACAGCAAACATCATTTTAACTATGCAACATACCAAACCACAGAATATGTCCGAAAACCCTTCTCACCCAAATTATAAAGCAACGATGTTTTTACTTCATATAAACATTCCAAATTTGACCTTACCAAGCATACCAACAGTTCAAGGACATCAAATACACTCAAGAAAACATAATGGCCATGCCCAAACTATTTATTTAAATGCCTTTGTCAAATTACTAAGATACTTAGGTTAAATAATAAACGTATACCAAAAATGTGCATCATAAATTCTCAGAAAATTACAGTGGCTTACTAGTGCTACCAATAGACTATTGTAAAAGTTTCATGCCATTTTACCAAGTATAACATTCTTTACAAAAATGACAAGCTAGCAAGGTCTATTTTAGCGAAAATAGTAAACCCTATAGAAAAGTGTCAAACAACAGATTATATATTTTTTCTAGCATCATACTAGTGCCATACTTCTGTACAAAAATTTACATGTTAATATGTTGCATATTTTTATCCCTACAATTTTCCTTAGAAAATGCCATTTATTAATAGATAAATAGAAAGACCGTATTTCAATCAAGTTTACAGCAAGATTATTATTTTTCCTAGCTAGAGCATGTCAATACAAAACCCACAAAATTGGAATCACAATTTTAGGAGTTATCTAGCTCAAGATATCTAATTTATAAAATTGTAAACATACAAAAAGCACTTATTTAAATACATTTTAATCACCATGCAAAATACCAGAAATTGTTCATTTCATATTTTTATAAAAAACTACACTTCATGATGAACACTTCAACATTTGGTTCACAAAAAATGGACCTCTAGAACTCCACCTATGATTTTTCAAAGTTACATTCAAATATGAAAATAAATGCACTAGCTTTCTAATCCATAGCCACTGACAGCCAGGACTCTCCATTCAGTCGGGCCCGCATGTCATCCGCACTGAAACAGGGGTGCAGCGTGGGACGGCGCTATCTCGCTGGCGGTGACCTCACCGGCGACGACATCTGGACTACAGTGACCCCCACTACCTCCTGCGCGCACTGGTGCAACAAATTGGACCGATTAACGGAGTTAGCTACCATGGCGGCTGCCATGGCGGTGCGGTGGACTTCGGTCGACGACGATATGCCGGAGGTGACCACAATGACTCAAACCAGGGCTTGCACAAGCATCTAAAGGCTACGGTGCACCTATTGCGCACCCAAACGCGGCACTCGGTGGTCAGAGTTGGCCGGACCACGGTGACGGACCACGGCGGCGGAATGCCAGAGAAGTTCGTGCACGACGCAGGAGCCTTACCGTGAGCAGCTATCGGGCAATGCGAGCGCAGTGAGACTCTAGGGTGACGGTGGAGTGGTTGCGGTGGTGGAGAAGTGAGGCGGGGCAAGCTTGGTGGCCAGCAAGTGACGGCGGCAAGCTTGGCGCTGCGGCTGCGGGTGCTACGGACGGCGAAGGAGGAGGCAGAGAGTGAAATGAGGGCGCTGGGAGGGAGCGGGCGAGTTCGGGGCGTGTTGTAGTGCTCACTGGCCCGGCGTGGCCTAGCGGTTCAGGGCAACGGTGACGCGCGGCCTCCACCGGCTCCACGTGGCGTTCGTGTTCTGGCATCGGTCGGCCACCGAAGACCGAACGATGCAGTCATTAGCGTTCGACAGCCCGACTGACAGCGCAACTTGACAGCGTTCCAACTCCTAATCCAAGGCATATTAGCGAAAACTTCCTAAACCAAAGTCGTAGACCTATATACCATCTTCAACTTCTATTAAACGATCAAGGCCTAATTCACCAAGAATGAGGAGTAAAATCATCACCAATGTCGAGCCATTACACTGTAAACCAGTTTTAGACTTAGAAAAATTCTAAGTGCTAAAAAACAGTGAACTATCGATTTTTGTGAGCTCAAAAAGACTAAGCTATGCACATAATTAGCTCATGACCCAAAAATAAAAGTTGTTTATCTACTCAAATACTACAACTTTGCTTTAGTGACCACATACATGGAAAGTCTCTATCATACGGTTCAAACTTGGTCAAACCCATTACATTCAAATGATGACTTGTACTTGAACTATGACTTAGTGACCAATTTAGCCCTAGACATGAATACCAAAGTTGTTCATAATGACACTCTAAACATGTTTAAGCTATTTATAAGGTCACACAATCATTTCATACATGGGTTGCCCATAAAGCTTTCCAGATCAACATACCTAGCATCACTTAAGTACTTGATTAGACAATGATCTTCATGAACATTGTTCCACTAGTCATCCTAAGTTTAGCTAATATGTTTTAGTGACTCACATCAACCATTTACATGTATTCACTCATGATCATATGCATAGATACAAGGAAACATAAAATAACAAGCATGTTTCATATGTTTCAATCACATGTTTCAATTGTAAAATCTTATATATGAATGCTCGATGCTCATGCTCATGCAATGCAAGTCAAATTATGCAAGGCTAACACCTAGGGTGTTACAGCCCCTCCCCCTTATAAAAATCTCATCCCGAGATTTGCAAGACCTACCATTCTTTGACAAAGGCGGGATAAACCTCTCATTCCCACGTGGCATCTTGTTTACTGTGATTGTTCCATACCACCTTATAGAACTTAATGATCTTACTCCGTGTTACTCTTTCCATCTCTTCTAACACTCGGATTGGCTTCTCTTCATAGGTCAAATCCGATTGAAGCTTAATGCTGGTGGGTGCAATGGCTTCTTTAGGTACACGAAGACATCTCTTCAACTAAGAAACATGGAAGACATCAAATATTGCACTCATCTCTGGTGGAAGCTGTAACTTATAAGCAACATTCCCTTTCCGTTCCACAATCGTGTATGGCCCTACATATCTAGGTGCAAGCTTTGTTTTCACTCCAAATCTCTGTACTCCTTTCATGGGTGATACTTTCAAGTACACATAGTCTCCCACTTCAAAAGTCAGTAGGTCTTCTTCTTTTATCAGCATAACTCTTTTGTCTGGACTGAGCTGCTTTCATATGTTGTTGGATAATACGCACTTGCTCTTCATCTTCAGTGACAAAGTCAATACCAAAGTATCTCCTTTCACTGGGCTCAATCCAATTCAATGGAGTTCTACATTTTCTGCCGTACAAGGCTTCAGAAGGAGCCATCTTGATGCTTGCTTGATAACTGTTGTTGTAGGAGAACTCAGCTAAAGGTAGCCATTTCTCCCATGAACCCTTGGAAGATATAACACAAGCTCTCAGCAAATCTTCTAAGATTTGATTCACTCACTCAGTCTGTCCGGAAGTTTGTCGATGGTAGGCTGAACTTCTAATTTGCTTCGTCCCCAAAGCCTGGTGCAAGTGTTCCTAGAAACGAGCTATAAACTGGGGTCCTCGATCTAAGATTATAGTCCTGGGTATTCCATGTAGTCTCACAATCTGAGAAACACACAGCTCAGCGTATTTCCCAACTATATACCTTGTGTTTACTGGTATAAAATGTGATGACTTGGTGAGACGATCTACAATGACCCATATGGAATCATGACCTTGCTGTGTCAACGGAAGGCCTGTGATAAAGTCCATACTAATTTCTTCCCATTTCCAACCTGGAATAGACAATGGTTGAAGTAATCCGGCAGATTTCATATGAACAGCTTTTACTCTACTGCAGTTATCGCACCTAGCGACATAGGCTGCGATCTCCTTCTTCATCTTAGTCCACTAAAAACGGATTTTCAAATCTTGATACATTTTGCTACTACCCGGGTGGATAGACAATTTGGACAAATGAGCTTCATCTAAAATTTAATTTCTAAGCTCACGGTCTTTCGGTACCACAAGTCGGTCCTCAAACCATAGCACACCCCTTTCATCTAATCTGAAATGCTTAGTTTTTTGCTCTTGCATCTTTCTCTTGATGTGAAATATACCTACATCTGTCTCCTGCAACTCTATGATTTTGCTCTCAAGTGAACAACTGATAGTAATATTGTGCAGTACAACAGGATGTAACAAATTAAATCCATCTTCCAACAATGCTTCCACAGTGTTGCAATGAGACTTCTGACTAAGTGCATCAGCTACAACATTGGCTTTCCTTGGATGGCAATGCACTTCCAAATTGTAGTCCTTAATCAGCTCTAGCCATCTTTGCTGTCTCATGTTCAGCTCAGGTTGGGTAAAGATATACTTGAGACTTTTGTTGTCAGTATATACATGACATACATTGCCCAACAAATAATGTCTCCATATCTTTAATGCATGAACAACCGCTGCAAGCTCTAAATCATGTGTAGGGTAGTTGACTTCATGTTTTCTCAATTGCCGAGAAGCATATGCAATAACTCTTCCTTCTTGCATGAGCACACACCCCAAACCTATACCCGATGCATCACAAAATACATCGAAAGGCTTTTCAATGTCGGGTTGTGCTAAAACAGGAGCTGTAGTTAACAGAGTCCTGAGGGTGTGAAAAGCTACTTCACACTCTGATGTCCAATTGAACTTCTCATCTTTCTGAAGTAGCCTAGTCATGGGCTTAGCTATCTTGGAGAAATCTGGAATAAAACGACGATAGTAGCCTGCTAACCCTAGAAAACTCCAAACTTCATGAACCAAAGTCGGGGCCTTCCAATCCATGACCTCTTGTACTTTCGATGGGTCTACATATATTCCATCCCTTGATAAGATGTGACCCAAGAAAGGTACTTTGCTCAACCAAAATTCACACTTGCTAAACTTTGCATATAGGTTATGCTCCCTCAATCTGGACAGAACAATTCTCAGATGCTTTGCATGATCTGCCTCATTCTCTGAATAGATCAATATATCATCGATAAACACTACCATGAACTTATCGAGCTCGGGCATGAATACCAAATTCATCAAGTACATGAAGTAGGCAAGAGCATTCGTCAGTCCAAAAGACATGACCAAATACTCATACAAGCCGTACCTAGTGGAGAAAGCGGTTTTAGGTATGTCCTCTGGCCTGATCTTTATCTAATGATAACCTGACCTCAAGTCAATCTTGGAGAATACCTTTGCTTTTGCCAACTGATCGAACAAGATGTCGATGCGAGGCAAAGGATACTTGTTTTTGATGGTCACAGCATTAAGTGGCCTATAATCCACACACATTCTCAAGGACTTGTCCTTCTTCACAAACAATGCTGGACATCCCCATGGAGATGAACTGGGTTGAATGAGACCTTTGTCCAACAGTTCTTGTAACTGAATTTTAAGTTTAGCTAGTTCATTTGGTGGCATCCTATAGGGTCTTCTTTAGATAGGTGTCGTACCTGGCACTAACTCAATCTTAAATTCCACATCCCTATCAGGTGGTAAACCCGGTAACTCATCTGGAAATACATCAGGAAACTCACAAACCACTGGGATATCACATAGGGTAGTGGCTTGGATAGCACATGACAGGTTCTGGAGTTCAAAGTTGTGGGAAAGTGGTACTAGGAAAGCATTACCTCCCACTCTCTCAACATAACTGTCCGAGTGCTAGTGTCAATGAGAACACCATGATATTTCATCCAATTCATGCCTAAGATCACATTTATAGATAATCTGGGCAATATTATCAGATCCGTTGTATACTCCCTTCCTTGTATAGAGATGTGCACATTTTTAACCATCTTATTTGTAGAGATAGTGGCCCCAGCAGAATTTATACTATAACCACCCTTGCTCACCTCAACTATTTTCTGATCATGTCTAGATGCAAATGCTTGGCTCATAAACGAATGAGAAGCTCCCGAATTGAATAAAACAATTGCAGGATGCTTGTTGACAAGAAACATGCCAGCGGTGACCACCTCTCCTGTGGGCACTTCTTCAACAACAGTATAGTGCACGTATCCAGGACGTGCCTTAGGATTCGACTGCCTCTGATTTCCTTGGTTCTAATTGCTGATCTTCTTAGGATGGGGGCATTCCTTGGCCTAATGACCTACTTGATTATAGTTGAAGCAGGGTTGATTGTTTTTGGGTTCCGTGGAGCTTCCTTGCCCTCCATTCCCCTTGGGTAAGGCAATGGTGAATGCCTTACGGAATACCTTCTGAGGTCAGAACTTGGGTGCTGGTGGTCGAAATGGTGGCCTAGCTACCACTAGAGCTCTGGACTATGAAGATCCTGAGGCACCCACCTCAGCTGCCCTCTCGCGGTTCTTTGCTGCTGCATGCAGATTGTTTTGGTTTTCCTGAGTCAATGCATCACTGATGAACTCGTTGTAGGTGGTGCACTTGGAGTTGGCCATAGTCTTCATCAACTTAGTGCCAAGACCTTGCTTGAAGCTTTCTATCTTCTTTTCTTTGGTGTTAACAAAACCCGGGGCATAACGGGATAGGTTGTTGAAAGCATGCATATATTCAGTAAGGGTCTTCGTCCCTTGCGTGAGTCTCATAAATTCAGCCACCTTTATGCGCATTAGCCCTGGGGGAATGTGACGTCCCCGAAAGGCCAACTTGAATTGCTCCCACGAGACCTGTGCATTGGTAGGTAAGGAGGACAGAAAATGGGTCCACCAAATACCTGCCGGTCCCTGTAGCTGATGGGACGCATACTCAGCCTTCTAGTGCTCGGTGACCCTCAACAGACAGCACTTTTGCTCAATAGTGTTGAGCCACTTGTCTGCTTGGAGCGATTCCTCAGCCACCTTGAAGATAGGAGGCTTTGTATCTAGAAAATCCTTGAAGGTGCTGTACTGGTTTGGCTCAGGCCCCTGTTGTTGTGGGTGGGCATGATCCGTGTTCTGCGCAATAAGGTATAGGGCTTCCTCCATAGTCCTTTTGCTTCCCAAGAATTGGGCAAAGAGCTCACTAGCAGATGGTGGTGGCGGTGGTAAGTCACCGTCACTGCCCCCTTGGCTGCTGCCTGCTCCAGCACGAGTGCGAGTCATCTGCAAAGTTGCAACAATAAGTGATTATTGGATGATGTCAAGAGATTGCAGATGAATTGTATAATCATGCCCAACTAAAATTACTGGAGAGAATCTTAAATTCATACAATAAAAATAGAGGCATGATAATTCATTCTCGCAACATGACATCACCAATTTGATCACTTATCGGGCTCGCAGCGTGTTAACATACTAGTCACTAGGCGACTCTAATCTTCATTAAGATCGCTGTCGAGGTCGGAGATAGGATCATCCTCATTCTTTGTCTACACTTCTTCCTCGTCCCAGTCGTCATCTTCTACTAACATTTCTAGATCTTCGTCTTCCTTACTAAGGATCGGGTGTAGTTGGTTGTTCAGATAATGCACCTCATACTGAAGATCCATCACTACATGCTGGGCCCGTGCAAGCTGCTAGCGCAAGTCCCTCTAGTATACTTCATTCCACTGATAGAGGGGCGGTTCATAATACCCCGCAAAGTGCGAGACTCTCCAAAGCAAAGCAGGAGTTCCAACATCAACAGGAAACTCTCGTGAGACAAAGTCATAATGGATAAGAGTTACATAACCGAGTAGAGATCTATAAGGGGAGGAACAATGTAATTATTGAATAATTATTTATCATGATGCATGCATGTTCCGTACGTCCTCACAAACTTAGGAAAAATTATTTCTAACGACATACACGGTGGCATACATACGTTCTCTCATATATAGCGTAACTAGTCGGGCTACACGTTTCGTTGTTAGTGTACCTGCATAAGAGTTTCATTTCAGCCCAAACCCCACAATTATATATGCAGAATGTAAATCGAAATACTTCCATATATGTATACCCATACATATACTTCCGTATCAAAGCTACCCGATGATAGTTTATACCCACAATTAAATACGCACCATATACACATGCAAGCATGCATACATAGTCGTACCAAAGCTAACTCTCCCCGACCGCACGCTCACATCTTGCGGTCATGCCACTCATCAACTTACCTTCTTACCTTGGCGTAGAGGCATTTGATCCATACATTACCATTCAAGCGAATGGCATCCATACAATAGCACGCCGTATGGACGACAAAAATAAAAAACCCCCAAGTTAGTACTTAAATAGCCAACTAATAGTCCTTAACTGGGCATAAGGAAAGAGATCACTGGCACACTCTAGATTTCAACTCTAGGTTTCAATTACCTATTTATATAGCTATTAGTTGCTAGAAACTGGTTTTGGAAAACAAAAACATTTGTTTTAAATACACATGTGGCAATTAATGTTGAATCTTGCTCTGATAACAGCTGTCGCAGAGCCGACCAATTTATAAGAGCACAAGTACAATGGCAGCCCACAAGCGGTCGCACTATCATACTTGAGCCCATATAAACCCGGTAGTCTGTCGAGTACCACGACGGGTCTCAATAAACGATCCACATACAACCAAGATCGTATATGATTCAACATACATGTCACATATTACATAAAGTTCACAGATACATTTCCATAATCAGAGTACGAATGAAGTTATTACAAACCAAGTTTCATAGAGTAGTAATAGCGGAAGCAAATTAAGTTTGGAAACTAGTATTTGTCACATAGTTCAAATACAGTGCCAGCATGAGATCATAATCCACAAAAGCATAATAGAGGGATTATTAAAGATGCCTGCCCAAGGCTTACTCCTCATCCATGGCGGGATAGAAGCAACTCTTGCAATATCGGTGATATACGGTACCATCTGAAACAATGGGAATAAAACCCTGAGTACGAGAAGGTACTCAGCTAGACTTACCCGTTATAAACCAGAAATAAATTGACTCCAAGGATCATGCAAGGCTTTATAAGTGGAGGTAGCTTGACAACATTTTGCATAAAAAGTGATTAAATCAATTATACAATTATACTTCAGTCATCAAGTTAATTATAGCTATTCATCTCTAGATTAGCAACTATCCTGTGCCAAACATGTGGTATATCATTTTAGAGCATACAATAGTAACCATAGCAGGTGTAATAATTCCATATTTATCCGAACCATCAACTTCCATAATACCAATACTACGATGTTGGGACTAGCCAAGTTTCTCACTATCCAGGAGAGACGGCGATTCGAATCGATTTCAACGAGCTAGGAATTTATTCCTAACACAAACCCAGGCAGACTAGATCATTAGTCACCATAGGTCACCTTTGGTACAACTCAGGTACACATTTCGCGGGTTCGTACAGCGCTGCGCAATCAAGGATTGACAGTAGCCAGGTCACTCAAGCCATGCCTACCCACGGTCCTGGACTAGGTCGCTCAGGTCATGCTTGCCCATGGTCTATTGATCCGCTCCCCACAAAGGGCATACAACAAAACGAGGCCCGGCCTGAGTTGAGCTACTCGGCTTCGTGGTCGGAACGAGTTATCCGGCCACCTAAGTGAGAGGCATGCATTCAATCTTGTCAGAAGCGCCAACAACGATACGGTCCTTAATCGACACAGATGGGGATAGATCCACACCCAAGACCTCCATGTCTTGTTGCTTCTCTATCGACATCCCGCCCGGTCTCCATTTACATTACCCATGGTTCTTTTCCACGATAGCAAATATAGCCAACCGTGCTTCGGTACCCACCTATATCTCGCAAGTGACAGGAAATCACCCGACTTCTACCGATCTAAGCATGGCTAAGCAGATATTCGATCCTGGACCTACATAGGGTTAAAGGTGTATTTCTGGACAAGGAAATTATATGCATTAAGTGGTTCCAATCAACTCTTATAACCTAATGCATCAGTCATAAAGGACTCGAGTAATATTTTGTAAAACACTGGGAGACTTAGAATGCTCCGAGGCTTACCTTTCAGAAAGGAAGTGGGGCAGTGGTCAGGGCACTCCGGAAGCTCTTCAGGGGTCTGCTCCTCTTCTTCGGGAGCTGCGGCTTGAGGAATCTCCTACTGGTCCCCTTCCTCTCCTTCGTTGAACTCCAGCAACGTTATCTCCTCTGTCGATCCTAGATGCATGAATATGGCATAAGATATTGCGAATGCATACATGCTGACAAGTATAGTATGATGATACATGTTGAATGCATTCTTATAAGTATTCTTAACAGCATGTTGTGAAAGTAATAACAAGTGTATCATGTTTTACTGAGTATGTGCATATCTCTTCTTGATTACTTAATCAAACACTTCAACAATTCATTTACTACACCACAAAAAAACAGCTACTTGTTTTACTCATAACTGGAGTTATGTACATCAAAATCATATTGTTGTGCACATTCTGGAAATCTTATGAAATTGCCTACAACTCTTGTTTAATCACCAAAAGCTAATTCACACTCTATCCTAACCAAAACAGGCAACCAATACAGTGCTGTCTAGAAATTCCAGAGAGCAAGCATTTCGAAATACTAACTTTAAACAGCTATAACTCCTAAACCCTTTGGCCTATTGCCCTAAAATTTTAATACAAGATAGATGAAGAAGTTACCTAGAACTTTGTTATTAACCATTTTTACGGCAAACATCATTTTGACTACGCAACATACCAAACCACAAAAGCTGTCCGAAAACCCTTCTCACCCGAATTATAAAGCAACGATGTTTTTACTTCATATAAACATTCCAAATTTGACCTTACCAAGCATACCAACAGTTCAAGGACATCAAATACACTCAAGAAAACATAATGGCCATGCCCAAACTATTTATTTAAATGCCTTTGTCAAATTACTAAGATACTTAGGTTAAATAATAAACGTATACCAAAAATGTGCATCATAAATTCTCAGAAAATTACAGTAGCTTACTAGTGCCACCAATAGACTACTGTAAAAGGT